>OX637532.1:108306519-108996519 GCA_951800035.1 Linnaemya tessellans | reverse complement strand
TATATCAGGAAGAAATAAATTGGTACTAAAAACCAAAATAATCTAAGACGATTCTATGGTTGGACAATTAGAACTTTTTGGGGTACATGAAACGGATTTAAGATTCGGCACAGCCGAATATAGCACTTTTACTTGTTTTTTATTATTTTGCTTTTTTACAAAGTCTGGTAGAGAGCGTACATATGCTATGATAACATTGTCATCAAATTTGCAATATTTGGCGTGACTTTTAAATATTTTTTATCTGAATTCGTTAATAGCAATTGAAATTTTTTTAGATATTTTGGTTTTTATAAATGTTTAAGTTAAATAAAATAAGTTCAAAGGAAGTAAATTTGAAAGCCAAAATTGGGGCCTTAAGGTATACATGTATGTATATAAATGGTCAGCATAAAAAAAAGTAAAGTAAAATATAGATGGCAAAACTGAAGTTAATTCATATTCTTTTTATTATAATTTGTCATTTATAGATGAAAAAAGTAAAAATAATTCAAATTATTAATTAATAAATTTAATGTTTTTATTTTTTTTTAATTTTATATAAAAGTGAAAGAGTAGTGCTATTCATTGGATGGAATTTGTAGTTTTCTTTCTTTGGAGCTACCTTTTTTTATAGCCCAGGCACAGTGTTTTCGGACAAGTACGAGTAAGAGAAAATTAAGTATTTCTAATTTGTGATTGCAACATTCGCCATCAAACCATTCTGGTGTTGCGCTTTTACATGATTCTGTCATACTTTATGTGGCTCATCCTTAAAAATTTTATGAAAAATTAGTATTTGCTTCTTGCACATATTAATCAAAACTTCATCCAGCTTTCTTAAATTCTGCTCACACTTTCTACAATCCAGCTTTGGTATAATTTTGAATGCCACGTGACCAACAAAGTACCTCATCGAAACCACCTCAATATTAATGTCAGCTGAATTATCGAAAACATCTTCAAGAAAATATTCGGCACAGATATGGTGGTCATAGTCGACATCAGTTACTTCGCTTGGGATAGTATTTGTTTGGTCAAAAGATAAATGGGAGCTATCAAAACTTGCTTCAATTAGTATTTCCTCGCCCTGACACCGCTCACAGTTGCTAGAGAAACTTGACTTTTTAGCGACTATCAACTTTGCCAAAATGCCATTTAATTCAGCTACAGAAGGACTGTTATTGTTTCCTCCTTTTTAACGCAATATAGCAAAAGTGTTTTCTAACGTTAGTTTCATTCCGTCTAAAAAGAAAACTTTCTTCTTTTTATCCGGCCATTCTAGTTCTTCTAAGTATTTTAGAAAAGCTTGAATATATTTGTGACCTTCGTTGTTTAACTGTAACGCAGATCTGTAGCAATTATCACCATAAAGTGTTCCACTATTTAGGCAATCAAAAATTTTGTAAATTTTTTCCAAAAAAGTGGCAGTGGACAAGAACAATTCATTACTACTTTTAGTAAATTTAGTTGTCTCGACTACTGTTCTGATTGCTGCGGCCACTGTTTTGCAGAAAATTTGGGTAGCAAATTTCAAATGAATTAGGGAAGATATGCTGTGGAAATCACGATATAGTCCAAACGAGAAGAGACAGTCCCTTCAAATTTGGTATAGATAAATCTTGAAGGATAGCACAGATTCGGGGCAGAGAGCAAAAAGTTCCCCTAAGAAAAACTAAACCAAACTCTAAAAATATTTTTAAAGTTTGTTTTTTTGTAATTTTTTAAGGAAATGATACATTTTTATGTCAAAGAAGGTCCAAAGCGTTGAACTTGGAGCCAGAAAATGAATAAAATCCATTTTTGGACTCGGTCCTCTTTGGAAAAAAAGAGTCAATATTTTCCATAAGGGTGCTGTTGGCTGAAGTAGTAGAACACGAGACTATGAAGCGGAGGATCGTGAGATCGAGCCCGCGCTGAGTCATGAAATATTGTGTTGAATTTTTCTGATCAGCATTAGTGCGTGGTTGTGTTAGTTGTTGCCAGCCTGTTTCAATGATGAAGGCATAGTCACTGATCACTGAACATAATTGGCAGCGATTGACACGATCATGTACTAAAAGCAGAGTAACAGCACCCACCTTCGTCGGCCCTGTAGCAAAAATTAGCCGGCGAAGTAAAAAGTTTGAATTAGCTACAAAAAAAAAAACTGTCTATCTTCTCATCTTTCCTAATCTGTCCTCTCAATACTATCCACTCGTTTTCAGTTCCGGCGCAATGCATTGCATATATAGGGGTCATCCCCTGAGTGCTGGTCCTACTCCTAAAAAAAAAATTTTAAGTTTCTAAGACGAAGGTAAGATGTTTTATGATCTTCCCCTGCCTCACCGCTATCTTTGGTCCCTAAATGACCCTATCAATTTTTATTTTCTACACTTAATTACCCCAATATTGAAAACAAAACACTGATTATACAATAATACAAAATTATGGTTTAATATTTTTAATGTTTTATTTTGCAATGAATTGTCCAACAGAAGAGAATGGAGTGAACGTTTTCCCAAGTCAAGTTATGTTCAGTGACCTGGGCTATGCCTTCATTACTGAAAGAGGCTGACAGCAACTAGCACAATTATGCTTAATACTGATCGAAAGAATTCAACACATCATGACTGAGTTCGCAGTCGAACTGTGTACCCTCCGCTTCATAATCTCCTGATAACTTCTTCAGGCAACAGCCAAATGGCTCGAGAACAGTATTAGATTCGCCCGGTTGAATATGACGTTCTTAATTGTTATTATTGTCAGCACCGTTGCTGGAAATTATTATTATCAAGAATGATAAAATAAAGATTACGCCAACAAGCTAAAATAAAAATACTTTTCTGCGCATGATGGAATTCTGACGTCACTCAACATGTGTTCTGATTGGATAATAAAATTCAGTTGGAGAACTATTATATTATTGTAAAAACAGGACAGTGGGGCAAATTACGATTTTTGAAATTAAATTTGTTTGATAATAAACAATTTTACTTTCCACTTTTTTTATTTGAAATTGGTCATTTATAGTTATTTTATATAAATATTGAACCCAAGTGCTAATTATTTTTTTTTTTACCCAGTCAAAACAAATTTTTTTCCTTGCAAAATATCAGCCATAACTTCCTTTGAGCTTCATCTCTTGGAAAATGACACAGCGTTTTGAAAACAAAACAAAATTTTGATAACAATATTACATTTTATCAAAATTATTTCTCACTTGTTTTTTTGCTGTCACTTTGTTTTCAGTTGCCCACTGCACATTTCATGCTTGCTCTTTTTCTTCTCTTTTCTCTGTAAATTAGGTTTTTTGTTTACAGTTTATGAGCCCTAATCAAGTTTTAATAAGTTTTTTACACTTTTAATAATTATTTTAAAATATTTATTTTAAAATATAACACAATTTATTATAAAATATAACACAAAACTTGCACTTTCGTAAATCCGATTTCATTTGCTTGTTGGAAATCTCTCTGAGTAAATTGGAAATCTCTCTGAGTAAATTGTGTGAAGAGTTGCCAAATATATCATAAAATATTAATTTTGTACGAGAAAGTATTAGTTTTGCATATGATAAACATTTGGCAATCTCTTCGAGGGAACAAATACGTCATCAAATGGTAAATCATGCGCAAGGCGTAATCTTTATTTTATCATTCTTGATTATTATTATTATTATGACACAGTTCAACAATTGACAGCTTTTTAAAATTTTCCTAAAATTATGATGTCAATTATAATGTGTTTTGATGTGGTGAATTCATAAGCAATATTTATTTTTTCATAGCAGCTCTAGATTAGAAATATTTTAATTTTTCATAGCCGCGGTAAATAAATTAAAGGTCTCGAAAAGTCTGGCTACAGAGAGAGTCACTAGACGTTAGTAAGAAAAATGTGATAAATGCACCCATGGTGAGTCGGAATCGAATTATATTGCCACCACTTCATATTCAACTCGGTCTTATGAAAAATTTTTTTAAGACTTTTAACACAGATGGTGAATGTTTCGCATATCAGACCGAGTGCAGAAAAATTTGATGCAGGTATTTTCGGTTGCCTGCAGATTGATAAAAGATCCTAATTTTCTCGGAAATAGTTCGTTTTGGTAATTCAAAATTTTCTTGGTAACCATAAATTAGAGAACTATTTAAAATTAGTAGAGTACACGTTAGCAAACTTGAATCATCTTGGATGTAACATGAGTATTAAGGTCCATTATTTAGACTCTCATTTGGACCGATTTCCTAAAAATCTTAAAGATTTCAGTGAGAAGCAGGGCTAAAGATTTCAGAAGAACGATATAAAGCAAGATCTGACCCCCACATGATGGCAGATTACTGCTTGAGTCGTTGTCGAGAACTTAAATAGGCGCCAGTCAGTCGGATAATTCTGTGACCGGGTATTGATGGGATCTCCTTCCAGAGTTCAGAAATAAAAGTATGAGGTGTTGCACCGTCATCTGTGTTATAATGTGACTTGATGCTGGTTAAGTCTTGCATAGATCCCCTATTGCTGGTTATTCCTTCATTGCTGACAACAATGGCACCTAAAGGGTTGCCATTTAACATGTATATTAGATAGATTTAGGCATTTAGCAAAGAGCTAGTATATAGTGGGTCACCATTTAAGAGAAGTTGCCACTTTTCTGCACCTGGTGAGTCACACTCACGAGTCATCATGATATTCCCGGAAGGAACTTCAGCCAAGAATGGTGACAATTTCAATTCCCGTATTTAATTTTTTCTTTTTGCTAAATAAAATTTTGATATTAAAGTTAATAAGAAATGTATTAAAAATTTATTGGTTTATGTTTCTTGTTGTGGCAACAACAAATTTGCTGAAGGCATTGAAAACGTTAGAACGGCAGTAATATGGCCTAAATATTTTATTTATTCCGAAACGCGTTAACTTGCAACCGAAATTATATTTGGAAACTCATTGGGGTTGTTTATTGTCAGTGGGTTGTTAATGGCAAAATTCGTTTGATTCTTGTTCTGCACGTGGGTGCTATTTGTGGTATGTAAATGTTTAATACGCAGATATAATCTGCCACAGCGTTGTTATTAGACTTGGTAGCGACGATTGGTTTGATAATTACCACGGAAGTTTTGTAATTTGTTTAGTTGCGGTATCTCACTCATGCATTCGTCGATACGTACGACTACTTTCGCTCGCCTTATAAACATCTGTAACTCTAGTTTGCGTGTTGACTGGCTAACGCAAAAGCTTCAAAAGCAAATGATAATTTTTAAATGATTAGATGCTTAAATAATTTTTTATCTTCGCACAAAGCAAACGAAATTATAAGAAACATCATCGTACATTTGGAATCATTAAAATAACAGTCATGGGTGGCATTGAACATAAAGACAACAATTTCTTATATTTCTTGCATACATTATCGTTTTATTCCCGTTTGCCTGTGGCACTAAAAAAGTTGGAGTTCACATGAAAAAGTTGCAAAAGCTCAGAAGGAGAAGTACGCGTAAGTAATAAAAGTTTCTAAGTACTTTTCTATTTGCATGAATTTTCTTTAACTTGTTATTTCTAAAAAAATTTATCAAGTATCTTTTTGAATAGAAAATTTCTTGAGAATGTTACTTTCGATGACATTAAGCTTGAAACGATTTAGATATTTATTGAAGCGACTGAAGAAACAATAGTTTTTTATTTTAAGAAATATTATAAAATTCTAATACTGTTATCCAGCCATGCCAAATCCTGAGAGAATCTGAATGCGAGAAACAAAATTATATGAAAACTATTTTCGATATGCTTAATATTTTGTGTATTTGCGTGGCATGTTAAAACAAATAAAAATGCTATATTCGGTTGTGCCGAATCTTAAATACCCTTCACAGATGTCATTCTTTTCATTTAAATTTTTCGGCTAGGAAGCTATTTCTAACGTCTGAACGTCTTTCAACAATATTAAATATGTTTAATTTACAAACAAAAAGAAAAAATCCTTTTCATGTACCTCAAAAAGTTCTAATTGTCCAACCGTAGAATCGTCTTTTAGATTCTTTTGGTTTTTAATACCAATTTTTTCTTCCTGATATACAAAGTAGGTATAATTCATCATAAAAATCAAAATGAATCAGAAAATGTCAATTCTTAGTGAGGTGAAACATAGTTCTACTTGACAAAAAAATTTTAATTTTTAAACTTTTTGGTCACTTTCATGTACCATAAAATATTTCATTTGTCTAACCCTGGAGTCGAAATTTTGATTTTTTAAGATTTTAATACTAATTTTGTTCTTCCTGAATTATAAAATAGTTTGAATTAACAAAAACAACAACGTCAATTGCCTATTTGGTTACCTCTATATATTTCAATTTCCCAACCCTGGAAACAAAATTTAAATTTTTTACCAACGCAACTCTTATTGAGGCATGAAATAGTTTTATTTAAGAAAAACTTAATATTTGTAACCATTTTGGTCACTTTAATTTACTACAAAATATTGCAGTTTTCCACCTCTGGTATCCAAATTTTGATTTGTTTTTTTAATTTTTGATACCAATTTTGTTTTTCCTGAACTAAAAAATAGTTTTAATTAGTAAAAAACTGACGTTAGTTGCCTTTTTGGTTACTTTTATGTATAAAAAAATATTTAAATTTCCCAGCCCTGCATACGAAATTTTAATTTTTTTTTTACCAATCCTAGTCTTTATTAAGTATAAAGTCGTTTTCTTTAAGAAAAATTTACAATTTGCAACCATTTTGGTCACTTTTATGTAATACAATATATTGCATGTACCAAAAAAACTTTAAAGTTCCTAACCCTGGAAGTGAAACTTTAATTTTTTTTTTTTTTTTTTTTACCAATGCAAATCTTCATGAGGTATAAAGTAGTATTATTTAAGAAAAATTTACAATTTTGAACCATTTTAGTCACCTTCGTGAACTATAAAATATTGCACATGTCCAACCATGGATTCAAAATTTTGATTTTTTTTTTTTAATTTTTTGATACCAGTTTGGTTCTTCCAAAAATATAAAATAGTTTTAGCAAAAAAAAAAAACAACGTCAATTGCCTTTTTGGTTACTTTTATGTATAAAAATAAAGTAAATTTCCCAGCCCTGGAAGCGAAATTTAAATTTTAAATTTTTTTTATCAATGCAAATCTACATGAGGTATAAAGTAGTTTTTTTTTTAGAAAAACTCAAATTTTGCAACCATTTTGGTTTTTACGTGTACTACAAAATATTGCATGTACCAAAAAAAAATTAATTTTTCCAACCCTGTAAACGAAGTTTTATTTTTTTTTGTTTTTTTTTTATCAGTGCAACGATTCTTGAGGTATAAAGTAGTTTTATTTAAGAAAAATTGCACATTTTTAACCATTTTGGTCACTTTCATGTACTATTAAATATTGCACTTGTCCATCCCTGGATTCGAAATTTTATTTTTTATTTTTGAATTTTTGATACCAATTTTGTTCTTCCTAAATTATAAAACAGTTTTAGTTAGCAAAAAAATAAAAACAACAACATCAGTTGCCTGTTTGATTAATTTCACGTATAAAAAAAATCAATTTCCCACCATTTTTTCCATTTTTGGCCAATGCAAATCTTCATGACGTATAAAGAGGTTTTGTTAAAGAAAAACTTAAAATTTTTAACAATTTTAGTCACTACATGTACTACAATATACGGAATAGGCCGAAAAAAAAAATTTTATTTTACATCCCTTGAAATTTTTTTTTATTTTTAATAGACTATTGAGGCTTCCTAAAGCACGAAATAGGTTTAATTTACAAACATTAAAAAAAATAATTGATTTTTGGTATAAATTTTGCGTAGAGAAATAGGTGTAAGCTTCCCAGCTCTGGAACCATACTTCGGATCTATCTGAATTTCAGTAGCACTCTATTTAAGTTCATTTCCAATCCAACGGTCCAGGAACGAAGTCTCTAGCTCTTCTGGGGGCTTGGGAAAACCGTACAGACACGGACAGACGGACATCGCCCAATCGTCATCGCTATTCATAAGGATCCATAATATATACATATACCTAATGGGGTCCCGTGTTGATATCGAAGAAATTACACATGGAATGACAAACCTATATATACCCTTTCACTTTTTTGTGAATGGTATGAAAATAGGTTAATTTTTCTATATTAAATTCAATTAAGATGGATCGGCTATTCCCTACTGATGAGGAACAATCGATGCTGGGGTAAATTTTAATTTTTCCCCTTTAAAGTAGTCCCCCTCAGGGACACTTATGCCAGCTTTTTTCTGATCTTCGAAAAAGTTCCGACACTCATTTTTTGGTACATCCAAATTACATTTTATCTCTTCAATCGCAGCAGAACACCGCCCTCTCTTGTGTGTTTAAATAATTTAGGGAGCAAGACAAAAATCACAAGAGACCAAATACGATCAATGTGGTGCTTAAGGCATGATTAGATTGTTTTTGTTTGTCCAAAATCTTACTAACAAGCAAACAGATTATCGTGATGCAAAATCCTTTCATTATTTTGTCACAATCTCCAATATATCGGTATCCCCTGCAACTTCTTCTCGAATAGTGATTCGATGATTCTGCATACAACACACATTCACTTTTTCAATATTTTCCTCGGTTTGGACGATCGACGAACATCGTCGACTTTCTTTAAAAAACTTGTACCACAGAGAAGATTTAAAAATCAAGTTCTTGTAAGAAATCAGATCTTTGCAAGAAATTAGATCAGTGTGATACACGTCTCAATACCTTTTACGAAAACACTCCTGTGATCTCGATTTAAAATATTCAATTACAAACAATAATTCGTCATGTCAACGTTTCGCTTTCGTGGGAAAATTTGAGACCACGAAATAAATTGGCTTAAAAACACAATATTTTTTGGCAAATTCGAATTTAATGATACCAATTCACAGTAGAGATATGGAAATTGATAATGGAATATGATGTCGGGGAAATGTTTACATCTAGCACGTCGGCAGTCGTTCGTTCTTTTTATAAAACTTTAGAAGACTTTTTTCAACAAAGATTCTCTTATCTCGTCAAAGCGGCGAATTTCATCCTTCAGAGCGTCAGTTGTTCGTTTTTTGTTCACGTAAACCTACTCTTTCAAATGTCCCCAGAGAAAATAATCCTGTGTTCTGAAACCAAAGAACCAGCCGGGTAACTATGATAAATTTTTACGTCAGCACCTGTCCAAAGGACCTCATCCGACGATATTCTCAACATAGTGTGAAATTAGATGTTCACCACCACCCCCGTGCAACACAAGGGCCTCCCCTAAGCGACCCTTCAGTCGCACTTTCTAGCACATGGTAGGGTAATGTTCCATTGCCTAACACCTTGCTAAAGTGTTCGATCCTATCTAGAAAGTCATAGCACTATGAGACACGAAGTACCCCAATAGAACCTCATATGTGGATTCACAGCAAACACATAGATTTCGCTACTATCAGCTGGACCGAAGCCCAATCGTAAAGATCGGTGATAACTCCTTATGTGACCACCATGTGAACTCCCGAAGGATACCTCACCAGTATCCAGTCGCTGTAAACTGCTGGGCCAGTACTGGATCCCGTGGTACCAGTTTAGACTACTGGTGAAGCCTCGAAAGTCAAACCAGTGTAGGTTCTATAAACTTTCTATTGACTTCAGTTTCTGTTTTACAAAAACTTAGGTGTCCTTACACCTGTTGTGTTCGTAAGAACTTACTTCTTTTAGCTTTTTATGTGCGAGCCGGGTGTCAGCGTTTAATCTTCTCTTCACATTAAAATGAAACGATCGTGTTGGTTGTTAATTTATGAAATCCTCTTCATTTATTTGTCTTCTCGTTAGTAGCTAGTAATAAGGATAGGGTAGGATAAGTGGTGAGTAAAATAATACAGTGTTGATGAGAAATAGTAATAGATTATCCAGGGATGGCACTACACGGGTAATTGATATCTCCAAATCGATAAGTTACGCGACCGGAAAATTTCTGTTGTAATAATTGAATTATTGGCCGACTCTATGGCCTGTGGCGCCGTCCTGCTGAAAGCAAAATTCAATGATGTCAACATAAGCCTATTACTGTGTGACGGCGTTACTTATTTTCAGGGGCCGATGATGCCCCTGACCCTAAAATACGGTTATCTTCCTTGGATGTAATGGTTTTTCGAAGACTGGTTGCGCATTTTGTGTGCCCCATGTGCGACACTACGAGCGTTTTGTTTTCGTCTGTTGTCAGCAACAGTAAATTTTCACATATAAAATTCTTTGTTTAAAAGTGTAAAATTTACCTACTTTTTACTGAACAAATGGCAGGTCAATGCTTGATAATTCATTATTTGACAGCCAATTTACTTCATTAATTATTGCATCCAATCGGTTAACCGGTAGTAGTTTGTTTAATACAATACAAAAACAGAAAGTAAGGGAGCTTTAATAAACTGCGTGTAGAATGTCGAGTGCTGAATTTTGCCAGGATGAATATGATAATGAGAATCCAAATAGTCCCTTAACTGTGTATTACTCTACTATCCTTAAGATACTGAAAAATTTAAAACAGTAAATTAATGAAGTTTTCACCCTGACATGATTTTTTAATAAATTTTGGTTTTAGGTTTAGATTCAATTAATAAAACTTGGTTTTACCAAATAAAATTATGTTGTTAAAACCAACTTTAAACTATTTCTGAATTGGTTTTCAGTAGGTTCTATGAAATGCAACCTTGTTTTTGTCTATGCTAAGTTGCGGGTTGCCAAGTTATATTTTGAAAACAGCTGATAATGCAATACAAATTCCACCACACTTATGATTTTTAGCAATGATTCACTTTGTGGTATTTCTATAATTTTGTAAAATATAGAAGAATTTCAACTTAAGAGTGCATTTTAAAAATTGTTATTTTCCTACAAACTCTGCTGTTGCACACTTTGTCAGTTAACTGTTACAATAGAGAAAATAGAAAAAAGTAGCGTGTGGATTATATTTGAACCACCGGTTATTTCGAGTCCACCAAAACCTATGTTATTCTATTCTGTCAAAGAAATCAGTACATTAGATCCACTGAGCGAAATGAATCGATTTACGCTTCAGTAACGTTGGGGCTTATTGCAAATTTATTTCCAAAACGGTGACAATTAAAGTTCGTGAAACGGGTTTCATTGTTGATGCGCAAAGACATGAGAGTGCTCGTACAGTGCGTACACACGAAAATATCGAAGTTGTGGCTGAGAGTGTGCATGCGAATACATCAACATAAATTCGTCATCGTACTCAAGAACTGAATATTTCACGCACCAGCTTATGTCGAATTTTGCCAAAGGATCTGGGTATGACGCCTTACAACGTTTAATTGGTTCAAGAGTTGAAGCCGCATAACCGTCCATCTCTCACCGGAACCATTGTACTTCACAACAAAAAGATAAATTTCACAAAATTTTATACCATTTTTATTTCCTTGCATTTTTAAACTTAAACTTTTAAATGAACCATGCCATACAATAGAAAATACCCGCCCTTCTGTGAAAGATGCAATTGTTTTTGGCCAAAGATATTGGAAGCCTGTGTCTTAACCAGAATTTATTAAAATGGCAGTGTGAATGCAAAATCACATGAATATGGATTTATTTTATTTTTATTTTTTTAACTCGGACCAGCACTCAGGAGATGATCCCTCCATATGTGGTGCATTGCGCTGGAGCTGGAAAGGCGGGGCTAGTATGGAGAAGATAGATGAAGAAAGATGAGACGATAGAGAATTTTTGGTGGCTATTTCAACTTTGTACTTCGCCTGCTAATTTTTGCTACGAGACCGACGAAGGAGGATGCTGTCCCTCTGCTCTTTAGTACATGCTTTCATCATTGAATCGGGATGAAAACAACGCGCAGAACAATTTCTTAATTCTGATCAGAAGAATTCGACACAACTGTCATGACTGAGTGCGGAGTCGAACTCTCGTATTTACTACTTCAGCCAACACCAGGTTTTAACTTTCAGTGTGGAAACGCTATAACGACATAATGCAAGATTTTATATGTTTACAGAAAACACGGAAATCACTAAGGAGTTGGATATTCTCTACTATTTTTCTTTTATTTTATTTTTTGAGTAGCACAAGAACTCTGCAGATAGCCCCTAACTATTGGGGGGTGCTCCTTAGTACATGATAGCGTCCATAGCTGCCGATAATGTTCAGAGATCACTGCTTTGCCTTCGTCAGAGAAACTGACCGTCAACAGCACAACCATTTAATAATGCAGAGCAGGAAAAAATCGATACCATGTCCATGATTGAGTGTGGAGTCAAATCCGGCATCTTACGGCTAATGGTTTGCTTGGTATTCAAATACCACGTCGATCGTCACTAACCGAGTCAAAGTCGGTTGGTGCGATATCGTGAACGAAGAAAGTGGAAAAAAGTGATTTCTTTAAAAAACTCCTAATCGTAATTCCCCGTTATGATGCAATGAAAATTAGCGGGAAGTTGCATGGACGGCCTTTAGGGTCAACCAGTTTCCACATTTTCTTTTCTCAATTAACACGACTCATCTGTAATTATTTATGAAGTTTCATATATACTTTTCGTTTATGAATGTACTTGTCCTTGTAAATATATATATTTATATACCATTCATATTTTTAAATATGTAAGTGTGAATTTAAATGCATGTATGTCATTTAGGGTAGAAGCACATTTAACACCCTGTTTCATTTGTATTGGTGACTATGACAGTGTGCATAATAAAGTTTGGAAAAAGTTGTTAGATATATCGATAATGTTCTGTTCGTTTGCTGAGTTTGTCACATTGGAACAAATTTATGAAGATAAATAATATCCTGTTTGTTATCAAGTGCAAAAGAAAAGAAAATAAGAACTTTTAAAAGAATACTGAACAAAATTGCCAGCAACACAATAAAGGAGAAGAATAAAAAATTTTAAACATATTTAAGTACATCGGAATAGCAAAATAGAAGGTATAAAAATTTTAAATGTTCATGTACGAGGTCTGGACAAAACTAAAGCGATTTCTCAAATTTTGGGGGCTACGTGCATTCGTTTTATTTTATTTTTGTGTGTTAGCACTCACCTCGAATGTATGTTCACAGTTTTAGCCGTTTAAAATCTTTAATTTGTTTATAAGAGTTATAAAAATTTGGAGTGGTGGGGCCGAAAAAACTGGTTCAAAGAATTTGCGAAAAAAATTTCGGGAAAAATGGAATTGAGTTCTCAAAAGGACGAGAAATCTTCCCAATTCCTTATGGTGATTGTACGCTGTTCCCAAACAAATTTTTTCAAGTTGTACAAGCTTTTCAAAGCAGTTCGAAAAGATGTACATTATGATGCTCGTCCTCGATGGCCAATACATCAACAAGCGACGAAAATTTTGAGAGAGTAAAGAAAATTCTTATGGAGACTTCTCAAATCGGTATGAGAGAAGTTGCGGGGGTTGTCGGCATATCGCTTGGATCATTTAGGCATGAAGCTGGTGGCAGCTAGGGTTGCCATCCGTCCTTTTTTCCCCGGACACCGTCCTCTTTTTTAGATCGTCGGGGTCCGTCCTATTTTTTAGATCGTCGGGGTCCGTCCTCCTACTTTTTTAACAAGTGTCTGGGGTTGTCCTACTTTTTGCTGCTTTTACATTTTCAAAATATCAAAACTGCTACATTTTCACTCATAAGTAGAAAAGCTAAATTTTTAAAGACAAAACGCCCAAAATAATTTACAAATAACACAGATTTCGCACGAATCAATTTTCATTCGAAATTGTGAAACAGCCAGTAAAAATCACTAATTTGAACAAAAAAGGGCTATATGTGATGCGTTAGGGACTGCGTTAGCACCACTGTATGAATTGTCAAGCACTTTATGAATATTTGAAAAAATGTGATAGACATGTATTGAAATGAATATACATTTTTTATATAAAAATAAGTAATTTTGTATATTTTATTGAGTTTTTTGATTTTTATATTTGAATTTTAGGCAAAAAAAAGTGTCCTCTTTTTTGAGTCAAATGTCCTCCTTTTTTAAGGACGTTGTCCTCCTTTTCTAAAATTGGAAATGGCAACCCTAGTGGCAGCGAACTTTATTCCAAAACCTCTGAATTTTTGCAAACAAATTTGGTCGGTTTTTATCTACTCGGTTGTCTCAAAACGCAATCTAGTCGTGGGCTCTTCAACCTTGGAAATAGGAAGAAGCCACCGGGGGCCAAATCTAGTGAAAAACCTATGGTTTTGCTTGTGTAGTTCTCAATTAATTTTTGGGAGTTAATGTATAAGCTGAGAGGTCTTGTTATTTTGGAGTTGGGTTAAAGTCTACTGATGATTTGGTATAAGAACCAATGAAATGCAGGCATATATACAAATTTGACCACATAACAAAAAAAAAGCACTAATTCAATTGAGACAATATGTCGAATAAACGATTTTAAAATAATAAAATATCTATATGTCCATATTGCATTCATCCCAAACAAAAACGCAATCTTGCCTCAGTCACCGTATTCACTGAAAAGGCGTCGAAAAAGGAGAAGTTCTTGCAATAACAACCTTATATGAAGATCGTTAGCTATGATCCAGATGTTCAGGATCTTGTTGACTTTCTTGGAAACTCTTTTTTGAAATGGGTATGAATGATATTTATATTTTTATTCCAAACTTGTTATCATTACAGTTCCCCTATCACACACTTGCTATCAGCTGAAGTGACAATCACAGTTACAACCATGGAAAACGCAGACTAAAATTAATCTCTTAATTAAAATACAAATTCGTTTGGAAATTTATAGTGAATCACGAATTCAAATTTCCTTTTGTTTCCATGATAATATCCTAAACGAAAATTTTTATCTTATTAACAAAAACAAACAGGTGCCGCCAGTTAGAAAGAACGTGGCATAAATAAACAACTATAGTTTATTTGGCCGCAGCTAAAGTCAAAATGAAGTAGAATTAACACAATTGGGCTCTGCTGTCCATACGCACCCGCTAACCGACAATCAGTTTTTGATTGCAAAGAAATTTTTTGTAAATTGTTACATTTTGCAAAAATGTAGGTACAACCCCACACGAACTACATGCGCAACCATTTCATTGCTTTTTAATGTATATGTGAACATGTTTACAATGTTGCAAAACAATACAAGTTGTGCTGCAGAATTCATTTTTACCTCAACATTACAATGTACACACACACACTCGTACATGGTCATGTGCGCATACCATGATGTCGATAGAACTTGACGTCAGTAAATGTCATGTAGCAGTGGCGTTTCAATGTGCCACTATGTTGGCCTTTGTTGTTTGACACTTGCTTCAACTTAAATACACAATTAGAGATGTTATCTGATCTCGTGGGATAGCCAGAAATTGCGCAAATTTTTTAATTCCGGTAGATTAATGCTAATGTTGGTCCTGTCAATGTTTTCTACCATTTAAAATCACACATTTTTCTCAAGTACTTAAAAACAAAACCAAATTTCTAATATATGGAAAGTTTAATTTTTGTTTTGTACTCAATTCGTCCACCACCAAATTGCTTTCCTTGCCTTTAAAAATGTTTAAGATTTGTATAAAAATGAAGCAAATTGCGTTAAAGACACCAAATAGAGTCGAATTATTTCAAATTTTATTTAAGTGTACATATAAAGTTCCCTATTCCAAAGTGATTTGCATAATTATGGTCTAAGTTTCGTATCTGAAAAGAAAAGTATTACATCAGTTGTATTCAGTGAAAGGGCACACAGAAAAATATACTGAAAATTCAAAACAACAAAATAAATTGTTAGGTGGGGCAAAAGTCCCGCTGCCATTTGGATTGCCTATAACTTTTTTCAAAGGAAAGATATGTAAGTTTGGCTTTCATAAAAAGTTTATTTGGCCGTTATATATTTGCGTTATGATTGGAAAATTATATCCGACAATAGCTGTACGCTTCTAGTGTTTTGAAAATATTGGCAATACCCTGCAAAATAGATCGATTGTGATGATTGTAATCCCTTCGTAAGGATCGGAACCACCGCATTTGTATTTAGTAACTTTCAACTGTTTTTCCAGGTTTTTTGATGGTTACAGGCTTCGTATTCGTAAATCATGCTACTAAATAATTGGCATCTCAAATGACAGATATTAAACAGCTGACAGCCTTGCCAACAAAATATTAGATATATCTGCACCATGGCTTCAAATATATTTGTGTACTCGATTTTCCTTTTTGCAATCCTAGTTTTATGTATAAAAATATCACACCTTCCACTATTTGGCAGGTTACACATACAACTGAGTACGTTTGGCATTGTCGCCTTCAAAGCACCACATAATATATAAATAATATTACCAGCCAACGACACACGTTTGGAAATACGAACAAGTAAATATGAATGTCTGTACGCATCCGTTTCCTCCAACTGAACATGAGTTTTGTTTAACATGACAGTAATGTTTTCTGCTTGCTTCATTTCTTTGCACTGATCCTGTTTAATATTTTCCATTATTGTATCAAAATTGAATTTGTTTGTTAGGAAGTTTATATCATTAAAAATTTTCAAATACACACACACACAAACACACAACATCTCTGAATGAGTCATTGTTTGTGATATACATTTGGAATACAAAAGTAAGCCTTGTATGATATTTTTAAATAGGTTTTGTGCTCTTGTTGCTTTCAAAGCGAAACACAGATATTATTGGCACTGTTTTCTGTTTTCAGTCAAATGAAAACGTCATTGGTTGTTAATATGACAAGGATTTTTTATGGGATATAAATGTAAATTAATTGTATTACATTCTTCTTCATTTATAATGAAGCTTTTGTACTTCTTTATGTTAATTATTCTAATACATTTTAAAAGTCCTTTTAGCATGAGTAAGTAGAAAATGACCAACCAGATTTGTTTTCCGTACTATATTTGCCTGACCGAGTTCGCTTCTGCCCAACAGTTCAAACTTTTTATGTTTACAGGGTGATATTTTACATATAAATTGCACAATAATTTGGAGTCCCTTTTGCAAGGGAACGGCTATTAGAGCAAGTGGTGTCTGTTATAGCGCTTCAATTGAAGTTCCAAATATAAGCACATTCACTTATAAAAAATTCACTTATTTTGAAAGGTGATTGTGCGTAACAAGTATTTATATGCAGTTAACTTGCTCTAAATACATTAACTTTGACTTGATCGTGTTTGTATTCGTTTGGTAATTTAAATGGAAAACAATAACAAATTTATTTTATTTTATCGTTGCTTCAGTAAAGACTCCGAGACGAAAAATTTTATTTTATTTACAAAAACAGGCATTAAAAGTTGAAAATTTTGAACAGTGGAAAATAAAAAAAATAAAAATATACTAAAAAAAAATATATTGTAGACATGAGTTACAAAAAGGATTTCACACCTGTTGTAGCCAAGCGTGTAGGTAGGATGCCCAGTTATTTCTTAGACTTTATCCCCATTTTACAATTTGTAATCTCCAAATATCCCCAAGGTAGCAATTGAATACATTTAAGACTATGGATATAACAATAGACCTTTTTGTCGATATGCCAGAATAATTATCAGCTGTACCGATACCGACGCTCATATTATATTTGAGTTGAAGTGAAAATTAGCAAATCTCAAATACAGTCGAATTCGCTTAAGCGAAAAAGAAGAAAAAATTGAAGAATTATTTATTTTCGCTTACGCGTTATTTTCGATTAAATGAAGTTTAAATAATCGAAAAATGTTTCGTTTAAACGAATCGCTGTATAAAACGAATATGTGATTGAAAAAATTTACAGACTTCAGTTCTTCTAATAATTACATGTTGTTAAGAATTTTGATATGAATTGTTTCCTGATTTCTGATATAAATAATCAAAAATTGTTATACGTTTCTGTGAATCAAGAGAAAACCTCCCTTCGTCATTGATATTTCTTAAATCTTCTGATGCACTCAAACTCAGAAAAACTCAGAAAAACCTCAAACATGATCAGAAAAACCTATTAAGAACAGCTTTTTAGCTAGCAATAAACTTCCAAAAATGAGTGTTATACAGGGTGAGCAATTTCGAGGTCAGGATGTAAATTGGCTGCCAAGTGATGAAATGTCGAGAATTTGAGTGTCATATATTACATTTATTTAGTAAGAGCTTGGCCAATTTTCATCATTGAAAGCCGGCCGACTATTGTTTTCGTCGAAAGTTTGTGAATTGGCTGTTTCAAAAACTGAATGAAAACAAAGAATTTTTCAACAAAACCATTTTTAGTGATGAGTCCCATTTTCCATTAGGCGGTTCTGTAAACAAACAAAATATTCGCACATGGGGCTCACTAGATCCATAAACAGCTCTCAAAAACCATTACATCCAAAGAAATCGACCGTATGGTGCTGTTTCTGGTCAGGCGCATCGTCGGCCCATATTTATTCGACATGAACCGTCACCGCCAATTCTCTGCGCTACGACACCATGATAGCCGATTTTCTTTAACCACAAGGTGCTAATGTTGACATCAGCAACCTTTGGTTTCAACAAGACGGCGACCCAAGCCACACAGCCGGGCAAAAAATTCAGTTAGTGCGTGGGAAATTTCCCGGTCGATTATTTTCTCGAATTGGCGATGTCATTTGGCGGCCTCGTTCTTGTGATTTAACTCTGGATTATTATTTTTTTTTGAGACCATTTGTAAGGCCGGGCTTACGTGAACAAACCGCAACAACTGATGTTCTGAAAGCTGAAATTCGGCGCTGCATTGACGAGATAAGATGCCTTTCTACATTAAAAATTAAATGAAAAAAGCGGACTAGGGGTGGTCATTTGCCCGACATCAAATTCCGTTATTAGTTCGAATATATTTATTTTACATTGATATCAATAAAACTGCATTTGTGATAGGATTATATAATTTCAGTTATATGATTTGTTCAATTAAATGGCGTGCGTTTATCCGAATTCGACTGTAGATTAATTTTTTATAGCAAAAATCGCAAATTAAGAGGTTATTGATGTACAAAATTGATTTAAAAATTAATTCATCGAAACTAAATCCAGGTAATTTTTAATATTAATGCTCTGGTACAATAAACTATTTCGGGCGACCGTAACGATTTTAGGTCTTATTTCAAAAGTTGAATTTTAATCAGTAGTTCATGAATTTTATTTCTCGCTTAGAAGATAAAAGTTATTTTCTGACAATAAAGTTGTTTTCTGAGTTTTATTTATTCCTGATAAAAACTATTTCTTGGTGTTAAATATTCCTTAGAAAATAAAATGTGTTTTTTTATTTTTATTATTCCACAGAAAATAAAAGTAATTTCTTGGTTTTAATTCATTCCTCAGAATATACAAATTTATTTCTTAGTTGATTAATTGATATTATAGATTTAATAGCGTGTATTTGTATGTCTCTTAGCAGCTTTTCATCATCAAGTCGGTCATCATCAATATCCTCATTTCGAGGAATAAATAACAACCAAGAACAAACTTTTATTTTCTGTGGAATAATGAAAATTAAAATAAACAAGTAAAAGTGATATATTCGGCTGTGCCGAATCTTAAATACCCTTCACAGATGTAATTATTCTTTCTTTCTTGCTAAAATAGGAAGTAGGTTTAATTAAAAGATGCAACATTGTTTTACTTGACCAAAAAATTTGAATTTTGCAAACTTTTTGGTCACTTTCACGTACCATAAAATATTTTATTTGTTCAACCCTGGAGTCGAAATTTTGATTTTTTAAGATTTTAATACCAATTTTGTTCTTCCTGAATTATAATATAGTTTGAATTAGCAAAAACAACAACGTCAATTGCCTATTTGGTTACTTTTATATATTTCAATTTCCCAACCCTGTCAAAGGAAATTTTAATATTTTTACCAATGCGGTATGAAACAGTTTTATTTAAGAAAAACTTAATATTTGTAACCATTTTGGTCACTTTCATGTACTACAAAATATTGCAGTTATCCAACTCTGGAATCTAAACTTTGGTTTTTTTTTTAATTTTTGATATCAATTTAGTTTTTTCTGAACTAAAAAATAATTTTAATAAGAACTAAAAAACCGACGTTAGTTGCCTTTTTGGTTATTTTTATGTATAAAAAAATTTCAATTTCCCATCCCTGGAAGCGAAAATAAATTTTTTTTTACAAATCCTAGTCTTCATTAGGTATAAAGTCGTTTTATTTAAGAAAAAACTTAAAATTTGCAACCATTTTGGTCACTTTCATGTACTACAATATATTGCATGTACCAAAAAAACTTTAAACTTGCCAACACTGGAAGTGAAAGTTTAATTTTTTTTTGAAAATTTTTGATACCAATTTTGTTCTTCCTAAAGTATAAAATAGTTTTAGTTGGCAAAAAAAAAAAAAACAACGTCAATTGCCTCTTTGGTTACTTTTATGTATAAAAAAATTTAAATTTCCCAACCCTGGAAGCGAAATTTTCATTTTTAAAATTTTTTTTATCAATGCAAATCTTCATGAGGTATAAAGGAGTTTTGTTTAAGAACAACTAAAATTTTGTAACCAGTTTGGTTATTACATGTACTACAAAATATAGCATGTACCAAAAAAAACTTTCATTTTCCCAACCCTGGAAGCGAAATTTTAATTTTTTGTTTATCAGTGCAACGCTTCATGAGGCATAAAGTAATTTTTGTTAAGAAAAATTTAAAATTTTTAACCATTTTGGTCACTTTCATCAGTTGCCTGTTTGATTACTTTCACGTATAAAAAAATGAAATTGCACACCCCCGGAAGCAAAATTTGAATTAAAAAGTTTTTAGTTTTTAGTTGCTACATGTACTATAATATACGGAATTGGCCGAAAAAAATGTTTATTTCCCATCCCTGGAAAACAAATTTTATTTTTTTTAGTTTTTAATAGACCATTGAGGCTTCCCAAAGCACGAAATAGGTTTAATTTACAAACATTAAAAAAAATTGATTTTTGGTATAAATTTTGCGTCGAGAAATAGGTGTAAGCTTCCCAGCTCTGGAACCATACTTCGGATCTTTCTGAATTTCAATAGCTATTTAAGTTCATTTCCAATCCAACGGTACAAGAACGAAGTCTCTAGCTCTTCTGGGGGCTTGGGAAAACCGTCTGTCACGTACAGACAGACGAACAGACTGACATCGCTCAATCGTCATCGCTATTCATAAGGATCCAGAATATATATACTTTATGGGGTCCCTTGTTGATATCGAAGAAATTACACACGGAATGACAAACCTCTGTATATCCTTTCACTTTTTTGTGAAGGGTATAATAAATAAAAACCAAGAAATTACTTTTTACCTAAGGAATAAACAAAACTCAGAAGGTAGTTCATGTAACAACGATTATTTTGTTGCTTTGCTTTTGCAAGTAGCACTTCCCTTTTAGTTTGATTTAGTGGAAAATAATCGTTATTTGCGGTCCCTAGTTATTTCTCTTGGCTGTTATGAAAAAAATTTAAAAGTGATTTATTTGTGCACAAGAAATTATGGCGGAAAATACAATATTTATATATCGCCAAACCTGAAGTATCGCCAATATATTGGTATCGCTTACATCTCTAGTTAATACCACTTTTGTTTGTACTGTGAGTTCAAGATATATTTACAAGTAAAAGCGCTATGTTCGTCCATGCCGAATTTCGTGTACCCTTCATCGACGTATGTCTGAGTACACACATACTCGGACATATAATCATTTCAGCAATGGAACCATCTTTCTGATTTCTCCGATTTTCAATGCTAATATAGTTCTTTCTCATATATAAAACATGTTTGATTACCAAAGAAGAAAAAATTGGTTTTATTTAGTTACTTCTTTTAACAAATTCTATTCCTGACGATGTTAACAAACTGTTGAAAATTTACTTTTAATAAATAAAATTTTTTAATAATTTTATAAAAAGACCTCGAGATTAATAGACATAATAAACGTCAATAAATGTTAACAGACATTTGTTTAGTTACTTTTATATTTTAAAAAATCAAGGAAGAACGTTATCGTCGACCGGGTCAAATCTTAAATACCCTGCAAATATTTAGTAAATAAATTAAAAATGTTTAACCTGCTGGGTCAGAGTTCCTCTAAGACATTTCTGTGCCCAATTTTAAACCTCAGTTTTGACACAGTCTCTCTGGGAGGCGCCGATGGGGGAGACATCGCACTTCCATTGTTTAAACTTAAAAAGTAATTTTTTAGGGTAATTAAGTGCAGAAAAATTATTTTCTTGTTAGGGTCATTTAGTGGGCAAAAGTGGGTGGAGAAGTAGGTCGGGGGAACATCTTATCTTCATCGTAAAAGCTTAAAAAAATAGTTTTCAAGGAATGTAGGCTTAAGGAGTACAATTTGTTACACTATTTTTCCATATAATTGTTACTTCAACGCCCACTACAGGTGGCGGGGTCCAAAAATGGATTTTTCTGATTTTCTGGCTCCAAGTTCAATGCTTTGGAACTTTTTGGACGAAAACATATATTATTTGCTTAAAAACATGTTTAAAACAGGTTTTTGTTAAAGGATATTTTTTATAAAATAGTTCTGTGTTATAAGGGGTTTACAAAACAAATTTTGTGTAGAAATCTGTTTTATAAACGTTTATG
The DNA here is from genome assembly GCA_951800035.1 of Linnaemya tessellans. Taxonomy (NCBI): domain Eukaryota; kingdom Metazoa; phylum Arthropoda; class Insecta; order Diptera; family Tachinidae; genus Linnaemya; species Linnaemya tessellans. Next base: position 108,974,009 of record OX637532.1, on the reverse strand, counting down.
AATCAAAAAAGCAATTAATGAATATAGCCTTTAATATATCGATCCATAATCGCCAAAGACATGCGACATGCTTAAGCGACATGCTCTTCGGAAATAGTTTTTTGGCGATAATCGATTATATTCAATAATTTGGAGCATCTGCCAATATATCAAAAAGTCGTGTTAAGTGCCGTTACGGAGCTACAGCAGAAGAAATTTTATCTTAACTGAATTTTACCTCTAAACTTTTAATTTGTTTACACTTTTTTGTAACTGACGTACGCCTCGTTAGTATGGTGGACGTCCTTGGAGAGGAAGGTGAATATCAAACATCTTCAAAGGATACAAAGACAGTGCTGTATCGGCATCTGTGGCGCGATGAGAACCACATCAACTAAGGCGATGGAAAATATTCCATCAATACTGGCTATTGATATACAGGTTAAAAACGAAGCAGCTCTGGCTGCTACGAGATTGATGGCGATGGGTGAGTGACTGACAAGGGAACACACAACCAAACACCAGAGTATAGTACACGTCTTACCCAGGAACAACGCTCGCATGGTCACGTGCGATAGAATCCCTATAAGATATGTACAATCACACTGCACCACCATAAATAATATCGGAAGGTATGGAGTGGGAGGATGCAGATACAATGAACCCCATAACTAACTTATACACGGACGGGTCGAGGATTGGTGACCGATCGGGTGGAGGTTTCTGTGACATGGGTCGTATCCATGTCACAGAAACCAGCAGTATTTCAGAGTGAGATCTTGGCTGTTGCGGAAGGGAATCGAATAACAGGACATACAGAATTAAGGACTCACCTGTCACGAATAGGTATCGTTGGCGATATAACATGCCGCTTGATGGTTTTGTTTGCTAAACTTAATCATTTCCACATCTTATCTATTTATGACATTGTCAAAACACCGAGCGTTTTGTTCATATAGTATATGAATCTGCCATGGCTGTCACCGATGAGCAACGCATGGGCCTAAACGCGAGAGGCGTCAAAAATATATCGACCATATGACAAAAAATTTAAAAAGGCTACCCCTACGTTCGGCAAAACATATTATTTTTTTAAGAGTTCTGTTGGAATTATTGAACAACTTCCTTAGCAAAAGTTTAATGATTTTTTGCGAGCTTTAATTTTCTGTTATTAGAGTGGTGCATTAGGATGGTAGGAACTGAGATCTGGTGGGTAAATACTACAGGAGGATATTTGAGGTCGATGACTATTGAAGCAAAACATTACCCTCCTCGAGGCAAAAATATCGATGTATCACTCTTTGAGATCCGACTGAAAATGTAGAAGATATAACGAAAAATGCATTTTGGCGACCCTTACCTTCGGCAAAAAAACCGCCTTGAAACAATGCTTTATATTCGGTGGTGTACGGCGAATTAATTTTTTGCCTGTAGGACGTGACGCTCTAATGTACATGTTAGAGTTCGATATTTAACAATCTCCTTGCTAATCCTCCCAATTTTGGATATTTAGTACACCAATACCTCACTTTTCGTCGTGGTTTGCTATAGAAAATCATAATGCTTTTGTGGAAAAACCAAAAAAATATATTTTTTGTCATGTTTTAAAACCATTCTTATATATTAAAATTCAATTTTCTAGTAATTATTCCTGGTGATGTTAATAAATTGTTGACGAAATATTGAATAATAAAAGAAAACTGAAATAATTTTATATAAAAAGAGACCTCGATCTTAATAAATAATACAATAAATTGCCAAAATAAAGGCCAAAAAGTTAATAGTAATCATAATTTATATATTATTCTTGTTTTTTAAATATTTACTTTGTTCAATTTTCTTTTTATAAAATAGTATTATTGTAACCCTGGAACCTATCTTCGATCTTTACATGGTTTGCTATAGAAAATCATAGTTCACTTTGCGTCGTTTCAATTTGCGTGGCGTGCTTTTGGAACGTAACCACGACGAAAAGTGAGGTATTGTTCTAAATATCCCATATTGGAAGGATTAGCAATTTGTTAAATATTGAACTCTAATATGACCTATACGTATTCGTGTATAGGTCATCCAGTAATCTCCTAAGGTGTTCAAAGTCTGAAACTCTACATTTATCTGAAAATGATAGAGTCATATCCTTAATAATTGTTTCCATTGCTCTTTAACCTGGCAAAGCATGTAAAGGTTTTGTAGGAAATCTTTTGGAAATATTGTATATGATATTTAGATTCTTATTTTGAATAATTTGTAGTCGATTTTCTGCGTTTTTGCACTATTATTCCACACAGGACGCGTACACCTCACTGATGTATCACACCTCACTGATTTTGTACAGTCATTATTGAGGTGTTCTTTAAATAATAGTAACATCCAAGTATCTAATGGAATCTGTGAACGAAATTATTTTACCTTAAATGAAAAAAGGGCGAGATTGAAATCTTTTGGGAGAATTGTTAAAGGGAACAATTATAGCATGCGATTTTTCTTCATATATTTTTCTACACTTCACAGTGAAAGGGTATATATAGGTTTGTCATTCCGTGTGCAATTTCTTCGATATCAATATAGGACCCCACAAAGTATATATATTTTGGATCCTTATAAATAGCGACGACGATTGAGCGATGTCCGTCTGTCTGTACGGTTTTCCCAAGCCCCCAGAAGAGCTAGAGACTTCGTTCTTGGACCGTTAAATTGGAAATGAACTTAGAGTGGTATTGAAATTCAGAAAGATCCGATGTACGGTTCCAGAGCTGGGAAGCTTAGGGAAGCTTACACCTATTTCTCGACGCAAAATTTATACCAAAAATCAATTATTTTTTTATGTTTGTAAATTAAACCTATTTTGTGCTTTGGGAAGCCTCAATGGTCTATTAAAAACTAAAAAATTAAAATTTTTTTCCAGGGATGGGAAATAATTTTATTTTTTTATGCCCATTTTGTATTTTGTAGTACATGTAGTAACTAAAATTGTTAAAAGCTTCAAGTTTTTCTTTAACAAAACCTCTTTATACGTCATGAAGATTTGCATTGACCAAAAAAAAATTTTTTTAAATTCTAATTTTGCTTCCAGGGAACTGATGTTTTTTTTTTGCTACCTAAAAACTGACTTAAAATTTAGGAAGTACAAAATTGGTATCAAAAATTCAAAAAAAATAAAATAAAAATTTCGAATACAGGGTTGGACAAGTGCAATATTTTTTAGTACATGAAAGTGGCCAAAATGGTTAAAAAATTAAAATTTTTCCTAAATAAAACTACTTTATACCTCAAGAAGACTTGCACTGATAAAAAATAAAATTTCGCTTCCAGGGTTGGGAAAATGAAAGTTTTTTTGGTACATGCAATATTTTGTAGTACATGTAATAACCAAAATTATAAATGTTTAGTTTTTCTTAAATAAAATCACTTTATACTTTATGAAGACTTGCATTGATAAAAAAGATTTTAAAAATTAAAATTTCGCTTCTAGGGGTGGGAAATTGAAATTTTTTATACATAAAAGTATCCTAATTGGTTCAAAATTTAAAATGTTTCTTCATTAAAACTATTTTATACCTCATGAAGAGTCGCATTTATAAAAAAGCAAAGAAAAAATTAAAAATCAATTCCAGGGATGGGAAATAGATTTTTTTTTTGGTTCATGCAATATATTGTAAAAAATAAAACTACTTTATAAGTAATGGAAACTAGCATTGGCATAAAAAGAAAACAAAAATTAAAACTTCGCTCCCAGGGATGGGATATTGAAAATTTTTTTATACATAAAAGTAACCAAAAAGCCAACTAACGTCGGTTTCTTACTAATTAAAACTATTTTTTAATTTAGGAAAAACAAAATTGGTATCATATATTAAAACAAACCAAAATTTCTATTCCAGGGTTGGGTAACAGCAATATTTTGTAGTACATGAAAGTGACCAAAATGGTTACAAATTTTAAGTTTTTCTTAAATAAACCTCATTATTAAGAGTTGCATGAACCTCATTATTAAAATATTTTATGGTACATGAAAGTGACCAAAAAGTTTAAAAATTCACTAAGAGTTGCATTGGTAAAAAAATAAAAATTCGCTTCCAGAGTTTGAAAATCGAAATATTTCTGGTACATAAAAGTACCCACATAAATTCCAAATTTTGTTATTTTAATGAATTAAACCTATTTTATACTTCAGGAAGAATTAATTTGGTATTAAAAATTCGGTTCTAGGGTTGGAAAATCGAAATTTTTTAGTACATAAAAGTAGCCATATAAGTTCCTTATTTTGGTTGTGTGTGAATGTAATTTTTTTTATACTTCGGGAAGAGTTAAATTGGTATTGAAATCCAAAAAAATTTACGGTTGGACAATTAGAACTTTTTGGGGTACATGAAACGGATTTTTTCTTTTTGTTTGTAAATTAAACATATTTCATATTTTTGAAAGACGTTCAGAGGTATTAGAAGTAAGAAGAGCCAAACATTTAGCTTCCTAAACCAAAAATTTAAACGTTGTCTTATATATAAAAGTAACTGATTACATCATTTTGTTTTTTTTTTACTTATTTTTTAATTAAAGCTACTTTCTGTTTTAGCAAGAAAGAAAGAAAGAAGAATTACATCTGTGAAGGGTATGTAAGATTCGGCACAGCCGAATATAGCACCTTTACTTGTTTTATTTTTCATTTGGTAAAGAATTTTTGTGCAGAAACAAACGATCTTTGCATTCGTTTTACTATTGCGTCAGAAACGTTTCCATGGCTAACAAAAGCGTTGTCATCTGCGTAAAAGGCTACGTTATTTCCTGAGAGGGACTTAAAATACAAGGGGGATAGGAGTGATCACTGAGGCACTCCAGCCGGAATTGAATATTTGTTTGAGAGAGATTCTTCAATGTCTACAATAAAGTGTCTGCCACTTAGGAAACTCTTTGTTATCGTAAATAGATATAAAGGGAAACACATTTTGTGAAGTTTATAAACCAGTCCTGCTTGCCATATGGAGTCAAACTCTTTCTATATATAAATACAGAATACCTGTAGAGAAGCCTCTTGCTCGTGTTAGCCTTTATCATGTTGGCAACTCGTTTAACTTGAAAATCGATTTCACTTACATACAGACGGTCATCGCTTATTATGCATCCCTATTCTTAAAGATCCAGAATATTTATACTTGATGGAGAATGCTTCTCATTGTGGAAATTACAGACAGAAGGAATGACTTTCACTATTTCTGTTGAAGGGTACATAAAACTTTTGTTCTTTATGCCAAAGTTGCTCAGTTACCCTGGTGTGCATGAGAGGGTTAAGATGTATTTCAGTGCTCATTAATTGTACAAGCTGGTTAATTATTACTTAAATCAATCACTTAAAATAACCAGTCACCGCTCCTCGGTGCTTCAATGTAAGAGTGTATAATTTTTAACATTTGCATTTTTTCTTTAGCATTAATTTAATAAAGGACTGATCATTGTGTTTCAACAATTTGCTCATTTTGTAAAGCACCCATTCATTCGCCCGTTCCGTGCGATGAATTATTTGCAAGCGTCAAATTAAATATTATTAAAAATGTTTTTGTTTATCTTTTTATAATATTTTTTTAATTGCTACTGATTTATGCAGGAAATACTCCAAAGACATCAACAACTCTTGGTGGGGCTCTTTTTTCTGTTTATTTTCCTTTGGATCAAAAAGTTTGCTGGTGGCGTTTTAGTACGTTCGGAATGCTAGAGTGTCATTTCAATAATATACGAGCACTTATAGTCGTAAGACACATTGTGCTTTATCTGTGTAAGTGTGTGTGTGGTAATTGCAGACATTTCATTTGTTGCTGGTTTATTACAGTACAGGCGAATGAAACACACAATGGCTGCAATCAAGCATAAAAAATATTACTAAGGGGTTTCGGCAATTGGTCATATTACAAGAATCATCTGCAAGGGTTATTTTTACCTAGGCCGATTCTCCTATATACTGCCTATGCCTCCTAAGGGTATTTTATTGCATTTTATGCAAAATAATGTTGACGGTGTTTTATTAGTTGGTTTACAAAAACATTTTTGTACAACTTTCTTAAGCATGGACGTGGATAGTAGAAAACAAGAAATGACAAGCTACAGAAAACGAAGTTACAGCCGAAGCGTGCCGCAAATGTGGATAAGCGCACCACACTTAAATCCACTATATAACCCGTGCCACTGACCTGCAACGTTGAGAATAAGTAACTCCTACAAAGAGACTAGTCCACCGTTCAGCACCAGCTTACAAATGGTTGTAAATGTAAGTCTTACGTTATTGTGACTGAGTGATTTAATTTTCTTAGCTATTCGGTTTTAGCTTTGAAGTGCATCCTCTTTTCACAAGTCATAAGCCAGAAACTTTTTGTGCCACTTCTATTTGGTACAGTCACAGCCCTGGCATCTTCGAGATAATTAGTACAACATTTCTTACAGTGGAGTTTCTATGTGCATTCATTGTAGGTAATGCACTTCAGGGAACCTTCATCCAAAATCTCGTAGAAAACTAGAGGTTCTCTGGTTACTTGTTGGTTCACTTTGGTTACTTTCTGAATTCAGAAAATTAAAAATGAGCTTGAAATGTATTTTAATCAAATTTGTTCATACAAAATTTTCTTAAAACAGATTTCAAATACGTTTTATTTTTTCATGAATATTGGGGTAAATGATTAAATTACATTTATTTGTTTTGAGCCACAATTACCGAAAATAAATATTTACATTAGTTACGAGAAAGGCCGCGCAAAAAAACACGTCTCATCAAGAGTTTAAACAATTGTTTATGCAATAAAACAATTATTAGCTCTTGTTGTTTGGCCGCTGACCATTACCGACATCAATTGACACTACCACATACCACAGAGCGCATTACTGCACCCTCCTTCGTGGGCGCTGCAACATAAAGGAAAGTATAGAAGCATAGATTAAAATAAGTACAACAAATCCTCTATCTTCTCGTCTTTCTTTATCTGTGTTCTCAACAGCATCTCCTCAATATTTCCAACTCTTCTGTTCCCTCTAAGACCCCATTAAGAATATACATATATTCTTGAACAGTAATGAAATATAAGACGATCCATCTCATTCCGTCTGTTCGTCCGTCCGTCTGTGAAAATCACGATTTAGTCCAAACGAAAAGAGCCAGACACTTGACATTTGGTACGAATATATTTTGAAGAATAGAACAGGTCAAGCTCATATATGAGCTGAATCAGGCCAGAAAGAAAAAAAGTTCCCCTAAGAAGTACTAAACCAAACTTCAAAAAACAACATAATTTTCAAAATTTTTGTAAATTTGTTCAGCCATTTGTTGTTTTTATGAGTAAAAAGATCTAAAGCGTTGAACTTGCAGCTAGCAAGTCAGAAAAATTCATTTTTGGGCTCCGCCCCTTTTAGTGGTTCAACGCCCACTATTTAATGAATAAAAAGAATAATAATTAAAAATAATTAATTTTCTGAAGAAGTCACACAAAGGAGTGACGAAATATTGAAATTAAGAATTAAATTAAAATAACGAGACCTTAAGCTTAAATATATCAGCATATAATAATAATTAAAAAGAGGTCAAGAATCCAGAAGAATTTAGTAAATATTTAACAAATTGTATAGTTTAAGCCTGCATTCCTTAAAAATCAAATTTTAAAGATTTTATATCGTAGCTGATATGTTCTCTGATCTTCCTCTGTTCTACCCTAACCCCACTTTTACTTCCTAAATGACCCTATCATACTCACTCTTTGATACTTTCGAAGAAAAATCACTTCCAATTTTATTCACTGGGATACATATAAATAAGGAGAACGTAAGAACATAAAATAGATGATTGAATATATTAAAGTTTGAGTCTTGTTTTTCATACTCTTAAAGTTCTTAGGAAATTTTGGATTAAAGCTAAAGAGCTTAAACTTTACTATTTTTAAGGTTATGTTTGGATTTTATTTTAATATTTGAAAGTCTAGTTTATTTTATTTTTTTCTTAAATAAAATATAACGCAATAAAATAATTCAAATTATAAAGCGTAGAAACCATTTAAATTCCTGAGGGCACAAATTTTACGGAATTTTTTTTAATATATTGAATAGAGACAGCAGATCAGTCATGGTAATTCTTCTTAAATGTTCAAGTGCACTTAAAACAAGGGAACATATTTTTTACACAAAATAAATTTTCACTACTAAACAAACAGTTTTCGTTATTCTTCGATTTTCAGTTTGCCGGAAATCTAATAAAAATCACTTCATTTGCAGTTGAGCCTCCTAAGGGTATTTTGTTGTAGTTTCAAAAGGATTTCGCGTACTCTAAATGCTGCAATTTTATGCAAAATAATGTTGACGGTGTTTTTTCAGTTGGTTTATTACCACAGATGAATGCATGAAATATTGCAAATTTATATGCTTGTCTCTTTTATATAGCCATCAATAACAGAGTTTAGAATGTGTTAATACTTAATAATTTGTCATTTATGTTACGAGTATTTAATGTCTATATTCAATAAATACGTTCAAGGTCTTTAATATCGATTAATTTTCAGTTGCATTTATTCTTCAATAACACTTTAAATCTAAAAATGTGATTTCTTTGGCATTCACTTGTTATCCAAATAGGTACAAGTATGCGTTTTCTAAAAAATGGGAAAGAGGCTGACTTCCAAAATGCATGAGAAGTCGATAAACAATTCATTGACTGCAAACCCGATGCCTTCTTCGTTCTTTTGCATTGCTTGTACTATTTTGTCAGTGTTTTGTATTATGGCCTTATGAAGCACAATATTTTTCGAATATAAAGCATTTGACGTTTTGAAAGTCAGTTCTATGATTCGTCTGATGGTCATTCAATACCTGACATTAATGTCCATAAAAGTTCGACCACTGTGAATTACATTATTTGTATAACTTTCCCAAAAAGTGATCTTTGCTATTTTGCGTCCTTGAAAGACTATTGAAATCGAATAAACGATGTCCGTATGCCCGTTTGTTTGTTTGCGAAAGCCCCAGAAGAGCTACAGACTTTATTCTTGGACTGATGGACTGGAAATGGTCCTAAATAAAGTGCTACTGAAAATCACCCAAATTTAAAGTTCTGCTCCAGAGCTGGAGAGCTTAAACCTATTTTGATACATATTATATGTTTTTTTTAGTATAATTGTTTTACACTTCAGATAGAATTAAATTTATGTTGCAAATAAAAATAAATAAAAAGATCGATTTCAGGGTTGGACAAGTAAAATGTTTTTGGTACATACAAGTGACCAAAAAGGTTAATATGTTTTTTTTAATAATCAAGAAGGCGATACCAGGGTTGGACAACTGAAACTTTTTTCACTACATAAAAGTAACCATAAGGGATACGAACTTTTGTTTTCTTTATTAATAAAAACTGTTCTGTTGTTCAGGAAAAATAAATTTGGTTTTAAAAATACAAAAAAATCAAAAGGACGATTTGAGCAATTGAGTTTTATTTTGGTGCATAAAAGTAACCAAATTGGTTACACATTTTTTTTTTGTTAATTAAAACTATTTTATACTTCAGGAAGAATTAAATTGCAATTAAAAATCAAAATTCGATTCCACGGTTTTACAATGGAAGTTTTTTTTGGTACTTAAAACTAATCCCCTGAAAATATTTTTTCTGTTTGTTTATAAAAAATAAACATAGAAAAGTAAAGAACAAAAAAAAAAATATGTAAATAAAAAAATTAAAAAACAACTTCAGAGCTGCAAAAATTAAACTTTTTCTTGAAATATTAAAGTAACTAAATAACACAAATTTGTCTCTTTGGTACTAAAACATATTTTATATTTTAGAAAGAGAGAAATTAGTGGAAAGCCAGAAATATCAAAAAGACGATTCCAGTGTTGAAATGAATGTGTGTATACACAGCAGACGTATGTTGATGAAGGGTATATGAGTATATTCTCATCTTTTGTTGTTGTAACCATTTTATTTCTTACTGCGTCGGCGAGTTTTTGCTACAGTAAGGACGAAGAAGTACCTGATACTCTCAATCGCTGTCGGCAATGTTCAGCGACCTGTGCTATGCCTTCATAATGGAAAAAGACAGACAATAACTAACACAACCATGCATTAATGATTTTCAGAAGAATTCAACACAATATTCATGACTGAGCGCGGAGTCAAACTCAGGACCTTCTGCTTCATAGCCTCGTGTTAACTACTTCAGCCAACAGTACCCTCCAAATGGCTGGAGAATATGCAGTAGTGAAGTTTGGAAAAATTCAATCCGTCATTCATGACTGAGTACGGAAGCGTATGCAACATCATAGGCCTCGTAGTCTACGTGTTAAGTACTTCTGTTAATATTCAATATTTTTTAAAATTTCAATTCTATGCGTCTAAAGGTACGGCCACACTTATAAAAAGCATAGCCACTAAAATATTAAAGAAAATCCTTTTAATTCAGTGTTTATTGAGCTAAACAGTTTTCATTGCATTCCATGACTCCGTCTATTGGTTCTTTAAAAAACTATTTTAATTAATAAACAAGCATCTAAATGAACATATTTTCCATTAGTATTTAGTGGTTACGCTTTTTGTGTCAAATATTTGATAAGTGTGAACGTACCTTAGCGACCCATAAGTTAAACGGTATGAAAAAATCAAACGATTTGCAGTTGCAAAGCCGAGGAAATATTTCAAGTCTGATAGAAATACATTGAGTAAAGAATTACATTTGAATATTATTTAGAGCACGGCTAGGCTCAATTTGCTACTGTGCTTGTATAATGCAGTATAACATCGCAAGGCCTTAAAGACCAATTGTTCGGTACACTTCTCGAAATGTATTTGTAGTCAAATTTTGATTGCAACAACCCTGTGAATGCGGTGGCCATAGTTTGACGGTGAACCCTTTCGTAACTTCTAAGAGTATTCCAAACATTTTTTATAATGAGTATAAAGCTTTTCGTTTTCAAAAAATTTACCGCAAAAGTAGCTTACTAATATAATTTTTAAACGCTGGAAATATACACAATATTCCTCAAAACATACTAGAGAAATTAGAAAGAAACAAAATTTCAATTGATGTTATTTACTTAAGCATGCATGTGCATGTCTATGCCTTTTCCATACGCAACTCTTTAATGTATTTAGGTGATGACAGTCCTTCAAAGTATGCATTATGCGAGCACAAAGACTGCCAAGCAATACGAATAATAGCAAAAACAACAATTGATGCGAAAAGTATTCAACTGCATACAATTTACGCGTGTAGCAAGTTTAACTTTTGCCTTGTCGCAGCTGTTTGAATTTGTTTATGTTGGATTTCTCTTATTGTTTTGTTTTTAATTTTTGCACATTTACGGGCAGTCAAATAGCGCAGATAGCGTGCCATGGTTTGGAAAATTACAAATAATGAATATAAGAATTGAAATGATTATAAATGACACTATTTTTTAACCCTAGAATATCAATCATATTTTTGTGAGATATACAAAACGTACACATGAGTCGTCGAAACGACGAAGAATGACATTCCAGGGTTAAGGACACAATATTCCTAGGCATTTTTAAGAAGATTGAACGTAGCAAATTAATATCTCTAAAAGCAGTAATAGGTGATCGCAGCAGCATTTGATCGAAATTGCACTTATTAAATCATTCAAGTCTGAATGGAAACCGAATTTATGAAGGGGAATTTATATTATTAACAGATTAATATAATTAGCCAAAATTACAGTGGTGACAACAGCTAAATTAATAAACTAAGGAAACATCCTTCCAACTAAAGTGTAGCGACCTCTACATGTTTTATAATTATAATAATTACAAAAACAAGTAAACGTGCCACATTGGGATGTGCCGAATGCCGAGGTACACCTGAAGTCTATACTACACACATTCATTCAAACCCTGAACCCATCTTTTTGATCTTTCTGATGTTTAATACTAATTTTTTTCTTTCTAAAATACGAAATATATTTGAAAAAAAACGTAGTTTTATTTAGTAATTTTAATAATACAAACAAGTTTAAATTTTCCAGCTCTGGACAAAACGGAAACAAGGCTTAGCTGGTTACTTTTACATACCAAAAATAACTTTAATATATCCAGCTCTGGAGCCGTATCCTGTATTTTGCTGATTTTTAATAGTTATATAGTTAGGGCTATTTCGAATGCTTCAATCCAAAACCAAAGTCTCTAGCTCTTCTAAAGGCTTCGGAAAAGAGGCAGACGGACATCGCTCATTCGAGTTTCTTATTCATAAGGACCCGGATAATATTGCGGAAATTACACATGGAATGACATAAATAAACACCTTGACTATTTTAGATGAAAGGCTTCATACCTTTAATAAAAATCTATGTATAACCAATATCAACTGGAGGATAATGTATCACTTAATATCTCTAAAGACTTTGTTTAATTCGGGTCAGCACTCAGGGCATGACTTCAACATATGCAGTGCATTGCGCCGTAACTAGAAAAAATGGGATAGTATTGAGAGGGCTGATGAAGGAAGATGAAAAGGTAGAGAATTTTTTGTTGAATTTCAACAGACCGACAACAACTAAACAGCCATGCACTAGTGCTGATCAGAAGAATTCGACACCATATTCATGACTGAGCGTGAGGTTGAGCTCATAACCATCCGCTTCATAGTTCCACTCTGATGTTGCCAGAGACATTTTAATCCCCAGAGAAATGTCATCCATTCCACGTTTATCTGTAAATTGAAAGTGCTGTTTGCTAAAGTAGTCAAACACGAGTTGTTAAACGCGCTGAGTCATAAATATTGTGTCGACTTCTTCTGATCATCATTAGTGCATGATTTTGTTAGTTGTTGTCAGCCTGTTTCAGTGATGAAGGCATAGCACTGATCACTGAACTTAACTTTCAGTGACTGACACAATCATGTGCTAAAGAACAGAGGAACAGCACTCTCCTTCGTCGGCCTTGTAGCAAAAAAAATTAACCCGACAAAGTAAAAAGGTTGAAATTGCTACAAAAAAGTCTCTATCTTCTCATCTTTCCTCATCTGTGCCCTCAATACTATCTCCTCCTTTTCAGTTCCGGCCCAATGCATTGCATATGTAGGGGTGATGCCTTTAGCTCCGGTCCTACTCCTAAAAGAAAACCAAAAAAATTTAGAAAGGAGTGACAGCCATTAGTGAGATATATTGGTTGCAGTGAATTCAACTAAATTTGTTATTCATGATTAAGAAACATCTAAGTGTAAAGAGAATTGAATCGTTTATTGTAAAAAGAGCGTAACCAACACGGAAACAGATTGAGTTTTTTGGGTGATTATTGTTCTATGAAGGTAAATACATCATTTAGTAAAAAAAAAATTTGTTTCCTCAGGTCATGGTGAACCAAAGCCGAGAATTTCTTGTTTAGTGTAAAAAGTGCGCAAGCAACAAGTAACATAGAGTTTTTGGGCGATTAGTGGCTGTGTTTGACTTTTATTTGCTTAAAATTCAAACGGCAATGATTGAGAAAGAAAAAAATAGTGATGTTACTAAATAACTAAAGTGTGATTTGACCCCTATTTGCAATAAGCAATTTAATTATTATGCAAAAGAGATTTTTACCTTGCGTAAAAAATAAAAATCCAATTTTTGGGAGTTTTTCTAAAATTTTTGGGAATTCTTGGATTACCGATACCGCGTACTTCTTATTTTGTTTGCAATTATTTTCTACAATTTTTCACATCTAACTGCAAATTTTCATTAAAAACTATAAAAAGCATATATTTTCAAAAACAAATTTTAGCAAAAACAATATTTAAGGAAAAACTTTTAAGTGAATACATATAAGAATTTTAAAAATTTTTATTGTTATGAAATTTTTATTTGACATATTGTTGTCACAATACTATTTTAAATGAAATTTATTTGTTGGTGGTCAAGCAATGTCTATATGCATTTCATTGGTGCTTTACCAAATCATCAGTAGACTTTTACCACAGTTTTGAAAAGTTAAAAACCTCTTATCTTAAGCATATACTTCTGAAAACCATCTGAGAATTCACAATTTGTAAATTAGAAACTATTTTCAAAAATCACAACAGAATAAGCATAGTAGGCTTTGAAACTCCTACAAAACTAAACCAACAAATAAATTATATTCGATATGAATCCAATGCAAAGAGCTGCTATCCAGACTGGGAGGTCATCTGGGTACCCGCACACAGCAATTTCTTTGGAAACGAACAGGCAGATGAGCTAGCTAAGGCTGGATCTGCTAAGGACGTCTCCACTGCCGTATCGGTGGACATGCCGTTTGGCACCCTAAAGAGCACCATTCAGAGCCATTTCCGGCAGAAAGCGGCGGACAGGTGGCGCAAGATGAACACGTGCAGGGTGGCTAGAAGCATGTGGCCATGTTATAACGACAATAGAACAGCACAATTGATCAACAGGAATCGCAGGGACATCTCAAGGCTCGTAGCGGTTGTGACAGGGCACTGGGCAATAGGCAGACATGCAGGCAGGTTAGGTCTCAACCTTAATGCATTCTGACGGAGCTGCCGGGATCAGAGCAAGGAAGAGACAGTTTATCACTTCCTTTGCGAATGCCCGGCCTTGCACAACACGAGACAAAAATTCTTAGGCAACAGTATTATAGGCGACCTCGCGGAGGTAGCAGGTACAGGTCTGGGGGAACTTATTAGATACCTCAATGCGACGGGTTGGATCTAGTAACCATCCGTATGCGAGATCAAGATACGGCTTCCATAGGTAGTCACTGACGAGTGGAGTGGTTTTTCAAAACGGGATCTCAGAGATCCTACTTGAATGCTTGCGTGTAGCGGGCAGCCACGTATACCAACCAACCAACCAATGAATCCATTTTATTTTTCTACACCTTTATACAATCAGAAATCCATTGGATAACAAGAAAAGTATTTATAAGGCAAACTGAAAAATAAAATCTAAATTAACTATGCATTTTGTCATAAAACTCTAATAATAAATGCCAAAATTTAAAAAAAAATTGTTTTTGATAGGGTCATTTAGGTGGCAAAGGTGGAGTAGGGGGTAGGGCAGAGTAGTAGCAGGTTACGTCTCAGCTTCGTCATTAAAGCTTAGAAATCTTATTTTTAAGGAATGTAGGCTTAAGTAAAACAATTTGATAAATTTTTACCCAAAAATAATTGTTTTTTGTTTTATGGCTTCAAGTTTAACGCGTCGGACCTTCTTTGACATACAAATAAATAATTTGCTTAACAAAAATACAAAAACACATTAAAACTTATGTTGTTTATTAGAGGTTGGTTTAGTTCTTGTTAGGGGAACTTTTTCCCCTCTTTCCCGATTTAGCCCATCTCTGAACTTAACTTGTGCTATCCTTCAAGATATATTTATACCGATTTTCAAGAGTCAAGCTTTTTTCGTTTGGACTGAATTGTGATTTCCACAGACGGACGGACGGACATGCTCAGATCGTCTTAGATTTCATCACCGACCAAAAATATATACTATACTTTATGGGGTCCAATTCTCTTTGGAGCGTATTAAAACTGTATTTTGGCGGCGTCGCTCTGGCAAGAGCTGTGGGGTGGACATTTCAGCTTTGTCATAAAACTCTAATAATAAATGTCAAAATTAAAAAAAAAATTTTTGATAGGGTCATTTAGGGGGCAAAGGGGGAGGAGGGGGTAGGGCATAGTAGTACCAGGTTACGTCTCAGCTTCGTCATTAAAGCTTAGAAATCTTATTTTTAAGGAATGTAGGCTTAAGTAAAATAAAAATAATAGTTTTTTATTTTATGGCTCCAAGTTTAAGGCGTCGGAGGTGGTCCTTTGACATAAAAATATATAATTTGCTTAACAAAATTACAAAAACACATTAAAACTTATGTTCTTTTTTAGAGGTTGGTTTAGTTCTTCTTAGGTGAACTTTTTTCTCTCTTGCCCGATTCAGCCCATCTCCGAACTTAGCCTGTGCTATCCTTCAAGATATATTTATACCAAATGTTAAGAGTCTAGCTTCGTTTGGACTGAATTGTGATTTCCACAGACGGACTGACGGACATGCTAGATCGTCTTAGATTTCATCACTGACCAAAAATATGTATATTTTATGGGGTCTCAGACGGAATGACAAAGGGAATATACCCCCCATATTCTTCTTTGGAGGGTATAAAAAAGGAATGCTTTCCATTGGTGAAACTGTACATACAATCGATCATATGATGGGATGTATATCATTTAGTCGACTTTTGTATATAAATTTAATAGAAGAAGCGGGTGTAGCTAAAGTGGTGGATGTTACTGAAAGAAGGGGTTTGATAGGAATTCATTCACTTTTGTACAATGATTTATAATGTTTAATTTCGAATATTATTCAGGTGCCAAAGGTTGGTAAAAATACATTAAAAATCAACAATTTGCAATTTGGTAACAACAACTACTGGCACATTCAGTTACGTGCATACACATGTTGAATATTTCAAATATTTATGTCTCTCTGTGTAGAATGTATGAATGTATTAAATCCTTTACACATACAGGAGCACACGCACGCAAAAAAATATAAAATAAAATGTCATTCATACATTATTGCATAATGGGAACATGTTTGCAAGTGCATGTGCGAGTTTCTGTGTAAAAGTTGATGTCAAACAATGTGCAAACAAAACGAAAACATCAACATCAACATCAACTTTATATTAAAATTTAACCAAATATTACAAATGAACATTTTGTAACCAAAATTTTAATATATACACACACACACACGCGCGCACACATAAAAAGATGTCATATACAAAATAACACCGAATATAATGCAACATTTTTAATTCTCTCCCGAAAAAATATTAATACATCGCGAATTTGGCACATATAAACAACTTAAACTAAAATAAATAATTACGCCAACTACAATGCAACTACAACATTTAAAATATATGCATTCCATGGTATTGTAGCAATCCAAAATTTTGAATCCCCAAAAATTAAAATAAACATTATAAAATGTAAAACTTCATTGCTTCATGGAATAATAACAATAAAAAGTTAAGCAACCCTCCGGGTTAGCAGAAAAAATTGAATTATGAATATGAAAAGTTCAAACTTCGGGTAAACTTTTATCTGCTTACATTCGGCACATGCATGCATGTGTGCATGTGTGTATATAAATTTAAATGCATATATGCTACGTACGAATAAAAGTTAAATTAATAAAAAATAATCTGACACTGGTCTACGGTCGAAGACCAGCTAAAGGGAGATGCCAACTTTTACAGAATGCATTTCAGTTGAGGGCTATTTTTTCATTGCGCAGTAAATTGAAGGCTAATTTGTAGTTTATTTACAAAAACATGCAGTGAATTTCGGTTTTCGATCGCTTAATTGACACTAAAACAAGAACGAAATTAGTACTATTAAGTTGGCCAACTATTGTAGATGAATAATTGCACTTGCTTTTCTATCCAGTTAAAAGTTTTTAAACAACCAACAGATGGTACAAAAATAAAATATTAAAAGAGTCAACCTTGGTTACAGAATTAATACAATTAAGCACAACAATAAATTTTCGAACACATGCATGTTAATGCAAGCAAATATTTCAGAATAAAGTACGAAAAAATAATGTATATCTTTAACAAAAAATTGTAACATAAAAGTAGTTTTATAAATTTCTGATTATAAATCGATTTTAGAATATTTAAAGCAACAAACAGAAGAGAATTTCGCAGTTTTTTTAACTAGACATTTTCTAAATTCGCTGTAAAATCAAAACAATCATGAACAAGTAAAAGTGCTATATTTGGCTGTGCCGAATCTTGAATACCCTTCAAATATTGTATATTAAGTACACAAAACTAGCTTTTTTTGATAGAGTCATTTAGGGGCAAAAGTGGGTGAAGGTGTAGGGCAGAGGAAAATTAAAGAACCTCTCAGCTTCGTCATAAAAGCTTAAATATTTTATTTTCAAGGAATGTAGACTTAAGGAATACAATTTGTTAATTATTTACACAATTTTGCATATAATATATTTCTTCAACGCCTACTAAAGAGGTGGGGTAAAAAAATTTATTTTATGGCTCCAAGTTCAACACTTTGGACATTTTTTGACACAAAAATATATCATTTGCTTAATTACAAAAAGAAAACTTTAAAAATTATGTTGGTTTTTAGAGGCTGGTTTAGTTCTTCTTAAAGGATCGATTCGTCCTATTTACGAACTTCTATTCTATTCGTTTTCGATTCTGTATCCTGTTTTCCACAGACGGATGTACATGGCTAGATTGTCTTCGATTGTGTTTGTCTTTCTTGTAATATATTTCTTTAAAATTAAAAAAAAAAAAAAAACAATTGGAGGCTTCACACTGTAGTCATAAAATCATAAGTCGCAAAATAATAGCACGAAAAATATGACTATTGTGAACAACATCGATCAGCTGATAAGATAACAACACATTTGTAATTAGCTGTTATCAAAGCAGAAGCAAATTAATACAATTAAAGATGAATCGTCTTAAAATTCAATGTCTATTTAAAATTATTAAATTTGTCTTCTGTTGCACAAGAATATCTAAATGAATTTGTATGTATAAACTAAAACAGCTGCTGCCTTGATATGGACTGAATAAATTTTTTTTTGCGGCGGCATACGGAAAAACGTTCAGTGGCCTCCAGCTACGTAAGTTAAACGAGAAACATTTTTCACTTGTATATATATAAATATTTAGCATTTGTGATTTAGTTCTCTTTTATTTTTTTTTATGTTATAAAAATGTTATTTAATGTACAGACATATAGGTATGAATAATTTTTTAGCCGTTTTTTAGTCGTGAATCATATATAAGTAACGGCGGCAAACATATACTATCGCCGTCTCGCCTAAAGATATTCAGCCGTTCGACTCAGATCTCTAGAGCTATTTTATGACAAAATAAAACCAAACCTGAAAGTGTGCTATTATTTTATGACTTTTTTTGTATGCAGTACAACAACAACTTTTCTAAACTGGTGTAAAATATTATAACTTTATGACAATATGACTAAATAACACACAGTGTGAATACCCCAAATATGTTCTCTTGAGGAAAAAACGGATATTTTCGAGGCATAATAGGTCTCTTCGTATGTACGTGAAATGAAGACGTTTATTGTGTATTGAAAATCAGCAAAATTCAATATATGAGCTAACGGATTAAAAAGGCTTCTAAATAAAGTGTTACTGAAATTCAGAAACATCGATAATACGGTTCAAAAGCTGGAAAGCTTAACCCTATTTTGGTCCAAAAAACTGTCTAGCGAAAACAATTTTTTTTCGTTTTCTGTTCTTTAAACCTAATTCTTAGTTTGGGAACAATTAAATTTGTATTGAAAATTAAAAAAAAAACAAAAATTCGGTTCCAGGGTTCTAAAATGGATTTTTTTATTGTAAATACTACATGTATAAATATATTAAATTTAAAAAAAAATTTAATTAGTATTACAAATCAAAGGAATCAAGAATTCGATTCCTGGCGCATTTCACTGGTGCTAATGCAGACCAGCAGGGAATCTTTACCTAACATTTCTTAGAATAACTAGAGATATTACAAAATTCGACTCTATTGAATCAGAGGCTTAAGCAAATATCGAAGCTTTAGAAAGAACTCAATAATCACTTATTCCATTTTTATTTTCTTGATTTATCATACTACATTGGCTGGATTTTTTTTCTTGGAATTGCATTTTTAGAAAACCGTAGATGTTTGTCAAAAGTGATGCATTAAACACATTCACGAATGCAGCCTACCGAATACAGAAATAGTATACATGTATTTATATAGGGAAACTAGCACGGACAACAACCTACTGTATAGCGGTGAAAATTATCATTCGCATATAAACACATGTATTCTATTCCAGAAGTCATGTAGTCGGTTGCCTGCTGGCGGGAATGGTAATTTGCATTCAGGATTTCTTCCTACTAAAATAAATTTGAATATACGTGTAAAGAGGAACTATAGTTTGCTTCATATTAAATGTTATTTCTTAAGGTATGCCACTTCCGACGCAATCGCCAGGATTTGGCAACACTGAATTTGTCAATTTACTGTATCTCTTAAGTTAATTCAACAAAAGGTTGGATCTCTTTAATTCACTTAAACATTTGAATATTATAGTTTTAAGTTTTTACATCTGTATAAAATACCTGAAAATATGAAATTTCTCTCTGCATTGACTAAAAATAAATAAATTAATTTTGACCCTTTAGAATGAGTAACAAGTAAAAACGTTATATTCGACAGGGTCGAATTTTAAATGCCCTCCAAATATTTCCTAAGTAAATTTAAAATGTTTAACTTGGTGGGACAGACTTCCTTTAAGACATCCCTGCACCCAATTTTAAATCCCTATTTTGCCTGAGTCATCCCGGGAAGGGCCGTGGGGGAGACGTTTCACCTCTGCACTATCAGAGAATATCTCAGCTTCTTATAGGCTTAAGGAATAAAAATTTTTCAATATCTACACTATTTTTGCATATAATATCGTACGTTAACGCCCACTAAAGGGGTCGTGGTCCAAAAATAGACTATATCATGTTTTCCACAGACGAACGTATGGAAATTGCTAGATCGTCTCAGACTTCATCACTGATCAAGAATATACATATATAGTTTATGGGGTCTTAGATGGATATTTCGCTGCGTTACAAACGGAATGACAAAGTGAATATACCCTCCAATTCTCTTTTGGAGGGTATAAAAAAAATTTATAATGTTTTGGTTTTTATGGTTTGACTTTAACCAAAGGATTTTGCTGTTTTATTCTCCATTTATTTCCCTTAACAACTGTAAAAAGCTGTAGAACTGTGTGTAACATATCGTTAATCAAGTAGACGAGAATAACAGTCAATGTTTCTTCCGTTATCAGTTCAATTTTTACGTTACAGTTAATTATGCTAATGCTGATCTAATGAGAAGTATTTGTCAAGAGTCCTAGAAATCGTGTTAATTCACTGACTAAAAAAATATTAATGCATTGAAACTCATCATTTTCAGAATTAGTATTTTTTCCGTGAAAGTGTATTTACTAAAATCAATTCGGTTAGTGTGTACTTTTAAAGTTTCCTATTGTATGAGAGAATATAGCGACTGAATTAAAGAGTTTATTTTAGAAAAAAATACCATTATATAGAAATGTAGCAGGTAAGAATCGTGGAATATTAAATTGCACCAAAAGTACTTGCACATAAGCACATCCTTGAAACTGTAACATTATACCTTTCACTATAATATTTTCGCTTCACTTTTCATCTGCACGCCTCTTCCACCCACCTTTAATGCCATCAAACAAACAAATTTAAATAAATTCAAAGCAAGAACTTGTAATATTACATAAACAGTATCGGCATTGTCCCAAAATCCTTAAAGCTTTTCTTCTCTTCATTTTTCTTGCCATTCCAGGTTGCTTTTTCTTTATGTCATTTCAATATTTTGGGTTTAGTTTTACATCCTTTCACGCCCTTGATACTTGTTAGCCAACATGCAACACATCAAAGAAAGTTTGATCCCAACCAAGCGCACATTGGAAAACACTAATAAAAAAAAATAAGCCGTCCCAAAGAAAATAAAGCTAATAACGGATAAACTAGACGGTGGATAAAATATGAGATAATCAAATACAGTTTCCCCTTAAAACACTTAAGGATAAAATTTGTTATAATTTTCCAAACGTCTTTCCAGTGCTCAAGCATGCGCACAAGCATAGAGAGAAACCGAGAAGTATTTTGCCTTTAGCCAGGATTTTTTTACAAACATTTCTGGGTATTACATTACTAACCCACAAAAGGAATTTCGTTGCAGCAACAGGCTAAATGCAAATATTTTATTCATGCTCGTGCCAGCAGGAGAGAAAGGCAACAGTCTGCCATTGTTAAGTGCTCAAATTACACCCCCAAATGATAGAATTCATACGCCTTAAATAAACTGCGTTATTGAATTTTATCTAAACATGACATTAAATCATTTTTGAATTTATCTTATTGAAATTCTAATTATGTGCTGTACGCATATTCTCTTTTTTGGTTTGTCATTTAATGCAAATTATTTCACATATTGTCTCAGTTAATCTATTAAACATCTGATTTGATTCTGGCAGATTAAATTTGTTTATTGTAAGAGAATTGTATAAAAGAATTTTACGATGTTCGTTATTTTTTTAAATCATATTTTTAAGTTTATAAAAAAATTTTATATATTTTATACAAAAGCTAAGAGGTTTTGTAATACGAGGTCTGCTAAAAAATAATAATATATATAAAACTTTAGTGTTGAGCAACAAATTTCCAAATACGTAAATCCGCATTTAAATCTTGCATTCTTGAAATTAGTCACAACGCCATACTTTCCAATCTTGGTGGCGAGTAAAGCTCGCGTAGGGACAAATCTTGTAAATACGATGACTGCTGCGTGATAAGATTTTTTGTAGCTATTATATAATCTTTTTCCTTTGCCGTCTAATTTTGGCTACAGGACCGTCCAAGCAGAGTACTGTTATTCTGCTAGAAGAATTCGATGTTCGTTATGTGACGGTATTTTTTCGCTGGCACATGGTCTTGGTCAAAAAAAAAGGAAAACGGTTGACCCTATAAGTCATTAACGCAATTTTAACTACATGCGAAGTTTTTTAAGAAAGTACTTATTTCGAATGTGTTCGTTCATGCTTTAACCAATTTTGACTCGGTCAGTTGCGATCGACGAATTTTTTGAATGATCAATGTCAAAATCTACCATCTTGAATCTGTCTAAATTTACGGAAATCTAAGTTTGAAAGAACCCTTTGGAACGTGACAAGTTTGGTTCGATTCAGTGCAGTCGTTCAAAATTTATATGCAGTTCACACACACATGTCGTTATGTGACGCAGTCTCAGAAAATATAAAAAAGGTTTAATTTATAAAGAAAGAAAAAAAAACAAAAGCAGTGACTGTTTTGATTATTTTACTGTACAAAGGGGTCCGTTTTCCAACCCGGGATTCAAATTTTCTATGTTTTATTCTTAATAGCAATTTAATTCTTAGCTAAATATAAAATAGTCTTAATAAAAAATATTTAAAATAATAACTTTTTTGATCAGTTTTATCCACCAAAAGATAATTGGATTGTCTAACCCTGGAACCGAAATTTCTATTTTATTAAATTTTTAATACCAAGCAAAACAAAATTTATTTTATGTACCAAAAAATATTCCATCTCTCTGGTATCAAAATTTTCAATTGTTTAGTTTTAAACACAAATTTAATTCATCGCAAAGTGTTAAATGAGTTTAAATAACGAAAATACAAAAAAATAGTTTTTGTTAGTTAATTTTTCGCCCACAGCAACAAATCCTGCACAGCAACTCGAAACAACATACAAACACAAGCCGACAATACCAACGTGTTATGACAAGTTAATGTTCTAAACATCATGAATATATATCTACCTGACCTGAAAGTTTTAGAGCCATCGGTCATCAATAAAACACTCGGATCCGTTGAGAGGGCCGACTAAAAATATCGCAGCTACAAAAATAGCTATGAAATGATTAGTGCTGAAAATCTATATTGTAGTTATTACAAATATGTGCGAATGGAACAAAATGTACAAAAGATATTAATTGTCCTCCCAATGATATGTTTAACTCTGAGAATTAAGAATTCGAAGCCATAGGGCTTCGCGGATTTTACATGTTAAGAATGAATTAATTTGAATTTAAATAAGGAAAGTAAATAAAAAATATAAATTTATGCGAAGTTTTCTTGTCATTTCTATGATACAGTTTTCTTCGACTCAAGGTACTTGCATTTTTTATGACTCTTACAAAAAAAAACTAAACATGCTTAATAGCTTAAATTGTGAGAATACATTTGCCATGACGGTACCAACATAAAAACTCTAATGGAATGTACGTAATTCGCAAAAAATTTACAAATCTATTAATATATTTAGCAGACCTCTTAAACTGGAATTAGGCTGAAATCTACTTAAGCCGCAACTTCAGAAATGCATGATATACATATATTCCAAGGATCAGGACCATAAACGATATTTATTAAATGCATAATTCTAGGTCTACATATGCGGTTTCCTGGTATGAGTGGGTAAATACCATCAAGCCATTCAAAAATTTTATTTTTATACCCTTCACAAAAAAATTAAAGTGTACACGTAATTCTGTCATTCCGTGTATAATTTCCTCAATATTAATATGGGACGACATAAAAGTAGGATTTTTGTTGCTAATAAAAACTATTTTATAAGTTAGGACGAAAAATAAAAAATTTGAGTCCAGGATTGCAAAACAGAATTTTTTTTGTACATAAAACAATCAGAAACATCAATACTTTTCGTTTTTTTTGTGAATTAAACCTCTTTCATTCTTCAGGAAGAACAATATTCGTGCAAAATAACTAAAAAAATAAAAATATAATTTTTTGTACTTAAAAGTAGTCATACAAGTTCTTATTTTAGGTTTTTTCAGGTATTAGAAACCAAAAAAATTAAAAAATTCTATCCCAGGGTTGGAAAATCGAAATTTGTTGGTACATAAAATTAGCCACATATCTTCCTAATTTAGATTTTTCTGGTGAATTATACATACTTTATAGTTCCAGATGAATTAAATTGGTAGTAAAAACAAAAAAAAAAAAAATAAATAAAATATTCGTTCCAGAGTTGGAAAATTGAAATAGTTTTGGTATATAAAATTAAATCTATTTTATACTTCAGGAAGAATTAAGCTGGTATAAAAGAAAAACAAAAAAAACGAAGTAAAAAATACGATTCCAGAGTTGGACAATCGAAATTTTTTGGTACATGAAAGTAACGATGTTCCTAACTTTTTTTTCAAATAACCCTATTTAACATTTCAGGAAAAATTAAATTGGTATTAAAAACCAATAAAATCCAAAGTTTGATTTTAAGGCTGGACAATCGAATATTTTTGCAATAGTTCTATCTCCCTGTTGCTGATGGTCTTTCGAGTAGTATTTGAAAGAAAGTTTTAAATAATTATATATAATGTTTTTAGAAACAGTTCAAAGTCAAGTTTGGCTCCACAGACAATAGTCTAACACATCGCGCGACTCTTTCCCTTGACAAAATGGATCAGTAATTATTAAAAATTGACCTAAAGTGTTCAGTTATTAACTTAGTTGGTAGTATTTTCTTAAATATAAGTACTTTTCAAAAAATGTTTTGTTTTACCAATTGCAAACAATCGCACTAAACTTTTAAAATATTGAGAGCTCTGGTCCAAATGAAGCACCGCAAAAATCAAATTAAAAAATTTGTTCGCATCCACTTCCACTCCTTGTGAATAGTACATGAAAATAAATATAGTAAAATGTTCACTACATTTTACCACTGCAAAGGAGCTTTTAAACAACATGTAGAGAAGCTGCGCTGCAAGTTGTCACAAAATTTGTTGGTTCCTGTGATGACAAACACAAACATGTAAATGATGGTGTATAGAAATCATTTCAGTTTTTCCTCAATGCCGGCAGGAAGGAAATGCGCACAATGGCTTTTACATTTTTAAAGTCCAATGCACAAAACTTGTTTACTTTTCTTTTCGAACAAGTGTCTTAGTGTTCAAGTGCTGATGTGTGCATGTTTTTTTTAATTTTATTTTGTTAAAGTTCCTCTAAACTTTATCGATGCAATTTACCTTTGTCGCAACAGTTTGTGTGTATGTCTTTTATATACAAGTCTTATTTATATGTTTCATTTTACTTCCCTTATTTAACTTCTTTTTTTTTATATTTTGCCAAGACATCCGGTCATTTATTTCCTCTTTATATGAATTCTTCCAGTTACAATAACTAGAGAAAATATTATTTACGTTTTAGTTGTAAGCGCACAACTTTGTTGCGTCCAGAAATAATATTTATTTTATTAACCTTAAAGCTTGTTGAAATAATACAAGAGGTCATGATTCATGCTGCTGAACAGTGTAGTTGACGAGTGCAACAAAAACATCGCATACGGTGTTCCAAGTTCTGCACTCCAAAGACACCAGTAATTTATTTACAGACAATTTATTTACATCATTTCATTGCTTAGACTCGGATTTATATTCAATATCACAAATTGACATCCCGTATATAGTAATCAAAGAAATTAAATATCACAAATTTTATTTAAATAGATTAGGGTATAAACATTTTGAGAGAAAATGATAATGGCAGCCTTATTTTATCTCTTACCATTTTAGCAGCGATTAAAAGTTGGATCCTGAACAAATCATTTGTAACTTGCAACCTCAACTATGAAATTATTTTTCCGTTGGGTTCCAGCCATACCAACCCTTCCATAATGTAGAAATATTATCTAAAAATGTCATTGTTTATTAATCAGAAATCACGCTTTGCTACTATTTTCTGTGTTCTTATGAATAGGGGTGCCGAATAAGCGGTGCCCGTCCATTTGTCTGTGTGTAAATGAAATCGAAAAGCTAGAGACTTCCGTTCTGAATGCATGTATTGGAAACGGTCCTAAATGGATTGCTGTTAGAAATCAGCAAAATCCAGAGCTGGAAAGCGTAAACTTATTTTTGGTATATGAAAGTAAGTAGCCAAAACTAGTTTTTGTTTCTTACAAATTATAAATTATAAAATCGATTATTTACTAAAATTTGGACTAGCTGCCAAAGTATAAAATTCGTGTTAAAAAATGAAGAAAATACGGCAAAACGGTTATTAAAGGAAAGTGTGTTACCATCGTTTTTATACAATTCTCTTATGTAATTTCATAATAAAATTTGTATAAATAAAAACTTTTATCACATTCAACTAAGTGGCCTAATAAATAGTGACAAACAAAAGACACATGACTACTGATAATGAAAGTGTAACGGCTTTCGAAAACAGTAGTTCTGCTCTGCTGTGTAAGTTCAATAATTACTGATGTTGACTTTCCTTGGTGCTTTGGATTATTTATTATGCATTTTTGAATTTAAAACAAATGTTCGAACAATTGCCCATAGAATTTAATACGGCAATAAAAAGGTGTGATAATATTTACAAAGAATTTTTAGCTTTAATGCATTTTTCCTTTACGCTTCTCGTTTTTTTTTTGTAACTGCGATGTGGTTAACATAAAATGTTCTTTTTCAAGTAGAGCAAAATTAATGCCAAAAACTGCAAGAATATCAATGCAACAGTTGAAAAACAGGTTCCGAAGGACAGTAATTAGCATTTTGAAAATAATTTCAATACATTATCCGATTTTTCGTTACATCATGAATATCTAAAAATTTCTTAACTGCCACAAATATGCGTTGTCTTTTAGGAATTTTATTAAAACTATTAAGATAATATTAAGGCTCAATTCAACTCAACGATAATTAACAAATGCTTCTCCTGATAAATTAATTTTTTGTTGCCTAAAAGTTTTGATGATTTGAAAGAAACTCTTTGGTATGAAAATTCAAAAAAGTCAAAAAGACAGCTCCACAGCTGGAAAATTTAAACCTTTTTTGGAATTTTAAAGTAGCTAACCGGTAAGTAAACAGACATATTTTAAATACATATATGAAATAAAATAAATTAGTATTGAAAATCAGAAATATCAAACAGATTGTTCCAGGGCTGGTAGGATATAAGATTCGGCGCAATCGATTATAGCATCTTTATTTGTTTTTTATTCGGATTTTAGGACAATACATAAGCTTAATTATTCCTCCTTATTCTGTAACTATTTGTGAACGCCACTTCAAGACAATATCAAAAAATAGAGCAATTGCAGTCTGGTTGTGAAGGCCAATTGATTCCTGCTGACAGCCTCTGACTATTCTCTAAGTCCTATAAAAGAAGTTAAATACGGAGGGAAAAGAGTATGCAGATGTCTTAGTTTTTATATTGTTTTAACGTGACGTTGACAAATTGTTACAGAATAAGGGGGATTATTTTATTTTTCGATGAGGAAACATCACGGAAGCTACAGAAACAAGTTTTGAAAAGGAAATGATTTTTGTTTTGCGATATGCTTTTGATATAAGTGTAATCATGTAGTATGTATATGTTTTAACAAATTGTAATTACGAAGTAGTTGATGAATCTTTCAAAATTTCCAAACATGGCATTCAGAGTGAATTGCTTCTAGTCGAATTATAACAATTACGAAATGTATGATAACGTAGGAAGATAAGTTACTATTATTGCTGTTGCGATTCGTGGTATCCGTGTCGTTATACGGACTTGTCACGGACAGCGATTCCGTTCGGAATTGAACGGAATTGAATCCGCATATTGATTTCTCAGAAAATAAAGAAAGAAAGACATTTTCGGAACCAATCGTTTTTTAATTTTACCTACTGATTCCGTTCATGATATTAAAAATGATTGCATTATGAAACATTTGTTTTTTGCACCAAAACACGGAACTCTATTTCAAAAAGAAAAAGTACTTATGGGGGTAATATATACCCATAAGTATCAGATAAGTATAAGTATATATATAAGACGTGGTCTGTCTTATACATATATATATATATATATATATATATATATATATATATATATATATAGGCAGCTATGTATTACTGCAGCTACTGCTTGGTAACTTTGACTTTTTCGACTGTACATACATTTCCTGATATCGTTTTCAGAACTAGAATATGTCGTTAACTTTGAACTGTTCTGCTATGCCCAGTTCTTCATAGGTCAGTGACATGTTCACAAGAAAACCACTGTGCATTATTTGCATCAGATAAATTTTATACTTCCATATTTATCTTATTTGATGTATTTTACATTTAGCTGATACTTAAAATATGTTTTAAAAGAAAAACATTTATACTATTTAGTGCTTTTTGTTTGTTATGTGGTCAAATATGTATACAACTCTGCATTTCATTGGGTCTTACACCAATTCATCAGTAGACTTTAACCTAAATCCAAAATAACAAAATCTCTCAGCTTATACATAAACTCCCGAAACTGAATTGAGAGTTACACAAGCAAAACCATAGGATTTGAAATTCAAGAAAACACAGCAAACAAATTTTATTCGATATAAATCT
This sequence comes from Linnaemya tessellans, assembly GCA_951800035.1. Lineage (NCBI taxonomy): Eukaryota > Metazoa > Arthropoda > Insecta > Diptera > Tachinidae > Linnaemya > Linnaemya tessellans. The sequence goes on along the minus strand of OX637532.1, from coordinate 108,945,064 downwards.
ATTTTGTTTTTCCACCTCCATACAATTAGTCTGCCGTTGGCAAACAATAAAAGTATATAAAAAAGGCACAATGAAAAACAAAATCTACACAAAACGTTTTTAAAATCGTTTATTCGACATATTGTCTCAATTAAATTAGTGCTTTTTTTAGGCATATAAACACATAACAAACAAAAGGCACTAATTTAATTGAGACAATATGTCGAATAAACGATTTTAAAAAAATTTATACTATTTTGTTTATGAATTAAAAATTAATGTTATTTATGCAACCTAATCATTTTATGACAATGCAACTGTCACTGTGCTATACTGAATCTAACTTCTTGAGAAATATTTTATATATAAAATCATTTCTAGCTATTTTGTAAAATATTCAGTTCATTTAGTTGGTCGTTCTTAATTTCAAAGCTGCTGCAAATAATTTAAATTTTTGAGAAGCACTTTTCGAACAATGTCATAATTTTTTTAAATAAATAAACAATATTTTTATTAATAGCATAACATTTTTATTAATATTTAACATTTTGCCTGTCATGACCCGAAAAATTTCGACAGGAACAGAATTGGTTCATTCAGGCGCGTATGAAAAACTGAACTGATAAAATTAAAAGTATTTTTATAATTCTTAGATTCGAACGTTATTATACCACTCGTACACACATAAAAAGTAATTGTGTTATCTTTTCTGCGTTATAGAAAATAATTTCGTGCCTTCATTTATAAAAACTTTTTAATTGAGTTCCATAATATGGCAGAGTTCTTACAACTTCTTTCTTTAATAAAAATATATTTTTAGGGGATTCAAATGCTATCTTGTAATATTGCCATAATTTTATTTTAACGTAGTGTAAAAGCATTATTATGTAGTTAGATATTAATTTTTTATATTGAACTTTTTATTTATTTATTTTATTGTTCAAATTTGTTTCCACGTTATTTTGCTTCAAGCATAAAAATAACTTAAACATTTCTTTTTAGAAATTTCAGCTGGCTTAATTTACACAAATTACATACATTACAAAAATTCGCAAAACCTTAAATACTTTTTCAATATGTCTAAAACTGCAAAATTTCTTAAAAACATTGCGCAACAAAATATATGCATATATTCTTTTACAAAATTAATGAAATTTAGTACAGCTTGTTCACATTATCGAACTGCAAAGAATTAAGGACACCATGGACTCACGTTACATACAAAAACTTGGCAGGTAATTTGGTATTTTTTCTTCTTTTCATTTATGCTTGTCTCTAATATTTATTTTTTTTTTTAATTATAAACTATGAAATTACAGCACAATTAAATTAAAATTTAGCATTTAATTAATTGTTATTAACCTTTTGACATTTATTTTGGTAATTTATTATTTATTAAGCTCGTGGCCATTTTTTATATAAAACATTTATAATAAATTATTGACGAAATAATGAATAATAAAATAAAACTCAAATAATTATATATGAAACACGACCTTGAGCTTAATAGATAATAAAATCATTTATTTTTTATTTATTTATTTACATTTACACTTGCTAAAAGTTATACATACATTTAATTACATTATTTAAATCACGTAAGGCTACATAATTTATAATTAAAATTTAAAGGTGGGGAAAATTTGGATTGGATCACTTTTTGCATAAAAACTGAGAGCGCTGTTGGCTGAAGTAGTTAACACGAGACTATAAAGCGGAGGGTAATGAATTCAACCCCGAGCTGAGTCATGAAATATTGTGTTGAATTCTTCTGATCAGCATTACCGCATGGTTGTGTTAGTTGTTGCGATCCTGTTTTTAAGGATGAAGGCATAGCACTGGTCACTGAACATAATTGTCAGCGGCTGTCAATATCATGTGCTTAAAGCAGAGTAACAGCTCCGGCGCATGCACTGCATATGTAGGGGTCCTATGAAGCTATGAAGAAGCTCTACAAACATACGATTTCGTCTTGAAACCCTGGGTATATTGAGTGATTCTTTTGTGTTTAGGATTTGATTAAAAAACACATACACCTTAAAAACATACATATATGAAATCTCTTACGCTGGGTCCTTAGTTGACATACTATCTCCAACATGTTGTCCGGAATGCCACGAATAACTTTTCAATGTTAGCTTTCAGTACGTCAACCATTGCGAACTTAAGCCTACAGATACGAGTATGCGCCTTAGCATTTCCCCACAGCAGACCTCTCCGTTCGCAGTAACGTTCTTCTCTTCGCCGTCCTTGAAAAATTTCGGTTCAATGATGCCACCGGTCCATAATCCACACCAAACGGTGCATTTTTCAGTATACAGTGGCAGTTCTTGCAAGGTTTCTGCCTGCTCTTGACTCCAAATAAAGCAATTTTTCATGCTCGCGTGTCCATTCAATCAGACATGATAACGATGCACTTTCGTAACCGAATATTAACTTCGATAATAAAATTCTATAACCTGCAAGCGTTGTTTGTTTGTAAGCCGATCCATGGTTAAATTACACCAAACTGAACAAGTTTAACCGTAACATGTTAGACGAAAACAGCTGATTTTCAAAATACGTTATACCTAAAATGAAATTTAACAAAAAGTTACCCGTCAGAAGTACAAATTAACTTAAAACCAGATTTAGTAAATAGTTTTCAAACACGTTCAACATGATTGAACTGCCCTGAATAAGAAAGGTCCCAAATACGCATCTCTCTAAAAGTGTCTCTGGAATCCTCAGAATTTCTCATTATGTAGTCGACCATACTATATTCATATTTGCTTTTTTTATATTCTTTAATTTAAATTTTTTTTTTATTAAATTAGCTGATTAACAAAACCTCGTTTAACTAATCGGGCGACTAACCGACTAAATCAAAAGCCCGATTAAACGATTATCCTATAATATACCCTTCACAGACGCATTCCAACCCGGAAACAATATATTTGATCTTTACAATTTTCAATGCTAATTAATTTTTTCTAAAATGTAAGATATTTTTTAGTCTACTGACGATTTGGTATAAGAACCAATGAAATGCAGGCATTAGACATACTTGACCACATAACAAACGAAAAGCACTAATAAGATACTTAGAAAATAATAACGGATATATAAAAATAATTTTATTTACTTACTTTGATATTCGAAACAAAGTTTAAAGTTTTCACTTCAGGAACTGTCTTTTAGACTTCTTTCAAAAGCCTCAAGCACATTTCAGATGTAAGAAAAAAAATATTTCAGTTATATGAAATTCAATTAAGATTTTTTAAACAGTAATTATTCAAATATTTGTTTAAATTCAGAAAGATATGATATATATTCAAATGCACAAAGGGAAATCAGCATCAGTTTCTAATTATTCTTACACAGCAGAACAGAACAGCTGTTTTTGAAAGCCGCTACACTTTCCTCATCAGTACTCATGTGTAGTTTGTTTGTCACCACTTGTTGCTTATTTCAGTTGGCTAGTTTTATGTACGAAAAAATGTTCACTTAGTTTTTACTACCAATTTAATTCTACCTGAAGTATAAAATAGGTTTAAATAGCAAAAAAAAAAAAAAACATAAATGTTATTAAGTTTTTTTATTTAACACATTGTTGTCACAATACTAATATATAAATGAAATTTATTTGTTGGTGGTTAAGCAATGTCTATATGCATTTCATTGGTGCTTTACCAAATCGTCAGTAGACTTTAACCACAGTTTTGAAAAGTTAAAAACCTCTTATCTTATCCATATACTTCCGAAAACCATCTGAGAATCCTATTCGTATCAAACATACTTTATTTGTTGGTTTAGTTTTGTATGAGTTGCAAGCCTATGTTCTTGTTCTGTTGTTATTTTTGAAAATAGTTTGTAATTTACAAGTTGTGAATTCTCAGATGGTTTTCGGAAGTATATGGATAAGATAAGAGGTTTTTAACTTTTCAAAACTGTGGTTAAAGTCTACTGACGATTTGGTAAAGCACCAATGAAATGCATATAGACATTGCTTAACCACCAACAAATAAATTTCATTTATAAAAAAACATAAATAAATAGCAAAAAATTCGACCGGGTCGAATTTTAAATACCCTCCAAATATTTAGACAGTGAATTTAAAATGTTTAACTTGGTGGAATAGAGTTCCTTTAGATAATATCGTACGTCAACGCCCACTAAAGCGGGCGATATGATAGACAATATCATGTTTTCCACAGACGAACGTATGGGCATTGCTAGACCGTCTTAGACTTCATCACTGATCAAGAATATATATACTTTATGGGGTCCAATTCTTTTTGGAGGGTATAAAAACTGCATTTTGGCGGGGTCGCTCTGGCAAGGGCTGTTGGGGAGACATTTCACCTTTGTCATTAAACTCTAAAAATAAATGTTTGGGATAATTGTAAACAAAATTTTAATTTTTTTTTTCATCGGGTCATTTAGAGGGTGAAGGAGGAGGAGGGGATAGGGCAGAGTAGTACCAGGTTTCGTCTCAGCTTCGTTATTAAATCATAAAAATGTTATTTTTAAGGAATGTAGGCTTAAGTGAAACAATTTGTTAAATTTTTAAGCTATTTTTGCATATAATAACGCCCACTAAAATAGGCGGGGTCCAAAAATAACTTTTATTTTATTTTATGGCTCCAAGTTTAACGCGTTGGACCGTGTTTGACATAAAAATATATCATTTGCTTAGCAAAATAACCAAAAAACTTTAAAAATGATGTTGTTTTTTCTGGGTTGGTTTAGTTCTTCTTTGGGGAACTTTTTTCCCTCTTGCCCGATTTAGCCCATCTCCGAACGTAACTTGCTCTAAGCTTCAAAATATATTTGTACCAAACTTCGAGAGTCTAACTCTTTTCGTTTGGACTGAATCGGAATTTCCACAGACGGACGGACGGATATGATCGTCTTAGCATCACTGATCAAGAATATATGTACCTAATGGGGTCTGAGATGGATATTTCGATGCGTTACAAACGGAATGACAAAGTGAATATACCTTCCAAATTCTTTTTTGGAGGGTTTAAAAACTAAAATTTGTCTTAGCTGGTTACTTTTATATACGAAAAACAGTTGAAACTTTCCAGCTCTGGCACCGTATTTTGTGTTTTTATGACTTTCAATAGCAATCTATTCTTTTTCCAATACATTAGCCGAAGTCCGAATTTTCTACCTCTTCGCGGGGTGTAGAAAACCAATTTCACGTACAGACAGACCGACATCGGACTTGATGGAGTCGCATATATGTTGTGGATATTAGACACGAACCAATATATACGTGTATGTTTGACTATATTTGCTATATGATTCAAAAATATTTGTTAAGGACCAGTAGTGGTAGCGAGTGACTCAGGCAGGTAACCCGTTTGCAAAAGATCCCTGCTTCTTCAAAAATCAAGTAGCCTCTTTGGGGTTAATTCTTTCGCATCAAAACTTTTTTTCCTGTTTAAGTTTGTTGTAGAACTTTTTTAAACAAAATGTAAATAATAATAAGAAGAAAAATAAGATTTGTGCTTTAACAAAATTCCTACGGAATGAATCAATAAAATCAAATAAATATAAATATTTGTCAAATTCAAAAGACATTAAGGAATTAGTTATTTAAATATAAAATTTAATAATATACACTCCACAAATACATCTATGTTATATATATATCACTAAACAGTAGATCCTTGTCAGTATTGTTATTCTTGGGATTATGTGTCTGTTTTATGAAATGATTTATGAAATGATTTACGAAATCATTAAGATTATAAATACGTATTACGAAAGTCAAGGGGTTTTCGTTGCAAGACGTTCTATCTTCAACCGTGACTTAAATTCTAAATGCAGGGCTATTTGAAAGTTTAAACTTAAAAATGCAATAAATCAAAAACAGTTTAATTTTTTTTTGCCAAATAAATTTTTTTTATTGTGGAGTGCAATTGTTCCGGTTAGATATTGAATATTATTGCATTCATATGGCTGCTGAGGCTGACCTCACAGTGGCCCATTCTATCGGACGAATCGCATATCTCGGTAATGGCATCACGAATGTTAGCCTGTTTCTGTTTGCTGAAGTAGTTAACACGAGACTATGAAGCGGAGGGTCCTGAATGCAACCCCGCGCTCAGTTATAAATATTGTGTGGAGTTCTTCTGACCAGCATTAGTCCCCCGGCCGTGCGATAGGTGATTTCCACACCTTGTTGCGGTGCAGTCCGCAGATTAGGGTTATTTAGTTTTTTGACGATGTTCGGTGTACGACATCCGTCCTCTCAGCACTATACCCTGATTGACGATGCAAGAAAATATATTAACTAAAGTTTAATCCTTTCGTCTACATGTGGAGTTTCAACATGCAAATTTAAAGTTACTACAAAATTATTTATGAAATTCATTACACAGATTCTGCATATTTGCAATTATCTTTATTTGGTTTAGCGTACACAATGACTCATGCTGCACAAATGGAAAAAACTTGTTACTGTGATTTGTGGCTTCGCGTTATAGTGGTCTTGTCGCTTAACATCCAGAGTTTTGCAGGAATATACATGTTGTACACTGATAGAATATTTTATTATAAATTGAAATAATTATCTTACCATTCACTTCTCGTATTTCTTAAAGTATTTTTAAACTCTATCCCCCATATTCATAAAAAAATAAAACGTATTTGAAATCTGTTTTAAGAAAATTTTGTTTGAAAATATTTGATTAACATACACTTGAAACTCATTTTAAATTTTATGAATACCGGGGTATGTATTTATGAATTTTTTATTTATTTACCTCCTTATTCATAAAAATTATGAGAGGCTTATAAGAGTGTAATGGAGCAAATTTCATATGAAATTTTGTTTTATTACGCTGTTATTAGACTCTCATAATTTTTATGAATAAAAGGGTTAGTTTTTTAATTGGGACCAGCCGGTACTAGTGTAGTAATCCATATCTTTTTATCAACATAAAAATAATTGTTTAATTTTGTTATGATAGGTCAGTGACGAATTCGATTGCTTCACGTTTTAGCAATTAAAAATTGTTGCTAGAAGCGATTTGATATTAATATGGTCATTTCCTGTGTATACATACATTAATAAGTTCAACGTACAATAGTTATTTTGTTTAACTTGCAACGTTACAGTTTATTTCATTTTTGACTCAAAATATAAACCAAAAAGCAATAACAAAAACAAACTGACTGCTTGATACAATATTCTAATTTTAAGTAGCAAGAAGATCTTTAGAATAGAAGTTTAATTGAGTGATAAGTAATGCAACTCAATACTAGAGAAGTTAGGGCTTTTCAAAAGTATTATATAAGAAAAGTGTTTGTAAAATAAAGGGAATACGCAATTCGCAAAACAAAGCATGACAATCTGCTTTTTAATCTAGGCATATAAACCTGCCTGAGGATCCAATCTTGCCAGTGGCGTTTTCAGACGCCGGCATATTAAACCTATATTTTTATTTTTAAACTTCTCCATACACCTTATACCTTTACATGGCGATCCTGCCTTTACACTAGAAAGGAGGGGAAAGTATTGAGAGGACAGTTGCAGAAAGATGAGAAGATAATAATTTTTTTTTGTGGCTATCTCAACCTTTTTACTTCGCCGGCTATTTTATTTATTTATTTTTTGTTACAGGGGCGACAAAGTAACAGTACCCCTGTTACTCTGCTCCTTGAAGTATAAATTTCAGATTGCAGCTCCAGTGGAATGGAATGTTAGTACCTAGTGGGGAATGCGATCAATTAACCGAGGTTTTGGTTTAATCGCTTAATAATCGAATAAATTTTTTGTTGGTCGGTTAATCCATGTATATTTTTTTTATAAATTAATTTTTTGCTACAAATAAAAATTAGATAAAAATTCCTTTATTGGATTCAAGTTCAAATCAGCAATCCACAAATAATTTTTTATGAATTTTTATTAAATTCAAGTTATTTTCATTATGAGTGGAATATTCGAATATTTTATAATCATCAAATTAGCAGAATGGATAAGTGCTGATTTCCAGGCCGCTACGTCTTCTCATCAGCGTTCTTTGTTAAAATTTTTCCATTTTCCACGGTGGTACTACTCATTAGGAATATCAAATATTTAACTTCTTGTATTAATATTTTTTTTAAGTTAAATCACTTTTGGTTTGCAGGAGATTCCCCAACCAATTTAATTAAAATTCAAAAAAATATAATTTGCCGATTGCAGATTTGAACTTTAACCCAATAAAGGAATTCCTATCTCATTAATAAGTTCGGCAAGTATAATTTACATTCACAAATAAAACTTTATAAATTATTTATTATTTAATAAAAACAACAATTCTTGAACTACATAAAACGAGCAAACAAAAAGGAATTCTTAAATGTGTAATTAATATTAAATTTTATGTAAAAATAAACTCTTAGAACATTTTATAAGTTATTTCAATAGTTTAAGGAAGGAAAAAATAATTTAACTTAAATGTCTTGGACTTAAGCGACGCTTTTCTTCATTTTTTTTAATAAAAATTGACTTGCAAAAAGTTCTTTCACTTATCGTAGATGTTAAAGAAATCAAACGCAATCAATCGTATGCAACATCTAGTATCGCAGTCTTTTTTCTGGATTTCTCTAAACATATAAATTTTCCATTATAGCATTAGAGTTCTGTATACGTTTTTTAGCACTTCTAACTGTTTTCGTTAATTCTGTTAAAAGTTTGGTGGTGTTACTGTCGATAGATTCTTCTGTTGTCAGATTATCATTTGACTTATCCTGGCAAAGCTCAGCACCGAAAAAAAAAGTTTATTGCCGAATTCCTTAGTTCCTTTTTTTGCACTGTATTTAATGAATGTATGTATGGCTAGAAGCATATACATATGCCTGAGTGGATCTAATCCTTCGATAATTAACCAAAACCTTAATAATTCCCTCTGCCTCAATTAAAGTAGCAGAGTCTTTACAAAACTCATTTAAACCCAAATATAAAATCTTTGAACTTTTTCATAAGTTTTCTAAACTCGTCTATGCAAATCAAAATCAGCCAGAACAAGACCCACACTTTTGTATCTACGAAGGATATTGTACACTGTGACCAGCAATATTTTACCCCTTCATGCGTCTCCATGTACGCTTGTAGTTTTCATTGCCTATCATTTGACCTATTGAAAAGAAAATCTTCTTTGTTTATACGAAAAATATTTTCTAAACGCTTACTTTTTGTATATGAGATGAAACAAATAAAAATATGTTATAATACCACAAAAATTAAAAGTTTTGCTTCGTTAATCGAAAATAACCAATTTTAGATTAACTGATCAGTTAATAGGATATTAATTAATCTATTAACCGAATAAATACCCTACTACTTAGCACACCATCTCACTTGATATCATTGTGTCTCAATGTTAAATTCGAGGCAAACAAACTTCCAAAATATTGTTTTTGTTTTAAATGTAATTTTTGTCATTGGCCAGGCAGTTAGTTATACCCACTTTATAAATAAATAAAAAAAACTCGTTTCATTAACATTCTATTTGTTGTTTACGTTTACGTCCGCGTAATCCTTTTAGTTTGAGAATTTTTTTTTAACCTACAAAAAGTATAGTTTGACATTCTTAAAATATTGAGATAATACACCGAATTTTATTAGAAGTTTTGTTATAAACTTCATGAGTTGTAATTGTTTGCTTAAATAACCTAGCAGCTCGTTTACCATTAATTTCTTTTTTGCTCGACTTACACAGCTTTTACTGTCAGTGCAGCTAATGTGCACTCAAAAATCCCCCAAAAAAAACAAAAATGCAATTTTGATTAATCTGACAACGGAAAATGCATAACAACTTGGCTCATACAGACTCTAGTTATCCGACATGTGTGGCTCATATAGAAAAGAAGCATCTCATCATTCTTATCCTCCAAGTAGCTGCTCGCTATCATCATATTTTTATGCATTCTGGATGTGAAAAGAAAAACAAAAACAATCGCAGCAAAAACCTTTAATCATAAACATCATCATTGTGACGATGATGATCATTATTGTCATAAAACCATAACATGGCATCAACTGAATGGCGGAAACATGAAAATGTAGCAGAACCACATTTAAGTGCAACTGGCTGTAACTGTTTTTTCTGCATACATATGAATTCTAACCACTTTTTTTGGCAACACTGTTGCTCCCGGCAGCTCAGCCATTTCGGTGTCTATGTATTTTTTTTAGGTTCTAACTTTTGCAGTGGTTTGTTTAGCAGAGATTATTCAATCACATTAACATCTCAGCAGCCGCTTAATAGATTATGTATTGCCACAGCAGCACAGACACATAAAGCGCTGAAAGACTATTTGTGGTGGGATCAGGGTAACGATTATTTTAATACAATAACTTTGCCGCATTAAATATATTTTGCAAATTTTATCGATGTACTGCATTTATGTTTTTCACAGGATTTCTATTACAATTACGAAGATATTCATATTTTAGATTTAATCACAGCACTCGTTGTCGCTTGAGTACAACTGCTGATTAATATGGTTAACTTAAAATCCGGAAAAAAATATTCAACTCACACAAAATTTGTATTTTGTCAATATGTCATAAAAACTCATAATATCTTTAAAAACGAATGTCGCATCGATTCGGCAGTTTGCGCCTTCTAAATCAATATAAGAAATTCCCATATTCTATTTCGATGAAATAATTAGTTAAATAGCTGATAGTCCTGCTGACTAGTTTCACCGTGAAAGATGGAAAAACTAAACAAAGAAGGTTTATGAGATGGCAAAGCATCATCGAAATTAGTACTGATTCGTTGTGCTAGTTTTATAATTACAAAAAAATATTCTATATATCCCACTCTTGGAAAAAAACTTAAATTAAGAAACAGGTAAAAGTGCTACATTCAGCTGCGTCGAATCTTATATACCTTCCAACGACGTATGTCTGGAGTACATTTATGAACACATTCCAACCCTGGAGCTCTCTTTTTGATCATTACGATTTTCAATGCTAATATATTTCCTTTAAAATAGAAAATATGTTTGACTACCAAAAAACAATTATATTTAGTTACTTTAATTTTCCAAAAAGAGTTAAAATTTTCCAGCTCTGGAGGTGCAATTTGTTATCTTTAATACCAAGGAATTTCTTTCAAAACCATCAGATATATTTAAAACAAATACTGTTTCTTATCGAAGTATAAAACTTCAAGTTGGCAACACTTTTTAGTTTGTTTTGGCATTTCAATATGAATAGACTTACGCCTGAACAAGGCTTCAGAATTGTGCACAAATGGGCCCAAAACAAGATTGCCGTTGATCCCCATTTTCATAAGCGAATTTCGTTTAGCGGCGAAGGAATATTGGGAATATTAATTGTCAGGGTTGGGGAATTTCGTACTAACCAAAAATGTAATAACTTAATAATATGAATGTGATAACTTCTCATATTCAATTTTCGTTAAAATATTGGTTAAATAGTTGATATTCCTACTAACTAGCACCACTTGCAAAAGTGGAAAAATTGAACAAAGAACGCTGATGAGATGGCGTAGCGGCCTCGAAATCAGTACTGATCCGTTCTGCTGGTTTAATGACTATGAAAAATATTCTTAATATTCCACTCTCAAAAAAAAAAAAAATTAATAAATAGAATGCAATCACGTTAATTTATTAAAAATAAAAAAATAAAATAAAAAAAAAATAAAATAAAAAAAAAAATAGTTTGCAGTTTCGCAGATTTGAACCTATAGCCTGTTGGGAAATTAACATCCTGTAATACGAAGTTCACTTTTGTTTGAATAGATACGCCAATAAACAAAACTGCCGCATTTCCAGTGATGATAATCCTCAAGTGTATTTTGAGACATTGTCACTTCCAGAAAAACTGACAGTTTGGTGTGCTTTTTGGGCTGGTGGAATCCTTTAGCCCGTAAACGCAATGCTGGTCAGAACGTTTCAGTCAATGCTGGCCCCGCTAGAGGCACGATTTCTGGCTTTTTCTTTATCCATTGATGTGAGCGAACTGTGATTTCAACAAGACGGCGCAACAAACATGTCACACGGCTCTTGCCACATTTGAGTTATTCATGGAAACGTTTGGTAACGATCGTGCGATTTAACACCGCTACACTATTTTCTGTGAGGATAAGTGAATTCGCTAATCTACACTGATAAGTTCAAAACGATTGACTACTTGGAGGACAACATTCGCCTCGTTATTGCCGACATATGGTCAGAAATGTTGGAAAAAGTCATCTTAAATTGGACCTCCAGATTACACTACGTCCGAGCCAGCCGTTGCCGTAATAATTTTCTATTGGGAAGAAATTTAAGAAATAAAAAATATAACACATTAAAAAAATCGGCATCCTCATCTTATTCTTATTGAAATTTAAATTTTGATGGTATTTGGCTTAAGAAAACAAAGAAAAAAAAATAATTTCAATGCGGTCGTTTCCAATGAGTTGGGAGCAGAATGGCTGACACACCGTTTCATCAGCATAACAGCAGTTTCCGTTATTTTTGCAATTAATATTTTATATCAACGCAATTAATATTCTATATCATGCTGTTGGCTGAAGTAGTAGAACACGAGACTATGAAGCGGAGGATCCTGAGTTCGAGCCCGCGCTGAGTCATGAAATATTGTGTTGAATTCTTCTGATAAGCATTATCGCATGGTTGTGTTAGTTGTTGCCAAGCCTGTTTCAATGATGAAGGCATAGTCACTGGTCACTGAACATAATTGGCAGCGACTGACACTATTACGTACTAAAAGCAGAGTAACAGCATCCACCTTCGTCGGCCCTGTAGCAAAAATTTGCCGGCGAAGTACAAAAGGTTAAAAGCTACATAAAAACTGTCTATCTTCTCATCTTTCCTTATCTGTCCCTCCAATACTATCCCCTCATTTTCAGTTCCGGCGCAATGCATTGCATATGGGCATTTCCATTTTGGCGTTACGTTACTTTTGTACGGCAATATATTAAAAAAAAACGTTAAAAACCAGAATTTAAAAAAGTTTTTTTCTCACATTAGAGAAGTGATTGGATAGCTCTATATTCAGCCAAAAAATGGAAATAGTTGAGCCTAAGAATTTCAAGATATACTCCAAAAAGTGACCTGGCGTTACGTTACAAAAAACGGAAGTGCGATTTGACTTTGATAACAAAATTGTTGAACTCTGCGAATTGGGCAAGTATTTTTAATAAAATTTTTTTTGATAGGTTTTGGACCAATGTACATTTATTTTCCAAGTTATAAATTGAACAAATCTTTTTTCCTTTTTTTTCTTTTATGAAAATTGGTCTGGCGTTACGTTACTAAAATTTCCACTTGATATTTATTTTGTTAAAAAAATACGAAAAACACATAAATATTAGAAAATTATATAAAAACTACGATATACTAAATATATTTTTTGCATTTGTTTTATGATTGAATATTTTTGTAGCAACAGTTTTGCAATAAGAGTATTATTATGAAATTGATTTTAGGAATGTTAATTATAAAGAGAAAATGCCCTTGAAGTTAAGAAACACTTACAAAAACGAGAACTTCAAACTTGTAGCTCAGTATTTCACCATCCCAACACAAGAAAGCTTTAAGCTCCTAAATTTAATTTATTTTAGAAGTTTCTCCTTTATAATACATTAGGAAAATATCTGTTTGTTAAATTTTAATTTTTCGATCAAGGTGGACTTTTTTCTGGAAATGCCCATATATAGGGGGTCATCTCCTGAGTGCTAGTCCAAGATAAAAAAAAAGGACGGAGATAAATTAAAAATGTTTAACCGTTTGGGTCAGAGTTCCTTTAAGACATTTCTGTGCCCAGTTTTAAAACACTATTTTGACGAGGTCACTCCGAGAAGGGCCGTGGGGGAGATAACTCACCTTTGTCGTAGAAAGCTTAAAAGGTAAATTTTTGGGGTAATTAAATTTATAAACAAAACTCTTTTTGATAAAGGCACTTAGGGGGCAAAGGTGGGTGGTGGCGTTGGAAAGGGAGGATCTTACCTTCGTCGTAAAATCTTAGAAATTTAATTTTTAAGGAATCCAGTTTGTTAAATATTTACACAAAAATAGATTTTATGACTCCAAGTTCAAGGAGGTCCAACCTTTGACATAAAAATATATAATTTGTTGGACAAAATTATAAACTAAAATTTTAATTATGTTGTTTTTATTATCTAGTTCGTTTAGTTCTTCTTAGGAGAACTTTCTTCCCACTGGCCCGATTCAGCCCACATACAAACTTAACTTGTGCTATAGTTCAAAACTTATCTATACAAAGTTTCAAGGGTCTGGCTCCTTTCGTTTGGATTGTATAGTGATTTCCACAGGTGGACGGACGAACAGATATGGCTAGATCGTCTTAGATTTCATCACTGATCAAGAATTTATATATTTTATGGAGTCTTAGAGGGATATTTCGCTGCGTTACACATGGGATGACAAAGTGAATATAACCACCAATTCTTTTTGGGAGGGTATAAAAAAACTTTTTTCTATATAAATTTAGTATTGCGACCATCACTGTGTACGGTATCAATGTTTTGTATGCAATAAACAAACAAACACAAATTGTTTTAGCTAGTTAGTTTTATATACCAAATGAGTTGAAATTTTCCAGCTCTGAAACCGCATTCTATTTAGCCCCATTTGCAAGACATCAATTTAAAAATAAAGTCTTTAGCTTTTCTTCTTCGGATAGAATGACATCGCTTATTCGACTTCCCTATTCATAAGAACCCAAACTATAGGCGTATACTTTATGGAACGGCAAATCTGAATATTCCCTTTACCATTTCTAGTGAAGGGTATGAAAAAAAAAATCGTTCTTTATTTTTACAAGTGGCATACTTTAGTGTGGAAAAATTACATTATGCTTCCAACTTCACTTTAAAATTTCGTACATAAATTAATTTTACCAAGTGGCAACAGCAAAATTAAAATCACCTTGGCCAATTAGCTGCTGTCGAACTCCATATACGAATGTTATAAATTTTCATATGCATTCGTCGCTTACCACCTGAAAAAATAATTTGCTTTGCTAATGGCACAAACCCTCTTCTCATTTTCATAATAATTTTCCCCCATTACGCACTACACTTGATTAACATGGTTTTACGTACCCCCAGTATGAATAATAATAAAAGAACGTCGCGTGCTCTCAGTCCCACCAGAATAAAAAAGAAGAGGAAAAAGAAAAACGCAAACAGAAAAGGGAAATTATTCGTATATTATCAAAATGATTGACAAAGTATAAGAGCTATTTGTACGGTTATGTGTATATGTACAGTTTGCCAAGTAAGTGTTTGCACCAAAAATGTACTAACTCTTCTGGAAAATATGAACGCTTTACAGCCTAAACTCCGTCTAATTAACGTAGTCCCCCGATTTCCTCCAATGAATACCTCTAAGCCATGTAATGTCCGGTAGAGTGCCATCCACAAAAAATCGGGATTGTAGTTGAGCAAAAACGGGGCTCTAACAAAAGAAATGCTCTAACCTTTACCGTCTGTAACGTTTTGGTCTTCTCCGCCAGATTATTCGCCAGGTTATTCTCTCGTCGCTGATTGCTCCAATTGCCGATTGGCTGTCTATAAAAAGGGTGACATCCGCAGAACTAACATTCACACTAACTCACATTTATATAAAAAATAAATAAATATATTGAAAAAATTTGTCTTTAATACAAATGGAACAAAAATTAAGAATATATGACATGCAGGAAATAATTAAACGAAAATAAAGCGTTTTAAAGTATGTTACCATCGGTTTGATACAATTCTGGTTCCAATTTCATAACAACATTTGTATAAAAGAAAACTGAAATCACACTCACATAACTGACGCTAAAAAATTTACAAATGAGTACTGATGATGATAGTGTGGCGATTTTCGAAAATATGCGTTGGATATTTAAACTAAAGTTGATTTTTTATTGTGGTTGGGAATATTTTAAAACATATTACGAACAATTAGTCTGTCTATATTATTTGAATTTAATGATTAGTAAAGGCGTTCAGACACGGTCAAAATGCTTGCTGTCAAGTTAGTGTACGTGTGTATGTGGGCTTGATGTTACCATGCTTGATGGCCCATCAAGCATTCATTTTGATTTTGTGCTGTTCGTTTGGTTGAATTCCGATTTTTTTTTACAGCTGTTCACATTGAATATATAACTATAATGAAAGTTTGTTCGTGCTTGACGGGTTAACACATATACGAGTCAATATATAACAAGAATGCCAAATATCAACATTTTTGATTTTCCATCAAGCGTCGTTGGTGTTACACATACTAACAAATTTTCACTCACACCATAACCATGCTGAACAAGCATTTTGACCGTGTCTAAACTCCTTAACATTTTGTGAGAGAGAAGCATATGATTCAAGTTAATATAAAATTTGTATGTAATCAGTTTACTTTCAAATGATGAGTAAAAAGTTACTTATATCTAAGCAGAGTTAGAACTTTCTCACAAAAAAATTTTATAATTAAATCTTCACAAGTTTTCACACTAAAATATTATTTATAGAACGAAGATATCCGACGATCAGAACAGCAGCGGCGGTATGAAACCATCAATTGTATTTTCTTAAAATTTTCAAGCCAAAAGATCCTTAAGTATATGTTTCGATATTTGTATTTTTCTTCGAACTTCAGGGCAATTACAAGCAGGAATCTTTTTGTAAAATGAAGTGAACTCCATTTCCTCAATATATTTTACTAGAATTTGTTGTGACCACCTCCACTTAAATTTGCACACAAACTTGTGTGTTGAGAAAAAAATCGAGAAATATCAGCAAAACAGGATAACATGCGAATAAAAAGGCTCACACACGATGAGGTGGGGTCTAGCGTCCTTGGACTCAATGTGACAGTGCATATTCCTATGAGCAAGTGGAAGTGGTCTTCCTGTTTATACCAATTTATATAAACTTGTAAAAAGAGAGGAGAATGATCTCTACTTAGTGAAGACTTGGCCTTACATCTCTACGATGAAGTAGCCAGTAAATCCTCCCGTGATCTGCTTAAGGGATTAGTGCCCTTTCTTCTGATATACAATTGTCGATTGCTACGTCAGTAATTAGATTTCATACAATTCCGACCGCGAAAAGGGCGCGGCTTGCTTCGACGGGTGTAACTGCCTGTTTTTGTATATAAAAAATTAAATAAAAAATTAAATTTTTTATGTTTGTTTCACCATAAATTCCCAAACAAAAATTTCTATTTTTTTACAAAAACAGGCAGTTAATCTGAGGAAGTTACTCATGCAACCACTCTCATGAATTACTCTGCTTTTCTCCTGATTTTGTATTCAATTAATAAGAATTAATAGAAGGTTGTTCCTGCTCAGTCTGTTGAATGTCAGGTCATGCAAACGTATCCCTTTATGATGTAAAGTAATAACCTTTCTGAGCTAAGAACTTTGTTTAAAAAATGTATAAAAATGCATCATCAAATGACACACAACACTCATAATCAATTAAAATATAGCTTGTCTTTAATGGCATTCGAATTATTCATAACTTTTTGTTGTGGCTATTAAATTGCCAATGTTTTAGCCAGACTTCTTGCAATATAACAAATATATTGCCCAATCTTGACGTAAATACGTAATAATATCAGCTGTTTGGTTATTTACATTTAAAATACATAGAAAGCGAAGTTTATTTTGTCAAATAATTTTAATTGGATTACAAGGCGTGTGTCAGCAAGCTAACAGTTTTCTTGATAAAAACTAATAACAATTTTAATTCGCACTGGAAGGATGCAGGAGGAAAAAAATGTCTTGATTCTGTTCGCTTCATAGTGAAAAGCATTGCGGATAAGCTGCTTCCTACGCGACTACAACACGAATTTAATTTTGAAATTTCCAAAAACCCTCCAAAACACTGAGTTTTATTCATGCGGTTATGCAAAGTTTGTTCAAAAAATGAATTGAATTTTAATATTTTTCGATCTAAATACATTTGATTAGTGGTTTCTCATCTTCCCGATAAGAAAATTGAAGAAGAGAAAAAAATCGGGAGGTTGTTGGTTGCACCCTGTTTAAAAATTTACTTTTCAGATCTCTACGTTTTCAGTTCCTAGCAAGTTTTCCTGACTACTCCTGAGATGGTGTCATTATGTCTCTATGTGTTTGTGTGTGTGTGTATGTTTTTTTTTTTTTTTTTTTTATAGAACCGGAGGTGGGAATCTTCAAAAGATACTTATGTTCCCTCATAAGCATGCACGATTCACCATCACTGGTGCCTACGTACTAAACCCACCCCCTGTTTCCTTCGACCACTCTCCCTCCGCGGAACTGCCGTTAGGTATTACTTCGCGGAGGGCTGGTTAGCGATTTCGCTTCATCTTATGTACGCTCGTTCGATCTCTGTCTCTCCAGCCTTCGTAGTTCCTGCATAACTACAGATATATGGCGGTTACACTCGTTCCATTTAATTTCGGAACCCAAAACCTCGTCTAGAAGCTGGCAGGGATTAATATTCAACTCCCAAGGCTCCCTAAATATCGGGCAGCAAAATAAAACGTGCTGAGTGTCCTCATCTTCTTCAACACAATTTGGACATGTTGGGGATCTATCGTGCCCAAATTTGTGCAGATATTTCCTGAAACAACCATGTCCACTCAAGAACTGCGTCATATAAAAGTTGGGCTCGCAGTGTTGTGCCTCCAGCCAGGGAATTATGATGGGCAGAAAATAATAAGTCCATCTGCCCTTCGAACTGCATTCCCATCTAGACTGAAATCTGCAGAGAGAAACACTCCTCTCCTCTCTACTTATTGTAGCAATTTGCCCTGGATCCCCAAGACGACGAAAGTAGATTCGCCTCATTTCATCCGCCAGTATATCTATAGGTATTGCTCTTGCCAATACCATTGCTGCGTCATCGGATATTGTCCTGAAACCACTTATTTGTCTTATTGCTCTTAGACGGTACACCGAGGATAGTTTTCTTCTTGTCGTCTCCTCGGAAAGTGCTACAGACCATACTGGGCAGGCATATATTATTATCGAGGTCACAACCGACGATTTTACCCTTCTTTTAAATGACGTTGGTCCTCCAATATTTGGCATTATTCTTGCCAGAGCTGCTTGTGCGCCGGATGCCTTTTTGACAATGAACCTTACATGTTCCTTGAAATTTAGCCTGTCATCGATCATTACGCCTAGGTATTTTATGGCCCTTTTCGATTCTATTCTTGCATCGCCAACTGTTACAGTCATCTTTTCTACTGTTTTTCTGCTACTTATTAAGACAGCCTCTGTTTTATGGGCAGCTAGTGTCAACCCAGCCCCATTAAGCCACAATTCAATCCTTTCAACTGCCGCATTTGCCTTCACCTCCACCTCCTCTACGGTTTTTGCCACTGAGACTATGGCAATGTCGTCCGCAAAGCCAATATTGGAAGTCTTATCTGGTAAGGATAGTCGCAGTATTCCATCATACATTATGTTCCAGAGCAGAGGGCCAAGAATAGAACCTTGCGGTACACCTGCAGTGACTTTATATTCTTCTTCGCCATCATCGGTCACATACAAAAGTTTCCGATCCCGAAAGTAGTCGTTCACCAAATTCATTAGGTACGGCGGCGTACCCATAATGAAAAGGGCCTTGGCAATATTCCCCCAATTCACGGAATTAAATGCGTTTTGAATATCCAGGGTGACCACCGAGCAGTATTCCTTGGAACCAAATCTCCATCTTCCGCCTTCTATTGCGTCTTCTGCTATGTCTACTATTTTCCTAATCGCATCTACAGTGGAACGGCCTTTCCTAAATCCATACTGCAGGTCGGAGAGAGCTCCTCTGGCTTCAGCGCAAGCTAGAAGTCTATTGTATATAATTCGCTCGAAAACTTTACCCATCGTGTCAAGGAGACAGATTGGGCGGTACGAAGATGGTTCACCCGGAGGCTTGCCGTGTTTCGGGATAAGTACCAGTTTCTGCACCTTCCAACTCCGGGGGAAAATACCCTCGACTAGGCATTTCTGGAACATGGTGGCAAATATGTCCGGCCTATGTTGAATAGCCAACTTGAGCGCTTTGTTCGGGATTCCATCTGGCACAGGCGTTTTTCTATCGCCAATTTTAGCGCATGCCGCAAGCAACTCCCCTTGTGTGATCTCTGGGATTGTGTTAGTCGCCGCCGTCTCCTTCCTTATAATCGTATACGGTTGACCTCGTGGAAACAGGGTGCCAATAATCTTCCGAAGCAAATTTGGGCATCCCAATCTGGGATGTTTCTGCGCTCCTATGTTTTTGAAAACTACCTTGTATGCTGTTCCAAAAGGGTTGATGTTAGCCTCTTGGCATATTCGTTGGAAGGATAGCTTTTTACTTCTCTTTATGGCTTTCCTTAATTGGGTGCGTAGATCTTGATATCTAACTTGATAATCTTCCCATGATGATCTTCCTCTGGAACGTTGGGCCCTTCTTCTTGCTCTAAGGCATGCTGATCGTAACTCTCTTATTTCATCATTCCACCAATAACAGGGAGACCGTCCTCGAAGTGTATATCTTCGAGGCATAGCAGCATCGCAGGCAGTGTAGAGCATTTCGTATACGCTTTGCACCCTATCATCTACTAAGTCCCCGGTTGCGGTAAAGCTAGACAGTAGCAGCTTAAACGTGTCACCATCAAAGCATGAGTCTTTCCATTTAGGCCCAGTGAACTCAAGCATTCTTGCCGTGTCAGTGTTCTGCCCAGCAATCGTGATTACAATTGACTGATGATCGCTATTTGTGAAGTCTTCAGTGAGTCTCCACACCGTTCGCGAAACAAGGCTGTCGCTGGCAAACGATATATCTATCGTAGAACTGGTATCTGATCTCCTAAAGGTACTCCTCATTCCATCATTTAATAACGTTACCCGCAGGGATGCGAAAGCTTCTAAAATACTGCGACCTCTTGCATTAGTCCACCTACTGCCCCATTCCATCGCCCAGGCATTAAAATCGCCGCATATGATGATCGGTGAATTTAAGTGTGCATTCGCAACTAAGCTCTCTAGCATATTCTCAAATTCGCCAAGGAACCACGTTGGGGCAGCATAGCAACTGTACAAAAAAGTTCCCTTTATCTTCGCCATTACGAAACCTTTATCCAATGTATGGGTCTGTTGGAAAGGTAATGAGCCACAAGTCCAAATAGCTGCCGTTGTTGACTCATCGGCGATCCAGGTGCTATTTTTCGGTACTTTATATGTGTTTGTGTGTGTGTATGTGTGTGTGCGTATGTGTGTGTATGCGTGCGCGGGAACCGAATCGAACCAAACTAGCTGCCAGTTTCAAAAGGCTCCTTGGAATTTCGATTTTTGCGACCGATTCGGGTTGGTAGATTCCAAGAAATACTACAAAAAACTGATAAACATTTTTTAAATAACTTTCAAATTATGATATCGATCAATTCGACAAACTAATCAGCTCTTGACATTCAACCACGTCGATCGCCACTAACCAAGTCAAAATCGATTGATGCGTTCGTGAGATATCGTGAAAGAAGAAATTCGAAAAAATTAATTAAAAAAAAAAATCCGCATTGTAACTCCACCTTATGATTACAATTAGCGGGAAGTTGCAGATGTCCTTTAGGGTCAACCGCTTTCCAAATTTTTTAGCGATGTTCACTTAGCATGTTTAGTTTGCCATAAAGTTGAAAGTGTTTTAAGTGATGATCGGTGATTTTCTTTCTGTTGTAGTAAAACATGGATCAAAGAATTTGCATAAAATTTTTTTATTCACATTAATAACTAATCAAAATGGTGGGAAAGTGAATAAAATTGTTATGGAGAATAGTCGAGATGCATTTACGGAAGAGGATATCGACGTATCGGTCAGTTCATGCCATGCAATTTTTGCTTAAATTTTTCATCATGAACTGAACCAAAAGATTATCCACTTTTCATGAAAGAGCCTCTTGAAAGCACAAAGTTTTAAGAAAGACTGTTCAATTAAAATTGATGTGAGATGGACGACAATTTAAGAAAAGGAGCAATCTAGTGTTTAGAATTCTTAAGATGGCTTACTTCATTTCCTTTTGTCTTCTTACTTTTTATAATGCTTATATCCGACGGATATGAGCGGAATGACATGTATCTCCCGTGGTCGGCCCTGTGCAATAAAAAACATTTTATAGTTACTGGAATGGTTCAATACTAAGCGAAGAACATCAAAGGTGTCTGCAACACATCCAATTCCATCGATATACTTGAGCATCGACATAAAGTAGGATGTTTTTTTTTAATTTTATCGGACAATAACGTATACTGAATAAAATACGAACAAATGCAACAGCATAATGTATGTTGTTAAAAAACATACATTGTGAGTAAAACAAAAAATATACTGCAAATTTAACTGCACTGTTTACCAATGAAAAAACACTAAGAATGCGCCGGTAAGTTATTATTAGTTTTAAAAATGTCGCTAAACAAGTTGAGTCGTCGCAAATTAATTTGTAAATTTTGTGAAGGAAATCCATCGGAGTTCACTCTCAAAGGCAATGGATGTCAGCCAAAATATTACTTTGAGTCTTCCTATCACAAAACACCCGAAAAAGCTAAGTTTATCCAAAAGACAAAGTTTCCTGAAAAAGTTTTGTTGTGGTTAGCCATAAGCGAACGGGGTATCAGTTCACATTACGCGAAGGCCACATTAGGGAACTAGAGGAACAAAAAAAATTGAGCTTGTGCGTAAGAACGTTCCACAAATGCGGCCTGTTGAAACCTTTTGTGCTAATGCGTACAAAACGATAATAGAACCAAAAATTTTGATGCTTTAATCATAAAAATAAAAAAATAAATATATATATAAATACAGAAGGAGTTCAGATGTCAATGAAAAAACTACTGAAGAAAAAGAAAATCAAACCTCACCAGAGTAACTTTTTATAAATTTCTCTCTCATTAATAATTAAAAAATAAATAAAACTTAAATTAATGCTTTCTGTTTGGTATATGGTCAAGTATGTCTATATGCCTGCATTTCATTGGTTCTTATACCAAATCATCAGTAGACTTTAACCCAATTCCAAAATAACAAAACCTCTCAGCTTATACATAAACTCCCAAAAATTAATTGAGAATTACACAAGCAAAACCATAGGATTTGAAATTCAAGAAAACACAACAAACAAATTTTATTCGATATAAATCTATTTTGTTTTACATACTTGATCACATAACAAACAAAAAAGCACTAATTTAATTGAGACAAATGTCGAGTAAACGATTTTAAAATCTTAAATTAAAATAAGTTTTATTACACCTGTTTTTTGTTACTTTTCATTCACGATACCATACGCTAGTAGGTGCTATAAGGTTTTCTGCGCACAATACATTTTCCGTTGAGAACCCAACCATTCGCATATGAATAATATGTCTTCGGATATCTTCCGCGCCACTTACCGTTTGAGAAGGTTCAAATCTAATATTTAGTTCCACTATTATCTATTGCTTTGAAGGTGCCATACCCTGATTTTTCTTTTTTTTAATAAACCAAAAACTCTGATGGCTGTACATTTCATTATAATAATAATACTTTCAAGATATGTAAAATTAGAAAAATTATTTCTGAAATGTCTCCATATAAGTTCTTGTGAAATCAACTTTTTATATGCAGTCACTTTTGAAATTTTTATAAATACCATCAATTTGATCTCAATCGGATCAGTGCTTTGTTTTCATATCGCAAACCCTATATATATTGGAATACCTTGAGTTGCAAATTTTAAGAAAATTCATTTTAGTTTTGTTGTGTAAACATTTGTTCGACAGGCTGTAGATTTGCATATACTTTGAATGTGTTTAAATAACAACAACAAGTGATACGTTGTACATGATTCATATTATAAATGGCAAAGAGTACAAATGCGATGTAAAGATGTGAAGGAGCACTTTGCAAGGGTATACGCTAAACTGAGATTGCTTTTCGAACAAGGAAAACACACATTTTAACTTGTAATTCACTTCTACATACTCCTACTTAACGTCAACGCAAAAATCATATCAAAAATGTCAAGATTCGTTTACATAAAAAATTGTACTAACGCACCTTCTGACGCTTGTACACCATGATTTACGATGACGCTTGCTTTTCTCCCTGCGCACTCGTTTCACTGGAATTCTTACAATTGACTACATTTTTCATATACTCTGACAAAATTACATTTATAAATGTCAATAAATACCACAACGATGATAGAAAAGGAACCTCCTTAATTACATTCGATTAGCTAATCTTTTTTTTTAACTCGGGAGAGAATTCAGGTGATGATTCCTATATACGCAGTTCATTGCGCCGGAACTAGAAAGGAGGGGATAGTATTGACAAAACAGTTGAAGTAATATGAGAAGATAGATAATTAATTTTTTTTCGTTACATTAAACTTTTACTTCTCCGGCTAATTGTGTGCTGCAGGGCCAACGAATGTGGATGATGCTGTTGCTCTGCTCTTTAGTACACCGTAGTGTCAGTCATTGTCATTTATGTTCGGTGACCAGTGCAATGCCTTTATTACTGAAAGAGGCTCACAACAACTAACACAACCATGCATTAATACTGATTGTAATAATTCGACACAATATTCATGACTGAGTGCGAAGTTGAACTCAGGACCCTCGGCTTTATAGTCTCGTGTGAACTACTTCAGCCAGCAGCACCCATTTTTTAGGGTTGCCAACACTTCACTGCACGAATGGCAACAAATTCAAATCTTGCGCTAGTTTTAAGACACCCTTTTCACTACAAAAAATGAATTTCTCTTTTAATAGTGAACTTTTATTTATGTAAATTGTATTACAGGATGTTAATTTTCTCAACAGGCTATAAGTTCATATCTGCGAAACTGCAAATTATTTTTTATTTTTATTCAATAAATTAATGTGTTTACATTCTATTTATTTCTCAGAGTGGAATATTAAGAATATTTGTTCATAGTCATTAAACCAGCAGAACGGATCAGTACTGATTTCGAGGCCGCTACGCCATCTCATCAGCGTTCTTTGTTCAATTTTTCCACAGTTTCAAGTGGTGCTAGTTAGTAGGATTATCAAGTATTTAACCAATGTTTTTAACGAAAATTGCATTTTAGTTAACAATAAAAAATAATTTTGCAGTTTCGCAGATTTGAACTTATAGCCTGTTGAGATAATTAACATCCTGTAATAAAGTTTAAACTTTGTTCTTGTTTCATATATAAGTCGAAGCTTTCTTACGATATAGTGGGCCAGGTAAAACATATTTGCTTGTAAAATGAACAAGGGAAAACAAGAGCAGATAATTTTACTTTGGTGTGTGAAATTTTGTTATTGAATATTATAAAAACTTATTATAATTTTAACTTAATAGATTCCAGTTTTTTGTGGCTTTGACAAAGAAAACTGATTTACGAAGTGAGGAGTGTTGTTTTTGCTGCAGTTTAAAAATACATACATACATATTCTATTTTGACATCTACATACATACATACTATCCATATGAACATTTGTATGTATGTGTGCAATGTCTCCCTATTTGCTTTGTGATATTTATTAGTATTATTCAGTATTTTCTTTATTAATGGAAACAAATTACAAACAAATATTAAAATTTTATGGAAACGCAATTGTGAGAGGTGAGAGAACACTGAATGCGAATCTGGTCAACACTGGCTGGTCGTTCCATAACAGAAATATGTACTTGAAAGAATAGGATATAAAGAAAATAATCAAACAGCAATACGGATATTTAAGTTGTACCATCAACTTAGTATTGATATAATTCTCGCATACTATTTCTTCATGAAAACTGTATTAATAGAAAGTGTTATGACATTCAACTATTATACCTAAAGTGTATGGATATACAACGTTGATAGCAGCCTGTTTTCCCAAATCACCGAATAATAGATATTCAAATAATTATACTATATATTATATATTAAAATAATAATTGTTTTACCAAAAGCAATTGATAATTGACACTAATTTTTATCGAAAAATCTTTAGAGATGAGGCCCAATTCTGCATAAATGACTACGTGAATATCGATCTATATTTCTTTGGAAACGACGTTGTCCAGTAACATATATGGTATTCTTCAATAGGGGTTTTGCATTAACCGGCTAATCGCTCGATTAATTTATTGAGCTTTGTGTTTAATATGACAAAGATTTTTTTTTAAATGTATAAAATAATTTATACATATGTAAAAAATTATTTAGAGTTTATTAATAAAAAAAAAGAACATTAACAGCAATTATTTCCGAGCCTTTGAACCAATATTTATAAGTTCATTCTTAAAACCCTATTGCCCTAAATTATTTTAATAACTTTAAATTAACGCAAGATTTAAATTTGTCGCCATTTGCGCAGTAAATTATTTGCAGTCCTGAAAGGAACAAACCGACATCTCACAGTTCAGGGTTAGTAAAATTGGAGCGTTACATAAATCCGAAAGCTCTTTGATACTCATCCATTACAAAAAAAATTCAAATTCTTCGGTTAGAAACTAAACAATATTTATGTGAATGAAACCAAATGTTTGTATTTAGTAAAATAAATTTTGGTATTATTTATATTTCATTATGACGATCAAAACAAGTTCGTCTGTGATTAAGAAATGTTTTCTTTTTTCAAACCCCTTGTGCTTTAACTTTTCAAACTAAAGTTCAAAGTCAAAGTCTTGTATTGAAGAGCGGCATCCGAAAGATCCGATTTTTTTATTTTTATTGAAAGAACTAAAACACTTTGCCCTATCTTTTATTTATAGTTTACTGTTTGTCTTTATTTTACTTTTCAAAAAAGAAATTATAAAAAGGTTGCACTGAAAAGTATCACTTGGCGCTGTAAAATGGTTGAAATGTTCCCTCCAGTCCATCATTAAGAAACTCATGAATTATAAAATTACTTAGGTGTGAGGCATCCTTGTGTCTTTGCTGAAATTAGAAAGAGAAAATGCAAGTTTTAAATACAAAAAAAAACCTTAAATATAGCACTCGAAAGTAAACTTTAAATAGCAGGAAAACGACTTGAATTATTAAAGTGAGAAAAGGAATAACACTGTGACACTTTTGAGTTTAATACAATTTTCTTAGCATAATTTTACAAAATGTTTATAAAATCACGAACGATTTTTCCCTGGTATTGTTAGGATACTTATTAGTGCGATTAGTGGGAAAATTTAAAAAATATTTGGCCTAATAAATAGTTAGACTACATGGCCCCAAGGCGTAACTTTTGGACTAATCTTTTATAATGCAGCCATTGAAAATTTCATTGTATACAATCATTTATTTGTTACGACCGTTTGCCAGCACTAAAAATTTTTTATACTGAACTTTAGTCTTGCAGCTCTAATGAAAATTGGGAGAATAACATTAATTTGTATTTTTTTGTTGGTGTTTTGATGATAGTAATTAGAATTGAATTAATACAAAATTTCTAATAAATCAATATTAAATAAAAACTTTAAAAATAATTAAAAAACTTTAAATAAAATAAAACTTTTAATATCACATGAAAATATTTGAGGAAAGGAATTAAGGAAAACAGAAAGACAAGTTAGGAAATTTTAGACTGAAATGACAATTTACTCTATATTCATAAAATTTAACATGAGTTAGATTATAAATTATAACCCGTTTTGAAATACACGCGCTATATGAGGCAAAATGACGCGTGATTACATATAAGTTTTCAAACATATATGATTTCTTTGTTTAGTTTTTTTTAATTTTATTTTTATACCCTCCAAAAAAGAATTTGGAGGGTATATTCACTTTGTCATTCCGTTTGTAACGCATCGAAACATCCATCT
The DNA here is from genome assembly GCA_951800035.1 of Linnaemya tessellans. Classification (NCBI taxonomy): domain Eukaryota; kingdom Metazoa; phylum Arthropoda; class Insecta; order Diptera; family Tachinidae; genus Linnaemya; species Linnaemya tessellans. Next base: position 108,917,312 of record OX637532.1, on the reverse strand, counting down.
CAGACCCCATAAAGTATATATATTCTTGATCAGTGATGAAATCTAAGACGAACTGAGCATGTCCGTCCGTCCGTCCGTCTGTGGAAATCACGATTCAATCCAAACGAAAAGAGCTAGACTCTTGAAATTTGGCATAAATATATTTTAAAACTTAGAGCAGGCTAAGTTCGAAGATGGGCTAAATCGGGCAAGAGGGAAAAAAGTTCCCCTAAGAAGAACTAAACCAACCCAGAAAAAACAACATAATTTTTAAAGTTTTTTGGTTATTTTGTTAAGCAAATGATATATTTTTATGTCAAATACGGTCCAACGCCTTAAGCTTGGAGCCATTAAATAAAATAAAAATATTTTTTGACCCCGCCCACTTTAGTGGGCGTTATTATAGGCAAAAATAGCATAAAAATTTAACAAATTGTTTTACTTAAGCCTACATTCCTTAAAAATAACACTTTTAAGATTTAATGACGAAGCTGAGACGAAACCTGGTACTACTCTGCCCTACCTTCTCCTTCCCCTTTGCCCCCAAAATGACCCTGCCAAAAAAATTTTTTTTTTTTCAATTTTGTATATAATCATCCCAAGCATTTATCTTTAGAGTTTTATGACTGCCTGTTGCTGCCCTACCCCCTCCTCCCCCTTTGCCCGCTAAATGACCCTATAAAAAAAAAAAATTTTAATTTTGTATATAATTATCCCAAGCATTTATTTTTAGAGTTTTATGACAAAAGTGAAATGTTTCCCCCACAGCCCTTGCCAGAGCGACCCCTCCAAAATACAGTTTTTATAGCCTCCAAAGAGAATTGTGATGAAGTCTAAGACGGTCTAGCAATGCCCATACGTTCGTCTGTGGAAAACATGATATTGTATATTTTTGAACCCCGCCCCCTTTAGTGGGCGTTGACGTACGATGTTATATAAAGGAACTCTGTCCCACCAAGTTAAACATATCAAATTCACTTACTAAATATTTGGAGGGTATTTAAGAGTCGACCCGGTTGAATATAACGTTTTTACTTGCTTTATCTCGGACCAGCACTCAGGGGCGTAATGCATTGCGCCGGAACTGAAAACGAGGGGATAGTTCAACAGTTTTAATGTTCTTGAATTTTCTCATAATAAACATTTATAAATATATTTAAGTTGTTGATATTTTTGATTCATTTGAAAATAATGAAAATATGCTCTTTGAAAAGTATGCGTCAATTTTACGCTGTGGAAAAAGTTGAACGAAGATCGCTGATGAGATAGCGAAGCGGCCTCTAAATCAGTACTGATCCGTTCTGCTAGTTTGATGATTTAAAATATTTTGTTATTCCACTCTTAATAAAAATAACTTGCATTTAATAAAAAATTAAAAAAAAAAATTTTTTGCAGATTACAAATTTGAATTTGAGTCTAATAATAAAATAGTTAAATTGGAATAAGATTTCTTCATATGTTTATGGAGTAGTCCATACTTGTATGCATATTTTTGTAGGTATAAGTGGTTCTAATCACATGGTCCATGTTGTATGTATGTGAATACTTGTGTAAATAACTTTATTTAATTCAGTTTATAAAATCGCATGTTAAGACTTTCATTTACTTGCTGTCTTAATATTTTATTCTGCTTTGCTAAAAAGTTTTCTGCACCTCCATCGGTAAAAATATATTTTATTCAGTATTTGTTTAGTTTTGGTATAATTTTTCCCATATTGGTATTTAATTAATAGTTCTACCGACTTTTCCACTTCGGTAATTGTTCTTTATGAGCGGAAATACGGTGTAACCTCCAGTAGAATGGTTTTGTTGAAAATTCGATTGCTGTAAATTGATCAGATTATCCACAGATATTAACAATGAAACGCTGGCGTGCTATTGATAATATTGAATTTATTAGGCATCAAATGTCTTCATCACATAGGTTTATTTTCAGTTCCAATCATGCCACTTGTTCACATGATGCTAGGACCGCTACCAGGCTACGCCGCGGCGTGCCGTCGTAGCAGGTAAATTGATCTTACCGTGAACACATCTGTTTATGATATACAATGTTTTTGAACAAAGTAAGGTTCTAAATTGCCTACAATTGTAATTTTGATCAATGTGGTTTTACGCTCTGTAAATATTTCGGAATTGTGGTACGCTTCTCCAGCAACAATTTCCGTGAACCTGGAAGCAGGTTTGTAAATATCACCAAAGTACGTGTAAATCAAATGCTAGGAAAAAAAATCAATGAGTGTTCGAACTCACGGGCGATGTGTTAACACCTTTTTGTTTATTTATTTTATATTAAACCCACAAAAAACAAAGAGAATGCAAAGCAACAGACAAATGTACATACATACATTGTTATGTATGTACATAAGCTACATACGTTGCTGTCTTGCTATCTCGTTTTTATATATGTATGTACGTATAACCACGTCACTATTCTCTTTGCTATGCATAAGACAAAACCGAAGATCAACATAAAACACTTTTTTAATATTACTCCAAATTAATACTCCGAATTAAAACACTTAAATCTCCGCTCGCCGATATCGGATCGCCTTAATTTTTGGCCTAAGCTCTGCGTCGAAACCCGCACTAGCGTTTTAATCCAAAAATTAATAAAATCGGCTACGAATTTCCGGAGAAAATCGCGTGGGAAAATTATATGAAAATCGCCAAATAATCACTTTCAATACCGACTGCCAAGCAACGAACAAAAAAGTCTTACACTTACACTTGCGTATGTATTGAAACTGATAGTTTACTGCCCTAGAGGCGCGCGTATAGATGTTAACACATCAAAAATCACTCGCCGAAACAATGCATCCTCGTAAGTGAGAGAGTAAGTACTAGGCCTTAAACAAATTTTTTTACTTAAATAACATTTTTGGCTTCTATCAGCATCATCCAGCAATGAACTTCAGCAAAGCAATTCTTCAGGATGTGTTATTGTTTTGTTGCTTACGATTGGGAAATTTATTTTTCCTGGGTTCATATATTCTACTAGTATTGCGGTGTTTAAGGAGAAACTCTATTTTCGATTGGATCAAAATGCTTTAAAGTCAAACAATCTTAGTGTAGATGATTTATTCTATTCTAGCGACTCACAACACTATATTTTCTTTTTTAAGTTTTTTTAACAACTTTTATTTGCAATAAATTCGAGCGCTTATTTTTCATTGCACGATATTTGTGTCGAATAAAGTTTGGGAAGTTGTCATCGGTAGTGTAATGCCAGAACAATTATTCCAAATTTAGTGTGAAAACAGTCAATGACATAATCGGCCTAATGTGCAAACCATTCGAGCAGGTATTAATCTCGTCATACTGGCATAATTTTTGTTTCCCAAAATTAGTCACATTAATCATCAACGACTTTTGATACCTTCAACACGGTGCAGCCTGCAATACAGGGCGATTATTCATTGCAAAATCAATTTGGTAACAGATTCATTGGCGGAAGGTGTCCTGTTCACTGTTCACTCTGGATTATTTTCATGGAGCTATATGTATTAAATAATTGACTTACGCCACCATTGGCCACCATTGACATCACTCGGCCAGATTTATTGGAAAAACCTAGCCAAAAACTCGATCGATAGAATGGTCTATGTAACTCGCAGTCGCAGCGGATATATGCCGCTTTATTCTGCCAGATTAAAAATGAAATTTATTTTCTCAATATTTCTGCCTTTTAGTATTACATATTTGAAGTTCTCAAGCAGTTAAAAGGTCAGCCGATGTATAATCGAATTTCAGTTTTATTCAGGCTTGCGATGGGAAATGATCGTTTTCCCAACGATTTCAAATCGATTATTTGTAAAAGATGTAACGAATTCCTACCGATTTTTGCATCTTATATTTAGTCATATTTAAACAATTTATTTTGATAGTTCATTTAGGGTGTGTGGAAAAATAAAAAGTGGGCCAGGTCAAACACACGATGTTAATTGTGAGTCATAACTTAACGTCTGGTTTTTTGCTCAATCTAATTTCACATTTCTTTGTTTCCGTGTTTGACAAAATCAACCCTGTAGATTTAATCAAATGAGCAGCGTGTTAAGATCGTTGAAACCTTTTACATAATCGATCAAATGTGTCCACAATGGACAGAATGGCTGCATTTGGACATATAAGAATCCACAAGTCATTGTTGAAAGGCCGATGCACTCCCAAAGAGGAACTGTTTGGTGCTGTTTATGGCGGCGTCATCGAGCGGCTCTTGTTCGAAGATGAGGTCAGTCAAACAGTTACCATGAATGGCGTACGCTATCGAGAGCTGATAAAGAACTTCTTGTGACAGAAATTGAGGATATGTTGCAACAGGTTGCAGCCACTTCCCACACAGCTAACGAAGTAATGGCTTTTGCACGAGAAATGCGATGGCCGTGTTATCTAACGTCCTGGCGATGTTGATTGGCCGTCACGAGCATATGCCTTGATACTCTCTGACTTCTTCGGAGATATTGAAAAGAAAAGTGTACGTCAATAAGCCAGCAATAGTCCTGGAGCTAAAGTATGAGATAATTCGGTGTACTAACGACATTGAACCTCAATTATTTCTCAAAGTATGGACCATCGGATAAAGGTATGCCACCGAAGTCATGAAGAGCATTTGGCCGATATTTTGCTTCATAATAAGAAATATTTAATTCTCTGAAAACATTTTTTTTATTTAAAACTGGCATCATACGTTTTGGTTGACCCACCGATAGGAAAAGACATTTATCAGAACTATTGAAAAAATTTAAATGTTTGACAAAAGGACTATGCCAAATACATCACACCTGTAAAACTTTTCAATTCAATTTCGAGTCTAAATTGTTTTTCGTCACATACCTCATATTCTTCATTGGAACCAAAACTTGTTTGTTATATGAAATTTAGCACATGTGATGGGAATATGGGGCTGGTAAACATCAACATTTAGAAGGGTTTTAGCACGGATTTATATACGAATTTTGTACTTACTTCATTCAGTAACTCAAATTGAAACAGGGAAAGTGAAGTGAAACTCGTTTCAAGCTTTTGTTTAATAAAATGAATAAAACTATATAATTTATTTAAATAATTTTTTCGAGATTTTTGTATATACGAATTTTTAGTTCAATAATAATTACATTTATTTATAAAAAAGGGAATTAATGCAGGATAACTAAAAAACTAAATACATTTATAATATAAAATGTCCATCAAATTGCATACAAAAAAAGAAACTTTTATAATTTAATCTTACGGTTTTTCTCAATATATTTTTCGGATCTTTTGTTAGAAAAATGTTTTAGCCTTAAGTATTACAACAATTGTGCACAGGATACAATTCTAATTCATTTCAAAGAATTTATTTATAAAAAGATTTCTATGTCTATATATTTTTTATTTATATTAATGTTATTATTGTACTAGATACTAATGGAAAAAACTATCTTAATTAAGAACATACGAGTAAAATTATAAAAAGGGACGAGATTCTGGTTAAAAATATATTTAATTTAACGGAATGATAAAATAAATTTATACTGCCAAGTGTTTTCTTCTGTTGAATTTAATATTTATAGTCGTATAACATAAGCCAATTACTTATTAAAAAATAATAAATTTTTTGCTAATATTTATGTAATAAATGAGATATTTATGTTATTTGTTTTAATTAAATAATTAATATATTATTGTTCTTATTATTACCAGTAGTTTTGTTATACATAAAAATATTTTTGAGGAGAGGCCTGCTGGTTGATGATGCTGATGGTGGGAGTTTTGATTTTTTTTTTATTGATTTTTCTACAACAAAAAAATTAATATCATAAAATATATCAAATGCAAATTAAATAGTTTTAAATAAATAATGATTAAGTATATAAAGCCAAACAAATATTTTATTTAAACAAATAAATGAAATTTTGTTTACGCTACAGAAATGTTTAATGATGCATTTCGGGATTTTCTTCCGGTTTTTCATTCAAACTATTTTCAATCATGTTTTTTTTTTGTTATTCAAATGATGCGCTAAATTATTAAGAGGGGATTGTAATTAAATTGCTATTTACTATACATACGAGGTTAGAGCCATAATTACTTAACGAATAGATTTTCATAAGGGTTCACAGATGAATCACTAAAATTCGAGCTTTTATTTTCACACATACGAGTACAACATGATCAGCAATAAAACGCAAACACCTTGTGAACTATTTGTCGTCTTGTTAAGTTAAACCGGGTTTGTAAAGAGAATGTGTCCTTTTAATATTCTGTTCACAAGATTTTAAATTAAGACTGTCGAAATTAAATCGCACATTTAAAAAAAATTGCGTTGCATTTGTGTTGCAAGGCAAACTGACTTGAGGCAACCTGCTTTTACTATACAACATGAGATTTTTAAGACCGTCTTAAAAGCTTTCATACTGACTCTCAAATTTAAGAACGTTATTTTAATCGATGTTGCACAGATGAAAAGGGACTATCAGAAGTTAAGAAACAGTCCTGTTAATCAATATCATATTTACATATAAGAATAAAGCTCTTGATGGAAAAACAAAAATTTCGCAAATTCAAAGGCGTTCTCGTACGAGCGATTTTACTTACGCAGTAAACAGAAATTAATTCATATACATTTTAATAACAAATTGTTGTATTAGTCACAGATGCTGCATGTGTGTGTGTATGGATATGACTTTAAAATAATTTAATAAAACAAGAATGTTAAACACACAATACGAATGTCGAAATCTAAACTAAATATGAATATAAATGCAAATGATTATTATTATTAAATGTTAATTTAATTTATTGGTTTAAATTCTTTTTCATATAAATGTTTTTATTAAATTAATAAATTTTTAGTAATTTTTTGTGATATTTGATAGGAACGTTGAATGTGAATATAATTGCCTTTATTTCAATATGCAATAAATTACGATTAAAATAGTTACAGTTGTGTTCAAATGTAAAGTTTTAATGAAAATTTCTGAGGTTTGAAGGTCAATGTCTACGGATCTATATGTTAATCTCAGTAAGAAATCCTTAGCCTTGAAAAACATGATCGCTCACAATAATATGGGTCAAAGGATCGTAGGACTTTGTTTTTAGTAATAAAAGAAAAGCAAAAAATTCTATATTATTTACATACAACCAGTGAACGAAATGTATTAAAGATTTGCCAAAGAAGTGCCATGAAATATTTCTCCCTGATACTCTTCGTACATTTGAATTCGCTTGACTGACTTTATTTAATTTCAAAGTAGCCTCTATCGAAACCACCACTGTACTGACTGATTGATTATTAATTTATATATATTTTTTGTTTACTTTGACAAAACGTCATAATTAAAAAGTTCATACATGCATTAAATTTCAATAATTATTTGTTAAATGCCAATTATTTATCTGTTAATGAGTATCTTAAAAACATATAAAATGTATGCATGTATACCTTTTATTAAATCAATTTTATACGGGAAGAGTTAATTAAAAAATTAAATAGGCAATTGCAGCAAACAATAAATTTATTTATTGAAGGTAGAGTTATTTCAAATGACCGTGTAAGAGAGCATTTTATTTCAAAATTTATGCAGTTCGGTGAAGAATTTTCGATATCCGTTTGCCATCTTTTGAAGAAACTTCATAAATAGAAAGAGATTTGCTTTCGTTTAGATGTTGAAATTTAATTTATATAAACATTTCTTATATCGAAAATATTCCCACAGCAGCATACGGAATATCAAAATCGTTTCCTCGAATTCCAATAAACAAGTTAATTTATGTGCCACCTATACAAGAAGCAGAAACCTACCGAAAAGTGTAGAAACAGATACAAAATACACGTCAATAAAACATGTAGCGTTACTCTGGTCAAGAAGGCGGAATAATTGAGATAAAAAATAACAAGAATCCTTAATTGAAAATTCGTCTTGGTTTCCCATGTTATAAATCAATGAGCTTGTCTGTTGACTTCCAAACGTTTGTAACATACGACCAAGCCATTCTGAACCTCCACTACGAGGAACACAAGTATTCATAAGGAAATCATCATGAGGGACGCGAGCCAATAAAATATCTGCGGATACGTGAATAGGCTCGAGCACATAAACTGTGAATACATCCGCTCAAAGTTACTGTGTGATGTGGTGTTGACGCTGATGCTGTAAAATTGTAAATTGCTGTAAAATTTTTGTAAAACACAACCGAGCTGAAAAACGAATCTATTTTACCTCGACTGGGTGAAATCAAACGCGAGAGTGGGATAAAGTAACGGCACACACCGCACGATCTACAACCGAAATTCTGCGAAGTGCATTTCTTTTCGAGTCGCCTATCTTATCGTTTTGGTGATTTCCACCTGTCGGCAAAATCGTTTACACTTCTACACGACTCTATGACAACAATCTTCTGACAAAAACAAATATACTTCACCAATGAGCGAATCTATCATAGGAGTTTCAGGCAAACGTGACGGCCAACAATTTTGGTGACTCTCACTTTACCAATATAACTTTTTCCATTTATCAAAAATTTTTTGTACAACGGCAAAACCAAATTGAATATTGAAAAATTTTCAACTACAGAACATCGCTTGACTACCTGTATGGCACTTTGCAAGAATGATAAAATAAAGATTACGCCAACAAGCTGAAATAAAAATAATTTTCTGCGCATGATGGAATTCTGACGTCACTCAACATGTTTTCTGATTGGCTAATAAAATTCAGTTGGAGAACTATTATGTTATTGTAAAAACAGGACAGTGGGGCAAATTGCGATTTTTCAAATTAAATTTGTTTGATAATAAACAATTTTAAAAAATTATTTTACTTTCCACTTTTTTTTATTTGAAATTGTTCATTTATAGTTATTTTATATAAATATTGAAGCCAAGTGCTAATTATTTTTCTTTATTCCCCATTCAAAACAAATTTTTTTCCTTGCAAAATATCAGCTATAACTTCCTTTGAGCTTCATCTCTTGGAAAACTATAAAATGACACAGCTTTTTGAAAACAAACAAAATTTTGATAACAATATTGCATTTTAACACAATTATTTCTCACTTGTTTTTTTTGCTGTTACTTTGCTTGCAATTGCCCACTGCACATTTCATGCTTGCTCTTTTTGTTCTCTTTTCTCTTTAATTTAGGTTTTTTGTTTACAGTTTATGAGCTTTAAAAATCAAGTTTTAATAAGTTTTTTACACTTTAAGTTATTTAATAATAATAATAATAATAATTATTTTAAATTATAACACAATTTATTATAAAATATAACACAAAACTTGCACTTTCATAAATCCGATTTAATTTGCTTGTTGGAAATCTCTCTGAGTAAATTGTGTGAAGAGTTGCCAAATATAGCATAAAATATTAATTTTGTACGAGGAAGTATTAGTTTTGCATATAATAAACATTTGGCAATCTCTTCGAGGGAACAAATACGTCATCAAACGGTAAATCATGCGCAAGGCGTAATCTTTATTTTATCATTCTTGGCACTTTGTGACTTGAGCTACTTTCACATCTATCAAATATTTGACGAAATATGCGTGACTAATAAAATTGTTGGTTTAATTTTGTTACTAAAGGGAAAATAGTTTTTAAGTGAGAAATTCAATACACAATCCCTATTGTTTAGATAAGATCATACATGCACTGACTCCTTTTTACCATGAAGTGATATGACCCCCTCATTCTCATAGGGATGTGTTTGCATTAAAAGAATATTAACCTTCAAATCACCCTTGTGTGGAAAACCACACAAACTGAACCCTATTTGTACGATAAACAAAAAAATATTTGGGGTATACTAAAGAAATTTCTTGACTTTGTTAACAATATAAATTAAACACAGAAAACGCATTTTGTTATTAAAAAATATTTTTGAGTAACGAAATATTTCAAAACTTACGAAAGTTTCCCTCGTGTGTGGTTTTCCACACATATTTAGTTTCAATGTAATTTGTACTAGAGACAACATTTTCTGCCGTCAAGTGTGGATACAGTGGAAAAATTTTTCATGCAGGAAAGACCCCGCAGGGAGTTTATTCCACATACGGGAAAAGAATGAATTTTCCCTGTAATGCGTAGTGCGGTTGACCAGTAAATCCACTACATATGGATGTGATCGCACTATAGTGCGTGTTGAGTGTAGAAAAGTGCGCGTTTCGGTAAAGAGATCCTGACTTAGTTGGAACAAAACCTATTATAGTAACGATTTAATCAGTGAAACGCACCTCACATTGCGTCGATGCTCAAGTGAGTCAATAGAGTTTCTACCCTACCGTCCCCTATGAGTTTCTTCGCCCTCTCCTTTACACTATCGAGTGACTTCAAAATAGACTTTGAAGCACCGGCCTATACATAAGAGTTGTATACCATTTTCGGTCGGATGTAAGTGGTATAAACAGTAAGGAAATCATAATTGTATGTCTTACACTGCCTTAGAAAGCCGAGGCACTTGAACGCTTCTTTTGAAACATGAAAAATATGCTCCGTGCATCGAAAGTCACACTGGATTTTCATGCCAAGAACACCAAGAGCCAAATATTTATACCACCAAAGTTTACAGATGAAGCAGCGTGATCGGGCTTGCGTCGGTGTGTAAGCCAACATCACTTAGTCTTACGAGTATTGAAATTTATCCAATTTTCGTGAACCCATTCAACAATTTTATGGAGGTCACTGTTGAACGCAACGCTCATATTGTGCCTCATCGCCCCGATCTCTGACGATATCGGTCTGTTATTGAAAGCATATGAATGGCAAAGGCTGCTATCATCTGCAAAAGAGTAGATAGGAGTTAAAGTCTGACAAAGAAGGTCCTTTAGAAATACAAGAAATAGTGTAGCAGAAAGAACAGTTGCTGTTTTTTCAAACATGATCGATATTATATTTAAAGATATAAATCGAAATTGGAATACAAAAAAGCCAATTTTACGCCGAGTTTTTTGGCACGAACTTGGAATATCTCTCGCAAAGTCTTACATGGTAATATGAAAGGGCGTGCCAAGAACTCAATCAGGAGTGTCTATGCTTTCTGCTATCAACCAAAGAAATTTAGTAGATGAACCCAGTCCCAAGATTTACTGTTGCGTGAAACATCTGGAACTCAGCAGAGCTTATCGCTATCTTTTGAAATTCCCTCAATAAAGCGAAAAACTATTCCTCCTGTAAGCGAAAGAACATCTTGATGTTATATTTATTATGGCGAAAAGTCAAAATATAGAAACTATATTCACTAAACAATGTGCTGTTTTTGCAGAAAGGGCGTTTGTAAACGTATCCACAATCTCAATGTTTGTGAAAAATGTATTGAACATAAATTATTATAAACTAAAACGATATTTAAAATAAATATGCCCTTGATTGAAAAATAACTATGCTCCTTCAGCAAAATACACAGAAATTCCATATGTGTGAAAAACCACACACGAGGGTAACTAACGTAAGTTTTTTGAGGGTGATTTGAGGGTTAAATAATAAAACTGAATTCGTCATCGGAATATATTCAAAAGTATCCCAAATATAAAAAATATAATGAAAAATCGGTTTTTTATATTAAATTAATTACTTGTATTCCAAAATTTTAAACGTTATTGTGTGTATTTTCTGTGTGAAGGGAAGTTCACTTGCATCGCTATAGATTGTTTGTATCACATCTTTTTCCAGACATTGCACACTTCAACGGTGAAAAAGTGGGCGATCAAAATCGGCGTGTTTTTGCATGTTTAGATTGTGTGCTGAAGGTTATCGACACATCAGGGTTTTTTTTTTAAATTATTCAATGACAGCATGATGGTAATATTGCGATCTTAGTATAAGTCCCTTTTTCAGACTGAGATTTCATACGATTCAAAGCACTTGTGGCGATATTCGTTTAGTTTTGGGGAATAGAAAAGCAAAATTTCAGTTGAAAGGTTTCATTTGTTTGTTATTTACGAAACGTTGTATGCACTGAATATGAAAAACATTGCAACTATTAATAATTTTATATATCACCTCTTCAATTTCATCTCTCTTAACAGTATCGCAACCGGAATAAATTATGTTTAAAAATTGCCCGCAATGAACAATTAATCAAATGAGCCAGAAGCTTAACAAATTTCTTCTGCTGCTCAATCTTATGATATATTTGAACGTTTCAGATAAGATTAAATCGTATATTTATGAAATACACGAGAGTATTTTAATATTTAAAATTCTTACAGTTTTAAAAACTCCTTAAAAACCCCCTCTTCTGTTAAATAGTACAAATAAAGGTGAATAAAAAAAACTCCGAATGCTGAAAACTCACACCATCACCAACATCCTTTCTACAAGGATTACAATTTCGAATGCGTGACAGCGGATCAGAAGGAAAGCACAACCATAAACTGTCATAATTAAAATTATCTAGGCCTCTCCGTCATTATCTCTATCGCTATGGTCGTCAACATTTTTACTACCGCTATTTTTATTTGCCTTAGCATGTTTCGCTTTGCGTGGTATGCCACTTGTTGTAACATTTGATATGGTCGTTGTAGTGGTCGTGATAATTGTACCATTGTCTTCGGTGCAGGTAGTTGTGGAAGTGGTTAGAATTTCATCAGTTTCTTGGTCAAATATTTGTTTGCGTGAGCCGCCAGCGTGCAAGAGGCGATTAAATATTTCTTCGCCTGTTTCGGAGACGGCGCTGTCGGGACGATTTTTTCTGGTTTTGGGTTTTGATGGTTTTTTTGCTGCTACTACTCTTTTCGTTTTGTGTTTTTGTTGTGTTTCTGTGTTGGTGGCTGGGGTTGTTGTGCTGGAGGTGGAAGTAGCCTTCGAGTCATTGTCATCGACTAATAGGCTTTCTACAGATTTTCGTAGCTGTTTAGAAATTTCAGCATATTTCTGTTGCTCAGCCAACAGTTTCTCTAGGGTTATTTGAGTATCATCTTCTTTTGGGCTATGGGATTTTTTCTCTTCCTGTGCTACTGTTTGACTTACATTGGGCAGTTCAGTCATGGCATCGGCGGCTTCCTTCATAGTGTTGTATGTTTGGGATTTTTGTAGTTTCATTGGAGTATTGGTATTGAAATTTTCTATAACTTTGGCACCATCTACAAACGTAATATGAATGGTTTCATCATCATCGTCGTCCTCATCATCGTCATCACTGTCGCTGCTTTCACTTTCTTCCGTATCGTCAGATTCGTCCTCATCATCCTCGGCCACTTCATGCCCATCATCCTCATCATCATCATTATTGTCACCTACACCATCATTATCGTTACCTTTTAGCTGGCTTTTTAGCTTTTGTAAGTTATTTCTGTTGCTGTCTCTCATTAGTTCATTTAAAACATGATGATTTCCATTATCGTCCTCGGTTATTTGTGTGGCAGCAAAGTCAATTTCGTCTTTTGTTGCATGTTCTTCCTCATCATCGGTATCGCCATATGCTGGCTTTGACCTTGTATCAATAGTGGCCTGTTCTTCAAGGCTTTTTTGCAAATTGTATTTAACACGTTTGTTTTCCAACAGCTCCTCTAGAACATTTTTCATTTTGGCATTCAGAGAAAGTTCGTCGCGTGCCTTTGCCGCAGGCAAAACAAAAGTCTCGCTGCGTACAACTTGCTGAGATGAAGGCATGTTCTCAAAATCATCCTCATCGTCATGATCAAAGCAGGGGTATTCACTTTGACGTGAACGACTGAAGGCTATATGCTGAACCTGACCCTCACCAGTGATTAGAGGATTTATTACTTCAACTATGTTTTTGCTTCTAGTTGTTCTGCTCTTTTTAGAGGCTGGTGTGGAGCTTGTTTTTGCAGGCATTTTGTACTGGCAATCACTATCATCTTCATCATCGAACTCATCCTCATCATCCATTTCTTGAAGTGCCGTTGAATGTGTGGTCGCAAGATTGGTGGTTAACTTAGTAGCTGCTGGCAAGACCACTTCTTTTGCCAGAGTTTGATGCATCGTTAGGGTGGAGGGTTTTATGATAACTTTTTTGGAAGAGCCAACGCTGTCCAACGAAGAGGGACCAAAGATGCTTCCACTTCCCAAACTGTCCAACTCAATTGAGGGAAACTCTTCATCGTCGCGTAAAAATAATGTTTCTGTATTTTGTTGCACTGTAACAATAGAGGCTGAATCCGTCTCCTCTTCCTCCTCCTCCTCCTCCTCCGCCAACTCATCTTCATCGTCTTCATCGTCACTATCCTCCCTGTGCTTAGCACCCTCAACATCAACATTTTCCCAATGGGGGCGATGTTTCTTCTTCCCGCTTTCTGTATTGTAGACATCATGGCCATCTTCATATTTATGCTGAATACGCAACTTGTCTACTGTTGCCACTAACGTTTTACTCGTTACTGGTTTCAAATGCAGTTTTTCTTTACTTTTCTCTTGTTTTTTATTTTCTGACACCTGGTCCTGCTGCAGCATCATCTGCTGCTGATTATAATTTTCACTTGCTACACCTTTATCTGCGTCCGCTTGTTTGCTCTTTTCGCCGACCTCATGCTGTTGTGTCATTAAGTCTATTGATGCGGTTGGTGTGTCGCTCTTTTCTGGGTCCTGCAACTCTAATGAGATTATCTTCTCTCGACTAGTTTCCACCTGAATGAAGTTGTAAGTAGATGTAAATTTATTGTTACATACACGAAATGTTTTTGTGAAAAAAAGAACAAGAAGAAGTGGTAAATTGAAATATACAAAAATTGTAAATGTAATTGAAGCAATTGCAAAGTGTACGTTTTCTACTCGTTTTTAAAGTTTGCGTTTGTGTAAGTGAATTCGTTTAATAAAATTTTTAAGTAAATTTAAATCTTTATTTTTCTTTTTTTTGGCAACAATACAGTGTATGCAAAGTAAGAGAGTAAAAATATTTAAAGTTAGTTAAAGGAATAAAAATAAAAGCTGAAATGTTTCGAGAATGTGTTTCATGTTCAAAGCAGCAGCCAAGTTTATAAAGCGGCCTGGAGACTATCAAAAAAAGTCATCAAACACAAGGTTGTGTGCGTGCGGTCGTTGTTTTTCGGGTACACGTATTTGTTGTCGGCTCTGTTTGAAGAAAATCAAAAAGTTTGGATTTTTATTTTGACGGCTGATTTTTTGTACGTCTCCATTTGTGTTTGACAAAAAAATTTTATTTTTCTGTGTTTTTCGTCGCTACAACATCGCGGGTAAACAGTAACACAAAGTCAACAATAATTCATCGTCCGACATTTTTTCAATATGTTCACTACAACGGCAAAATACAAATTGTGTTTGAAGCTTTTATTTGTACGTCTCTTTCAAATGCTACAATCACACGACACCCACACATATGCAATGTTTGATGCCTTATTTTGATAGTCTCCAGGGCCCTTAATGTAACAAATATTCAGTGAAGTTTAACCAATTGTCCCCTATTTCATTTACATCATAATCCAAATTGGTCACTTCATATTTATTACACTGTAGACAGAATTTTACTAAAGCAATTTCACAAAACTTACAAAACCCCTTACTTTCTATTATCATGCTAATGAATGTTAATGAAATAAACTAAATTTATGCAACATTAATAATATACAAATTAAATGAAACTCGTTAAAAATTATGTGCACCACAACCTTTAATATCATTAAAGCAAACAATTACTGTTTCATGCAATTAATTTTTCATATTTACAAATTGTAAATTCTTGTAAAGTAAATCACATAGTTTTGCTCTCGGCATATGTAAAATATTTGCAATTATAAAGAACAAAGTTTGTTTTATAAAATAAAAAAGTATTTACCACAGTTGCTTTACATAAATTCAGCTTCGTATTTGTATAAACGGCGCGGATATTTTTAATTTAAAAATGACATAAAACCTGCGCTAAACATGTTGTCGCAATTTATGGGAAACTAAAACAATTCAAAGTTTTTGTTACAGGCGATATTAACGTTTATGTTTTATAACCACTATGACCGGAGGGCGATCCAATCGTCCGCATTCAACATGAAAAATGAAAATATGTTCTTTAGGCATAAAGTTCAATTCTGTTTGTAAGCAGGACTCCAACAGTTTCATCCAAAATATATTAATGAGATGTAGTATTTTTCAAATTTATTAATTTTTAATTATGAAATACTAGAATTACTGTTCAATTCATACTTCAGCTACAGGATGAACTATAAAGCTGCGAGGTGTGGGGCCGATACCGTTCTCTGTATTTGTAATATAATTTGGAAGTTAAATATTTACGATATCGAACATTTTTATTAAATTTATAAATTTTTTACAATAAATTCATCTGGTTTCTTGACCTCTTTTTAATTATTATTGTATTCTGATATTTTTAAGATTAAGGTCTCTTTATTTGAATTTAATTTTTAATTTCAATATTTCGTCACTCCTTTGTGTGACTTCTTCAGGAAATTAATTATTATATAATTAAAAAGTCACACAAAGGAGTGACGAAATATTGATATTAAAAATTAAATTAAAATAAAGAGACCTTAAGCTTAAAAATATCAGAATACAATAATTTTTTACAATAATAATTCAAGTTTTTTAAACTTAATGCTAGAAACACAACTGGGACGAAAGACGAATTTCGTTCAATACGACGAAAAAATTCGCTCTACAAAAACGTCGTACGAAGCACAATTACGAAGACTAAATTTGTTTACTATTTGTGCGAAGATAAAAATTAAAATAATGAACAAAGCAAATTGAAAATTTGGTAAACTTATTTATAATATTTCCGGATTCCGGATTGTAAAGACATTCATTTTGCTATATATTCTCAATAATTATTTCGGTAGTGCTCTTTTTATAACAACAAATTCGTTTTTGCAATTATTAAAAAAAAATTTTATGTAAATAAGGTATTCTTTTCGTTTAACAGCTGATGGGTTGACCATATCAAAAAAGAAGGCAACATCCGAAAGATAGCTTTCTGTACGTTGAAGAATGAATGTTTAGTATGGTCTGAAAATGGCCGTGCTACATACAACAATAAAATATATTTTTCTACAAAAATGCCGGTTTGAGGAAGTGAAACCTTGTCACCTAATACTGATTTGTTCGTCGACGTAAGAAATAGAAATTAACTTACCGCAAAGTTCGTTATGCACGACGTATTTCGTGTGTATTTTCATTTACATATACATATGTGACCTTCTCCACGAAAAGGGACCTCTGCGCCGAAAAGAAGTTATTGAGAAAATCGCGTTTAAAAAAAGCGCTTCGTTTTTCCGTGTTTTGCGCAATTAATTATGTTCATCTTTACAAGTGATTTGTAAAAAAACTAAAAGACATAGAAACTTGCGGTTTGCGGCATTTGTAAAAGTAAAAAAAATGTTTTTCGGCGCAGAGGTCCCTTTTCGTGGAGCAGGTCACATATGTGTTGTATTTCCAACAACGAATATTCGTTAGGAAAAATTCGTGGTTCGTCCCAGTTGTATTTATAGCATAATGGTAGGAACACAACTGGGACGAACGACGAATTTCGTTCAATATGACGAATTCGTAAGTAAAAATTCGCTCTATAAATTCGTCTTATGAAACACAATAACGACGAATAAATTAACATAGTGAAGATGGTTCAGACATTCAATAACTACGTCGATGGTGTTCATTTCAAATTTCTTTTGTAATTATTTTCTAAAATATGTTTCTTCTATATATAAAATATTCTCTTTAGTTAACGGCTGATGGGTGACCATATGAAAAACTAAGAAGTAGGCAGAACTACTACATTAAAGAAAGTGTTTGAAATTAATAAAACCTCGTCCGAATGATAGATTTTTTTGAATTGGTGGATGTATTTTTAGTATTCACTGAACATTTTTGTTCGACATGCTACAATATAGTAGTTAACTGTTTTTCAAAAAAAAAAAAAAAATAAATAAATTGAGTATATGAAACCAGATCACCTGATACTGTTTTTTCGTCGTTCGCTGACGAAACAATTAGAAATAAATCTATTTCAACTTTCGCTGAGTATGACGAATTGTGTGCATTTTCTTATACACCAATGTGTTTTATTTTTGGCGACGAAAATTTGCGACCACAAAATCGTCGTTTGTCGCAGTTGTGTTGCTAGCATAATGCTGTGAACACAACTGGTACGAACGACGAATTTTGTTTAGTACGACGAATTCGTTGGTAAAAATTCGCTCTGTAAATTCGTCGTATAAAACACAATAACGACGAATAAATTAAAATAACAAGCAAACAAAATTTTAATATTTGTGTTTTAAATCATTGTAGTAAACCTCTGATGCCAGCCAGATTGTTTAGACACTCAATAATTATCCCGGTGTTGTCCATTTTTTTTTTTCAGAACAAATTCCTTTTTGTAATTATTTTCTGGACATTTTTTTGTCTGTAAATAAATTATTATTTTCATTTAACAGCTGATGGGGTGACCATATGAAAAAGTGAGAAATAGAAAGAAAAACTATATCATAAAAAGTGTTCAAAATTAATAAAAAGTCGTCCGAATGATACATTTTTGTGAATTGGTGAATGCATTTTTAGTATGTACTGATAATTTTAGTGCTACATGCAACAATACAGTTGTGAACTATGTTTTTCCACAAAAAACCAGTTTGTGCATATGAAACCTGGTCACTTTATATTGATTTGTTCGCCGTTCGTTGACGAAACAATTACAAATAAATCTATTTCAACTTTCGCTGAGTATGACGAATTTCGACCAACCCAACGATTGTGTGCATTTTCATATACACCAATGTGTTTTATTTTTGGTGACGAATATTCGCGACCAACAATTCGTCGTTCGTCGCAGTTGTGTTGCTAGCATAAGGTATTTATGTTGAATATTGTTATTTTCGATAATTCGTTTACTTTTGGCTGACTTCTTCAGGAACTTTTATATTTTTTATAATAATTTCTTCTTTCAATAAAAAAATTTTTTAATTATAATTATAAAATACTACGAAGGAAAAAAGGAAAAATAATAATGTTTTTATTGAAAGAATGAAATATTTAAAAATATATATAAAAATTCCTCATGAAGAAAATATAAATATGTATATACAACATAAAGACCTTTAGTTTAAAAGCCTACTATTATTATATAAAAAGAGCTCGAAGAATTAGAAAAAAAATATTAGGAAACAAAAAACAACAAAAAAAGATTCTTTACCTTAAAGCATACTCTGGTTTTAAATGAAAAAATTCAACTGATTGTCTATGTGGCATAATCTGTCATTATAAAATCATTATTTTAAAAGCTCTTATCTTAAGGACACCTGGGGAGACGAGTATCCCCAAGTCATCACTTTTGTCTATTGTTTTGGTGACATGCTGAATAAAGCGTTTAGATTTTTATATTTGCCTCAGATGCTTAAAAACTATGTTATATTAATTTTTCAAACTGCTATAAATTTAAAAGGATCCCACGTGGTAACCAGTGATTGATTTATTTCCCCGATAACCATAGAAGCATTGAGAACACTAATTGATCACATATATAATTACGGAGTTTTTTAAAAATACCACTTTTATAAAATTTTTTCGTTCACAAAATGTTACCGACGCATCAAACGATTTCGACCTGTTGGTGGAGCTCGGAGTGGTTTTTGAATGTCAAAAACACTTTTTTACTGTTTCTGTATTGCTGATAATGTACCGTGGAGTCGCGATCGAACTGTCATGATAGACGTACGTGGATCGTAGTCGTTTATTCTTTTTTGACTTTTGTACATATTCATATTCTTGTATAAAATTGTTGTTAATAAATTCCAAGAGAAATAGACTCTTATTCATGAACAAAAATCAATTTAATTATGAGTGAGCATAATGCTCTTTACTCATTTACAAACGGTGACAAAAACAATGGAAAAAATATGCCTATTGATACACCAAAAATAGTAAATGCATGCAAAAGAAAAAGTGTTACAATGCAAACATTTAAAAAATAATTATTGGGCACTTCTTGCCGATGGAAAAAATTGTAATAACGAAGTAATACAACAATTTAAAAAACATGTGCAAGATGGAGAAGTACCCACAACATCTCAAAATGATACCTCAACTAACTCTGCAATTAGGGAGAGCATAAACAATACTAACGCTCGTAAAAATAACAATATTAAAAACAAAAATAAAATAACACCTCCAATCTACATCTTTGATGTGAATCCTAACTCGCTTATAGAATTCGTTAAGAATGGTCTTAACATAAATGATTTCAAGATAAGAGAATATTATAATAGTAAAATTCAATTACTCATCTATTCAATAGACGACTACTCTAAAATAAGAGCATATCTACTTGAAACCAAGACGAAATTTTTCACCTTTACCCCGAAAAATCTAAAAACAAAAACCTTTTTATTAAAGGGCTTAACTGCCAAAATGGATCCCAATCTAATATTAACCGAGTTAAAGAAGTTTGAAAATGATAATTTGGAATTTATTAAAGTAAGTACTTTTACAACTAAAAGAGCTGATGCCAACGGCCATACTTTACCAATTTATATGGTTTAAATAAGCGGTGAGAGTAAAGTTAACGTGATCAAAGCACTTAAGGCCCTGCTATATCGTTGTATCCATTGGGAAGGGCTACGTAAATCTGAAATAGCACAGTGTAGAAATTGCCAAAGCTTCCTGCATAGTGCTTCAAATTGTCATCTACCACGCAGATGTGTTAAATGTAAAGACCATCATGAAATCGGTAAATGTTCGCTTCAGGAGGTTCCAGAAACAGAAAGAGAGACGCTTTTCTGTGTTTTATGCAACAATTACGGACACCCAGCTTCGTATAAAGGTTGTCCAAAATACAAGGAGCTTCAGGAAAAGCTACGGACTAAAAAACAACAGCTGTCGGAGAAAAGGACACAAAATTCCCCAACTATAGCTAATGATAATATAAGTTATGTCAATATGCTAAAAAATAATTTTACACAAAATGCTAACACAAACAACACTATTAATAATGTCCTTGAACAATTAAATAACTCAGTACAAGCCTTATCTAACCAAGTTACTTAATTTGAACAAACAATTACAATTGCAATCATCTAGAATAGATGCTCTCTACTCCATGATGGAAGCTTAATTATTCGTAATAACTGAAACAATTTCAAAAGAATTAAATATTATACACATAAATATTAACTCCTTAATCAACTTAAGTAGAAGATACAACCTCAGTGTAGTCTTAAATAATAACAATCCAGATTTAGTTTTAATTAAAGAAACAAAACTTAACTCCAAACACAAAGTAGATTTTGAAAGCTACAATTTTATACGAAACGATAGAAAAAATGCTAAAATGGGGGAAGGAACAGCTATTCTGATCAGAAAAGGAATAAAATATAGTCATCATAGTAATAAAAAACTCAATCTGTTCAGGCACCTAAAAACATCATTAATAAAAAAATACCACTTTTTCCAAATAAGACTCTTTTCACTATAGCTGCCTATTATCCTTCGGGAAATAACTGCAATTTTTTTAAATCAGAGCTTTTAAGTCTTTTTAAAACGCTAAATCTTGCAAATGCAGAAAACTATTATATTTTAGCTGGCGACTTAAATTGTAAACATACTGATTGGAAAAACTCAGTATCGAACACTAAAGGGAACCATTTGAAAGAATGGATTGAGGATTTTGAAATAAGATATAGATGCAAGCTGTGCGCGACTTGTACTCCATCATACCCACGATGTAATTCATATCTGGACGTATGCATAATTGATTCGAGGCTGAAGTTTCATAGGGTAAATGATTCCATGAATTGTTTCGAGACACAGGAATATTTTTTTTTTATCTTGGACCAGCACTCAGGGGATGGCCCCTATATATGCAATGTATTGCGCCGGAACTGAAAACGAGGGGATAGTATTGAGGGGACAGATTAGGAAAGATGAGAATATAGACAGTTGTTTTTGTAGCTATTTCAACCTTTTACTTCGCTGGCTAATTTTTGCTACAGGGCCGACGAAGGTGGGTGCTGTTACTCTGCTTTTAGTACATGATCCTGTCAGTGGCTGCCAATTATGTTCAGTGATCAGAAGAATTCAACACAATATTTCATGACTCAGCGCGGGCTCGAACTCACGACCCTCCGCTTCATAGTCTCGTGTTCTACTACTTCAGCCAACAGCACCCATAATGCTGTTGGCTGAATGCGTCATGATAGTGATCATGACGCAGTTAAAATTAAATTATTGGGAGTTGAAAATGACCATCCTTTTTCATTCTTTAAGGAATCTCCCGAGGCAATACTTACTTTTAAGAGGACGAATTGGAGCAAATTCAAAAAATTTTTGTTAAAAGAAGCTAATGATAGCATTATAATTCCGAATGATAAGAATCTGATGAACAACGAAATAGATTTTTATTTGCGTAAAATGAACAATTATAAATATATTAAGAGTCATGGATACATCAATCCCAAAATATAAAACACATGACTCGTCTGAAAGATTCACCAATTCAAAAAAATTACAAGTAGAAAAGAGTAAAATTCTTAGAATGATTAAACGTTTTAATAGACTAGAAATCTTTTTAACACAATCCGAAATTAAAATTCTTAAAGCGATATTGAAGCTAATTAGAAAACTTATGAACGATAATTTTATAATCTCAGTAAATAAGCATTTACAAGACAGACTTAGCCGATTGAGTCCCAAGGACTCATCAAATATGTTTGGAGAAGTTAGAAAACAGTTCAAGACAACACGGCCTTTTGAACTAGATATTCTGAGAATTTCTCTAGAGGATGAAAGATTGATAAGAAACGCTGGTATTGAGCCCCTAGTACTAGAAAAGGAAGGTGACAATTATTTGATTAACGGTGAGGAGCAAAACTTAAACATATTTGGTTCGCTTTTAGAATCGGTTCACTCTTATAAGGAGATTGATCCTGATAATACAGTACATCTGGAAGTTGATAATCGTTTCAATGAATTTTTGGAAGAAAAAGATCAATATGAATACAATTCTTCAACCTTGACAACATTTTCAGAGTCATATAGAGCAGATGCCTTAAACGAAACTCAATTAAGAACATTTTTGTACAAAAAGATACAGTTTTATCAATTTTTAAAAAATTAAGACACAAACTGCCATCAGGAGTTGATAACATTCCCAACGTTGTATTGCGTAATTTACATGATAATTTCATATTCACATACGGAATACTTTTCAACAACTTGTTAAATAATGCTTACTTTCCCCGGGCTTGGAAGCAAGCTAAAGTGATAGTGTTACCCAAGAAGGATAAGGATACGTCAAACCCAAAAAATTTACGGGCAATAAGCTTACTTCCAAACATAAGCAAATTATTTGAAATATGTATCAATATGACTATTATCAGGTTTTGCGAGAAAAATAAAAACAATTTGGATTTAAAACAATTTGGATTTAAATACAAGCATTCAACAATACACGCAATTCATTTATTAGTTTCAAATATTCAGTGGAACCTGAACAAATCTTTGTGTACTGGCGCTTGCTTAGTTGATTTTGAAAAAGCCTTTGACAGTATTTGGATTCCTGGCCTTATTTTTAAATTACTTAAATATAAATTTCCAACTCATTTCATAACCCTTATACATAACAAGCTAAATAATAAAACATTTTCAGTTTATGGAAAAGAAACAGTCGGTACTGGGAAATTCACAATTGTCAACGGACTACAACAGGGCACTGTCAATTCTCCTATACTATTTAACTTATACTTGTTTGATTACGTCAAGAACCTAGTTTCTTCAATGTACTTCGTTAAGTCTTTCCAATTAGAGCCCCTAAGAAATTCCATCTCCTGTATAATCTCTTGATTGAATGTTTGTCTTCTGACTTGGCTAAAAGCTGGACAGTAGCACAAGTAGTGCTCCAGTGTCTCGTCCTCTTCCTGGCAGGCCCTGCATGTTAAATCGCCAACGATTCCCATTCGTGCCAGGTGAGTCCTTAACTCTGTATGTCCTGTTATTAAATAAACCAACCTCCGTAGTGTTGGCCTACTCAATGTTAGGACCTCCTTTGTCCTACTACCATCTGGGTCCCCCCATAGAATTCTAGTCACCCTACCTACGGTAGAGTACTGCCAATCTCTTGTATGCAATTCTATAGCCCATCGCTTTAGTTCGTTCTTAAAAACCTGAAATGGCTTCGGACTATCTAGTGTGATGTTCGCCATTAATGCTCCCATCTTTGCTAGCCTATCTGCCTCAACATTTCCAGGTATCCCCTGATGTCCTGGAATCCATATTATCTCTATGCCCCCACATTGCGTGTATGAGTTAATCTCATCCTTGCACTGTAGTACACACCGAGATTGACTTGTTTGACTTACTAGATAAAATAGACGATGTTATAGCTTTCGCAGACGACATAACTATATATCATGCAGACAATACAGTTGACAAAATTAATGAGGGTTTGCAAAATAAATTTCTGGAAATTGAAAAGTATTCTAAGGATTGGCACATGAAGATTAATTTGAACAACTGCGAATGTATTCTTTTTAGGCCACCAGTTGGGAAATGTAATAGTAATATTAGAAGAAATTGGAAACCATTTGGTATTAGATCCACAAATAATACAAACATTCCTGTAAAACAAACTGTTAAGCTATTAGAGTTACATTTTTATACTTTTATAACCACATAAACCAGAAACTTATAAAAGCTAGAAGTGTATTTTTTGTATACAAAAAAATTATTTTTTTCTAAATATATACAATCATCATGTATCAGAGTTTGATTAGACGAATTTTATCATATGGGTGCCAAATTTGGTTTAATATATGCCCTTCGTATGTGGAGAAGATTCGCGTATTCGAAAGGAAATGCCTCAGATGTTGTACTTCATTGTACAGGTCCAAAAGTAGCAACTACAAAAAATACTTATCAAATAAAATTCTTTATTAAAAAGCTGAAATATCCAGATTTGATAACTTTATTATTCATATCATAAGAAACCATATTGTAAGCAGATCAAATACCATTGAGAATAATTTAATTTTGGCTCCTTACTACGCTGACGAGGAATATATTTCAAAAACAAGCGAAAATGGTTTCATCCCACCATCAAAACGGCAATGGTATTCCTATACTTCAATATAAAAACTATAAATTGTAACGAACTAACACCAGAAAACTGTCGTTTTGAAACAAGTATTTATTTGAATGATAAAAATATCAAATCGAATTTAAATCTTAACAAATATTGGTGGCTAACTCGACAAAAATTCCTTGTTTTTAACCCTTGACCTTGTATTTTATCCTTATCAATATAAAAGTACGATTTTTACTATATTTTTGCTTACAACTAATCTCGATACAAGATGCAGGGTCCGCCAAATAACTTTTTTTTTTGAAAATGCTGTAAAAAAAACTACTGAATATTTTCTCAAATTCCTTTTTTATTTGAAAGTAAAATACTTCTGGTTAATAATCGAAAATAACTTCATTCAAATTGGACTTTGTATGGCGTCATACCAAGGTCTTTATGCAAAATTCGTCTCAATGATGTCTCCGAAATGCTCAATTATTGAGAACGACGGTGAATTGATGTTGATGACACTTCACGCACACTTTCTGCCACAGCAGCAATATTCTCGGGTGTACGCACTGTTTTTGGCTTTTCACGCTTTGGTTTATCGATGAGGATGCCAGTTTCTTTCACTTTTTTCACAAGATAACGGACATACGGAGCTGACGGTGCTTCTCTTCTTCCAAAATCCGTACGCAATTTTCGCACACATTCTGCAACATGACCATGATTTTCAAAGTAATGTCGCAATATTTCCCAGCGTTGTTCAAGCGTATACACAACCATATTCGTTCAGCGGAAGGATGAAACTAATTATCTGTCAAATCAGACATGAGCTAAGTGTTACCATTCACGAAATAAGCACTAGTTGAAAACAAAACGTTACATGGCGGACCCTTTATATGTACAATACATATTTATGCAAATATTTAATTAAGTGAAAAATTAACTTTACTACTAAATAGGTTTTATACTTGAGAGCTCTTTAATATAAATAATATAATGTATATAAATAATATCATTCCACTTTTTGTTTATTTGGAGTTTATAATTTTGTTCTAAATATATATTAAATAAACAAAAAAAAAAAAAAAACAAAACAAAAATAATTATGTGCAGTTTCGAACCGGTGCCTATTAGGGAATCTAAATTTGAAAGAACTGTTTGAAATGTGAGTAGTTTGGTTCGATGTGGCTTAGTTATAAGCGGGTCACATACTTACACACACAAACACACACGTACATACACACTGACATAGTGACGGCTTCTTAGGAGTAGTCAGGAAAGCTTCCTAGGAACTGAAAACGTCTAGATCTGTTAAAGACTTGATTTTTTCGAAACTTCGTAAAAACCAATTACTTTCCAATTTTTTTTAAAAATTTCAATTTTCTTAAAGGGAAGTTCAAAATTTTGTCGTGCAGGCAGATTACTGAAATAAATTTTTGTTTTGATATTTAAAAAGAACTACTTTTACGAATGAATACCTTTGACTCTTTTATTTATTTTTTTTAATAAAACTCTAATAGTTAACAAACAATGCATTTTCATTGTAAACATCTATTTGAGAAAATTATCAAAATGTTAGATTAGAATTAGTAAATGTACTAGTGAAACACTAGTACGAATATCAGTTATGGATTTTCCATGACCCGCACATGTTAAATGTCAATAGTAAACAGCATTGTCTGGTGTATTATAAGCCAATAGTATTGGTCGCTGTGTCAGTAGTAGATCAGTGCAGTTTCACTATTGACATTTCCTGCAGGGAAGTTACTCGATGTCAATTCCTACATTCACGCAAAAGTAGAAATTAATGAGTGTGTTAATATAGAATGATAGAAAATTTCCGACATAATTATTTGTCAAAAGAGTTCAAAGAAAACTTTTTTAACAAATTTACAACTGATATTAAGTTTAATCCGAGGGCTCACAATCTAAGAATGCGACTATTAAACAAAAAGATGCAAAATGCTATCTGATAGAAGTTAATACTTCTTATATCGTTATGTGCCCTTAAACACGGTACTATATTGTAGCGCTCGTACCATCTCTAAATAGCGTGACTTCTTATTTGACTTTTACCACATTCATATACATATATGTACGTTCATAACCTACATACATTAAATTAATACATAGGATAAGATTAAGAAATAAAAGGGCAGTTACTGAATTACTATCTAGCCTAAACAACGTGTATTATTCCGCAGGTTAACTAAAGGTAACAAATGGCGACGAGTGTGAAAACTAAATAAAAAAAAAGGAAAAAATAACTAAGAAGTTATTTTAAAGCCGCTAACTTGGTATATAAAAATTATACAGGGGAATTCCGATTAGCGTACACAAATAGTAGTAGAAAAGAACGTCAGCGACCCATTAGAAAAGAGTGAGAAATGTCGGAAAACATCGAAATGTTTACTCAACTGCTGAAGCAGCAGCAAGAGTTCACAGCACGCATATTAAAGGAGCAAAAAGATTGGATAAAATCAATGTTGGAGTCATCAGCCGCACAATCCAGCACTGCCAATCGAAATAATTTGCAAATGGTGCCTGCATTTCACCATTTTAATAAAAGCCATCAAAACTGGGAGTCATATGTTGATCAGTTAAAACAACATTTTCAGGCGTATTCAGTGTTAGCCGATGAAAAGAAACGTGCATTTTTATTATCGTGGATAGGAAATGACACCTACGATATATTAAGAAATATTTTCGGGGCTACTGAGCTACAAACGAAGACATTTGTAGAAATAACAGCCAAATTAAATGAATACTTTGAAGACAAAAAACATGTCGTAGCCTCGCGTCACGAATTTTATAAGACCATGATGAAATCCAATCAAAATTATAAAGAATGGGTAACAGAATTGCGTGGATTGGCACGCACATGTAAATTTTCTTGCACAAATAATACATGCACTAGTAACTATGTTGATGAAATGATAAGGGATAAAATACTACTTCACACCCCCCATGATACCGTACGTACCGCATGCTTGCAAAAAGTAAATCCAACATTGGAAGAAGTATTACTCACGGCAGAAGCGTATGAAACCACGTCAAAGACAATAAAAACAATTAAAGAGATAGAATCACCTGATGAAACAATTGCCGTAATTAAAAGAAATAATTTTAAAAGTAGAGAGGAAAAAGAGAAAACACAACGAAGATCATGTTCGGGATGTGGATTATCACATGAGAGGGAGAAGTGTTATTTTAAAAATTCTGTTTGTTATAATTGTAATAAAAAAGGCCATATATCACCAGTTTGTCTGCTAAGGTCAACTAAAGATCAAAACAAGAAGCAAAACAAAAAAGGCAAAAGTACAAAGCATTTTAACAAAATAAATGAAGTGGAGGTGAGAGAAACGATCTATTCTGTTATGGGGGTAATAAGAACTGAAAATAATAAAAATTTTATTGATTTGCTAATAAATAACCACCTAGTGAAGTTTCAAATGGATACAGGTGCTACTATATCGTTAATAAACCAAAAAACTTACAAAGAAATAGGTAGTCCTAAATTAAAAAAGAGCACCAGAGTTTTATATGGTTTTGGAGACAACAAAATTGAGATACTTGGAGAACTAAATGTAGATATTGCTTGCGGAAAAATTACGAAGCAACTGCCACTTGTAGTAACTCGTTCGGCCAAAGGAAATAATTTGTTCGGATTCAATTTTTTTAAGGAATTCAATTTTGAAATTCATCAAATTTCTACTGTTGCCGGTCAAACGACTCAACTTGAGAAATTGTGCGAAAAATACAGGACAGTGTTTGACCGTGCACTTGGTACGATACAAGGGTTTAAAGCTAATATATGGTTGAAGCCAGATGCAAGGCCTAAATTTGCAAAAAGTAGACCTATACCATTCGCTCAGAGGCCAAAAGTGGAGAAAGAGGTGAAAAGATTAACAGAAGCTGGTATATGGAGACCAGTGCAGTTTAGCGAATGAGCTTCGGCAATAGTTGTTGTGCCCAAGCCAGATGGGTCAGTGCGAATCTGCGGAGATTTTAAGCGCACCATAAATCAGCAACTGGAGATTCAAAAATATCCACTACCGAGACGGGAAGAGTTAATGCATTTGCTCCGTTATGGTACTCACTTTTCCAAAATTGACCTGAAGGACGCATATCTTCAGATGGAGTTGGATGAGGAGTCCCAAAAGGTATTAATTGTCAATACTCCTTGGGGGTTATACCAATATAAAAGGTTACCGTACGGTATTGCAAGCGCCCCCGCGATGTTTGAAAACTATTTGGAGCAGTTGTTGAAAGGCGTGGAAGGTTGTGGAAACTACATTGACGATATTATTATAACCGCTGATACAACTGAAAAGCACTTGCAGCGATTAGAAAATGTTCTATCTATTTTACTAGCAAACGGGATAAAATGCAAAATTGAAAAATGCCAATTTTTTAAAGAAAAAATTGAGTACCTGGGTCGCATAATAACCGCTGAAGGAATTCTCCCTGATGAACGCGGCGTAGAAGCGATAAAAAAATTAAAAAGGCCACAAAATCTGAAGGAAATCGAAGCATTCATAGGTAAAGTAAACTATTACCACAATTTTATTCCGAACTTTTCACAGCTGGCCGCACCGATTAACAGGCTGCGTCACAAAAACGTACAATTTACTTGGGGTGACAATCAACAAAAAGCGTTCATAGAACTGAAAAAATATATAGCTGAGGCTGTGCAACTAGCTCATTTTCAAGAGCACTTACCAATTATTTTAGCAACCGATGCCTCATCACATGGCATTGGTACTGTAATATCGCATGAATACCCAGATGGGTCGGAACGTCCTATTGCGTTTGCTTCAAAAACTCTGAACGTTCATGAAATGAAGTACAGCCAAATAGAGAAGGAAGGGCTTGCGATAGTGTTTGGTGTAGTGCGTTTCCATCAATATCTGTATGGTCATCGATTCATGCTTATAACAGACCACAAGCCGTTGGTCAGCTTGTTTAACCCAGCAAAAGATTTGCCAACGATGATCGCTCATCGGTTACAGTGCTGGGCCATTACCTTGATGGCCTATGATTTCGAAATTAAATATCGTAACACAAAAGATCATGGCAACGCCGATGCACTGTCCAGATTGCCGTGCGGGCCCGATATTAAGTTCGATAAAGAGGAATCCTGTTTTGCAGTTGAAGACGTAAGCGTACCCGTCGACCGGAAACGGTTACAGCAGTACACCCGCCGGGATGCCACTATTGTTGAAGTAATGCAGCTCGTGCAAAATGGTTGGCCAGAACGGTTACAGCAAGAGAAGCAGTATTTAGCGCCATTTTTTCGTCGTAAGTTGGCTTTAATTGTTAACAATAAACTTCTCTTTCTTCAAACAGAGAGTACTAGCAAAGTGGTAATACCTCAACTGCTCCACAAACAAGTTCTAAAGCTACTCCATGATGGACACTGGGGCATAGAAAAAATGAAGCAATTGGCCAGGCAACATTGTTGGTGGCCAACTGTTGATCTCGACATCAAGGAAGTAGTGTCATCATGCGAAATCTGTAAGCGGCATGGGCCAGCACCAAATAACGAATTTGTCAGTTGGCCAGAAGCGACGAAACCTTGGCAGCGCGTTCACATTGATTTCGCTGGTCCTGTATTTAAATCGTCATGGCTAATTTGCGTGGACGCATATTCGCAGTTCCCATTTGTTTGCTCAATGTCTTTAACAACCACAGAAGCTACTATTGCTGCTTTATCAAAAATTTTTGCGTTGGAAGGAGTGCCAGAGTCCATTGTAAGTGACAACGGGCCGCAACTCACGTCACACGTATTTAATGATTTTTGTGTTCGAAGTGGTATCGTTCATATCACCACAGCCCCATTTCATCCCGCTTCTAACGGGTTAGCAGAAAGGTTTGTAAGAACCTTTAAAGTTGCTGTTGCTAAAAATGTGGATGATGGGTTACGGTTGAGTGATGCTGTTACGAAATTTTTGTCCTCGTATAGAACAATGCCCAACGAAAAAGGACAAACACCATTCCAATTATTGCATGGAAGACCGTGCAGAACACTAGTTACCCAAATTTCAGAAAAACCAGAGTAAAAAGGTTCGAAAGCGAATAAAACAAAGTTCAAGGTTGCGGAACCAGTATTTATTCGTAACTTTGGTACCGGACCAAATTGGATCAAAGCTTCGATTGAGGAAATACTAGGTAAAATGATATACCAGTGTAAAATTCCAAAGGGGTCGGTAAAACGAAACCAAAATCAAATTAAAAAATTCAGTCTAAAGGAGAGCAGTGCGCCAGCTAATCTTCCACAAGACGCAATTTCGGTTCCAGGGATTCCAGTAACAAATGCGTCTCTGCTCTCGCCGGAACGCGAAACAGAAGACACACCTTCAAACTTATCACGTATTGAAAGGAGCTCTGCCCCGATGGTGCGGAAGAGCTGTAGAGTACGAAAACCAGTGGATCGTTTTCAGGCGCCTGACTTTCGAGATTAAGGAGGGAAAGATGATAGAAGTTAATACATCTTATATCGTTATGTGCCCTTAAACACGGTACTATATTGTAGCGCTCGTACCATCTCTAAATAGCGTGACTTCTTATTTGACTTTTACCACATTCATATACATATATGTACGTTCATAACCTACATACATTAAATTAATACATAGGATAAGATTAAGAAATAAAAGGGCAGTTACTGAATTACTATCTAGCCTAAACAACGTGTATTATTCCGCAGGTTAACTAAAGGTAACACTATCATTTGCCAACAATAAAAAAAATTGAATTAAGATTCATAGGCTAATTGTTCGAAATTTGTTTTTAAATCTCAGAAAGACATGATAAATATTCCAAGGCACAAAGGAAAGTCAACATCAGTTTTATTCAACTTACACAGCAGAGCAGAACAGCTGTTTTCGAAAGACGCAACCCTTTCATCATCAGTGCTCATGTGTATTGTGTTTGTCACCACTTATTTGGTGGCTTAGTTGAATTTGATAACAGTTCCTATTTACACAAATTTTATTGTGAAAAAGAATCCGAGAACTGTATCAACCTGATGTTAACATGTTACTGTTATAATACCCGTGTTACCGTTTGATTATTTTTCTTCATGTCCCATTTTTCTGAATTTTTTGTTCCATCATACCTAAGCCAAACTTATTTGGTTTGAATTTTATACTTAAGTACATGTGAACGTTTTTCCAATATTTTTTATTATTGGTAGCTCAAGCCATAGCTTAAATTTGTATGTAGTAAGAATTTTAACGAACATTTATATTGCTATATTAAATTGAATTAAGATTCATAGGCTAATTGTTCGAAATTTGTTTTTAAATCTCAGAAAGACTGTTATCAAATTCAACTAAGCCACCTAATAAGTGGTGACAAACACAATACACATGAGCACTGATGATGAAAGGGTTGCGTCTTTCGAAAACAGCTGTTCTGCTCTGCTGTGTAAGTTGAATAAAACTGATGTTGACTTTCCTTTGTGCCTTGGAATATTTATCATGTCTTTCTGAGATTTAAAAACAAATTTCGAACAATTAGCCTATGAATCTTAATTCAATTTAATATAGCAATATAAATGTTCGTTAAAATTCTTACTACATAAAAAAAATATT
This sequence comes from Linnaemya tessellans, assembly GCA_951800035.1. Classification (NCBI taxonomy): domain Eukaryota; kingdom Metazoa; phylum Arthropoda; class Insecta; order Diptera; family Tachinidae; genus Linnaemya; species Linnaemya tessellans. Next base: position 108,884,776 of record OX637532.1, on the reverse strand, counting down.
CTTGAATTTCATATTCTTGTGTATAGAATATATTGGCTTATCATATCAAAAAGACCAGAGGAAAAACAGCTGAAGAGTAAATTAATAGTTTTACTACAAAATGTTTACCAGATGGCCTACAGTGGAAAGCAGGATAACTCAAAATCATGAAATGTAGTGACACTACACAAGATAATATAGTAAAACATAAACACAATAGATAAAATATATCAAATATTTTTTTAAAACATATCAAATATATTTTTTAAAGTACATTGCTGATTGTTTCTTCCTTAGAAAAATTTTTGCAATTATGAATGAAAAGTGATATCGAATAGAGATGTCCACCAACAAAAATTACATCTGGCAAAATTACCTATTTCGTGAATCATGTCCCTAGTATTGAATTTAAAGGCAGGCATCGTCTATATTAAAATAAAATAATAAAAGATATTCTATGTAAATTGTTCAAAGAAATGAAAGTTGAAATTTAATTAGAACAATTTTGAATGTTTTGGAATAAAATTTATTACTAAGAAATGTTTTTGTCAACCTATCCCTTTCCTTTGTAATGTGTTTTGCAAAGAGAAGTTTACATATAATCTCTTATATATAAACGACGTGAAATCAACACGACAGCAGAATATTGTCTCTTGTGTTTGTCAACACCTTGGAGACCATTATCATGATATGTACATAATATGCCTTGGAGAATACTATGAGATTATCACTAGTAATTGATTGTGACGTGACACCGATGTCGTCATTTATAATAGGGGGCAATGCCTTAGGTCTACATATAATTAGAAGAACAATAGCTGCTAGTGATTTAGTTCGCTTTAGTTTATTGTAATTTACCACTAATAACAATATTTACAAATAATATATATATACATATATATATATATATATATATATATATATATATATATACATATATATATATATATATATATATATATATATATATATATATATATATATATATATATATATAACATTTTTCGTGCATGTCCTATTTCCAAGGTCGTAAATGATATGAGACTTTTATGGTATTTACGGCCCTTTTTATAATGTACGATTAAAAATTAACGTGGACTTTAACGTCAAGTTTGGCATACAAAAGTTGTCGTTAAAGTAAACGTTAAGTCTTAATCATACATTGTGAAAATGGCTGTTAAAAGTATATTTTTAGGGTTATTTTAGAACGAATTTTCATATACTGAAAATTTCTCACACCAACTTCGCAAGTTCTTGAAGTTCCTCGAGAGTGAAAGGGCTACGTAGAATGATAAAGTTAAAAAGTTTCTCGTCTTGTCCATCACATAATTAATAGCACTGTCAGAAGGAAGATTCTCCATTCTTTATAAGAAATACTTTTTTGGGAAATAACTTTTTCATTGGATTTTTAATATTGCAATACGATTTCTCAAAGAAATAAAATCATTGTAAGAGTTTCTAAAGCTTTTAAAATGTGGAATGTCAAAACTGGCATATTACTTTAATTTACTCCCTTTAGAAAAAAAAAATTTTGTTGAAACCTCTTTTAGTATGACCAGACGGGGACGAGCCCTGCATATGCTGTGCATTGCGCCGCAACAAGAAAGCGCAGAATGATATTGAGAAGACAGATGAAGAAAGATGAGAGGAGAGCGAATTTGTGCCTACTTTCTTGTCTACTTCGCAGGTGATTTATGACACAGAGCCGACGAATAAAGCTGCTTTTACTCTTCTCTTAGTGCAGGATAGTGTTAATCGCTGTCAGTAGTGCTTAGAGAACAATGTTATGCCTAAGGTCACTGAAACAGGCTCGTAGCAACTGACGCAACCATGCAGTAATCCTGCTCAGAAAAATTCACGGTTTCGTGTTAACCAGTTTAGGCTGGCATCAGCATGAAAGGGCACTTAAATACATACAAATAAATTAACTGTGCAAACGGAAGAAAAATTGATTTCACTTTTTTCTCATTCAATCACCTGTTTGTTATGTTTGTGGCACTTTCTGGTGTAGCTGCAAGCTATTGTTCGTTTTCTTTTTTAATGTTTGCTTTTTAGTAATTTTAGCTTTGGCTTTGTTAGATGAAGGTGAAGGCAAAATTAAAAATCGAAACCTAAAAAAATATTCTTTTTATTTACTTTAATCAGACACATAATACTCTAATTAACTCCTTCAAATAAAACCATACGTCCATGCGACGAGAATTTTTTGGGATATATAATATCGGTCGTAAAAACGTTTATGCAACATTCTTATATGAAAATAATATTCTCTTATTGAAAAAATAAACAAATAGGTGTGAGATTTTTTTATAATAATATATTTTCTACAGTACTTTTTGAGATCGCTGTAATGCGAAAATAAACAGAATTCACAAGGAAAGACTTTGTCTCTTTCACGAAACTTAACTATAACTAAATTATTTATATGAAAAATTCACATCTACTATTTAGAAGCGCATTGTGTGCTCAAAGAAGTTTTATGTTCACCACAAATTGCAGCAGTCTTGCATTTTGAGTTTGTAGCAAATGAAATATGTAAACTTATACATGCCGGATTTGCTTGCCTCTCAAGAGAGTGATCAACTTATGTACAAAAAAACAGTAAAGGTGTATTTTCTCTATTCGTCGATTTCACGGTGTTATGAATCTAGGGTTAAAGAGACTGTTATTTTTAAGAGGATATAATAACACAGAAGGTATAGGCAAATTATTGGCTGTTTATGGCTACAAGTTTCTTATACTTTCTAAAAGAAAAGCAAAACCTAAGCAATACTTTGTTCATATTCGCTTTTGAGAACTTTATAGTAGTTCTACTTAGAAAACAAACTCGTACTAAATTTAGGATCTTTTAATTTATTTTGATAACGAAGAATTTAAATACGAATATTATTAACATATACTTAAAGCAAGGTAAAAAAGGATTGGGTTAGAAAATCGGTCCTGAAGATTTTCAAAATTATATAAAAGTGCACAAAATTTGAACAAAGAAATATTTTTCAACGAAACTAAAACTATTTTTACTAAGAACTCAATAGTTCCGAGTTCACCTCCGCAGTAAGTCGAAAAAGGGGAAAAACAGAAAAATAAAAAAGCAAACAAATAAAAGTAAAAATAGTAAAATAAAAAATAGATTAAAAATATTTAAAAAGAAAAACAGAAAAGTAAAGAAATGTAAGAAAAAACTAATTCTTTTTGCCAGAAATACCTATACCAATTTCGGATTGAACCTGGCAAAAATTAGTTATTTGGCACTTAAATGGTTCGTACTATTTTTTAACTCGGACCAGCGCTCAGGGGATGACCCCTGCATATGCAGTGCATTGCGCCAGAGCTAGAAAGGAGGAATGGTATTGAGAGGACAGATGAAGAAAGATGAGAAGATACAGAGTTTTTTGTAGCTGCTTCAAGCTTTTACTTAGCCGGCTAATTTTTTGCTACAGGGTCGACAAAGAAGGGTGCTGTGCCTCTGCTCATCGTAGTGTCGCTGTCAGCAATTATTCAATGACCAGTGCAATGCCTTCATCATTGAAACAGACTGACAAAAATTAATACAACCATGCCCCAGTGCTGATCAGAAGAATTCGACACCATATTCATGACTGACCGCGTAGTTAAACTCAGGACCCCCTATTCATGTTCACTACTTCCGCCAACAGCACCTTCAAATAAAATATTTTGTCTTAAAGATTGTAGAAACTATTAAATTTGAATTAAACATTTAATGTAAATAGCCTCAAAATAAATTATCCTTGCTTTGTTTTCTTTCCAGTTACGGCCATGTATGTGAATAATTTCTTAACCAGGAAATGCTTTTACGCACAACCGTATACAGAATTAAATTGCAGGTAAAATTGTTCTAATACAAAAGTTACTGTTTCCCTTTTTGTGTGTACAGGCATATACGAATACATACATACACTTATGTAAATATGTCTATGTGGTTGGTTGTCTGTTTGCCAAGTCTCAAAGATGGTTTATGTCCGTAAAGTTATGAATTTGGGTCAATAAAGAAAACAACTAACCAGTTAAAAAGACATGCATAATACATGTAATATGTCCGCTCAAAAAGGATGGCCGTTCAAAGAGGTCTGAATAAGTTGTTTCAATTTAAGATATTGGAAATTCACGTATGCTTGAAGTTCGTCCTTTCTGGTTTTATAATTTCAAAACAGCTCACGGTTAAACCGTCACGCACAACAATTTTATAATTTGAAGTGATTTTTCAAGTGAAATATTTTAATTTCCCACTTGCTTTACGTTCTTTATTTGAGCTTCTTCAGAGTTGAGTTATTGAATAGGGCAAACTGTACATCCGATTTATGCAAAGCGCTAATGATTAACAGATCGATATTGATTGTCTTCAGAGGCATCGTGCATAAAAAACCGTGCTACTCAGAAGGAATCAGTTCAAATCAGAAGTATTGAAAATAGTGCGTGACAATAAGCTAAAATCAGTCAAGCAGCAAAGATTAAAAATAATAGAAGTTTATTAAATTGAATTAAGATTCATAGGCTAATTGTTCGAAATTTGTTTTTAAATCTCAGAAAGACTAGAAAAGAAGAAAGAATAGAAGTTTATTTTCAGCAAAGGGATGAAGCAAGATCGCAATGTCCTAAAATTGAATGATGAAAACAGCAAGAATATATTATTCCGGCTAAAGTTTTCGATATATGTATTTGGAAAGATTCATGTGGATAGTAGAAAGCAGGCGGAATTATCTTCTTTTTTAATTCCTTATTTTCTCATCTGTCTAGTTCCAGCTCAATACACTGCATATGTAAGGGCAATCCGACTGATGAGAAAATAGGGAATTTGTAACCTTTTAATTCGCGGGAAAATTTTTTGCTATAAGGCCGACTAAAGAGAGTGCTGTTCCTCTGCTCTTCAGTAGATGATAGTGTCGGTCGCTGCCATTAACGTTCAGTGATCAGTGCTATTCCTTCATCACTAAAACAGGCCGACAACAATTAACACAACCATGCACTAATACTAGTCGGAAGTATTCGACACAATATTCATGACTGTGCGCGGAGTCGAGCTCTGGTCTATCCGTTTCATAGTCTCGTGTTAACTACTTCAGCCAAAAGAAAAATATTATAAGGGTTTTGAAATAACCAAACATAAAGGAAAGCGAAGACGTTAAACATGAACCGAGTTGTGCTTTTCAAATTGAAAAAAGTTATTACTAGTTGAAGCAAGTAGTTTAAGAGTTTTAAGACTTTCGAAAAGGTTTCTAAAAGAGTCAAATATTTTTTAACCTTTAATGACTTCAACAAATTTTAAAAGTAACAACTCAAAATATTTTAAAATTGCAGCGGCTCCTCACAAATGAAGGGAGAAGAATTTTGTTATATTAATTGATTTACGGCTTGAGATACAAAACAAAACATTTTTATATGGTTCAGCCTTCAATTAAATACAATCATTGTTCAATACTTGTTTTATAAACCTCAATGAAACTGATACTTGATTGCATTTTTTACTCCAAAGACTTGACGCGTCAAATTTCGGGAGTTCAGCTTTCAAATATAGTGCATTTAGTCAATTAAATCCGGTATATGTTTGATTCATTATTTAATTTCTATTGTTTTAATGAGTCATCTGTTAATGATGGCTAATTAAATGTTTGAATTCACTGTACAGACCCATAAATAGTGAATATGAGGTCGAAAAAACTCCGAACATTCGCCCGAAAATGGAGTATAGCTCCCATGTATGGGCCGGTGCTTCCAAGTCTATTTTAAAGTTGCTGACACGTGTACAAGAGAGAGCGACGAAGCTCATCTGTGACAGTAGGGTAGACAACTCTATTCACTGGAGCAACCACGAAGCGTGAGGCATGTTTCACTCACTGTTTTGCCGATACTACAACGGAATTTGCTTTGGTGACATAAGGGAGTCTGTGCCCGAAAACCCTTTACTTTTGCGAGCTACTCGGTCTTGGCATAGGACGCATCCTTTTATGCTTGAGTTGCCAGTGAAGCGCACAACGCATTACAGAGAAAATTCGTTCTTTGGCCGAATGATTCCTGCACAGGTCTTTCCTGACACTTTTAACTTGGGGAAGCTCAAATCGAATGTCCACAAGCACTGCTTCTAGTTCTGCCACAATGTGTCGCATATATAGGGGTTATCCCCTGAGTGCTGATCCAAGACAAAAAATAATAATAATTACATTAAATTGCTGTTGGCTGAAGTAGTCAAGACGAGACTTAGAAGCCAACAACATCGAGTTCGACCCCGTTCTGTCATGAATATAATGTCGAATTCTTCTGATCAGCACTAGTGCACGTTGTGTTAGTTGTTGTCGGCCTGTTTCAGTGAAAACGGCATAGCACTGGTCACCGAACAATTACTGGTAGCGACGGACACTATCATGTACTAAAGAGCGCATTACAGAACCCTCCATAGTGGATACTGTAGCAAAATTCGCCGTCCAACTAAAGATTAGAATAACTAAAAACACATTATATATCTTCTCGTCTTTCTTCATCTGTCCTCTCAATACTATGGCCTCGTCTCTAGCTCCGGAGCTATAGTTCCGGCGAATTCCAATGTGTGAGGGCCAGCCCCCGAAGGCTGGTCCTACTAAATACATATGGAAAACGGTTTACCTTAAAGGCCATCTCAGTAACTTCCCGCTAATTTTCACCGCCAACAAAATTGTATTATTACTTTAATTTTAAAACTGCTAAAACTTTCGAGTGGATCTGGATTCCCACGTTGTAAGCGGTGATTGATGTAGTTCTTCGATACCTATAAAGGAATGGAGAACCGTAATTGATTACATATATAATTTCGCAGTGTTTTGAAAAATTAATTTTTCGTTCACGATATCTCATGAACGCGTCAACCGATTTTGGTAGCGCTCGACGTGATTTTTTATTAACAATTGCTGATTAGTTTTTGGAATCGATCGCCAAAGCCATTTAAAAGTTGCTTTAAAAAGGTTTTCATATTACCGAAAATGCACTGGTCCGAACCATTTTTCAATTCACAGGAGATCTAAGTTTGACGGAACCCTTTGAAACGCGACTAGTTTTGGTAGATTCGGTTTAGCCGTCTAAAGAGTTATAAGAGAATCACATATTTACACATACACACCCACACAAATACAGACTCTCGGGAGTAGATAGTCAAAACTACTCCTAGGAACTCAAAACGTCGAGATCTGGTGAACATTTTTTCTTTCAATATGGGTTAAAGCCAGTAACTTCCCTTTTTGAAAATTTTAAACTTTCTTAACGAGAAGTTAAAAGGGTTAACAGATGCTCTTCATCAAAATCTTTGTTTTCTAAAGGGAGCAAATTAAAACAATGTGGCAGTTAACATGTTTTTCCTTTCCCATTTTGGAAGTTGTAGCAACTTTTACACACTGAAAATGTCCAATGCAAAATTTAAATCCGAAGAAAATATATTTTACAAAAAATCGAGATACATTCGGATAATTTATGCGCCCTTCTGAGAAGGCTATTAACTAAATTGTAGAACGATATCTAGGGAATAAATAGGTTGTCAATTGGCGTCATTCTTGCTTTATTATGCGGAGCCAAGGGGGAAGGAAAAATCACAAATAAATAAATAAAATAAAATTAACGTGATAATCCTGACCACCTCGTATTTCATTCTGACATACAACTAATAAAATTGGAAACTTTGCCTTAGTGCCAAGGAAAGAAATTTATTGGTTGAACTCTTTTCTTTAGTAGTTCCTAAGACAAGGCGACGTGTCCCTTCTTAAATGTTTTTCTCTTTTACGTTTTATTTAACTCAATTTATAAAGAGCTCAATAGAGAGAACAGACATTAGTCATAAATCACACACACACACACAAAGAGCAGTAAAAAGAGCATTTTAAATCCTACTTCGTATGCTGCCACAAATGGAAACAGACTTCCAACAACTGATATTAAATACATATAGGCAAGAAAAACGTCTTTAAGTTTTTAAGGTCCCATAAAACATTTATCGCTCTTTCTATATTAAGCATTTTTGTTCTCCTTTTGAACTTAGCCAGCATGTAAGAATTGTATGAGGAGGAACAGAAAAAAGCGTACAAAACAAAAATATATGGCCAACAATATTTTTTTTTGTGCAACTTTTCTTATTTAAAGATCCCTTAACTTATACTTGTTTTTTTTTTCACTAGTGTACACGAGTAAGTATGCGTGTAGTCCTTTGTGTGTGTGTGTGTGTGCGAAACATATAATAGAAATAAGTTGGAAAGAAAATACATAAAATCTAAAGAAAAGTCTCACAGTCCTGAGGCTGCAAACTTGTCGCTTTAAGAACCATTGAAAACAACCAAATCTTCAATAAAATTTTTCGTGTTAGTTCATTTTTATTTCATCTAAAGGCCGTGTGTGTGTGTGCGTAAGTTTGTTTTTACTTTTTTCCATAAAAGACGAGACAACAGCAACAGAATTATTTCAGACCGGAAGCAACACAAGTACCAAGTATAAAAAAGAAGAAAACTAAAAAGCGAAAAAGATTTAGCAAGAAAAAAAACTATAGCATTTAATTCATACAAATACGAGTGTATGTGTGTTTGTACTAAGTTGTTGCTCCTGCTGTTGTAGTTGTCTCTGTGGTGTAATCGTTATTTTTGTTGCTTGGCAAGAATCCTTCCGTGGTGGCTGTTTAACAAATACAGTATAATTTGCTGCAACACAATACAAATATACAGAACACACACTTCCTTACAAATACACAGTTGTGATGTTGACATTCTTCTGCTCCAATTTGTTTTCTTCTTTCAATACATTTTCACCACAAAAATACCAGGACGAAAAGAAAAAAACTACAGCTAACAAAAACAAAAGTGACAGCAAGCAACAAGACGATGACGGTACAGCACATTGTAATGCATACAAATGGCAAATGGAATGACAAAACAATTTCTAAAACAACTTTTAAGGTTTAAGAAGCAGAAAGAATGCTATACCCTGCAGTATCGAACGCAATACACCTTTCAATCTGATATGAGGAGATTAAAATCATCTGTGGAGTTTTATATGTACTCGTATATATAATAAAAATAAATTTCAGTAAAGAAATTGTTTTATTAAAAAAATTGCAAAAATTATTTCAAACCACTGCAAATAAATATATGAATTCCTTGTTGTCTGTTCAATGATCGTAACGATCGCTTGTGATATCTCTGAACGGTCTGTTCCTATTAAAATTATATAGCAGGCCGTGATTTAATAATTCCTAACCAATTCGTGAGGACATTGGCTAGACTTCAAAGGCTGACCAACTCAGAATTTGTTTCTAATCGTGAAATTGTTTTGAAATATTTTAGAAGCAGCCTACTCAAACATGATGTTGATGACAATCAGAGGGAAAATTTTGGCATTCGATATCGATCGAAATTTGTATTTGAATTGAATATAAATTTCGTTCGATATCGAATGCCATCCATGATCGTATCGATAACTCGGCGAAAAGTAATTGCGTGATAGTTTTCCTTAAAACTTTCAATATTTGCGAACCTCCACAACATCTTGAATAGTAAATTAAATTCAATAAAGGGCCTCCGTTTTGTAAAGCGAGTCGATTTTATGTCGTACAATATCCAATAAAAATAATAAAACGATAGTTTTCTTTCAGATATGATACTTGAGGCACCCTCCTTCGTCGGTCCTGTAGAAAAATTTAGCCGGCGAAATAATTAGGTTGAAATAGCTAAAAAAAAAACTCTCTATCTTCTCATCTTTCTTCATCTGTCTCCTTAATACTATCCCCTCCGGCGCAATGCACTGCATATGTAGGAGTCATCCCGTTAGTGCTGGTCCAAGATAAAGAAAAAAGAACTGTGACGGTGTCATGAAACCAGATCAGGAATTTTGCCATTTCAACGCTATAATGGATTTAAAAATATTACAAGATTTTTTTGTAAAAAGTCTCTGTGTAATTTCTCTTTGGCTGGAAGAAGGAGCACAGATGCTTTTGATTATTTTCATATTTCCCCTTAAGAAATAAGAGGATATATGAAAAGTCATATATTTTCTAAATTTAGCGATAACATGCTTTTTATTAGACAATAGTATCAATTCGTTTTCGGTAATATTCAGCGGTCACCTGTATGTATTCATCATTGAAACAGGCTGGCACCAATTAACACAATCATGTGCTATTGCAAATCAAATAAATCGATACAATATTCATGACTGAAATTAGAATTATTAATTTACTTAAGTTGAAATGATAACGAGAGAGATGACATAATATCCAGGAGGTATTTGAGGAATCGGAGCAATTTATTAGCGCTGGTTTGAATAAATTTTAATTAAATTAATCGACGACTGGTTACAAAAACTCAACGGGATATAGGTAGCTTTTTAATGCGCCTCAGTTTTTAAATTAACGTCCACGGGTGTGGAAGGCATGGAACATAAATTTTATACGAGTTTATCAAATTTAAGCAATTTCAGGTTATTCCTAAGCAATTACAGGCACTAAAAGGTCTGAAGAGCCTGTAGCTTTTCCTCACTGTAGCTGGGCTGTAATTTTTTTTTCATTTTCGAATTCCGAGATTGCTGCCTACCGTCTTTGAATCATTTGATTAAAACTAGGATCGTCGGTGGTGAAAATCCGACTACCTGACTTTTATATTTGAAACAAATTTATAAATTAGGACAAATTAGAATACACGAGTGGTTGTTGAAAAGCCGATGCATGCACAGAGAGTAACTGTTTGGTATGGTGTATAGGCTGGCGGTGTCATCGGGTCTTACTTCTTGGAAAATCAGATCAGCCAAACATTACTGATAATGGAGGTCTTTATCGCGAGATGCCAACGGACTTCTGGTGACAAGAAACTGAGGATATGAGCCTGAATGATATGTGGTTCAAACAGGATGGTACCTCTTGCGGCACAGCCAACAAAGCAATGGCACTCTTGCGCGAAAATTCAGTGGCCGTGTTGTGTCACGTCGCGACGTCACGATCATGTGATTTGTCACCTTTGGACTTACTTTTTTTGGAAATTTAAAAGAAAAAGTATACGGCAATAAGCCAAGAGTAATTAAAGAGCTTAAGGATGAAAACAACCAAAAGCCTTTGTGGTCCTTCTTGCAGCCAATGAGATATTATTCAGAGGCTTTGTTTTTAACAAACACAGGCTGCCAACCGATTTGAATGTCGGTAAAAAGCAACTGGCTTTCCCTCTGTTAAAATACTTTTTCTTATTTTTATGCCAAGGATTATTAAGAAAGATTTATATTGTTCACATCTACATAAAAATACTGTTTAAAAGTTATAAGTTTCATCAATATACCAATAAGATAAGATACTTCAACGTGTACCACAAAAATATGTGTAAAAGAAATGACATATATTTACTTATGCAGTGTTCATATATGCATTTTAAATGACTTTGTTGACAGAAGTATCTTCCTGTTCACAACAATTTAATCAATACAATTAACGTATGACAACTAAAAGTAAACATTTTACATATTCATGAGGTGCCCAAGTTCAAATCTGGGAACTGTTTTATTTTTTTCTAGTTTATAAGAAATTTAATGTCAATAATTTAATTTGAACGTGGCTCGACAAATTTTGTTTACGGTTTTTTTACTTTTTCCATATTTTATGTTCTAAGTCTCTACTAAGTTTGTTCATTGAGTTGTGTTTTGATCACTAAAGACACTTTTTAGCAGTGCTGCAATTTTACTCAATATTATAACAATTTCATATATATTGAGTAATAATTAATTGAAATTTTATATGGATAATTGAGTTGAGCTCAATAATGCTATTTATTGCGATAACCTCAATAAAGGTGTATATCTGAACACGGTACTAATTTTTCTATAATTTTTTAAAGAAATTTGTATGCATTTCTCTTGATATGCCAACACGAAGGTAATGATCTATAACCTGTCCTCAAAAAATCAAATTTGAAAACTGTTATAATTTGAAATGCATTAAAGAGTTGAAATGACAAAACTCCTGGTCTGTTTTCATGACATCACGGCACCAGTATTTTATCTCTCGAGAGATACGGTAGCGTGTATAACGAAAACACTCTGAACAATTCAAATGATCTAATAAATATTTTATGGTTCCATTAATGTTGTAGATTTATCAAACAGCATGACTAGATTATTATATTTAACCATTTTCCACCTGTGGTGCAGGGTACACAGTGAAAAAATAAAAAGCAAAGAAGAAACACACATTACATAACTCCATTGAGAAAAATAAATAAAAAAAAATTATTTACTTTTACATCACTTTTCCAACAAAATGATTTGGTAAGTCTTTCAAGAGGTAAGAAATTTTATTATTTCTAAAATAGAGTCAATATTTGTAGAATATTTTTAAGCAGGTTGTGGAGTTAATTTCTGGCTTCTGCAGCAACTGTTCACTGCCATGTGGAAGTGAAGAGCCCGAATTGGATTAAAAAAAACAGGGGTGAAGACCAGCCATTCATTGCCAGAAAAATCCAATTTATTTTGCATCTGCTTTTATCATATTTTTTGGCACTAAAGTTTATGTTAGAAATTTCCATGAACAAGTAAATAGGAGTTTCGCAATCGATATTTTGCAACGTCCGGATTTAAATTTTAGATTTCATAGGTTTTTTTTACCAAACCTAGAGTCGATTTAAGGTAGGAAATTCAGAGCTTTATTTAAAATTTTCCAGCAAAATAAAGCAATTTTAAACGCAAAATAAAAAACAAAAACGATTTGTGTGCCCTCTAGAAAGAAAATATGGATTTGCAACAATTGAAGCATCTTCGTTTTAGCTCAACCTAAACCTTCTAACAAAGCAATCAGTTGGTTTAAACCAGAGCATTAAAAGTATTATCAGTAATTGCCAAATAAAAAACAAAAACCTAAAAACAATTAAATGCATTAAATAACAAAAGAAATCTGAAAACAAAGAACTTCACTTAATGCGAATACAATATCTAATTGCTGAAGAAATAAATGGATAAGTTTCTTTCTGTTTTTGTTTGTTTTGTTTTGTTTTGTTTTGTCTAGACAAAGGAAATCCAGAAAAAGCTGCAAATAAATATTTCTATAAAGTTTTATTTGTTTACTAATTTGTTGATGACCAGTAGAGAAAACTCGGATTAGCTCAAACCAAACAAAAGTTTTATTTATTGAAAAAAACAAAAAACAAGTAGCTACTTGTGTACCACAATATTTATATATCTACTCGTACTTACTATCAACTTTGATTAGAATGAAAGCTGTAAGGACTGTTCTGCCAGCTGCCAATTAGTGGATGCAACTGCCAGCTGCCAAAAACAGTGTTGCCAAAAAAAATGGCCCCAAAAATCAAAACCCTAGATTCGAACCGAAATTTCCCAAACTTAATACTTCCGAAACAATTTTCATCCTAAAAAAGGTATGATAAATGCATTTTTCAAAAATTTGCTTGTTTGTTAAAAAAAATTGCACGCTTAAGCCCTTAATTGTATTAGCGAGAATTCACTATTTCATTTATAACATATTAAAGCCCTACTTGGATGGATGAAGAAGTAAATAATTTGAAGATTTCCTATGTACAATCTGTGTATTGAGCCGAAGAGTCTCAAAACAGCAAACGAATTCAATTGTCCTTCCAATTAATTTTACTTAGTTTTTAAATGAAGTCTGTACCGATTTTCCATGAAATTAATCTACAAAAATGATATTTTGCCTGGACGATATTCTACGGCATATTTGCATAAAAGTGATTTTGGTTCTCAATTGCTTAATATCTGATGATTTTTTTAAATTTCTTATTTTATACAATGATGGCGGATTTTAAATCGATGGGAAATTTTTTTATTTAGATTATCAGTTACTGCCTTACATATCATTACTTTGGAGTTTGGATACTTATATGGAATAAAAAGAATTAATCGGGTCTGTTCTTTAAAACGAATCCGAGTAAATTCGTTTTGAAACGAATGCACATATTTTCGTGCTCCCTAATTAGAATTCATACAATTTTATTTGTTTTAAAAACGAATAAACAAATCTGCTCGAAAGTAAATAGAATGCACTTTTATTCTAATAAATAACCGAATAAACATGACCAAACAAACAGCATTTAAAAATTGGAAGTCTTCCTTTATTAATTTTATAGAAATCACATTCAGTTGATTTTATAAAAACTCTTAAATTTTTTCACATTTTTGCTCCAAGTATGAAGAAAAATATTTGGAAGAATAAAAAGAACTTTAATCGTTCAAGTTGTTAGAGCCGTGAAACATAAATCACTTGTGTTCAATATGCACTAATTTTTTCCATATTTCTATTTTCTCACTCATATGATTTGATGCATCCCTTAATTGCCTTCTGATTGTGTTCAACTCACGTATTTTACGTTTTCTAATACTGTTATAGCTTAATATAAATGCCCCGGGCATTTTAAAAACTTTCCTTTTTAATTAAAAAACACCCTTTCTTTATTTCTTCAATTAACAGCTACCAAATCGACAAATTTTGTAGAACACCAAACAGTCATTTACTCGTTTTTAAAAACTTCTCGTTTTTTAAAAGAATTCGGTTTACAGAAAAGACCTGAATGTCTTTAATCACAACAAACCCAGGAAGTAATTTTTTGGGGAAGTACTTCTTCTCTAATTCTAAAAAATCAGATCGACTTAAAAGAAGTGATTATTAACAATATCCAGATTATTCATAAAGAACTTCTGCGACTTAAACAAAAATGTAGGTGATCTGTAGTTTTCTCAAATATTATATTTTATTTTTTTAAATAATCTTTTTATTTAAAAATAAATATATTTATTCATAGAATTTACGAAGAAAAATACTTCGCAGGAAGCGAATATTCCTAACTCCATAAAACATATGAAAATGTATCTCCTTTGCACTTTTCAAAAGCGACATATTAAAATTAGATTTACTGAACAACAGCAACACGATTTCAGATTTAGAGAAAAAGCGTCAACAAAAGAACTTCTTGCAACTAAAAATTTATGTAAAAATCATTAAAAGAGATGCAAATTTTACACTTTACTTTCGGATCCCAAGTTCAGGATATTTTTTATTTATTGCTTATTATGTAAATTATTTTAATTAAAATTACGCTGCTTTTAAATATAAACTACAATTATTACAAATATTAACTTTCTTAATGGAATAGCCAAATCAGTACTTCACAAGCATTAAAATTTGGACGTGCCAAAGTACTTCTGCTGACATCTGCTACAATAACGTTGTGTGTACTTGAGATGATGATTGCAAGGGCGTCTTTGTAGGTGGGTTAATGAATGAATGTGTGCGGCAAAATGAAATAAAATTGAACAGCTTACCAGTGCAAACAAACACAACTACATATTTATACAAGTACGCAATAACGACAGAAAGTGCTTTCTACAATAATGGTGTGGGTGATCATTTGTGCTTATAACAAAATGGTGATTGTTATGTTTAAAACATTAAAGTAGAGCTACAAACAAAAAAGAACAATAACCGCAATAAAAAATTTCAAACAAAAATTTAATTTCTCATTGTTGAAATTTACAAAACGAAAGAAAAGAAAATCCATTGAACCCACTAAATTTCAATATCGTTTACATCCAGAATTACAAAAACTGCGGAGGACTACAGATATACAACTCAAAGTATTTCTACGTAATTTAAAGAAATGTCTAAGCAGTTGAAAGTGATTTTTTCTATACTTTATTATTAAGAATAATTGTGGTGAACAAAGTAAATGTCTTAAACAAGTTTGCATTTACAAAAAAAGGAATATTGAAAAAATAAAACCAAAACTGCAGACAATAATTTTACTTGCCCAAAAACATGTGTTTGGAAATAAATAATACAAAATAAGAATTTATTAAATAAAGGTGCTCATTGTAGCGAGAAGAAAATATCTAACAATACAACGTGAAACTTAAAAATTATGAAGATACAAACAACTACACAATATTTAAATTTTGAAATTAGGAAGCCAATTAAGTGTGCGTGAGTGTATTTTTTTTTAAATTTTGTTTATAATCTAACCTCAGTTTCGATGATCTTTTCTATGTACTCGACCGTACGCAATTGAGGTCGTCCTGTTATGGGACATGGCACCTCTTCGGTTCGTCGTACAATTTTTTCATCAAGTATTTTTTCTCGCTCCCGTATTATGACCGGACCATCGCTTGACTTAATGGCAATTTTGGGAAAAACAATCTTTTTTGCCTGCTTTGTAAAAAGTAAAATACATAAAAATATATAAATTAATTGAAAAGATTGCAAAATGTTTATTCTTAATGATTTTTCTTAACGAAGAACATAGAAATGAAAAAGTAATCTAGGTACGAGTCAAATATTGTGTAATAGTACATTAAAACGCATACTTAAACCTAAAGAAAAGTGCCCCCTCTTCTAATGTAATTTGCATTTTTAAATAACATTTTCTGCTTTTTAACAACTTAAACCGAAATTCATTTTATTTTTCATTAATTTGATGCTGAAGTTTTACAATGGAAAAAGCCTGCATTTAACCAACGTTCAGACAACTTTAGCGGCATTAACAAAAGTTTGTGTATTATTTAACAACAACGGCGGCAAGAGACCAGTGCAGTTCAAGTTTCTAAAGAACTAGTAATAAATACATCGACTTGACAGTATTTTTAATTTTCCAACAATAATGTTAAACGAAAAAAATAACAAAAATGTTTTGGTTTCCGAAGGTATTTTTGCACCCATTCCACAAATATTGAGGCTATTGTACGCGCTACATCCTTCCATTTTATCATTAATCGTAAGTGACTCTTTTGATTATTCTGAATCAGAACAAATATCACTCAGCGAACCGCACACAAGCCCATGAACGATTTTTTTATGTTTGTTTATTTCTATACAACCCGAATACCATACGTTATGATTTTTCAAGGTAAGTAACATATACCACGCCGTGTGTCCTTTTTTGACCTAAACGCGGTACGATTGTACAGGGTCCGCCAAATAACATTTTTTTTGAAAATGCTATAAAAAAAACTACTGAATATTTTCTTAAATTTCTTTTCTTCCGGTTAATAATGAAAAATAATTTCATTCAAATGGCTGCCTCGGCTGGCCATGCAGTAGCCTACACGATCGGTCCAATTTTTAAGCACATTATCGATTGTGTGCAGCTGTATTTCACCAATGGCTTCACGAATATTGTCCTTTAAAGCGTCAATTGTCTCTGGCTTGTAGGCGTAACACTTATTTTTGACGGCACCCCACAAATAATAGTCCAAGTGTCAAATCGCAGCTCCGACGTGGCCAAACGACATCAGGTCTGCAGCTGATAATGCAATCATCAAAAACAGGGCGCGAAACATCGAGTGTGGCTTCGGCTGTGTGGCACGTGGCGCCGTCCTGTTGAAACCAAATGTTGTCAATATCCTCCTCTTCAATTTTTGTGAACAAAAATTCGTTCAACATGGCCCGATAACAATCGCCATTGACTGTAACGGCCACTCCTTGCTCAAGAAAAATGGACCAATTATGCCTCTGGACCAAAATCCGCACCAAACAGAGACTCGTTTTGGGTGCGTCGGCTTTTCAATATATGCGTGCGGGTTTTCTGTGCCCCAAATGCGACAATTTTGCTTGTTTACATATCCGCCAAGATCAAAATGAGCTTCATCTGAAAAGATGATT
The DNA here is from genome assembly GCA_951800035.1 of Linnaemya tessellans. Taxonomy (NCBI): domain Eukaryota; kingdom Metazoa; phylum Arthropoda; class Insecta; order Diptera; family Tachinidae; genus Linnaemya; species Linnaemya tessellans. The sequence continues at coordinate 108,867,180 of OX637532.1, read as the reverse complement.
TTTTTTTGGCAAAATCGGCATCTTCTGTAAGTCGATCGCAGCCCCACTTAGCGAAGCGAAAACGCATTGGATGGTCAGTTGGCTTCAACTCCTGACTCCTGACTCTTTATGCCAAATTCGTCACAATGATGTCTCCGAAATGCTCAATTGATGTTGATGGCGCTTCACGCACACATTCTGCCACAGCAGCAATATTCTCGTGTGTACGCACTGTTTTTGGCTTTTCACGCTTTGGTTTATCGATGAGGATGCCAGTTTCTTTCACTTTTTTCACAAGATAACGGACATACGGAGCTGACGGTGCTTCTCTTCTTCCAAAATCCGTACGCAATTTTCGCACACATTCTGCAACATTATCATGATTTTCAAAGTAATGCCGCAATATTTCCCAGCGTTGTTCAAACGTATACACAACCATATTCGTTCAGCGGAAGGATAACACTAATTATCTGTCAAAGTAGACATGAGCTAAGTATTACCATTCACGAAATAAGCAATAGTTGAAAAAACGTTAGATGGCGGACTAGGGCGTCTCGAAAAAAAAAAGTTCGCCGTACACCACCCAATACGAAGTAATGTTGTAAGACATTTTCAAAAAAAAATTTTTTTATTTTTTTTGCCGAAAGTAGGGGTCGCCAAAATACATTTTTCGTTATATCTTCGGCATTTACAGTCGGATCTCAAAGTGTGATATATCGATGTTTTTGTCTCAAAGAGACCAATGTTTTGCTTTAATAGTCAATGGTATTTTGTATCCCGTTCTAGTATTTACCCACCAGATCTCAGTTTCTACCACCCTAATGTACCACCCTATTGTCAGAAAATTAAAGCCCGCAAAAAATCATTAAACTTTTGTGAAAGAAGTTTTTCGATATTTCCAACAGAACGGTAAAAAAATACAATTTATGTATTTTGCCGAATGTAGGGGCTACCTTTTTGAGTATTTTTGTCAGATTTTCTGTATTTACTGTCGGATCTCACAGTGCGATATATCGATGTTTTTGTCTCGAGGAGGCCAATGGTCATCTTTAATATTCATTGACCTCAATATAACCGTTCTAATAGTTAAGGCTGTTCTTATGAAATATTTCCATAATTCCGGTAGATCTATAAGAAAAAAATTCATGTTTTTTGTCGAGCCTAGGAAATGTGATTTTAAATTGATTTGAAATTGATTTGAAATTTTTCGTACAAAATTTTATACCCGGAAATCCATCTTTCGGTTAGACGTTAACGGGAGATTAAGTAAATTCGAGTTAGTTTAAATCCTCTAATAATGGAAGTAGTACCGTTATTACTCTCATAGTTTATTTATTTTTGTATTATCCATGAAATATCTGTTGGAATTATCAATATTTAATCGTGTCGTGTCAAGAATTAATTTAAATAAACTAAAAGAGGTCTTTTACTATCAGTGAATTAAACAACACTAAATTACCAACTAAGGGTGATGTTATTAATTTCTTTTTACATCTTCGGCATAACGCTGGTAGAATTCGAAAGCTGGGTGCTTTTAAACAAGAAGTTTTGAGAGGTATCATCATTTTGTGGCAGCGCGCAGGCATTCCAGTAATGTCGGTAAGTGGTGTTCGTAAAAGTTTGGATAACCTTCTGAATGATTACTACAAAATGGTAAAATATAAATTCGAATACAATGTAAATGAGTGGAATAGATTGTTCTTAATTTCGCGTTGTAAGTGCGGTATTGAAAGAAATATTGCATGCAATTGCACAGCCTCTGATAAAATTCCAGACCACGCAAAAGAGTTTTTCATCGATCAGTGCGGTCCACGATTGTTGACTATAGATTATGTTGCTGATATGATGTCGACGAGTAGCAACGGTGAAGAAATGTCGAAGACTGTTGAATCATCTTATTTTATTTTATTTTATTTTTACTATTTAAAAAAGAAGATACTAGGCAAAAACATCGATATATAATACTATAAAATCCGACTGTGAATACCGAATATATGATAACTGTTTAAAAAGTCAACCACTACATTCGGCAAAAAACATAAATTATATTTTTTTAACACTTCTGTTGGAACTATCGAAAAACTTCTTTAACAAAAGTTTAATGATTTTTTGCGGGCTTTAATTTTCTGCTATTAGGGTGGTACATTAGGGTGGTAGAAAATGAGATCTTGGTGGTAAATACTAGAACGGGATACAAAATACCATTGACAAAAACATCGATATATCACACTTTGAGATCCGACTGTAAATGCCGAAGATATAACGAAAAATGTATTTTGGCGACCCCTACTTTCGGCAAAAAAAATTAAAAAATTTTTTTTTGAAAATGTCTTACAACATTACTTCGTATTCGGTGGTGTACGGCGAACTTTTTTTTTCTTGCCTATATGGCGAGACGCTCTATGGCGGACCCTTTAGTACTTATTATGCATAAAATATATTCTAATTTATCCCTTAAACATATTCACAACAGCAGACTACCGACTACATGGCTATAAATGTCGCTAGCTATTTATTCGGCTAATTAATTATTTTGAACGCGCCTTTTAATTTTAGTGGTTCCACTTTCATATCTAACGAGCAAGAACTTAGAGGAGGATCAGGTAGCGTCTCAGCTTCGCCATAAAAGCTTAAAAATTGAATTAAGATTTTTATAGGCCAATTGTTAGATTTTTTGTTTGTTTTAAATTCAGAAATATTCCAAGGCACAAAGGAAAGTCAACATCAGTTTTTAGCTATTCAACTTACACAGCAGAGCAGCACGGCTGTTTTCGAAAGCCGCAACGCATTCATCATCAGTGCTCATGTGTATTGTGTTTGTCACCAATTATTACGTGGTTTGGTTGAATATGGTAACAGTTCTTATTTAAAAAAATTTTATTAGGAAATTGCATACGAGAACTGTATCAGCCTGATGTTAACACGTTTTTTTGTTTTAATACCTGTGTTACCGTTTGATTATTTTCTTCATGTTCCATTCTTCTGAATTTTTGGTTCCATCTTACCTAAGCCAAACTTTTTTGGTTTGAATTCTTTTATACATACGGACGTTTTTCATTTTAATTGTTAGCTCAACTTAAGCCTACACAGCTTAAAATTATTGTTTTTAAACGATGTAGGCTTAAGTGATACAATTTGTTCAATTTTTTCACTATTTTTGCATATAATAACGGCCACTAAAAGGGCGGGATCCAAACATTTTATATAAATTTTTTTATTTTATTTTATGGCTCTAAGTTTAATGCGCTGGTCTTTCTTTGACATAAAAATATATCATTTGCTTAACAAAATTACAAAAAAAAAACTTTAAAAATTATATTGTTTTTTAGAGGTTGGTTTAGTTCTTCTTAGGGAAATTTTGTTATTCTAAATCTATTTACCGTTACATTCAAATTCACTATATTTCATATCATTATAATTAGTTATCAGCAATAATTTTATAAAGTTGAATAAAACCATTTGATTTTGTACGATTGATCTTAAGAAATCCAAAAGAAACGACATGCGAATGAATTGTGGCTGTGAACTATATTTTGAAAAATGCGTACATAAAAATATGCTTTGACTACATTTAAGGATTTGCATACATTCGCTTATATCTGTTACCACTGAAGAACTAAGTTCGAATATTCCGGCAATACTTTTTATTATTACCTAAGAAATATCTACACTTGCCACAAGTTTTCTCTAAAAACATTGTGTAACTGAACACGTAATATTTTAAGTAGTTACAATTTGAATAACTAATGAGAAAGCAAATTACGAAGAGCTTGCGGCAACATACTACAACACACTACTTTCAATATAAAATTTATATATTTTTTATGACTAGAAAAATCATAATTATTTTAATAACAAGTAAAAGTGCTATATTCGGCTGTGCCGAATCTTAAATTCCCTTCACAGATGTAATTCTTCTTTCTTTCTTGCTAAAACAGAAAGTAGCTTTAATTAAAAAATAATTTAAAAAAAAAACAAAATGATGTTATCAGTTACTTTTATATTTAAGACAACTTGTAAATTTTTTGTTTAGGAAGCTAAATGTTTGGCTCTTCTTACTTCTAATACCTCTCAACGTCCTTCAAAAATATTAAATATGTTTAATTGACAAACAAACAAAAAAAATCCGTTTCATGTACCCCAAAAAGTTCTAATTGTCCAACGGTAGAACATTCTTTTAGATTTTTTGGTTTTTAATACCAAATTTAATTTAATTTAATTTATTTCTTCCTGATACATATAAGTATAAAGTAGGTACACTTCATCATAAAAATCAAAATTAACAAATTATATGGTTACTTTTATATAACAGAAAATGTTGATATCCCAACCCTGAAATTGGATTTTTAATTATTTTGGTTTTTAATACCAATTTAACTCTTCCCGAAGTATAAAAAAGATTTCATTCACACACAACCAAAATAAGGAACTTACATGGCTACTTTTATGTACTAAAAAATCTCCAACCCTGTAACCGAATTCCTAATACCAAATTAATTCTTCCTGAAGTATAGCACTAAAAAAACAAAATTTGGAATTTATGTGGGTACATTTATGTACCAGAAATATTTCGATTTTCCAACTCTGGAAGCGAATTTTTATTTTTTTTACCAATGCAATTCTTAGTGATTTTTTAAACTTTTTGGTCACTTTCATGTACCATAAAATATTTTAATAATGAGGTTCATGCAACCCTTAATAATGAGGTTTATATAAGAAAAACTTAAAATTTGTAACCATTTTGGTCACTTCCATGTACTACAAAATATTGCAGTTATCCAACCCTGGAATCGAAATTTTGTTTTGTTTTAATATTTGATAACAATTTTGTTTTTCCTGAATTAAAAAATAGTTTTAATTAGTAAAAAACCGACGTTAGTTGGCTTTTTGGTTACTTTTATGTATAAAAAAAATTTTAATTTCCCATCCCTGGGAGCGAAATTTTAATTTTTGTCTTCTTTTTTTACCAATGCTAGTTTCCATTACTTATAAAGTAGTTTTATTTACAAAAATCTTAAAATTAGCAACCATTTTTGTCACTTTCATGTTGCATGTACCAAAAAAACTTTCAATTTCCCAGCAGTGGAATTGAAATTTTATTTTATTTTTTTGCTTTTTTATAAATGCGACTCTTCATGAGGTATAAAGTAGTTTTTTATTGAAGAAACATTTTAAATTTTTAACCATTTTGGTTACTTTTATGTATAAAAAATTTCAATTTCCCACACCTGGAAGCGAAATTTTAATTTTTAAATTTTTTTTATCAATGCAAACCTAAATGTAGTATAAAGTGATTTTATCTAAGAAAAACTCAAAAATTTATAACAATTTTGGTTATTACATGTACTACAAAATATTGCATGTACAAAAAAAACTTTCATTTTCCCAACCCTGGAAGCGAAATTTAGCTTTTTTATTTTTTATTTTTCATCAGTGCAAGTCTTCTTGAGGTATAAAATAGTTTTATCTAAGAAAAATTTTTATTTTTTAACCATTTTGGCCACTTTCATGTACTACAAAATATTGCACTTTCCAACCCTGGATTCGAAATTTTAATTTTTGATACCAATTTTGTTCTTCCTAAATTATAAGACAGTTTTAGGTAGCAAAAAATAACATCAGTTGCCTGTTTGATTACTTTCACGTATAAAAAAAATGCAATTTCCCACCCCTGGAAGCAAAATTTATATATATAAAAATTTTTTTTTTTTGGCCAATGCAAATCTTTATGACGTTTTGTTGAAGAAAAACTTAAAGTTTTTAACAATTTTAGTTACTACATGTACTACAAAATACGGAATGGGCCGAAAAAACATTTTTTTAATTTTCCATCCCTGGAAAAAAAATTTATTTTTTTAGTTTTTAATAGGCCATTGAGGTTTCCCAAAGCATAAAATAGGTTTAATTTACAAACATAAAAAAACTGGTTTTTGGTATAAATTTTGCGTCGAGAAAAAGGTGTAGGCTTCCCAGCTCTGGAACCATACTTCGGATCTCTCTGAATTTCAATACCACTCTATTTAAGTTCATTTCCAATCCAACGGTTCAAGAACGAAGTCTCTAGCTCTTCTGGGAGCTTGGGAAAACCATACTGACAGACGGACATCGCTCAATCATCATCGCTATTCATAAGGATCCAGAATATATATACTTTATGGGGTCCCATATTGATATCGAAGAAATTACACACGGAATGACAAACCTATATATACCCTTTCACTTTTTTGTGAAGGGTATAATAATTGCGACTTTTATCACCCATTAATTATTTTGTTTCATATATTTAACCGGCACCGCCTAAAAAGCTTTTAATATACTCATTTTATTCTTACAGTAATTCCATATGTAATTCGATTTCTTTTAAAATTAGGTTTTTCTTTGATTGACAGTTTTCTACAAAAGTCAATCAATATTTATAAATAAAAACGTCCATTCATTTTCATTCCCTCGAAATTCGATTTAATAAATGATATTAACAAGAAAAAGAAAACAAAATCAACTGTTTGGTCATGTTCAGAGTTTTAAAAGAATGTTTTTAAAAAGGAGTGGATGCAAAAATACTTAAAAAAGGAAAACACAAAATGACATTCAGAAATAATTTAGCACATTAATATAGTAAACATTTTTCTTAAGTTTTATAATATAAATTCCCTAATCAAATACTAGACAGGACATCACTGCAACTCAATTCTGAACAATATTTTCCCTTAAGACACTTCTGCATTATAACACTTAAAAAATGATTTATAAAACATCATTTAAGAAAATATTTCCCCTCTAAGTATGACATTTCCCCAGGGAGGCCGTTATGCAACTAGGTGACAATTCACATCTACTTATTTTTCTTTCCAGGGACAAGGATAATTTAGACCATAAGAATTAGAATATAGAGGAACACATAAAGACTTTGCAAGACCACAGCCAAAAGTTAACATCTTCGAGGACTAACTGATATTTACTCTCGCAGAGGATAAATTAGCAATTCTCCCTGTTGGATACAAAGTATTTGGAATGGATTATTATATTTTAGTCCTAGAAGACTAACCCACGTTAATTTCAATTGTATTTATTTTTTTGGTTTTTATTGTTGCTATACAAGCATCTAGTGACCAATCGGTACTAAATGCAGCAAGTGCAAACGTCAAACCATAAAGTATTTGTAGTCCTTAAACTGGTTTTAGAGCGAGAACATCAAAAGGCTATACGTAAATATTACGTCGGGAAAGTGTTATTGAACCTACCATTTGATCTCAAGCATTAATTTTTTCTATCTCCAGATAAACATTAATTCAATATGAATTAATGTTTATTATTTGATGCAACCACGTTAATTGATGAGCTTTAGAAAAACCTCCACAGTACGTATATTTTAGGTGGTCAGTTAGATTTTGTATAATTAAATAGCTTTAGTCTTCTAGGGTTAAAACTGATATTTTCGTTTGTGCATGTTCATTTCTGAGAATGCTCTACATTTCTGACGATCAGTTTTAAAAATGGCGTAGGGGATGACTTCATTGCGTTCTCAACAAAAAAAATTATGCTTTTGTGTTGAGAACGGCTTTAGGGGTCCCTGTGGTGGCAGTGGGTGCCGCCAAAATTGCTGGGCGAGGTGTTGGTTTATAGTAAAGTTTGAATTTAGATAAAGAAGTAATTGTACTATTTCCTACCTTCAAAGAATAAACATTTCCTACGGAAAATTTGGTAGCAATTGTTCTGAGCGTACCTGCCCTATGACTGATGATAATGCGAACGGTACAAAAAGTTCCTAAGCCGTGACAAAAGCACACATCACAAAACTAGACTTAAAGTGCTTGCAACAATCCCTCATTCTGAGAAGATTTATATTCATGTTCCATAAGTCTATAAGGGAGACAATTTTTTAATTATTATTTTTGTAATTTTTTTTTTAATTTACGGTCATAGGTTGCATTAATTAAGTATGTTATAATATAATTCATATAATATTGACGTATACCAGAACTATTCTGAGACATATTTATTAAATCCGAGGCTTAAATAGTCTATTCTAGGGTATTTCTTAACTAGGGTATGTCTTTAACTGGTTGTAATATCACAACTGGTACTGGCACTGGTACTAAGGGTACCGAAATAGGACAACTGCGTAAAGTTTAGATTTAGAACCTGTCACCGAGTGTCTTAATTGTGTCAATTGACCCGCTTCAATGACAACGCCATGTAAAAGTTACTGGTACCTGTCATATAAAGTTTCGGAACTCGAACAGGTTGCTAGTCCCCGAAAACCAGACACGTGACGTGCCCAGTGACAGAATATTTTTTTTCTAGGGTGGTTTTTATTGCAGTACATGGAATTTAAAAACCAATTTTATTAGAATATGAAGGTTTCGTAATTGACTGCCCATTTCTATGCAGAATGTATTTCCGGTTATTTTTCATTTTGGTGCACAAATATATCATTTTACTAGTGATGACAGCCTAATGGAGTAGGAAAAAATCAATTTGTCGATTTAATTTATTATTTTCTCTGCGCACATGTCCACAAAATAAAAATTTTATAAAAATCAAATATCCTCCAAAGATTTCGATTTTCGAGAGAAATATGACAAAAAAATCAAACAAAAAACAACACCATAATCCTACAAGTAACTGGTTAGTAGCATTAAGCATTCAATAGCACAGACAACGAAATAAATTCAATTATTTTAAGTCTGTTTTATTGTTAGTAAATTTTTATTAATATTATAATTATTAAACACGCATATAATGAAAAAAGAAATATATATATTAAATGCTAATATGGTTACACAATAACAAAAGAAACGGTTAGTAAATACTCACAAGTAATAAGTACTCAAGGGAGACAACTAAAGGAAATGTTATTTCTTAAAATTACAAAAGCAAAATATACTCACCTCAGTGGGCAGAGTGTCTGTCAATAGATCATCGGCTATTTTTGTCATGTTTTGTATAACAGTTTGGGCCTCAACCGCACCCTTTTCCAAAGAACGCAAACGGGCTGCACGCCATGAAGCACGTTTCTCAGCACTAAATGTTTTCAAATACAAAGAAAAAATTAAATAATATACAACCATGAATATTATTAATATTATATTATTTATGCATTAACAGTCTCATTCATATAATCAAAATAATAACAGAAAATTCAAAACACATATTCTAATGAATTCTTTTCTTTAAAATTAAATATTACGTTTTTATGAATAAGACCGCAACTAGTTTACAACAAATACTTTGAAAACAAATTAGAATGAATAAAAACCCAAGACCATTAATTTAATTTTTACAAATTTAAAACGTATAATTATTGTAATTGCGCCAACAAGTATCTACAGAATATAACATAAAACCAATAGCAGCAGGGAATGTACTCGTACATACACACATCCGGCGGGTGCTCAACTAACACATTTCTGCTTCTTTTACTTCGGAATTTATAACTTAAATTTGTACAGGAAGTTAAAGTGCCGCATAGCTTGTGTGAGTGAGTGAGAGAGAAAGAGAGCCAATAGGTGTTAAGCAAAAGTTAGAACTGAAAACTAAATTTATAAACCGCATAATTACAAAAAAATTACATTAACAAATTTACACAGAGATTTGCGTGCCAATTTTACATTTTGGTAGCTGCTACTCGTACATTTTACATGTTTATATTGAGTTTAAAAGCAAATTGCTACAAATTTTTATAGCAAACTTACCTACACATACACACAGAAATAAATATTTTTTCTAAGCCGTCTACAGTGTGTTCGCTTAATGTGCTACTAACAAATACACACGTAAGTATTAAAATATGTACAGATGGGTAAATTGTTCAACAACTACCTGGTGGCATCAGTAATTTGCCTGTGCGTTTGCATACGGCTTAACAGATTTAACCATGAGTACGAACTTTTGTAAATACAGTAAAACTCGGTTATAACGAATCCTCAGTTCCAACAAACCCTAATATTTTGATTGATTCTACACCGTGCTCAGTAGAGGATGTTGTGCCAAATTCTTCCGATCAGTATTAGTGCATGGTTGTGTTAGTTCTTGTCAGCCTCTTTCATTTATGAAGGTATAGCACTGGTCACTGAACAATTAATGGCAGCGATAGACACTATAATGTGCTAAAAAGCAGAGGAACATCACCCTCCTTTGTCGGGCCTGGAGCAAAAATTTGCCGGCGAAGTAAAAGTTTAATAAAGCGACAAAAAACTGAATTCTCTATCTTCCCATCTTTCTTCTTAACACTATCCTCTCCTCTCTATTCGTAGTGCAGGCGCAGTTCACTGCATATGTAGGGATCCTTCCCTGAGTGCTGATCCGAGTTAACAATATAGTAGTTTGTTATTCTTCGTTATTATTGATACCATTTACGATCTTGATAGATCTAATGAATATACTGGTCCGGGCCATTTTAATTGATTGACAGGCAACTTTCAGTTGACTCCTCTCAAAAATTTAAGACGATGTGGCATTTAGTTTCATAGCTCACTACCGCGTGTTTTGAGAAGAAAATATTAAAAAGTGAACCAAGGACAAGTTTGAGGAACTGTGCACCATCCATTTCCATGGGAAAGTAGTGGTTCATTGAATTTCGATGTGGCCTTACCATCACGGCAGATGCCGAACGTTTTGGACCAATTGAAATAATTCAAAGCATAGTTTTAGCCGATCGAATATTAAATATGAGAGAGATTGTGGTTTCCATTTTGAATGATCACTAGGGTGTGAGAAAGATTTTTACAAGATGGGTTCCGCGATTGCTCACAATCAAGAGTGCACACATGCGCAGTTGGCAAATATCCATCATTTGGGCTACGAATTGCCCTAATCTGCAGATTTATCCCCGAGTGACTATTTCTTGTGATGAAATTTGAAGAAATGGTTTAGAGGAAAGAGATTTGACTCCAGCAACGAAATCATCTCACACACGAATGCCGATTTTGATGACCTCTACAAATCATATCTTTCGGAAGGGGAAAAAATGGACTAAGTAGAATTCAAAGGACACTGAGTTGAAAAATAAAATAATTTTTATAATAAAGCTTGTGTTTCATTCAAAGTCATGGACTTATTGACCCCGACTCCTAATAGTTGTAATCTGCAATTTTACATTAAATTTGTGTCTATCATCCGAGGAATAGAAAATTTATAAGAAAAGCGAGAATCGAGTATTTAGGATTTAGTTAAATAAAATATTTGGTGTCACTATAGCATGTTCTGCAGATCACCAGTCACCTTCAGACAAATTGTGAAGACTTTCAAAGCCCCTTAGGCTTTCAGAAACCATATGAGAATTACATAAAAATAAAAACATATATAAACACATTTCAAAAGCGTTTTTCTAACGATGGAAGATCGTTTTTGGATTTTGTGCTAACGTTTTCTATAATAAACTATTTTGAATGGACTCTCGTAGTTCCCTATAAACGAGTTTTACTGTAAAGGCATACTTACACTTTTGCTTGGAACATTTTAGGTGTACACCGTAAATGAGTTCGGTTCCCCAGCTTCGTATCGAAATAGCATTGGTGACAATAATATTTAACAATTTATTGTCAGATTCTTAACTCATAAAGAAATGTGAAATATAATAATAATAATTACAAACAGCAGGATATCACAAAACAACCGGCAATAATGAACCCAGTTTTGATAGAATTTGGCGTTCTGGCTATTCTATAACAACTTTTATGATACAATACGGGTAAATGGTAGTCTTTTAGAACCTTCCACATTTTTTTTTCTTTTGTAAATTGAGTCCGTGAGTAAAAATTATGTAGTAAGAAAATTTCGTTAATTCAAATATCTTATAATGAATCAGCTGTTCCGTTTTTTCTATAAAGCTTTTGCGTAAACACGGCGTTGCATTTGGGATGAAATTTTTCTGCGATTTCAAGTATTATCTGCCCTTCGTTTTTATTATCGAATACAAAAAACGTTGCCCTCAAATATTTTCTTACTCATTTTGTCTTTATTTTCGTACATGTATTTTTAAAAATTTTAAATCCTTTTTATATAAACACAGTCTTTAATATACGTAGATATACACAAATTTTGTTTTCATGATTTAACTTTAAAATTCATGAAACAAAAGTAGGTATTTTTGGTTAAGAGCTCACGCTTTTAGATCTTGATTTAAATGTCTGTATAACATAATAACCCTCTCCATAGTTATTAAAAAACAGAATTATTGAATATTTCCAGCATTTTCAGAGCATTTAAAGCTTGCAATGCCAGTACCATTTTTAAGTGCTCTTCAGCACTTTACGACTGATACATGAAATAGCGAAATGCTTTAAATATAGTAAACTTTCTTATGGTCTGATCTAATACACAAAATACGAGTACGTAGGCCTAAATACAGGTAGCATACTGACATTAGAACATGGCAATATTTTCGTTAAAAGTAATATAATTGAATATTTTTCCCCAAGGATTTAGCAGGCATAAAAAAAATCAATGAGTGTTCGAATTCACGGGCGATGTGCTAACACCTTTTTGTTACACGGTACCTGTTCGATTTCTATGAACACAGACCCACAAAACCGGAAGTAGAGTTAATATAAAGTATTTTTTATTTATTTTATATTAAACCCACAAAAAACAAAGAGAATGCAAAGCAACAGACAAATGTACATACATACATTGTTATGTTTGTACATAAGCTACATACGTTGCTGTCTTGCTATCTCATTTTTATATATGTACGTATAACCACGTCACGATTCTCTTTGCTATGCATAAGACAAAACCGAAGATCAACATAAAACACTTTTCTAATATTACTCCAAATTAATACTCCGAATTAAAACACTTAAATCTCTGCTCGCCGATATCGGATCGCCTTAATTTTTGGCCTAAACTCTTCGTCGAAACCCACACTAGCGTTTTAATCCAAAAATTAATAAAATCGTCTATGAATTTCCGGAGAAAATCGCGTAGGAAAATTATATGAAAATCGCCCAATAAATATTGATTATAATCACTTTCAATACCGACTGCCAAGCAACGAACAAACAAACGATGATTTACTCTTACATCTTACACTTGCGTATGTATTGAAACTGATAGTTTACTGCCCTAGAGGCGCGCGTATAGATGTTAACACATCAAAAAAAAATTTAAAGAACAAAAAACATTTGAAAATGAAGATTTCTTTAAAACAGACATCTATTTAGCGGTTTTATAACCGCCAGTCTAGCAAGACTGTCAGCTGTTAAATATCCGTCGAATTTTCACAAACAATCTCTTAGAAAATAAAGGATATTTTGTTAGACATCTATCAATATACAGCCCCTACCCCGTTAAAATTCCCAAGGTTTTGGATTTTCTATCGTGGGTGTTCCCATAACCAAGTTTTTGCGAGCGAATTCACAAACTTAAGAAATATTGCACCGCCAATTTTTGCTGCCGTTAATTAGTTGACAAAATAAATTTACAAGTGGCAATGGTAAGGAGAAAGGAACACATAAGCCGCAATTTACTATTCAGGTAGGAAGAACTCTATTAAATTACTCTGCAACAAATTGGAATTATCCCTTTTTTGCAAAAATCGCGATTCTACCAGATCTCGACGTTTTGAGTTTCTTCCCTGACTATACTTGAGGCGGTGTGTGTGTAAATATTTGAACCGTTTGTAACTTTAAGAACGGCTTGACCTAACCGATGTAACCTAGGGTATTTCAAAGACTTCTATCAAACTTGATTTTCTGTGAAATGGAACCGATTCCAAGCTATAGTTTTCGAGATATTTAACAAATCTACGAAATTGTGTATTTTGGAAAGCTTTTAAACGGTTCCACAGACGAACAGCTCTTGACAGTGAAAACCTAAGTCGATCGGCACTAACCGGGTTAAAATCGGTTGACACATTTGTAAGAAATTGTAAACAACAAAAAAAAATTTTCTAAAAACATTATTTTTTAAAAATCTTTGAATTTATATATTTGACCAATTAGTACCCTCGATTGTTTTATACATAGGACTCAAACAGGTACATCAAGCACTTGCAATCAAGTGGTAATCGGTTCAATTATCCGAAATGTGTAGTAGTCTAAAAGTTAGAAAAGTAGTATTTTATCAAACTCTTATTAGAGTTTTCAGCTCGTAGGGCTTAAAAGCATAGAATAGCACAACAAATCACGGTGACCTTTAGGGTCACCCATTTTCCAACTTTCTTTTTTTACAGCAGATAGAAAACATTTTTGAAACAAACTTTTAATTAAATCTTTAACGAGAAAAACACTTGTCGTGAGATCTACTTGATGCTGGGTTTGCACAGTGTATAAAATACGGTATAGCACTTTTTCTAAGTAGGACCAGCAGGGGATAGTATTGAGAAGACAGATGAAAAGAGATGAGAAAATAGAAATTTTTTGTAGGTTTTGTCCTTTACTTCGCTGGCTAATTTGTCTACAGTGCCGATGAAGGAGGGAGCTGTTCCTCTACTCTTCAGTACACGATGGTGTCAAACGCAGCCAGTAATTGTTCAGTGGACAGTGCTATGTCTTCGTCACTGAAATAGGCTGACACTAATCTGATCTGAACAATTCAAAACCATATTCATATCTAAACGCGACGTCAAACTCGGAACTTTAGGCTTCATAGTCTCTTCAAAGTTGTAAAGTAAAGTTGTACAATGTCACAAATACTCGTAGATGGGTTCGATTTAATTTACAGTTTGTTTTCTTATTTTGAAAGAATATTTGACTTTACTTTGCATGCATTAGAAAATGGCCTCTATTCATTATTTCTCATTTTGAAGCACCACAAGACATACGTTAACGTTATTAATTTCATCAAAAAGTGTATTTTTTCCTATTGCACAAACAATTTAACCACGCACAAATAATTCGCAATGGAAACAGTTCACGATACCGATTTGTTGGAAATGTGAATAGAAATTTGCTCCCAAACCAGTTATACTGCCCCGTAAAATAAATTAAAAGTAATCTTTGGGAAACTTAATTTTCTCTACATTCATTTAGATTCACTGAAAAGGCGTCAAAAACGAGAACTTCTTGCAATGGCAACCCTATGTAAAAATAATTAGAAATAATACAGAAGTTCAGGATCTTATTGACTTCCTTGAAAGTTAATTTTTTTACTCTGGTATTGTCGTGTACGGTCAGTCACATCAACGGGTAAAAATACGGGTTAATAAAATCGCCGACATTCGCCGTCTCGGCATCGGTATACGATACTTTTCAAATTTACTTTGCAAAGTATTTCATTAAATAATTAAATATTATGACACTTTTGCGTGTGTCTGACATTTAACCAAGACTTATTATTCTATAAGATCTTCAGAACAAAATTAATATCATTGGCAAGTGTAAAATTGTTAATATGCGATGCGCTGCCCTTCGAACATTTGTAAAAATTTATTTGGTTGGCGAAATCAGTTCGAAGGTACTATTAAAAATAATCTATAATAAAGGCAGCGCAAATTGTCCTAAACAAGATAAACAGATTTCTTAATTTTTTGACGATTTGCTTAATTTTTAGTAGCGCTTTTTGAAAGTCATTTTATATGAATAATTTATTGATAATACTAACCAATAAAAATGTTACTGTTTAATAACTTCGTTATCCCTCGTTATGGTTCTGATGCTCTCGTGTCTATTGGCACGCAATGACCCACCAAATATTAACGCACGTTTTGTGTTCTATATATTTGTGTTGGAAATAAGGAATTCATATATAGAATTCTTTTTTCTAGGCAGAGTTAAAGTACTTTGAATTGGGCCGACCTCTTTGTCATTTTTGCTTTAAAATAATAAATAAAATATCCTTTTAGCAGTGAGCAACATTAACTGTGTCACATCCTTACATACATAATTTAAAGACACTCAGCTTAAATACAATTTCTGCCATTAAAGTGTCTAGAATATTTTATCCTTTCACCTATTAAAAATTAAGCATAAGCCATATGGAAGTGTTACAGGAACAATTGTGGCACACATCCACTTTTCACAAACTTTAACATTTTCAATTTCTATAGGAATTTGTGGGAGTGACGTTGTAAATAATATTGTACGGAAGAGGAACTAGAGTACAAACACGCAACACGCAATGAGAGTGTGTTTTGTTTTGCTGTTGTACACTTGCTAAACTTACTTTATCAGAGCTTTACTTTTTTGCGATTCAGAGGTGGAAGGGTGTGAGGTCTCGGCAGAGGGCGATGTGCGGTCTGTCATGCCTGCTAACAAGGCGCGTTTTTCAGCAGTTGCCGAACGCACAGGTATACGACTGGAGGCTGCCAGAGCAACTTCCGGTTCATGGTCTTCGTCAACATTGTCTTCGTCTACTGCTACTTCTGCATCATCATCAACATCGTCATATTCTTTATCCTGTTGCTGTAGCTGTTTTTGTTGCCGTTGCCGTTGCTTTTGTAAAAGAGCTGGTGGTATAATAACTTTAACCTTTGGTTTTGGCAACAATGAAGGCTTCTTTGTTGGCTGTGGTGTCGGTGTCGATGTTGATGCCTTTGCCGTTGTTTCTAATGGCATCTGGGTTACTAGAGGCACTTTCTGCAAAGTTTTCTTAAAAGATTGTTCTCCATCTTTTGCTATGGCCGCTGCCTTTGTTGTTGTTGCTACTACTTTTGGCTTTAATATTTCCTTTTCGGTTGTCTTATTCGTTATGGACTCGAGTTTTTTCTTTTCTTTAAACTCATCCTTTACCTGGCTTTCTTTAGCATTTTGTGTGGGTGCTTTTAATTTTGAAATCTTGTTGTTTGTTGTGGTGGTGCTTGTTGTGTTTGTTGGTTTTAAGTTCTTAACCTGGTTTATAGTTTTACTGCTTCTAAGGTGCCAGTGTTGTAAATGTGCATTAAATTTAATACAGATGATTTAAAGAACACATTTTTGTTGTTGTTTTTGTTTTTTTTTATTGTGCACACAAAACATTTAATTTATTTTTGTTTTTCCCGAGAACATGTGTGCGTTTTGAAATTAAATTTTTTTATTTGTTCGGTAACAGCAAAATTGTTTGTGTTTTTCAAATATTGCATTAAAGTGTTGTAAAAAAAGAGAAGAAATCAAGATATTAAATTCATAAAATTTGTTTATCTTATGAATTGGTGGATGTATTTTTTTTTTGTTTGTTAAATTTGATGACTTTCGTTACCAGTGCGTGGTGATGATGAAGATTCAATTAGTCACAGTTTGAGCTCCAATCAATGGTGCAAAGTATAGAGATGATATTGGGGATCAAACCTTATGATTATGTTAATGCGGTTGGGTATTAATATTGGACACATACACAAACAGATTTCAATGTTTAAAGCATATTAGTAATAGATTATTCAATTAAAATTTTAATTACACTAGAATAGAAAGTATATTAGTTTTTTTTAAGTAAATGTTTTTTATGCAAGCAAACAAGTCGCAACAGAACAAGGTCGCGCAGAAAGAAATTTCTATTAAAACTTTCCAAATTTCATGTCTAAATAAAATTGTTATTTTTTCTAAAATCCATTTCGTTTTAAAAAACTATTTGAAAAACAAACTGCCATGTAATACGGATCGATTTTATAGGGAGAAATTTTTGAAAGCCAAATAACTTTCACTGTCTGTTTTTTTTAATAAAATTAAATATTTGTCTGGGTATTTCTATTGAAACAACTTTTATTGTTTTGGTTAAAAAAAGTGGCCGTTAATGTAGCTGATTAATTAGAGAAACGTCCGAAAGTACGCTTTTTAAAATATTGCAGCACCGGTTAGTAATGCGTTACCTGGACGGGTACCTGATTTCTACAAAAATCAAAGAGAGTAGAAGAACAATGAAAGTTTATTAGTTTATTTCTTAAATGTTTATTGATATCTCGTTATTCTTTAGCTAAAGTTCATTTGGTCAAATTCCCCTTATTCTATAACTACTTGTCAACGTCACGTCAAGACAATATCAAAAATGGGATAGTTTTCTGGTGGCGGGCAATAACTGATCCCTGCCGACAGCCTTTGACTATTCTCTAAGGCCTATAAAATAATAAGTCATTAGATGCCGAATAAAAATATTACGCAGATGTCTTAGTTTCGATATTGTCTTGACGTGACATTGACAAATAGTTACAGAATAAGGATGGTTGTTATTTAAAGATTTACGAGCGAAAATGTTTTTTTTTCTGAATCACACCAGATATAGTAAAAATTAGTATTAAAATTTCTTTCCATGGCATTCCACAGTGCGGTAATAGTTCAACATGCGCCAAGTAATCTATCTTTGGCTAATATGGATATTGTAAAAATTAGCCAGTCATCTTTAGAAGCGCTAAGGCAATCGCTGTTGAGAAGATTTATTGAGTAAAATAGTTTCAGTTTTTTTTTTGTATTAATTTAAAGCTCAGAAGCGACCTCAGTTCTGTACAGATTCTTTTTTTGGTTTCATATGTTTTGTTAAATACATCTTAGCGAAGAGTTTTAGTAGAAGGAACCATTACAATAACAATCAATAGCACAAATTTTTAGCTGCTATTGCTACTAAAGATTTTATATACTTTTCTTCCATATTTTAATCAACTTGTTAACTTTACGACAATAATTCCTTTATTTCTTACATTTATAGTTTTTATTTAATAATTCAAAGTCCTGTTGGCAAAGAAATTGTATCTACAAGGTGGCCCAAAAGAAATCACTCGATTGGAACAGGCTCTTTTTTTTGCAAATGGCAGATGTAGAATACAAGTGAAAAGGCCATGGAGCGATACACTCCCCAAGAACGCGGAAAAATCGTGTCTTTCTTTTTTGCGTAACAGTTCGGCTGTGGTGTTGGTGTAGCGCGAATTCCGTCGCCGATTCCCCGGTCGTCCGGCATCGACTGCCCAAACATTACGCCATTTGGCCACCAACCTTGAAGAGTATGGGGCCACACGAGACGCTGCCAAGAGTGGCCGGCCCCGGAGCGCCCGTACTGCCGAGAATATCGCCGCTGTTGCCGAGGATGTCGACCAGTTGCCAGAAACATCGACTAGACGTCGTGCCTCGCAATTAGCCATCAGCCAGTCGTCCCTAAGGCGAATTTTGGTCAAAGACCTGTGCATGTTCCCGTACAAAGTCCAGTCCCTGCATCAACTGCTCCCTGTCGATCGCCAACCGCGTGTAACCTACGCCCAAGCCATGCTCATTCTCAAGGACGATGTGGACGATTTTTCGACCAAAATCATAATGAGCGATGAAGCTCATTTCCACCTCAGCGGGTGCGTAAGCAAGCAAAACTATAGCTTCTGGAGCACCGAAAATCCACGAGTGAAGCACGAGGAGCCATTACACCCGCTCAAAGAGACTGTATGGTGCGCTGTTCACGCTGGAGGAGTCATCGGGCCATTTTTTTTTTTCGAAGACACCGGTGGCCAAACGACAACAGTGGATGGTGCGCGTTATAGGGCCATTTTAAGCGAGTTTTTTCTGCCACAATTGAACGAATTAGGACTGAAGGACATGTGGTTCCAACAGGACGGAGCAACGGCACACACTGCGCGAGCCATAACCGATAGTCTTAAGGCGGCGTTCCCGGGTCACCTCATCTCTCGTTTTGGCGATTTTCACCGGGCCGCAAGATCGCCCGATTTAATCGTAGCAGACTTTTTTGAAGTCCCGTGTTTACGTGAACAGGCCCGAGACCCTAGAAACCCTCAAGGACCTTCGATACGATTGCTATAATCTGTCGCCCGAAGTTCTATAGCAATCAATTGTGACAGCGCCCATTTGGCCGATATCATCTTCTCGACTTGACCAATAAAATTCTAAAGGTTCAAATAAACATAATCAAAAAACAGAATCGAAATTTTTCATTTAGAAAAAAATGAGAGCCAAACAACATTGGATGACTTCTTTTGGCCCACAGTACGAAAAATGGAGAATAGTATAATGTGAGAACGGAACATGTTAGGGTACGCTTATTGCGAGAATTGTTCACGCGAGAAACAAGTTTGAGTGTTCATAGCGGATGCGAGAATCAGCGCTGATATTTCATATATTATTTGTGTTTTATGTACATATGTTTGTGTGCATTTGGGTTTGTTGCTCATTGTTGTTTGTGAATTTGAACTGAAAAGATATGGATTCGTCAGATGATTAGTACAGAGAAAAAAAAACTGACATTGTGCTTTAAAATTCGATTTGAATTTTTAATTTTTATTTTATTTTTTAATTTTTATTTTCTTTTAAGTTTTTATTACTTTTTTAATTTTTTGATTGCACGTTTTATTTACTTTTTCTTAAATTTTTGTTTCTAATTTTTTTATGTTTTCCAAACAAGTTGAAATCATAACAACATAACATAAACAATGTTATCGGCGCTGAAATACGCTTTGAAACTGTTTCCTCGCATTCAAGCAGCTTTGCGCTCTGAACAGCTCGGCGCCCACTATGACCACTTCGCGCTTGTATGTACTAATTTGTATAGAACCAGTTTTCTCGCATTGGTTCTCGCAATAAGCGACAACCAGCTCGGCTCGGCAACAAGCTGCCACTCTGTACATACCTTAAGTCAAAATAAGTTTTTACGGTATTGATTCTTCAGTTTATTGAAGTAATGCAAATTTTGAAAAAAACGAGTCCCTAAGGGAAATGTTGTACAAATTGTTCTGAACATACCTGATCCATACCCGGAGCAGATGATGAGCAGAATACTACTTCTTAGGCCCTGTAGCAAAAAAATGAATCGGCGAAAGAAAATTTTAAAATAGAGAACAAAATAAGTTTTTGATCTTCTCAACTTTTTTCATCTGTCTTCTCAATGTTAAACCCTCGTTTCTAGTTTCGGCTCAGACCACTGCATATATAGAAGTCAAAATGTGAGTGCTGCTCCAACTTACAACGAAAAGTGAAAAAAAAACTTTCAGGAAATTTCCCTTTTGCTTCTTTTGTTAGTCGTCCAAATTCCGAAACATTATAGTCTCCAATAACTGCTGTCAACACAACATGCTTCCATTAACTGTAGTGTAAGATATACCAACAAGGCTTAAACAATTTGAATAAAAAACAAGTAAAAACGTTATATTCGACCGGGTCGAATCTTAAATACCCTCCAAATATTTAGTAAGTGAATTTGAAATGTTTAACTTGGTGGGACAGTGTTCCTTTGTATAATATCGTACGTCAACGCCCACTAAAGTTCAAAAATATACAATATCATGTTTTCCACAGACGAACGTATGGGCATTGCTAGACCGTCTTAGACTTCATCACTATTCTCTTTGGAGGGTATAAAAACTGTATTTTGGCGGGGTCGCTCTGGCAAGGGCTGTGGGGGAAACATTTCACCTTTGTCATAAAATTCTAAAAATAAATGCTTGGGATAATTATATACAAAACTAAAATTCCTTTTTTTTGATAGGGTCATTTAGCGGGCAAAGGGGGAGGAGGGGGGTAGGGCAGCAACAGGCAGTCATAAAACTCTAAAGATAAATGCTTGGGATGATTATATACAAAATTAAAAAAAAAAATTTTTTTTGGTAGGGTCATTTAGGGGGCAGGGGAAGGAGGTGGTAGGGCAGAGTAGTACCAGGTTTCGTCGCAGCTTCGTCATTTAAGCTTAAAAATGTTATTTTTAAGGAATGTAGGCTTAAGTAAAACAATTTGTTAAATTTTTATGCTATTTTTGCCTATAATAACGCCCACTAAAGTGGGCGGGGTCAAACAATATTTTTATTTTATTTTATGGCTCCAAGTTTAAGGCGTTGGACCGTATTTGACATAAAAATATATCATTTGCTTAACAAAATAACCAAAAAACTTTAAAAATTATGTTGTTTTTTCTGGGTTGGTTTAGTTCTTCTTAGGGGAACTTTTTTCCCTCTTGCCCGATTTAGCCCATCTTAGAACTTAGCCTGCTCTAAGCCTCAAAATATATTTATGCCAAATTTCAAGAATCTAACTCTTTTCGTGTGGACTGAGTCGTGATTTCCACCGACGGACGGACGGACATGCTCAGTTCGTCTTAGATTTCATCACTGATCAAGAATATACATATATACTTTATGGGGTCTGAGATGGATATTTCGATGCGTTACAAACGGAATGACAAAGTGAATATACCCTGCAAATTCTTTTTTGGAGGGTATAAAAAAAAATCTAACAA
This sequence comes from Linnaemya tessellans, assembly GCA_951800035.1. Lineage (NCBI taxonomy): Eukaryota > Metazoa > Arthropoda > Insecta > Diptera > Tachinidae > Linnaemya > Linnaemya tessellans. Next base: position 108,845,130 of record OX637532.1, on the reverse strand, counting down.
CAATACGTTTAAAAAAAGTTTACAAGTGGAATACCAAGAAGTGCCAAAGAACTATGTTGGACTTTGTTCGAAGAAAAGGGAGCGAAAGATGTCGTACGGAGGTGCGTTTGTGCAGTTATAGAAAAGCAATAAATACAGCAGCGAATTTCCCAAGTTCTTTTTTCAGTTTGTTGGCGCCAGAAAAACTTTTTCAAAATTACGTGAAAATTGGAAAACATAAATCACTCAGGCAGAACTTAAACTTTATTTTAACTAAAACAAAATTCTTTTTCTACTTTCGTTTCGTTTCGCTTTTTTTAATTTTGTTGTTGCTGTAGTTAGTAAATACTTTTCAGAAACTGTCAGGCATGGTAAAACAGCAGAGCGTTTTATAAGAACATATAAGAGACAAAAACAAGCAACAAATTAAAGACTGTTGTACTTCGGCAACAAGAGAAAAGAACAATTCAGAAATATGTTTTTATGCAAGAAGATTGTAAATTTATTTTTCTTTCTTACTTTTTTGTATTTAAAATCCCTCTACAGTTGAGTCCTTATGGCAGATTTAAACAAAACAAAATGTAGACTGAAAACAAAATGCATTAGCAAATTTTTACTTTAATGTTGTTCAGTTTTTATTTATTTTTAAAATGTTTACTTTTGGTTTCTTTGCACAAGCAGGGACTTTCAATTATTTATTATATACTTTTAGATAAACTAATACAAATCTCAACCTAATTAAATATTTAAAACAATTAAAAATTTAAAATTAAATGTTCTTTAAATTTTAATAGAATCGTGTCTTCAAATTATATAGATCGGTCTATATACCGCTGCTGTACACTTCGCCGAAATTCGTGACGACAGAAAACATTTTAAACTCTGTCTCAAATCCGTTTTACATATTCAGTCGGCCGTTTTTCGATACGCAATTTCGGTGTAAGTCTTTCAATATTAACCGGTTCAGGGCGAAATGCGCAGCAGACAAATTCCATCCTATATCTACGACTGAGTACGTGATCGAACCCATGCTTGCGAATTGTTAATTAACGCGTCAACTTTCTTAGACAACATTATCCTCATAAATAAATAATTCAATTTTACCCAATTCTAGACTATTTTCTGTGCAATCCATGGTTTATCTGATGAAGATCTATAAATTTTTCTTGGAACAATTATAAGTCGTCATATGATTACCTTTATGATCTGATTTAAATTATTTAAGTGCTTGAGAAATCAAAGAAGTTGGAGGCGGTGTACAGTTTTTTAATTTATTATAAAAATGTCATTAAAATATATTATGAAATATCACAAACGATTTCGAATGTTGTAAAAAATCAATCCATTAGATTTATATCAAGTTTTTTGACTACATTAATACTACAAATCCTTGAAGCAATCTGAATATCCTGAGCTTTGAAGCAATCTGAATATCCTGAGCTTTAGGTGACTGTTATAAGCAGACATGCCGTGCAAATTTTGTCAGGCTTTGTACGAAAGTCTTTAATCATATGCACAAGATTTCAGGACTTTCGGTACACTGTTTAGCTGCTGGGACAAATTGTGCAGAGTTTTTGACCGAACTCAGCAAAATTTAATTTCATAGAACTTTGACATACAAATTGTAGAATTGTAGAAAACGGCAATATTTATATTCACCTGCCGCAGGGTTTTGTATATCTTTTTGCATTTTCCGCCAAAAACGATTGGACTGCATGGCCTAGGGAATAATTCTATATAAATCCGCCATGAACAATTTTATTGTAAATAATCATGTGTTTTTGACGATGTTTAGTGTCAAACTAGAACTCTGGTAACCCTGATCTCAGTTGGCAAAATTATCTTAAAAGATAGGATTCAAGGCAAGAAGAGAAAAGTTATTTAGAAAGTAAACACACAATAATTTAAGTTATGAAAATGGGAACTGATATATTTTTTTTGATTTCGTGTGCATAAGATTCACCTTGTGTTTTTTTTATAAAAATATTTTATTATTGAACTAAGAGCCTGGTGCCAAATTACGGCATTCGGCATCGATCGAAATTTCAATACATTTTACATACAAATTTCGATCGATATGGAATGCCGTAATTTGGCTCCTGTTTTTGTAAATAAAATAATTATATTTTTTTCGGATCTTCCATTGCAACAAAAACAAATTTGAGTTTTCTTTTATTGTTGTTTCAAAATGAAAATATTTATTTTGTTTATGAAAACGGGCAGTAAAAAATTTGTTTTATTAGTTTTTCATGTAAAAACTAAAGTCGATCTTCTGTTCAAGAAATCAGAGCAAAGAAAAATGTTCGAAAAAGTTAGATTAACGTGAATAGAAACTGATGTTAAGAAAACATGCAAGAAGTTAAGAAATTTATAAATGGAAACGCGTGTCCCTCTAAGACGGCAAGATCTTGTACTTTGGAATATTTATCACCAACATCAAATTATTTAAATTACATAGCACATTTGGCTTCGGAAGGAGCTACACTACTCGTGCGTATTTCTGCCTATGGCTACTTATTAGGTGACACTGCAATAAGATAATACACTAGAGCCCCGACTTGCGTCGTTTCGATTTGCGTCGCTTTTTAAAAACTGGAAAAATTCGATTCGCGTTGTTACAATTTCAAGTTGAATTGAGCTCAATGTAAGCTAAATAAATTCAAATTTTTTAATGCATCTACTTTTTATGAATATACTCGTACATATCGCACTGCTTCCTCTAAAGAGGGTCAACGCGAAATTTTTAAATTTTCACTTTTTGCCAAAAATCATTGTACAGTGGGCATATCTACCCACTGTAAAAATCTTACATCAATATCTGTATTCTTCCGCCAAAAGAATATACAATTGTATCCCAGTTTGTGCTATAAAGTAGTATAAGGAATTTTCAGTGTTTTGCCTCTACTGAAAATTTGTAAATTTCGACCTTAGGCGATATGTAAATGAATTTAATTTTTGCTATGTTTTTTCTTAATCTATTGTTTTGTTATTTCTTTATAAATAATAATTATAAACATTTGTTCAAGTAAAGGAAATAAATAAATATGTATTCATACACTCAAAATATTCTGTACGTAAAATTAACTGAAATTGTCATATAAAATAAATGAATATGCGATTAAAAACCGGTCAACTTATTATTCATTTAACTTTAACAAAAATATCATTTAATTTTAAATGTTAAAAAATTAACAGACTTAAATCTGTAAAAAATATTGCTTTTCTCTTTTATTTTGTTAGCTCAAAGAGAAATAGTATTGTTTGAATCAGTTAAAATTAAAATTGCTTAAAATTTTAAATGATTGTTCATTTAAGAATTATTATACGGAATACTTCTTGAATGAAGTACATTCCGTTTCTTTAATAATATTGTGAATATACTTACAAATAAACAACGGACAATATTGAAAGCAACAGAAAATCCGTATTAATGTGTAGTTAGTTTTTTGAATGACTGTTAGAATCAGTTAAAAATAAATTTGCTTACATTTTTAAATGCTTATGCATTTAAAAATGACTGAACGGAAAACTTCTTGAACAAAATACATTCCGTTACTGTCATAATTTTGTCAGTGTACTTGTTTTCTATCAAAAATACAAAATTTTTGCTTTGTTTTGAATATTGTCCCCAATAAATACAATTTCAGTGCATTTATATAGAAAAAGGTGGTTCGATTTGCGTCGCTTCGATTTGCGTCGCGTTTCTCCGGTCCCCATTAACGACGCAAGTCGGGGCTCTAGTGTAGTTGCTATTTTGAAAATTTACGCGTTGTTTATGGCCGGTTAAGTATTTCTGCATATGGCTGTATTTCATCAGCTCTTAGACCGAAGCAATAAACTTCAACTGACTTTCAAAAATAACAAAACCTCTTAGTTTTGTCAAAAATCATTTGAAAACTCTACCAAAGAATAAGTATAGTTGGAATTGACATTTTTAAGACCACAACAAACATATTGTTTAAAAATTCAAAGAATTGCAGCCATATGGACCTACTTAATCCGCAGCAAACAAATCATATATTTAACAAATTGACGCATATCTAATATCTCAAGAAAATTTCATTGAAAAAAGTTGTTTTATAAAATAGTATGCGAGAACTGTATGAGTACTGAACTGTTGATAACGCACTTGAAAAACCTGTGAAGCCGTTTCACTGATTTCTTCATGATCTATTTCGCAATTATTGTTCCATTTTTAATTAAGCAAAACTTTTAAGGTTTGAATTTTTCTATGCTTAAGTACATGTTAAGGTGAGTTTCCAATCTTAAGTTAATTTAATATTAATTAACGTATTCATTTAAACTACTAACTTCGCAAGCTCTTCAAGCGTTTAGAAACAAGGTGAAAGCAACGCACCTTGAAAAACTGTTTTGTTGTCGTATTATTTTCATACTTTTTGTAATAAAATTTTAGTGAAAATACTAAAAATAATTAAATATCTGCAGGTCGGAAACGGAATTAATTTCGTATTTGGGTTCTTCAGAAAATGACAAGCGAAAAAATTTTTTGGAATAAAACCATTTTTAATATCGCGAAGGAAATTATTTACAAAAAGCAAAAAATATCTGGTTTCGAAAAATTGTTTCGGTTTCGAAACGAGAAATTTTCAAATCTAGTAGGTTTTGATTACATTTCCCGTACAATCTAGGTGCTCATTAGATTTTTCCAAAATCTAAAGAAATTTACTTTAAAAGACGCGGCAGTAAATGAGGTGGATTTGAAGGAAAATTGTTTCACATGGAATTTGACATATTGAGAGCAAACATATTGTGCGAACATTTTTATATTGGAATAAAATCTCGACATATCGCACCCTAAATACAAAAGGGTCACAACTCAAGATTTTCCAAAACTGAATTTTTGTCATAAATTAATTCAGAGTACACATCTCCAACTTCTGCAAAAATTTATTTCATATCACTATCTTCTTTAGCTGGAAAAATACAGTTGTGTCTAATTTTATGTTAAGTGCGTTGCTTCTACATACTCGTAAACAGGTTTTTGTGTCTTCTGAAAATTTTAATATTTTGAGTTGTGACCCTTTTGCATTTAGGGTGCGATATTTCGTATAGACTTGAAAAGAAATTTCCATCGAAATGCTCTAAATTTCGTGCACTTATTGCTGCACTATTAAAGGCTGCAGAACATTTGCCTAAATCACATCAAGGATTATGCTTGTATTAGTGGAAATGTGTTTGCATATGTCATACCGACGACCCTTGATCAAAAATGAAAAAAGTGAGATACTGATATTTCAAATATGATATTCAATAAATATGACGGATGGATCGCAGCGAAATATCCCTCAAAGACCCCATAAAGTATATATATTCTTGATCAGAATATCCGTCCGCTTTTGTATTCTATATTTTACCTTGCAATATAAAACAATTTACAAATTTTTCTCAAAGAAAAAAACAACAATTAAATTTGAGCACAAAAATGCTAATAAAATTTACTTAAGTGTTATTACAAATGCTTTTTGTTTATATTTCATAGTAAAGTTGTATAGTTTAGTTTAACTGAAATCGTTTGCATGAAGCTTCAAGGAAATAACTTGTCTGTTGCTTATAAAAATTAAATGTTGCTTTTGGAACTATTATTTATGCTTTTCTGATACACTTTATTGTTCATAACTTTAATATATAGTTGCATAATGTAACACACAACTTAGCTATAATTATTGTACATTTAGTATAAAAAATATTTATGTTTATTACAAAAAAAGCTTATATATAATTTACACAGGAAGGAAAGAACTACAGCACACAGCGATGTGTTTGTAGGTGCTAACAAAATTGTTCTTGTATCTAAGTGAAATGTGGAATATATAAATAGTTGTGGACTTTCTCATAAGTTTTTTAATATTATTAAATACTAGTTTATACCTTATAATTGTTTTTATGTAGTTGGAAACAAATATTATTTAGAAACTATTTCAGTTGCATTTAAGTTAAGGAAATGGAAGGAAAATAGCAGGAGGAGCTGCTGGCATAAAAATTTCTATAGTTCTTTGCTTTTATTGCTGGCAAAAGTGTGAATTTTCATTAACAGGAAATAAAAATAGATTTAAGCACCGGAATTTTAATATTTTGATTAAAAAAGTCTGAACTACGAGTTTATTGAGTTTTCTTTTACGTTTCACAAGTTCTTTAATTTTCATTATATTAGTATTTTTATTTATATTAAAGCTTGTTTTTCATTGCGCTTGGCTGTTTAGTTAACAGTGCTAAAACGCATGCTATTAAAAAAATATAAAATTGTGCTGCTTTTTTACAAATATAAAAACATGTGTTGTTAAAAATATCTGATTACAAATTTAAACGGTTGAAATATTATTGGCCATAAAGTGCATATTTAATTTAAACAAAATCATAAGCATGCAAAAAGATTTTTAATGAAATAAGAGTAACCAAATCAAAATATATTTTGATTTAAACACACAGTCACAGAGAAATTCAAAATTCGTGCAGGCTTTCCGTGCCCAAAATCGATATATAATTAAAAGCCAACTTGAATATTTTGTCACTACTTTCAGAACCGGATGGAACGAATTTCATCGTCCCAACATAAAAAAGAATTTAACATTAACTTTATCATATTCGAAATATTTTATTGATTTGATTCTCAGCCAGCGTTGCCATTTGCCAAGTTTTTCCTTTTTTTGCAAGTTTTTTGAGATGCAAAAAAGTTTTTAAATTATATGCAGTTTTTTCAATTTTTGTTAAATAACTTAAAGTTTGGAATTAATTTTATGAATATATGGATTGACGATATAATGCAGATTATACAATGAAATGACCTTATATTTTTCACTCCTTTTTTATACAACAATGTTGATTTGTTTTTACTCCCACCAAAAACAATGACGCTGTAATTATTTTAAATTGAAAGTGTGCAACTTCTGCAGTGCAGAAAAGCTGTTTTCGAAAGCCGCAATGCTTTCATCATCAGTGAATATAATTTTATTTTTTATTATTATTTATGTATATAACGTTTATGTATAGGTACATATTACGTATGCAATGTTTTTTATGTTTTGTATTAGTTAGAAAAATACGTTTTTTTTGTTAATAAAATATTTTTAATAAAAATGAAATCTAATTTCGTATTTTCGTTTATTATTTTGGCATATTTAAAGAAAAAGTTTTTTTTATTAAGAAAAAAAAAGTTTTTTTTTTCTGGAATGGCAAGTTTTTTGAAAAAAGAATATGGTAACGCTGTTCTCAGCACAAAAAAATAAATATTTACGAGGATTTGAAAAAGATCCAGCACAAATACGCTGTTTAAATATATCAATAACGAGACAATGATGAAATGAACAAAATGATGTCAGTCTAAATATTAAATATATTGAATAAACAGCCACATTTATATTGGGAACCATTTTTGTATGCTTTTCAGACTGCGTGTATGATTATTTTAAGGAAAATTATAATTTTAAACATAATGAGCTTTGAAGCTTTGAACTTTTGCTTTCCAAATTTATTCCGTAAAGTAAATGAAACGTATGTACATATGCTTACGTCAAACATACTTTTTTTTATTCACACACACTTTTTATATTAAAAATATATATGGATGGACTCTTAAATGAAATATCCGTAATTTCATGACAATTATAATATGAGCAGAAACCACCCATTAACAAAATGCGAACATTAAAAATTATTTTTAAACAAAAGATCAATGAAAAACGTTAAAAGTGTTTTTTTTAACTATCGTTATAAAAAATGACTTTTGCCTGGAATTATCCTGAATTCATGCTGATAATTAAGCCAAGAGGATAATTAATTAAAAAATAACTACAACAAATAACATTAAAAAATATGCAATTGTTATATAAAGTTAATTGTTCTACTTTGGGGTTTAAATGGCATTTTATATAGAAATTCAGAGAAAAACATGAAGAGAAAATTTTAAATCATATATTTTAAATTAGACTAAAACATTATTGTTATGAAATTTTTTATTTGACACATTGTTGTTACAATACTATTATATATAAATGAAATTTATTTGTTGGTGGCTAAGCAATGTCTATATGCATTTCATTGGTGCTTTACCAAATCATCAAAACTGTGGTTAAAGTCTACTGATGATTTGGTACGGCACCAATGAAATGCATATATACATACATTGCTTAGCCACTAACAAATAAATTTCATTTACATCTAAAACATTATTATTATATGCATATAAAAAAGTTTTGCGGGAACTATTTTAAACAAATTTTATAATTCATTTACTAGAAATATATAACGTGCATAATGCAAAAATTATTTAAAAAAATATAAATAAATAAAAAATTAATGCAAAAGTCAAGGAAATCCAAGTGATTAGAAACTGTTTCAATAGGAAAACATTTTAGGGCCTCGAAAAATATTAAAACATTTATATAAATATACAATTAAAATATTTTGCAACTGTCATAGTTATTTATTTATTTATTATTTCGTGTTAACTTACCTACCCTATGAAATAAATAGATTTATGTTTAAAAATTCAAAATTTGTTTCTTAAATTTTAATAAAATTTGCCTCCGAAAAAATCGTGATGCCTGTGGATCAAGTCCAAAGCATTTCATAGCAGAGAATAATCAATTTCTCAGTAATTTTCTGGTTTTCTCCGAACATATAAAATATTTCATTATGTCACGCCGGGTAAACCTTTGAGCTGACGCAGGCTATAGTCAACAACGTTAAATATCAAAATGGTTGCAGCAGATGAGAATGAACCACCTGCACTTCGTTCGCTGCTATTTTATGCGAGAAGGAAGAGGGGAAAAGTAACGAGTAGCCATGCGCGCATACTGTCTGTTCGTCTTCTTTTATTTTAATGTCAAAAACGCACACATGCATCACCTATACATACATATATGTCGCCAACAAGACATGCATTGTGTGAACGCCAATGAAATTTCAAAGAAGGAAATGTAAGAGTCATGACAATAAGACATGTATCGTCTGAACACAGACTTAGAAATTAATGAAAGTTTAAAAGGAAATCTAAAAGGCTCAGAGTAAACTCTTTTAGTATAAAAGGGTCCTTTCCGTTCTGGTGCTGTTTTAGGGTATGTACAGAGTGGCAGCTTGTTGCCGAGCCGAGCTGGTTGACGCTTTTTGCGAGAAACAAGTTTGATATTTTATATATTATTTGTGTGCATTTGGGTTTGTTGTCCATTGTTGTTTGTGAATTTAAAGTGAAAAGATATGGATTCGTCAGACGATGAGTACAGAGAAAAAAAAACTGACAAATTCTATTTGAATTTTGATTTTTTTGTTTAATCTTTATTTTATTTTTTAATTTTTATTTCCTTTTAAGTTTTTATTGCTTTTTTGATTGCATGTTTTATTTACTTTTTCTTAAATTTTTGTTTTTAATTTTTTTATGTTTTCCAAACAAGTTGATATCATAACAACATAAAATAAACAATGTTATCGGCGCTGAAATACGCTTTGAAACTGTTTTCTCGCATTCAATCAGCTTTGCGCTCTGAACCGCTCGGCGCCCACTATGACCACTTCGCGCTTGTATGTACTAATTTGTATAGAACCAGTTTGCTCGCATTGGATCTCGCAATAAGCGACAACCAGCTCGGCTTGGCAACAAGATGCCACTCTGTACCTACCCTTATAGCTGTTAATTAAGGAATATATTCTCGAGTTGAGGAATTAAGTAATTACAAATTGAAGCCACTTTTCATTAAATATAATCATTGGAATTTATTTAAATCATCTGCGATACTATATAGCTGCCATCAAGTTGTCATTAAAAATATTAATAATTCTCTTAATCCAATCCTACTAAAATAACTCGATTTCTACTATTCTTTTACAGTTCCGTCGAATACCCCTAATTAAGGCTTTTACAAAGCGTACCTCATGTATATTTAACCACGAAAAAGGCTTAAGCCACATGCATTTTAGAATTCGTCTCTTTTTAGGAAAATCGTTTAGTACGATCGTAAAGAATAAATTGTCGTCAAATGGTGAAGTTATGGGGCGTGAAATTTTTGAACTTTTATCACACGATAAGAGAAGAAACAAATAATTAAACACATTAAAAAATTCTATAAAAAATACTAAATAATAATAAATTTTGATCAGTTGGCTAATCGACCGTAAATAGCCGATTTACCCGTTAATCGAATATTTCACATTTTAAAATATGTTAACAGTTCCAAGGTTTTTTTTTTTTTTTTAATTTTCGTATTCTCTAGCTATTGAACTTGCGCCAGATCATTATCGTATGAAGCCAGTTTAGGAAATATAATTTTCATATGTTTTGTTTCGTTTTTGTTACATATTTTATTCCAAAAGTGTCAGATCTGTTAGCCCTATAAGAGCAATTTCTTACAAATAGTGATTTTCCAAATGTTTGCTATTTGTTAATAATACTTAATTAGTTTCAACTCTTAATTAAACGTATACAGTGTAATTTCTTATTCAATACTTATGAGTTTGTTATAAAATACTTATACTAAAATCTATGGTGATAGGATATCTACTTAATATTTAACTTTTTTATTATTTAGTCTTACAAACATTGTCAAAAGTTTTGATTCCATTTCACAGGATAAATTGTTTGAAATTGAACAGGAATTAATATTAAAATTTTTTTATCAGTAAATGTAGATTGAATAGAGATTAACAGTGTCATTATTTAACTTTTAATTGCCGCTTCTATTTCTGCCAGATTATTTCTGCATCATTTTTTATGAAGAATGGGGAGAAAAAAATATAGTAATTTACATAAAAGTTAATAACAAGAATTGTGTACAAACTCAATTGAAGAAAAATTAAAAATGTTAACATATAGAATTGAAAAGATAACTTTTTCAAGTGAAAGTAGTTTTTTAAGACGGACACGAGGAAAAATGCCAGTAAAGATGACAAATTAAATAATTTTTCTTTAAAAAATTATTCAAATGCAAAGAATTCGTACACGCTTGTGCAATATAAAGGGGTTTTCATTACACGCATACCAGCTTTAAATTTAAATAAAAATTTGTGTGAGATACCACCGGAATTTTTTATTCGCTTCAAAGACCTATTGATACCCTTACGAATGGAAACAACATTCTTCTGTTTTCGCGGGGCGCGTCTGCTGTGCCCTATTTTCCATGATTCTGGTGCTTAAATCAGGCTGATTTCGACTAAGAGCATAAGTACGGTAGGGTTTGGGGGCCGGTTTGGGTTGTGGCTTGTTTGCATACACCTGTGATCGCACAACCAGGAGTCTAACGGGGTCCAGTTGCACGATATCAGTGGGCACTTCTTATTACCTCCTCGTGAAATGATCATGCTCTCAAAGCACTTGCGACACGTAGCTCCGTAGTGTGATTGGTACACAGATCATTCAATTCGGGCCGTAATTGAATGGTCTTTTTTGACAGTGTTAGCCTAGCCAATGTCGTTCTCTAAGATATATGGACCGATCACGCCGCCAGCCCAAAATCGACAACAAAAAGTGACTTCTTCGACATACTCTTGGATTTTTTTTTTATCTCGGACCAGCACTCAGGGGACTAGAAAAGAGGGGATAGTATTGAGAGGACAGAAGAAGAAAGATGAGACGCTAGAGATTTTTTTTTTAGCTATTTCAACCTTTTTTCTTCGCCGGCTTATTTTTGCTACAGGACCGACGAAGGAGGATGCTGCTGTTACTCTGCTTTTTAGTACATGATCGTGTCAGTCGCTGCCAATTATGTTCAGTGACCAGTGCTATGCCTTCGTCATTGAAAAACATGCTGTCAACAACTAACACAACCACGCACTAATGCTGATCAGAAGAATTCAACACAATATTCATGACTCTGCGCGGGATTGAACACAGGACCCTTCGCTTCATAGTCTCGTGTTCTACTACTTCAGCCAAGAGCACCCTCAATGAATGAGTTCTCTTGTGCCAAGTATTCCTCTGCACACTCTCCCGGATAGCAGTGATGATTTCATCGACATAAGAGTGTTGGTCGATCGTTTACTGAACCAGTGGACTCAAAATTATGCACCCCTTTGGGAATAGTTGCCCGAACAGAACAACCATTTTGATAAAACAGTTTAAATTATTGAATGTTATATTCTTTCATGGAAATTTTTTAAAACATACTGAATAAATGGCAACTAATGTGGCAGATGTAGCTTCAGCAAAATGGTCGTTATCAACTGCCAAAGTTCGAAAGTCCCCGTTGGAAGACCCTTCATTTAAAATTTTTCGTTTTGTAATCATGAGAGAACAAAACAGAATGTAAAGTATGGAATATTTTACATAAAAAGAAAGTTAACAAAAATTACCGAATGTATTGAGGTCAATACTCAAGATTTATATATTAGTGTATTAGTGGTAATTGGTAGCCAAATATCTGTCAATGAAATAACGCAACCATCTAAGGTGATTATTGTTTGGGTTCCGGCACATGTGTTCTCTCCTGCCAACTTCGTTCCTTTCTTCTTCTTTGGCAATGTAGTAAAAAAGTAGTCGGCGAAGTAAAAGGTTTTAATAGCTACAAAAAATTTTCTATCTTCATCTGTCCTTTCAATACCATCCCCTCCTTCGCAGCTCCCGCGCAAGGCACTGCATATGAAATGCCCTAACTGCTGGTTCGAAATAAAACAAAAAATAAAAACAGGGGATAACATTGAACAGCTGCTTAACAGAAATTTTTAGTACACGTTTTTTTTCAGTGTGAATCTATAAACCGCAGGTGAAAAAGTTTGTATGGCTAGACCCACGTGGTCCCATTATGATGTGCGCAGAGCTGCCGATATCCTCAAACTTGACAAGTGCCATTTGTCTTATGCTCATAAAACTTTAGCTTCATTCGGGGATGTTAAACAAATTTGTTTAATTTTACAGTCATGTCACAGAGTTCAATTCGGTTCGGAAGCGGAATTGATTCCGTATTTTGGTTTCTCAGAAAATGATAAACGAATAAATATTTCCAAATGAAGGCATTTCTAATATCATGAAGGAAGTTGGATAATGAAATTAAAAGCGAACTCTTTTGGTTTTCTGAGGAATCAAAATACGGACTCGTATTCTGTGACATGACGGATATTCTTAACTATTTACACATACATTTAACTTGTTTCAAACAATTACGATTTAAATTTTAAACAAATTAGTTATCTTAAGAATTAAATATAACACTTAAAAAACGCTTAAAACATTTCCATATTAACACACTTTAACAGGTCAAGCAATTACGATTTAAATTTTAACAATTCAATTCAAACAATTACGATTTAAATTTTAAACAAATTAGTTATCTTAAGAATTAAATATAACACTTAAAAAACGCTTAAAACATTTCCATATTAACACACTTTAACAGGTCAAGCTTAACTTTTTTAGTTTTACATATAAGCATATTTACAGAAGCAGTTATTTAATTACGTAAAATTGAAAATTGAATTCAAATAAATCATAAACATTTTAATTTTCAAACTTTCAGCAACACAAATTTATCATCTTTACCGGTGCTTTCCACAAGCATTTGTTTTATCTGAAACCAATTGTTTTGAATGTTTATGAAACCAACACAAACTTCTACAACAAACCACGGCATGAAAAATAAACTTCCTGTTTGTGACACTTTTTATTATTATTTGCATTTCGTTTTCTGGCATAGGAAATTTATTTAATAAAAGATCACACATTTCATTTGTAATTAGTCCAATAACATAGAATTAGACCGCTAATTGCTTTTGGCATGACAACAAAAAGTTTTGCTTTATTTCAGACACATTTTTAACACAAGATTAAATACACACGCTTTGCCTTTTTACCAAAAAATACAAATAAAAGAGCTACTACAGAAGAGTACTCGTAGATAAATAGAACTGCTTTGAAAAGGAATTGAACAAAATAGTCATAATAATGAGCACCAAATAAAACAAACTTTTATACATAAATTAAAGCAAATTTCCCATAATAGAAAAAGAAACGACGGTATTAACGCCCTCGTTTATTCAAAGGTGAATTAACTCTTTTTTCAGTAAACCCATTATGTAAAATTATTCAAATTAAATGCTTTTTCTGGTTGCAATCATTAACTTTTAGTTTTAAACTGTGGCATGATGAAGATTTGAATATATTTTAGGAATTTCTAAATTTATAATGCTGGAATTGAACCCTGACAATGATCTTAACATATAAATTAAAATATTCAAATAAGTTATACGATTTAGTTGTCTGTATAATTTATCAATTAGTTTCGTCAATGCAAACTCCAAAATTTATTGTGGTTTCTTAAGCAAAATTAATAGACGCACTGTGTCAACTATTTACGTTTGGAATGCAGAGTTCCCCAAGGTCGATTAGTTGAAAAATATATGGTCAAGTTTTTTCAATTAGTTTCTTATTCCAGACGCATTTAATAGTATATTAAAGTCATTTTTAGTTTCTTGTCGTTTTGCTGCTCAATTAAGTCTTTAACGCGCACCGCCCCAAATTAAACATGAAGTTATCATTAAATCATTGCAATTTATGTTTGTTTTTATTGAAAAAACATGTCTACTGCATTTTAAGATTTGACCGCTGCTGCATTATCAATCATTATTTACACGTTATTCTTGGTCGTATTTAAATTTTATTAAAAAAAAGACAATCCTTACGACATTGCTGTTACAACTGACATCAGTAAAACATGCCATTAAGCACAATTTTAATATACTTTTAACATTAAAATGACAGTGACGAATGACCATCGACTCTTGTTTTCAATGTTCATGCTGTACTTCAATTATAAATTTATAAAACGTCGTCACAGCTTTAGAATGAATGTCAAGAGACTGTTTTCCGACTTTCGTTTTCAACGCTACCGCAACAAAATATATATATATATATTTACAATTTAAAAATATTCTATGCTATTTTTTTACTTTCAAAAGCTTGTTTTGCAAAAAAGGTACAGTTAAACTTTGTTGAAGAAATTCTTGCGGACAAAATTCAAGATCAGTGAATATTCATATTCATAATCTTTAATGGTATTAAAAAAGTCGAACCCACCGCGATTAATGGGAATTTTTATGCTACTTGTAACAACTAATACACTTGGTTCAAAAATTGCTTTCTCCCACAAGCAGTTTTCAAATAAGTATGTTTCAAATTATGTATGAATTTTTAATAATAATTTATAAAATAATAAAAAATGGTTTGCAGTCTTGCAGATTTGAACTTAAGCCCGTTGATAAAATTAACAATTTATAAGTATGTTTCTTTAAAACTAAATTTTAAAGAAATATTCTTTAAAAAAATATCATTTTCGATAAAGTACCTTTTAAGAAAGTACTTTTCCAAAGCAATTTAAGAAAATTCCCTTCTTAAAGTTTTCATTTCATGAATGATAGTGTATATCAAGCCATATTCGACTGACACTATCATGTACTAAAAAGCAGAGTAACAGCACGCACCTTCGTCGGCCCTGTAGCAAATATTAGCCGGCGAAGTAAAAGGTTGAAATAGCTACAAAAACAACTGTCTATCTTCTCATCTTTCCTAATCTGTCCCCTCAATTCTATCCCCTCGTTTTCAGTTCCGGCGCAATGCATTGCATATATAGGAGTCATCCCCTGAGTGCTGGTCCAAGATAAAAAAAAGCACCGACATCAAACATTTTCAAATAATTAAAGTACACTTTTAGAAATTATGTTTTCAAGAACAACATTTTCTAAAAAGTAGCACTTTCGAATATACCATTTCCAAAGAAGGCTGTTTTAAAAGCGAATGTTCATCTTTTTTCCTTCCACTAAGAAAATTTTATATTTAACAAAAAATCAGCAATTCAATTACTTGAACAGAAATAACAACAAAAAAAGCTTTAGATATCAGCAGCCGATGACCGATGGAATATTGGGAATATTAATCGTCAGGGTTGTTGAATTTCGTACTAACTTCTCATATTTAATTTTCGTCAAAACCATTGGTTAAATAGTTGATATTCCTACTAACTAGCACCACTTGAAACAGTGGAAAAATTAAACAAAGAACGCTGATGACTCGAAATCAGTTCTGATCCGTTCTGCTGGTTTGATTTGTAGAAAATATTCTTAATATTCCACTGTTAATATAAATAAATAGAATTTGAAGAAATTCATTTTTAAATATAAATAAAAAATAATTTGCAGTTTCGCATATTTGAACTTAGAGCCCGTTGGAAAAAATTAAAATCCTGTAATATAATTTACATAAGAAAGTTCAACTAATAAAATAGAAATTGATATATAATTTAAAAAATCAGGAAGTTAATGGTTTTACTTTACTTTATAAGAATCGGGTTTATACCAATTCTCGGCATTTTGAGTTACTAGAAGGCTTTCCTGACTACTCCGTTACTATGTCCCTATGTATGTGTGTGGGTGTGTTTATAATATATATATATATATATATATATATATAAATATATATATATATATATATATATATATATATATATATATATATATATATATATATGTGTGGGTGCGGGTGTATGTGTGACCCGCTTAACGACTGCACCGAATCGGAACAAACTAGTTTAATTTCCAGGAATTCATTCTGGTTCGGACTAGCAGATTTCGAGAAATATAGAAAAAAACTCATGCACATTTTGTTTCAAATAAAATTAAACAGGTTTGCTGATCGATATCAAAAACCACTCAGATCTCTTTGCTCTTTTCGTAAACGACGAATTTCGAAAAAAAAAGATTTTTGAAGGCTCCAGTGTTCCAGATTTGTTCATAGGACTCGAGGAAATACATCAACCACTACATCACGTGGGAATCGGCTGATCGATTCAAGAGTTACAGCTGTTTGAAAACTAAAATAATAGTATTTTTTAGCGGTTCAAATTAGCGGGAAGTTGCAAAAACGGCCTTCACGGTCCACCTTTTTCAATGTTATCAAGGAGTATTTTTGCAAATGTACCAAAATAATCTTCCAATACACAGATCGGTTCAATATCCACAACTCAGGTTTAAAATGTTTAAAAGTTTTATGGATATTCTCGATTTCTCTGTACAGAGAAAGGATATTGAAAACGCGTACGATTTTAGTTTAGCCTTTACAATTGTGCCAAACAATATTCGAGATTTTTTTTTTCGGAAGAATAAAACGCTCCTATACACAATGGTTTACCTAATTCAATTTTCGTTATCTGTATGATTTTAAAAATACAAATACAAACTTCTTGGTAGCGCCAATTCCACAGAAACTAAGATTGTACGTAACCACTAATCTAACCCTTAGTAATCCAAAATCTATAAACTTAGTTCTGAAACAGTCCTTGCTCATGTCCTTGTAAAATTCAAAGTTAAACAGCTCTTTTCCAAATACATAATATACATGCGGTCTGATCCACTGTTATTTATTAATATTATTGCTCCAGCATTCAACTATTTGACCTTGAGAGAAGTTATTGTAGCAGTGAATGTGTATTCTCTCGACTTTACTTGGAACATTTAGTTGAAAAAACAAAGTCTAAATTTGCTTGCTAATGGGGAGGAAAAATAAAACAAGTGGAACATTGTGCCACTCTTTTCTATTAAGCAAAATATTATTGTATTTTTTCTTTGAAATTTTCAAACACTGATTGTGCTTCTATGAAATGAATAACAACATTTAGAAAGTATTGCCGTGTCACATCCATTATGAATTGCACTTCAGGGAGAAAAGCTCATGGGGGATAGTGAATTTTAAACGTGTATTTCATATTGTATATAACAATTAAGAAAAAGGCAAAGGCAAAAACTAGAATATTCATATTACAATTCGCAGCAGTTTTAAAACATACTGAATAGAACTTATATTTCATTCTTATATTGTTAATGGCTCCAAAATTAAGCAAAAAAAATATATTACACGAAGTAGCATATGCAAATGAATTAAATCAAGTAAAAACGTTGAATTCGAGCTGGTCGAATCTTAAATACTCTCCAAATATTTAGTAAGTAAATTTTAAATGTTTAACCTCGTGGGACAGAGTTCCTTTATATGATATCGTACGTCAACGCCCACGGAAGGAGGCGGGGTACAAAAATAGACTACATAATGTTTTCAACTGTCTTAGATTTCATCACTGATCAAGAATATATATACTTTATTTTTGGAGGGTATTATAACTGTATTTTGGCGGGGTCGCTCTGGCAAGGGTCGTGGGGACATTTCACCTTTCCCATAAAACTTCAAAAATAAATTTACGGAATAATTAAAGGTAGAACTTATTTAAATTTTATTTATTTATTTATTTTTTGGTGGGGTCATTTAGGGGAAAAGGAGGAGGAGGAGTTAGGGCAGAGTAGTACCAGGTTACGTCTCAGATTCGTCACTAAAGTTTAAAAATGTTATTTTTAAGGCATGTAGGCTTAAATAATACATGTTGACAATTTTTACACTTTTTTTACATATAATAATTCCCACTAAAGGTGGCGGGGTTAAAAAATAAATATTTTTGATTTTATGGCTCCAAGTTTAACACGTTGGACGTTCTTTGATATAAAAATGTGTCATTTGCTTAACAAAATTACAAAAGAACTTTAAATATTATGTTGGTTTTCAGAAGTTGGTTTAGAGGAACTTTTTTCGATCTTGCTCGATTTAGCCCATTTCAGAACTTGGCCTGTGCTATCCGTCAAGATATATTTGTACCAAATTTCAAGAGTCTGGCTCTTTTCGTTTGAACTGAATCGTGCTTTCCACAGACGGACGCACGGATTTTGTTAAGCAAATGATATATTCTTATGTCAAAGAATGTCCAACGCGTTAAACTTGGAGCCATAAAATAAAAATAAATAATGTTTGGACCCCGCCCCCTTTAGAGGGCATCATTGTATGTAAAAATTTAACAATTTGTTTTACTTAAGCCTACATTCCTTAAAAATAACATGTTTAAACTTTAATGACGAAGCTGAGACGTAAAATTTTTAAATTTTGTATATAATTATCCCAAACCTTTACTTTTAGAAATTTATGACAAAGGTGAAATGTCTCCCCCACAGCCCTTGCCAGAGCGACCCCGCCAAAATACAGTTTTAATACCCTTTAAGGAGAATTGGAACCCATAAAGTATATATATTCTTGATCAGTGAAATCTGAGACGATCTAGCAATGCCCATTCATTCGTCTGTGGAAGACATGATATAGTATATTTTTGGACCCCGCCCACTTTAGTGGGCGTTGACGTACGATATTATAAGCAAAAATAGTGTAAATATTGAAAAATTTTTGTTCCTTAAGCCTATAAGAAGCTGAGATGTTCCCTGATCTTGCAGAGATGAAACTTCTCTCCCACGGCCCTTCCCGGAATGTCTCTCTCAAGATTCGACCCAGTCGAATATAGCGTTTTTACTTGTTTTTTTGTATATTTTTGTTTTTGTTTTTAATAGTAATAAAAAACAGAAAAAAGGTGAAATTTTCAAAAATTCCCCAAAAAAATCTAAATAATGTCTAAAAGTAGAGATTTCATATTTTATAGTGAACTATAAATTTTTTACAAACTAGATGGAAGTCTCTTTCAAAAACATTTTTACAAAAAATTGAACAAAAAAAATTTTTTTTAATTTCGAACAAATTTTCTTATCATAAGAATATAAAATAAAATTTTTCTAAAAATGAATATCAGCGGCTGATAATATAGCCTTTCGCAGAGAAAAAAAGTCAATCTAAATTCTTTATTCGTTTAGCCACAAAAAAATATTGTAAATGTCTCAAAACCGTAAAAACTCAGTAAAATCGAATGCAATTTACTCAACTTTCCTGACTTCAACAGGGTCGCAAGACGACAAATCTCAGACAAAAGCCTAGAAAATTCACTATACGATGCAGAATTTTAGATCTGCGTATTTTCTTAATTTTAAGTTTTAGCCTAATGTCCGGCTAGAATGGCCAAATACCTCTACGTGCGACAGCGAGTTGTTCTTAATAGAAGATTACTAACCGTTATCAAAATACCCAAATCGTATCATTTTAGGTACATTTCATCCAGCATCTTGGTACTACAACATTTTGGAAAATTTTGGTTTTCGTAAAAATAAATCATAAAAAAAATAAATAAATTCGTGTCCACATCTGGCGCAAAACCATCTTGCTGTTGCATAAAATTTGTTTCTAATCTCAAAAAAAATCTTCTGATAGGGAACCTGGTTGGGTTTTACGACCTTACCCCACTGTGTTCCGAACAGCGCGTGAATTTCACTGATCACCACCAACCAGGAGTGCATCCGGGTGCAACCAAGGAATGTGAGTACACGTTTAAAATACACTGCCTTACTACTGCAGCGAACTTGGTAATTTTTTCAGACCTCGTTCCAAGCGTTGATCGGGGGAGAGGTTTCTACAGTTTCTCCAAGCATGGCTTTTGCTGGTAACCCATAGAACTTATATTAGTTTCTGCCCGATCTCTGAAATACAGAGCAACGGGAGTGCATATAAAAGAATTAAAAGAAGTAGTTCCGCTTCTTTTAAATAGTACGGAGTCCTAGTAAGATCTCTGATGTAGGAAACTCGCCATTTCTAAAATCACTGTATCGGAAAATATGGCGGGAAATTTAGGGGAGCATCGGTCTCCGACATAAGTCTAGTGTGAGAAAGTAGGCTAAAGAACGCATAAGTTTTCAGTTAAGAGGCCAAAATCAATAGAAAGACAAAACCTACGACGGTTTTGCTTTCGGGGCTACACAGTTTTCAGACACAACTTTTGCTGCTAATCCATAGAACCTATATTGTTTCTGCCCAAACTCCGAAATAACAGAGCAACAGGAGGGCATGTAAGTAATTTAAAATTAATAAATAGTACTGTTCTTAATATGATCTCTGAAATAGAATCCCCGGAACCACTCCTAATTGCAGAGATAAGGAAAGAATTCGTGTAGCTTATATGTGCCTGCCTATTTCTGAAAGGACTTAGGCACAGGCCTGAGTAGGAAAATCGCTGGACTACCGCATATAAGATAGATCAAAAGGAGTAGGTTAAACTGCCATCTACGAAAGTTTGAAATAAGAAAGTAGGCTCAACGACGCACAGTGGTATTTTTTTTGGCAAAAAGTCTATTTTTTACAGTTATTTTTTAGAAATCTAATGATGCAATTCTGTAGAGAAATGTTTCATTAAATCATGATTTGTTTTTGAAAAAAATATAATTTTTTATAAAAAAGAGTGTGGTAAAGTTATCTAAATATTATACAACGAAAACTGATGAAAATTTTACTACATTTCAGTTGTTTATGCAATAAATATGGTTCAACTACCAATAGTTTTAGAGCATTTTTATTAAAATATAGTATTTTAAATTTAATAGGAAAGAAACAATATTTAAATTACATATATAGTTTAAGAGATCTGAGCAAATCAAAATGACTCCAAAAAATTTTGCATTTGCAGTTTTCATTAGAAAAAAATAGCTCGGTCTACCTCCGTGTTAGTACTACTACTAAATGAAAGTTTGGAATATTTTCTTTCATTTTATGTAAAACAATGCTGCGACTTTTTGCGATCGCTGAACAAACTTATAAATTTTGTGATAGAACTCACGTATTTTTTATGAATATTTACAATAAAAAAAATGTTTAAAATGTTTTTTACTCATTTTGTTTATACTCAAATAAAATTATTCTTAAATTTTTACAATAGGTGAGAAGGGTATCAGATAGGGTAGCGAAACATGATGATACAGTTACAGAAATGATGGATGATGAATAAAAGTCTATATTTAAGTGCATATATTGAAATTTATTTATATATAAATGCAATTTATATGTTGGTGGTTAAGCAATGTCTATATGCATTTCATTGGTGCTTTAGCAAATCATCAGTAGACTTTAACCACAGTTTTCAAAAGTTAACAACCTATATTATATTACTATATTATATATATATATATATATATATATATATATATATATATATATATATATATACTATATATATATATATATATATATATATATATATATATATATATATATATAATAGTATTGTGACAACAATGCGTCAAATTAAAATTTCATAGAAATGTATTTATAAAATAATTAGTTTTGGTAAAGAAACAAAAAGTTGTAGGAAAAAATTTGGTATGGGCTCTATGGGCGGTGGGTAGTGGGCGTGGCCTATTTTGATTAAACTTTATTTTATTCTTAATTGAGGTAATAAAAGGCTCTGTGCCAAATTTCAAAAACTTTAAAACAAAAATAAATTGTGAGTTCTATGGGTGGTGGGTAGTGGGCGTGGCCAATTTTGATGAAACTTTATTTTATTCTTAATTGACGCAATAAAATCCTCTGTGACAAATTTCAAAAACTTTGGACAAAAATAAATTTTGGGCTCTATGGGCGGTGGGTAGTGGGCGTGGCCAATTTTGATGAAACTTTATTTTATTCTTAATTGAGGTAATAAAAGGCTCTATGACAAATTTCAAAAACTTTGGACAAACAATTTTTTGGGTTCTATGGGCGATGGGTAGTAGGCGTGGCCAATTTGGATAAAACTTTATATTTTTCTTAATTGAGGTAACCAAAGGCTCATAGCAAAATTTCAACAGTCTACGAGCACTCCTTATATTTTTTGCCAAACATTGTTTGAAGAAATCCCACTGTGCGACGTCTAGATTCTAGTTAAGGAACCAAAGTCAGTAGAAAGAGTAACTTATAATGGTTTCCAGACTTTACTTTTGCCAGTAACTCATAAAGGTTTATGTGTTTCTGCCCAATTTCTGATTAACAGTGCCACGAGAGTGCATATAAGAATTTAAAAAGAAGTATGTTCGCCTACGTGGTCTGTATAACATCGAATGTGAAGCGACACCTTAGTTCGAGTGTAAAGAAACAACTGCATTCAACAGAATTCACCAGTAGCATTAACTGGTAGCACGGGATTCAGTATAGGATCCACAGTATATTCTACGACTGAATATTGGTGAGATCTCTTTTGGCAGTCTACGTGATGGCTGTGGTTGCCACCAATTATTGGTAGATATGTCAGACGCTGCTTCTATGGTACTGTCACTGAAGTACCAAAAATCCATAGTAATTGCCACCCAGTTTCCTTTCGTGTATGAGCCTTATAATAGTGCAAGCGGTTGCTGAACATCAAAATTTTTACAGTGGTTTAATCCACCGTAGGTAGAGCCACCGCGAAAGGAGCTGACGTTAAACTCAGACATATTAACTCGCAAACACAATACTGTATTAATCGAGTGTCTATAAGCTGCGACGCTACCGGAACCGAGGTATAACTAGCATGATAGCCGTCTACAAACATAAATTAAAGCTGTAATTACATCACTATCTTTATAGGTTCTGCTGATTTCGTAACAGCACATGGATACTGATACTATAGGCTAGGCCGAAGACCAACCAGCCACTAGCATCAGTCCGTACCCGATGCCTCTACCATGGAGTCTTGGTGGCTAGTCACACCCTATACGTGAACTCCCGAAGAACATCTCACCAATATTCGGACATTCTTTTGTTAAAGCAATTAAGTCTATCACACGAAATGATATGGCTAAGCGAATCATAGTAAAATATTACGTTGCTATCACACTCAACAGACCTGCGATTTTGCGTTGAGAAGAGATATCATATGCGGAGCACAACGTCTCCCGTAGAGCCAGTGTTAACTCTGTTCAAGCCTGTAAAGAAAACCTCTGTAGGTTGATTTTCTAATGACTTTGGTTCTGCAGCGAATCTAAGACGCACTTGTTGACTTTCTAGCACGCTGCTGTAAGGGAACCTAGTTCCCTTAAAAATCTTATATACGAGTATACTCCCACTGTTCTGATATTTTATAGTAACATGTAACCCGCTTCCACGGTATGTACCGCAACAAGTTTTGGACTATCATCTGGATACTACCATGTACTGAAGAGCAGAGGAACACCAGCTTCCTTTCTACCATCTCATCTTCCTTCATCTGTCCTCTCATATCTATGTCTGTCTAGTTCCGGAGCAATGCGCTGCATATGCTGGTCCGAAATAAAAAAAAACATATTGAAAGTTTTGTTTGCATTTTGTGGTTCTGTCATCATTGAGTAATTTTATTAATTTCGATTTTTTTAGGTTTTATATCAACTTGGGCAATATTGGGATTGAACAGAATGGCACTACATGTCAGCACATGAAAATGTACAGTCTTTAGAGCAGCTTTTAAAGACATTCACTCAAATTCGGTCCAACATGAATTTTTCTAACAAACATATGTAAATATTTTATACCGTAATTATTAAATATTATTAATTCAGAAGCAAATTTTAAGAACGGAATTTGCTTCTTATATATATTTTTTATACGTATATATTTTAGATATAGGCATGCTTTTGTTTACTATAACAGCAAATAATAAATCAAAAATTACTTGTATGTTTTTTAAATTTAGAATTTAAATGCAAATATGTAGTTCTAAAGTGTGTTCGGTATACACATACTCGTACTTTAGAATATGTTTGACCAAAATAGCTTTTTTGTCGCTTATATGATTTATGAAAGTAGTTCATCAGTCAAAAATTTATTGAATGTATGATTATTAATTTAATTATTGAAATTACATTTGGTTTAATGTTTGTATATTCTAATGGGGAATGAGTATTTCCGTTTCCTCTTGACAGAACTATCATACTTCGCTCGATTTCCTCAATAACGTCATAATTGTAGATTCATTTTCTGTGCAATTATTTTTTTTTGTCTGTAGTTATGCTGTTGTTTGAGCAAATGAGCCATTTGTAAAATTAATTCAATTGCAAGCGAACTTCACTTATCAAGTAAAACATAAATTTAAATACCCCGGAGGCAATAAGTAAAAAAAAAAAAAAAAATAACTCAAAATATAAATAAATGCCAGTCAAGATTATTCAATAATTTATACACACTGACTGTCTACTTGAGCAACAGCTGTGCTGACGCCTAAAGGCCACAACAACATTAATAATCTTTATTGTTTGAAGGACGCGCAGGATGGACATCAAACTCCTTCTATTGTAAACAGACAAAATTATTCCTCATATTCTGTATTAATTCATTGTATGTTTTTGTAAAGAAAATTAAAATTTTCCTTTGGGATTTTATACTGAAAGCAATGACATATATGAGTTTTTTTTTATGGTTGTTTCACTGTAAACTTTCAGACGAAAATTTTTAATTTATTTACAAAAACAGGCAGTAAAAATATTGTTTAAATATTTTTTATTTAAATATATGAACCTTGAAATGACACTTTGACTACCAAAGCAAAACATACACAATTATTTGTTTAAAGAACCTCTTCTGATGGTCAGAGGAAAGAAATCCAAAGGAAATTAACTCATCGCTCACCTGGCATTTACATTTTTTAATTGCGGCATTACACGTATGAGGCTTTATTAGTGAAGCAATCTATTATTCTAGTAAATATGAATGGGTATCCCAAATATTTTTGGGATAATCATGTGTCGAGTTATGGGTGCTAAAATATTGCCGTTTTAAGAATTATGTTACGAACTAGATAAGAATAAAACTAAAAAATATGATAAATTAAAATCGTCTGATCTTTTTAAAAAAATATGTATTTAAAAAATATTTTTTTTGTGTTGAAAACCGGAATCTTTTAAATACGACGTGTTTTACTTTTTTATACTGTAAAAGTTTGATAATGGGTCCTAAAAACAATCCCTTATTTTCTCATCTTTATTCATCCGTCTTATCAATACTAAAGTCTAGTTCCTTTCAATGCACTGCATAAGAAGAGATTATCCCCCGAGTACTGGCCCTAATTTAAAAAATAGGTTTAAAATTTATGGTAATTTCCCCACATGCGCTAAAACAGAAGATGCTTGAAACATTAATTGGTGCAATTGTGCTGTTTTTGGTACTATTCAAACTTGAAAAGTATGTGGTACACCTGATCAGTAGTCAAATCTAAGACGATCTAGTTATGTCCGTCCGTCTGACTGAGGAAATCGGAATACAGTCCAAACGAAAAGAGACTTGAAATTTGGTATAGATAACGTTTGAAGAATAGCACAGGTCAAGTTCGTAAATGGGTTGAACCGGGCCAGAGGAAAAAAAGAACTGAACTAACCTCACAAAAAAAAACAGTTTTTAATTTTTTTTTGTAATATTGTTAAGCAAATAATATATTTTTATGTCAAAGAAGGTCTAAAGCGTTTTTGGACCCCGCCTTCTTTAATGGACGTTGAATATTATATGCAAAAATAGTGTAAATATTATATAACAAATTGTATTCCTTAAGCCTGCATTCCTTAAAGATTAAATTGCTAAGCATTTATGACGATGATGAGACGTTGTCTGATCGCCCGTTGCCCTGCCCTCTGGTATTTAAGTTTCGACCCGGTCGAATATAACGTTCTTACATGTTTGATTCGGAAAATAATAAATGAAAGAAATGTTTTCAAAACTATGGAAACTCTTAGAGTAATATTATGAGTTCCACAATAAAATGAAAACACGATGAGAATCTTATGAAAATATTCCCTACGGGAAATTTTGCACTAATAGTCCTACGGGAAATGTTGCATCTGCCCTTAAGACAGATGAAAATGAGAGCATTACAAAAAGTTACCGAGTCGTGACTGGTAAAACGAGCACATATCACAAAAGTAGATTAAAATTGCTTTAACAATTCTCTCACTCTGCGTAACATCGTAACATTTATTTTTAATTTCTGTAACCGGTCTTTATAAAACCGCAATTGAGACTAGCAATCGTACTAAGGATACCACAATAGGAGAAGTACCTAAAGGTCAAGTCTAGCATCTGTTACCAAGTTCACATACTTAAACTGCTGCTGCTCAAGTTGTGAGTGATATTTGATATGGATCTGCTTGTGCTATGAAGCTCGTATCGTTGTGCCATCTCGTAATGATAAACACGATATTAGCTGAAGCTTGTTACTTAACATTTCATTCTGTGTTTCGTTGTGAAAAATTGTGTACAGTAAAAAGAAACAGATTTTACTGCAGAAGAGCCAAATTATATTTGATTTCTATTTTTTTTTTTTGGCACAAATAGAGTTTTCATTTTGAACCAATAATAAATTCCTTTTACACAAACTAAAAAAAATTCACTGTGACTTGAAGCTTGGAAGCAAAACTAAACGAAAAGTTGTTCAAACAGATTTCTATGCGTAAATATTAGGTAACTTTAAAAGGGCATTGAAAAGAAGTTGAGCAACAAAAGTTCAAGTGTGTGGACCGGGACAGACAAACTGAAACTGCAGCTCTTTATGGTATAGTCCACATCCAGTAGCTAATTTATTCTAATAAATAAATATTTTATATAACAAACTCAACTATTTTTGTTATATTATAAAAAATTTCAATTTTTTAATATTTTTTAAAGTTGATGGTAAAATTTCCAAATTCTCAATGACATTTTTGTATCACACCCAATAAAAATAATCCGAAAAATAAGCCAGAAATATTTAAATGCAATTTGGTTCACTACAAAATTCTGATCAGAGAATGCCGTCTATTCAACGATATAATTCACAAGGTCTACAACTAATTAGAATAGGTTGTCCTGAACTTAGGCTATCTATCATAAGAGATTGTAAAGGCAATGTTAGCAAAATTGTTCTTAATTCATAACTGTAAAAGTTGAATGAAAATTTTCTGGACTGCAATATAAGGGAAATAATTGATCTCTTTTGAACTTCAACACTTATTTGCATTCATTTTATGAAATATTTTTGAATGCCATTAAAAATATTAAGTTGCTATTAGTGACTGCGACAATAATATGCAAAATAAATGATATGACAAAATATTGATTTACTGGATGTCCCACGATGTAACATGATATCGTACTTTCAGATAATTATATAGGATACATATGAAAAGTTTAGAGCTTCTTTTTCTTTATAATTTAATTGTGCAACAGGAATAGCCAGTTACACGGTGTTCAGATATGCACTTTAATAGAGTTTTCAATCCATGCCACTATTGAGCTCAATTAACTATATAAAATTTTAATTAAGTAATTGCTTAATTAACACATAATTGTTATAGTATTGAGTAAAACAAACCTGGTGCAGACTTAAACTACAAACGAAATATGTCGAGCCATGTCGAAGGTACGTTATTGATACTAAATATAATTAGAAAATAAAAAAAAAACAAAAACAAAGATGAACTTGAGGTCCTCACGAATATAAAAATGTTATTCTTTTAGTTGTCATACGATAATTGAATTGAACTATATATGTGAACAAGAAGATAATTATGTCAATAAAGTGAATATTGATTGACTCATCTAAAAATACATGTCTGAACACCATTTAAACTCAAAAATACAACAAGCAAAACAACATGTATAGATTAAGATATAAAAATTAAATTTTATATTTTTCGCTTTAATTTAATAATTCAGTATATATTTATGAAATCTTATATTTGTAGAGTGGCAGTGATTCATAATTCCATTATGATCTTTCTAGTTAGTCTTACATTAAATACTTATAATATTATCTTAAACTTGAAGAGGTTCGACTATTAATTAGCACAAAAAAAACAAAGAATCTAGTATTTAAAAGTCATATTACATACTTTTCAAGAAAACCGAACATTAGGCGATTTTACCACAAACATTTCTTTAAAATAACAATTATGCGATGATTTTTAAATCAACTTGCGCGTCTCATGTATTTCTTCAGTCAAGTAGTTAACAAACATAAAGGCATTCTTTATTTAAATAGAGAAATAAGTAAAAGCAAAACTACATTTCTATGATAATAAGGACTTCGTCTAAATTCCTTTAAGCATACACTCAAAATATTTGTATATTTGTAAAAAGCCGGTTGGTTGGTGAATTAATAAATTTAATTTTTTTGGTGTGAAGTGGTTTGTAAGCATGAAATTGAAACATAAAAAAAGTACAAAGAGAGACAAAAAAGAACAAGATGGAAAGAAAAAGTTACAAGCCATTAGGAAGAACCTTTAACCACAATACAAATTTTATTTAATAAACAGTTTAATGAAAATGGATTGTGAAGAATAGATGAAGGCAATTCTGTTTGCCACATAAGTACATGTGTTTCCATAAGCAAAAGATTAACCAAAATACAACCAGGTGAGTAGCAAAACTTTTCGTCATCAGCCAAAAATGCAAACGTAAGCAATATGAATTTAAATTGTTTAAATTTTTTTTATATTTTTGTGTATAAGCAAATCTTTTCAATAACTTAAGAGCCAGTTTTACAGTGTGAAGTAAAGGATTTTGAAATCAAGTTTAAAAGTTGTGCTCATTTTGTCAGTCACCCATATTCCGTAACTATTTATTAACATCGTGCCAGGAATATATCAAAAATAGGTCACTTACCTACTCCTTGTGGACAACAATTAACAACTTCTGACAGGATGTAACTACGATTTAAGGAATTGAGTGTAGCAAGAAGCTATTAGAAATTGTTAATTGCTGAGGAAAATGACTACAGAAGTGTCTTAACGTGACGTTGACGAATAGTAACAGTATAAGGGGGAATATTCACGAAAATTAGAAACAGACGAATTCTCATTTTTGTTATGCTTTTAGCCTACAAACGCCACTTATTCGTATTCACAATTAACTAATAAACAATGAAAGCACCTATAAGAGGTGTTTCCATCAAGGTAAGACAGCCAGACGCATTCATAAAATAGTGCAGTGTTAGCTCGCCACCCTTTTTCACATTTTTCGCTCTCTTCGGCGCAAGATTTGAATATATATATATATATATATATATATATATATATATATTTTTTTTTTTTTTTTTTCTATATTTTTAATATATATTCTATATTTTTAATATATATTAAACACGTTCCAATATCATCATATTTATTGAACCTGTCGTATTGAGCTAATGAATCGCGACCCATATCACAGGATTGCCTAATTTTCTCAAATCGCGTTCAATGGAAGAAATTTATCGCGTGTAGGGAGGAAATTTATTTTTATGTAGGGCTAATGAATCGCGACCCATATCACAGGATTGCCTAATTTTCTCAAATCGCGTTCAATGGAAGAAATTTATCGCGTGTAGGGAGGAAATTTATTTCTTTGAAAAGAACGTGGTGGCATACGCTGTGAGGTGACTTCTGGTATTTTTGTTCTTAATTTACTAATCTTGTTTTAGTTTTGAAAGTTTAAATTTCGCTTCCAATTTGCGAGAAGTTAACAACTTTGGAACGTCTGAGACGTATCACATGGTACCAAAATTGGTGTTAGTTAAACCACCCTAACGACAGCATCATGCCACACAGGAAACAATCATGGTAGTAATTAGTTTTTATATTAAAGTGTATGTGATAGAGATTATGCATTTCAAAAGTGTCCACTTAAGATTGCTTCTTCATTGTGATGTTTTACAGCTGGACACTAGACTTGTGTCGAACAAGAACCGTTGATCAAACCAATTTTAATTTGAATGGGTGGGTGTTTGGTCACGTCTACTGGACACCGTTTGGTTTTCAAACAAATTCTTGGCGTGATTTGTAATGTTTTGCGAAGAAGTATATTAAGAAAATTCGTTTATTTTATTTGATAACTCTATAATCCAATTTTAAATAACTCAGGAGCAGAGATAAGACTGTCCTACTCCAACAGTAGTTTTCGGAAGATAACTCCAAGGAGTGCACTGTTGTCTGGCTGAAGTATCATGTCGTTTATATTCATGTCCTTCTATGTGGACTAGAACCAAAGGAATGTCACTTCAAGGGAAATTATGTTTTTTTGATGAACTCTACACTAAGTCGTCACAGCTGTTTGTGATTTTGTTCTATGTTTATGATAAACTGGAAATTCCATTGTAATCAATTTTAATTTTTATTTTCAGTTAACCAAATTTATAAAAATAATTTATTTATTACTACGTTAAAAGCATTAAGTAGTTGATATTCCTATTGACTAGTACTACCGTGCAAAGTGGAAAAAGTTGAACGAAGATCGCTAATGAGATGGCGAAGTGGCTCGAAATCAGTACTGATCTGTTCTGCTAGTTTTTATAACAAATATTCTAAATATCCCACTCTTAAGAACAATAACTTGAATAAAACTTCTTAAAAAATTATAATTTGAAGATTGCGGATTTAAATTTGAGACCGAATAAAAAATGCCTAATTTAATGAAATCAACAAGTTCGAAAAATAAAATTATACATTCATCTTTAATGATACTTTTATTCATAATTCTCATCGCCTAACAGAATAATTTTTTTGATTTAATCAATTAATCGAACGAGCGAAAACAACTTTTTTAATTACTCGAACAAAGTTGAAGGGCGAATAATTTAGAACTCTAGTAGATACTCACGTATCCGAACCAAAGTTCCTTCCGAAGAAGGGAGCAGCGATATTGTTGTTGTTTGGGATCATATTCCTAATTGTATTATTTGCAGAAAAATTTGCAGTTTTAGAATGCAGACTTGGGCAGATTAATTAAAAATAATTTACTATTGAAGAAAAGTGTAAGTTCTTACTGAAATGATTGCCAACCCTACATTATTGCACTTTTCTTAATACTGTTTAGGTAAAGACAGGCAAGGAAGTAGTCTTTATACTTAAAACGCCCAGAAATCCCTATTTTCCTCTAACGGGCGACAAAAATAATGGCACGGTTCTTTAAGCTGAACTCAGTTATAAATCTCGGTAACCAAATTCTTGCATTCTTATTAGTCCTTTAAAAATATGGATACAAAAAATTGTTCATCATATTAACATTAGCTTCATTTGCTTTAATAAAACTTTTAAAATATTTTCACTGTAAAACTGACTCTTATATAAACACAAGCACCAGATTAACTATTAAATATTGTCGGTTGATCAATCAATTAATAAATAAATAAACAAACTGAAATGGAAGGTGTGTGCGTGGACGTGGTAAATTTAAAATAGTGACAAACAAACAGTGTAAGTGTTTCCATAGTGTGGATTGGTAAAAATATGTGCCAGTGTAGACAACTGCATGTAGTTTCCAACAGTGTGCGCGTGTGAGTGTGCGTGTGCATGGTAAGCATACATAAACATAAAATGTAAGGATACTCGGAATACGAGCACGATGTGATGTTAATATTTAATCAAAATATGCATGTTGTTATAAGAAATAAAATACGTAAAAAATACTTTCACCAAAAAAGTCAACTTTTGTAAGCAAAATATTAATAAATAATGTGAAATAAATAGCAGAACTGTGAAAATGATACACATATAAACTTTTATACTGCAATTACCTGATATCTTCGACATCGTCGTCACTTAAAGTTTCACGCAAAACATCAATATTGTCATTTGCATTTCTTGCTTGTCGCGCCATATCGACAGCATCCTCATTGTCGTCATCTGTATCCTCATTGTCGTTATCATCGTCATCGTCATCATCATCATCGTCTTCACTGTAATCATTTTCATCATGATTGTCGTAATCATCATGGTTGTCATCATGCCCATCATCCACATCGTCATCATCATCTCTGTTGTCAATTTTCCTACTGCCATCATCGAATAATTTTGATTTCTTTTTATCACGGCATAATGTTGCAATTTTACGCTCTTCCTCCTGCTTGAGTTTCTCAACTTCGTCTTTTGACAGGAATGAAAAAACTTTTTCTACAAAAAATTAACAAGCAGAATTTTTTTATTAGAAATAAAGGGCCATGAAAAATAAGACGAAAATGGTTTCAACATAAAAACATATTGCATTAATATATAATACGTTGAAATATGCCTTGTAAAGGAATTTTTATAGTTTCCTGTCAATATGGCAATAAACTACCAATTGATATTTTTTGAACATCAATAACATTTTTTCCAAGAACTTTTTAAGAAACTATTACACGCATAAAGTTTGAGCGCATCTTGCATACGTAAATAATTTTCTTCGATTTGAATAAACTGGCCACAATGATTTACGATGTCAGGTGGGTGATATGGCGGTATTTATGTGGTTCAGCTTTAAATTTTGTTATTAACTAAATTGCAGCATCAGGCAAGTATAAAGAGCATTTCTTAAGCGAAACCATTTTTCCATTCTGTTAAGGTTCTAATTGTTTATGATATTTGCTTTTACATACATTTATATGAATTTTTTTCGTATACATATTCTGGGTGCTTAGGAATAGGGAAACCGAATCAGCGATGTCCATCTGTACGCGCAAATGGTTTCCTAAAGCCCCCAGAAGAACTATAGTCTTCGGAGTTTTCTTGATGTATTAAATAGATAGCCACTGAAAATCAGCAAATTAAAGAATTGGTTCCAGGCATGGAAAACTTAACTATCGGCCATGTGATGGAAATCGCTTATCGCATGAAATAAAGCGTTTTCGATTTGAAGTCACAAAATTGGTGTGCTGTAGGTCGCAATCGCTCAAAATCGTTCAAAGGAAATTGGCGTTTTTCAAGTCGCATGTGATTTGAAAATCGTGCGATTCACAGCACATACATGTATGTTTTGTGTATATAAAAGTAATTAGCTAAAACATTTTTTTATTTTTTATACCGGAGGAAATTGGTAGTAAAAATCAATAAGACGATTGACATAAAAATGACCATGTAAAACAAATTTTTTCTTTCGCTTTTGTACTAAATATATTTGAGAGTAGGAAAATTTAAGCTTTTTCCGGAATATTAAAGTAACAAAATAAAAATTACATTATACTTTGGCATAAATACGATTTATATTTACAATATGCATTCACTGAACGTTTAAGGTTTAGCTACACACTCAAATTTACAACTGGGCCATGTGCATCTGATATTTTTATCTTTTAAATTTTTATTATTTCAAAAGCCAATTTTCCACATAAAATAATTTATGGCAAAAACTAAAAGTTTCTCCCAAAATGTAAAACATGTTTGTCGAAGTTTTGCTAAACAATTTTATGATAGAAAAAAACTTTAATTCTCAACATAACCACTAAATAAGCCTTAAGATTTTTGCTTTTTGTACAACTTTTCAATCTCCTTCAAAAATAGAAGTAGAAATAAAAACAATAAATAAAAAAATGGAAAATAAAATAAAAGCATGATGTAGGAATTTTAAAAGTGATTGCTCTTCTGCATTTTATGAAAAGTTGCCCCTACACAAACAAATTTACGTACATATGCTCCTGTGTCTCCTGGATGCTGATGCACATACCAACATAAAAGAAATTTCATCAATTTTTACAGCTTGTTGGACTAGACAACAACTACTTGTGCAACAGCAACAACGGCAAACAAAAAGTACTAAAAATTTTAAAAGTTTTTTTGTTTTCTCTTTAAAGAAAACTTTAATGCATGCAGGCTGCCTGCAACTGCTAATTACACTAAAGGACGTGTCAGTTTTTTTACTTTTTATTGTGGAGAGTCACAAGCAGCAAATGCATTTGATTCCTTTTTCTTACGCAAGAAACTTTGTAGCCAACAGAATAACTAACCAAACATCCCAACACAACAACAAGATGATGATCATTAGCATGGTGACGGCAATAATGAAGAAACTAACCAAGAGCAGCAGCAAAAAGTCATAATGCTAATTTCCTAAGATATTTAATATTTTCTTCGTTTTAATCTTTGCTTTATGCTGCTGTCTAATATACTAGAATCCTTCTGTTACTCATACGCCACAGGCAAACTTGTATTCAACACATAACGACCAACTGATGTGTGCAGATAGTTTTTCAGTACTTCTTAAGGCCTTGAGTTTTCTCTATTATTTTGTATATAAATTTCTGCTTACTGACCAAGAAGATTCTTGAAGCAACAGCTTTTATGTTGCCAGGAGCAACAATATACACAAATATGTATACTAAATGTGCTCGTGTGTAAGTATAACAAGATTGCGAAAAATAAATAAAAAACAGAAGAAACGAAATTATAATAAGAAAATAAACTTTTTACTTGAAGTGATTTTAATAAGATTTTATAATGATTTGCCAGAGAGGAAAAGAAAGGCGAAACGTATAAATAATAATGTTGCACGGAGTAAAAAAAAACTTGTATGTAAAATTGTCCTTTTCTGTTTCTACTTGTACTCGCACATGAATGTTGCTCACAATTTCTTTAAAAGTGAACAAATTGGGAAGGGAATTTAGGAAACTGCATAGCAATGTGAATGATTTAGAAAAATATTACAACTGAATTTGAAAATCTTTATCAGATATTCACAAACTGAAAATATACTCTCCGAGAAGGCAATGTCACAAAGGGAAAAATACAAGTATGACAAACGCAGCCAGCAGTACTCATTTTTGAATTCAAAATACTTCCTTCATATCGAAAACCTCCATATAAAAAGTATGCCTTTTGGAAGCTGATTAGTGCAAAAGTTTTTATCTGATGGTTTCATTAACTAGAGTTAGTGCTACAATCAACTTATTTTCTACTTGCCGGCTGCTTAGCCTCTGTAACAGACATAATCCGACACTATTTACATATGTACGTATGTACAATACAGTGCATTCTATATGTATTTACTGTTTCCAGAAGTGCGTTGTGTAAATAAGAGTCTAGACATCCAACGCAGAGCGATATAGATTATCAGTACCGACTACACCCAACATGAAGCAGCCGACGGATTTTCATAAGAATATTATGATATTCAAATTTGTAAACTGTGGCGGTCTATTATATCCACGATTGCAGGCCACGAATAAAAACCATCAGCCTGATCATTGAGAGAACACATAGAGCCCTTGGAGTCACTGACTAATTCAAGATACATTTCCAGGACAGGATATTCTAAAGAAAAGTGATTCCAACCGCGAATTAGTCTTAGATTATTTGCCGTGAGTCACATGAGCATATGCGGTGTAGAGTGAGACAGAATTTGAACAGGTGAACTCCTGAGCTTCATCAGAGATTTTCAAAGGAGGACGAAGTCAGGAATTAATTTACGTCAAGTGTCTTCGTTTGGTAAAGGTTCAAGACTCTCGTTAGCACTCACCAGTTCCATCACCAACTCTTACTACATCCCAAACGGCATTTATGAACTCATGTTTAAATAAGATCTGTTTCTCGAGACCACAAATTACGTGGCATAAATGCAGGTGAGTAAAAGCTCTTGTATCAAAAACACCATCCACTTCTCAGTGTAAAAACTCGTTCATGTAGCCCACTTAAGGTCAAGGTACTCCTCAGGATATTAGTTGATCAAACTCATCTTCTGATCAATAGATTTGCTGTCAGAACTACCAAAATAAGACAGATCAAATTTGCTAAATTGCCCAAACAATTACAAAAATGTTCCACAATTAAGAAAAAAAGGCTAATTTTTGTAACATTGATTTTTGTGTTATCTAATATAATTAATAGAAGCAAGTAACATTTTAACCCCCATATTCATAAAAAAATAAAACGTATTTGAAATCTGTTTTAAGAAAATTTTGTATGAGAAAATTTTATTAAAATACATTTCAAACTCATTTTAAATTGTATGAATACCGGGGTAAATACCTATACATATTTTAAAAATAGTTACCACTTCGAAAACTTAAATCAGTTTACTATCATATTTATGGATACGGAACAACAGTTTCATATTAATTTTAGTTCTATTAATTGCCACCAAAAACCTGAACAAACTCTGTACTTCTGCGTTTCAGCAGGGTAAAGCCATGAGAAACCATACAAAACTTGACAGCGATTTAAAGGAGTTTACTTTAATGGAGTTTTTAAAATTGTAGACTCGAAACCATAATTCGGTTTATATTCGTTTTCATGTCCCATAACTGCTCAATTAGATAACTTCAATAATTTTGAATTTTTTATACATTTTTCAGTATACCAAAAATTCATTGTCATTATCAATTGAGAGATTCTGTTGAAATTTTCTTCAATAGTAATATTTTTAAGATTTTTGTATAAATAGTGCTAAATAATTTATAAAAAGTGCTAAGTTGACATTTAGCACTTTTTAAATTTTTAATTTTAAATCAGAGTAAAAAGTGCTAACATGCAAAGCCTACTTGGTATTATCAAAGAACCCCTGAATGTCACTGATGAAGCAGAGAGAGATAGAGTGTGAGAGAGAGAGAGAGCAGGTTTGTAAGATAGCAAAGTGTTTTGAACTACTGCCGTTAGATGAGACACAGTATTTTTCATTTATTATCTTTGACGCAATACAACCACAGGGAGATTTGCGGAAAGCACCTTGCGTCTACAGCGTAATTTGGACGTATGGCTTCGAATGGACGGGCTAGCATCCAAGCTGATCCTCAATCGTGTAATTGTGAGTCATATTCCTTGTATACAAATATGACACCTGATTTATTCTCTCAGCCCCGTTTATTGTCTGTAAAGATGCTAATATCTGTAGCCCTGATATTAACAATGGTCCACTTTAAGGCCTCCGTGATCGCACGAGTTTCCGCCTAGAAGGCTGTATTGTTGTAAGTTAAGCGGAAGTAAATTTCGGTCTCCGGTTCTTCTGAAGCATCTTCCAAAAGGCACTTTCGAACTTTGAAAGTTGTTAACGGATATATTTTGCTAAAGCTGCATCTGTCAAAGTAGCTGTTATTTAATTAGCCTACCTTGCTGAATTAGCTCTTACGCATACAGCATTCAACAACAAGTGGATATAATAAAATTGTTTTATCGAAATGGGTGTTTTGCGTGGTGAACCTCCCGCGCAATTTTTGATCGAAAAATCATTATGAGCCATGAGCACCATTTCTGGATGAAAGGGTACATGAATAAATGAAGTCTTCGAATTTACATGTAAACTCGGACAAAGCAGTGCTTCTCTATGAAACTTCTCTCCCAACACATTATTTTTAAGAAACCATTTGTATGGCGTTGGCAATCAAATTTATCTCAGTTTTAAATACTTTCATAAACTGTTTATTCTTACCTCTAGCAACTTTACTTTAACTTTAACTTTAGCCACTAAACTATTCTTATTTTGACATTCTTTTCTCACATCTCGTATGTATGAAGAATTGCATGTCTTTTTCTCTGTCCTTCTCAATACGATTCTAGAAAATCCAAACATTTAGCACTTTAACTAGTTTCTTTTGACAGCTCCAGTACAATATCGCTCAATTCACCCTTATCTTACCTTTAAGCATTCAAATTCGACAATTTCGAATAGATTCAAGACAAAAGGCTATATCTATCTTTAATCCTTTACAATAGGCCGTATTCAGAGACTAAAACGTCAAATACGGTAAGGGTGATATATTGGTCTTCTTTCGGTTAAGCCTAGACATACATAATTTATCACTTAATGCTATACCGAATGTGGTAACACCTAAAATGTGTTATTTGCTTATTAAAAATCGTTTTCTTATTGAAAAGGTCTAAATAAAATCTTAGTTGATTTATTTCGGATCCCACAAAATGTGGGATGGAAAAATGATATGATATTATATTTAATTTTAATATTTATAACAAGGAAATCCGAATGGATTTTATTTTTTCCATCATGAGCAATAATTTTCGCATATCAATTATTTAAATAACTTTCCAATACGCCTACTTTTTAATTATAACTTGTAAAAGAATACAATAACAGAAATTCAGTTTTAATTTATTTGCTTAAGAAATAATTACCTTTCTTTTGTGTGGGTTTGTGTTGGTCCTCCATGGCAGATTCAAAGAAACGTTTTTTATCGGAAACCGATTTAGGCACTTTTTTTGTGGATGATGAAGTTTTTGTGGCTTCAGCAGGTGAAATCTGGAAAGGTTTTGTTTATACAAATTAAAATTATTTATGAATCGTTGTATAGACTGTCGTATTTATAAAAGAACATAATTTTGTTTTGAAGACTGGCACAAAAGAAAATGTTAGTACAGGGTTTCTTTTGTCAGCATATAAAAACAATTTTGTAATGAATTCGGCGTTGAAACTACTCATACATGTACAAAAATATAATATACTTTTATTTGTTAAATTTTAAAATAACATCTTATGTATGATTATGTTAAGTCCTTAGGTTATTTTAAATATGTTACACAAATCCTTGTAGTCATTTAATTGTTTGTTTTACCAAAGAGTGCCATACAAAGTCCTCTTAAAACTTGTTGTAAAAAACGATGCAG
The DNA here is from genome assembly GCA_951800035.1 of Linnaemya tessellans. Lineage (NCBI taxonomy): Eukaryota > Metazoa > Arthropoda > Insecta > Diptera > Tachinidae > Linnaemya > Linnaemya tessellans. The sequence continues at coordinate 108,806,193 of OX637532.1, read as the reverse complement.
TGAAACCAAAGCTGACCAATACAGACACAAGATTTGCCAAATAGAAAAATATCCCAACACCCTTAAACACACACTAGAGCATTATTTGTGGTTACAGGCACATTGAGAACATGCATATTTGTTATTGTAGTTTTGGTTAAAAGAACACCCACACACACATATACACACAACGAAACTTCTAACAAAACAGAGTGACCAAAGCAAAAAATAGCAACAACAAACATGAAAATGATTCACACAACAATAAGCCACATAAAATTGAGCATAAAGAACACATTCGTGGGTCTTGTTGCATTTTCTGTGTAGGGTAAAGGATTTTGTACTCTTATTACCTTGTGCAGGTTAGAGACGGCATAACAACTCGACAAAAATTTTTAGGCCAAATTTTGCACAGACCAACAATCCAAAACAGTTTTTTACAATACGACACCACGATAGTGTTGGCAACTTTAAAGAATCGTTGAATATTTCTTTGATTGTAAGAACCAAATGATTTAATTTTCGCTTCTGTTATTTATAGTAAATTACTTATGTAAAAAAAACATATTACAATTTTTATAAAACGTCTTCTATATTAATGTCGAAAATTGGACTATCTTCATAAAATAATTTTTTTTTGTCTCAACATGTTGATAGAATAATTAATTTTGAATTTGTGTACATTGATGAGAATTACTTAGTTCGGTATATGCTGCTAAGAAATAATCTCCCTTATTCTATAACTATTTGTCAATGTCATGTTTAGACAATATTAAAAAATTGACACTTTTGTTAAATTTTTCTTCAGCAATTGACAATTTGTAACAATCTCTTGCTACATTGAAGACCTGTGAGTATTCACAGGCTGTCAGAAGTAGTTAATTGTTTTTCACAAGAAGTAGACAAGATATTGTCTTGACGTGATGTTGACAAACAGTTATAGAATAAAGAGGAATATTACAACAACAATTTCAAGGATTAGCTCATAGCTCATATTATATATTTTCAAGAGAAATAAGTAAAACGTCGTAAAATGTGTGGCAAATCAAATAAACTAAACTTAAACATAGCATTAAAAAATATATTCACTAATATCGCGAAGATGTTCCATAGTTTCTAATTTGCCGTCGAGATTATTTCCCGTAACAACGTTTTTGTGAGCAAATTTTTAAAAGTTAACAAAAATGGCATCACCATTAGGCATTTCCATGAATTATGTTGCAAAACCAATTCAAAACAAGAGTCAAAGCGAAAGAGATGGGAACATTTATATCAGATGTAATTTGTGTGTAAGGACTTTATCGATTGCCGTTTTTACTTTATTTAAAGTAGGAAAACATTTAAATATATACTTTTTATTTTTATTTAAATGATGTTGAAGTAAGAAAACAAAAAATTAACTAATACATTTTATATGAAATACTTATACGATGTCAAAGGTTGTTGCGTCATATATTTTCGCTAGTCTCGAGCAGTATAGAAAAATACAACAAAATACTCGACAGAACTAAACCGCTTTTTATATACCGTTAAACCCTCGTATCAAGAAACTCTCAAGAAACATAAAATATCACAGCTGAAGATGTGATTCCTAAAGGCGGATACAATTTAATTAATAAATTTATTTTACAAATTTATTCGACCTTTTTTCTTAGTAGAATTTTGTATTTATTTGAGATGCAGGACAATTACGTTTTTAGCATAAAAATTCTTATGTCTTTTTCTTATAATTGTTACAAATAGTATCAACGTATAAACAGATAAACGATAAAGCGCTACATTAAATTAAATTAAGATTTATAGGCTAATTGTTCGAAATTTCTGTTTTTTAAATTCCAAGGCACAAAAGAAAGTCAACATCAGTTTTTAATTATTCAACTTACACAGCAGAGCAGAATGGCTGTTTTCGAAAGCTGCAACAGTTTCATCATCAGTGCTCATGTTTATTGTGTTTGTCACCACTTATTAGGTGGCTTAGTTGAATATGATAACAGCTCTAATTTAAAGAAATTTTATTAGGAAATTGCATACGAGAACTGTATCAACCTGATGGTAACACATTTTCGTTTTAGTACCCGTGTTGCTGTTTGATTATTTTCTTCATGACCCATTTTTCTGAATTTAAGCCAAACTTTTTTGGTTTGAATTCTTTCGCAAGAGCGAAATATATATATGTACTTATATATTCTTTTCACAAAATAAGAACAAGTAATTTCCCTTATTCCGTTACTATTTGTCAATGTCACCTCAAGATAATGTGAACGACGAGACAATTCTATACGTTTTATCTTCAGCAATGGGCTATTTGCAGCACCCTTTTGCTTTATTAAATACCATATTGAGAAGACAGAGGAAAAGTTTGCAACAAATCTGGCGGCAGCTAAGATTTTATTTTCAGTTAAGATAAGATATTGTAAAGCAAGATTTTTTATGCTCTAAAATTTGTTGATCCTTTCGATTAATTGTGTGGTCGAGTAATATTTAAGTAAAATGATTTTTTTTAGGAAAAAAAATTTAGGGTTTAAATTCCCTATTAATTTATTTTGCAGTAATGACATAATTTATACAGTCTGCAACATCAGAGCGTACTAAGTGTTATATTTTATTATATTTATATATTTCATATAAAATATTAAAGCAATTAAGTGTCTCCCTTGTATTTTATATCCTTCTGATGACAGTGAGAGAGATATTTTTTAATTAATTAAATCATTTTATCACGATCCCACAAAAATTTTAATTTTTTCAGTCTAATTAAGTTCTTTAGTTCACTAGACAGAATTTTTTACAATTGAAAAAAAAAATATTATTTATAGCAGGAAATTTGCTTTCGCACCCTTTTTTCTCCATCAGCAAATTTAACCAAAGGTTGTGAAAAGTATAATAAATTCTTAGCACAGAAAGCATTGTGCGAATGCAAGTGTAACAAGGCATATGAAAAACAAATATTACACTGTAGCCAGAACTGGTTATCCAGAGGTTTTAACTGTTAATGTGCAACGCTTCTGTTTAAGATGAACTTTAAAAATTTTTAAATTTACCTATAAAATTCAGTTACAATTAATTTCAACTTCCATAAAATGTTAAGGTCGTTTTAAACTTTATGATTATGTAATAACACAATGTCACAACTTGATTGTATAAATACGTAGGATTGTACATTGATAGAAGATTAATACAAAAAACTCAAATTAAAATGAAGAAACAACAATTAACGATTAACACTAAAAAACTCCATTGGCATCTTGGACCAAATACAAAATTAAGTTTAGAATATAAAGTAGTCCTGTATAAAAGTATTTCAAAACCTGTTTGGACTTATGGAATTCAACTTTGAGGAACAGCTAGCAACTCAAATATTGAAATTTTGCAAAGATGTCGGTCTAAAACTCTACGCTCGATAGTAAACGCTCCATGGTTTATATCAAACAATACAATACATAATGATCTCAATATTCCGAAATTGAAAGACGTAATTAGAAGATGTAGTGAAACCTATTTAGAAATGATAAGTCAACATATCAACCCACTTGCTGCTGCTCTTCTTGATAATACCAATGAAATTACCAGACTTAAAAGGTACCATATTTTGGACCTTCGTTTTAGAAATTAATTTCCATGTTTTAATTTATTATATTAAATGTACATTAAATGTATTAGCTCTTTCTTAATATTTCTTTGTAATTATGTTATCATCAGTGGAGTTTAACATATTATGTTAATATTATTTAATCAAATTTACTTATTGTCTTTTAATGCACAAATTGTAAATAAAGAATTACAAAAAAATATATATTAAAATTTAAAATGAAATTTATTTGTTGGTGGTCAAGCAATGTCTATATGCATTTCATTTAACCACAGTTTGGAAAATTAAAAACCTTTTATCTTATGCACATACTTTCGAAAACCATCTGAGAATTCACAATTTGTATATTACAAACTATTTTCAAAAATCACAACAGAACAAGCATAGTAGGCCTTGAAACTCATACAAAACTAAACCAACAAACAAATTATATTCGATATGAATCTATTTTATTTTTCTACGCCTTTATACAATCAGAAATCCATTGGATAACAAGAAAAGTATTTATAAGGCAAAATGAAAAATAAAATCTAAATCAAACTGTTATGAAATTTTTATTTGACATATTGTTGTCACAATACTATTTTAAATGAAATTTATTTGTCAAATAACAATATGTCAAATAAAAATTTCATAACAATTAAAATTTAAAGTTACACAAAAAATGTTTATTCTTCACCAGAAGCAGGATCTAATCTTATTTTTGATCGAAATGTTATTCTGTGGAGCAGATTTATGTTGTCGATTTAACAATCATTGTTGTTGTTAAATTGAATTTACTTAACCAGACCAGATATGCTAATTGTTCTGGTTAATTTGGCGTGTGTAGTTACAACAGAATGGACGTTGTAAACTGGGTTTGTTGGAAGATCCTTTTTAAGTAGTATCAACAAATTCATTCTGAGTGGGCTTTCCCAAAAGTTCTTGTAATTTTTTTTTATATAAAACATGTCTAAAAAGAATGACATTTATATGTATCAAATGCAGTTTACATATTAATTGTGTGTTTTGTGAAACGGTGTAAAATAAAGTGTCTCGTTTTAACAAAACGATCATTTATCAAAGAAAAGTCAGTAACATTTTCATTTCTATTTGCGTTTTAATTTTGCAATGGGTGTTGTATTTATCTCAACAACTTAAGGCTACAAACAAATGGAACATTTACATATAACATGTACAAAATGGTACGTTGACTTACTGGCTCAAACAACAACGTTTCCCCACGTAGCACAGAAGAAGCATCTAACCATTCCAACAACCCACAGCAACAGGCAAAAATGATTAATAGTCAGTAGTTGTTTTGTTTCGCTCATAAATTTTTGTAATTCCAGAGAATTTTAACCAGAGTGAAAGGCAAAAACACTTGATCTCTATCAGCTGCAAGTGCTAAAAACAACATAAATTATAATGCATTTAAGCAAGTGTCCTTCAGCTCTCGCTAAACAAATGTTAAGCATGCAAGTTAGAACATTTTACAAATTTGTGTGTTTTTTTCGCCCCAAAATTAATTTGAATTATTTGCAACAAGAAATTGTTTGCGTAATGAAATTTAAGAACAAATGTTTGTTTTTTTGTTCTGTTTGTCCCTACAGTAGAACCCCATAACGACATACACAGAGAGTTTGGGTAATTTAGCAGGTTAGAGAAGATCTTCCAAAATACTGCACAGTTATCGTTGTATGGCCTGATAAATTGTTTTAAATATATGTAGTAAGAATTTTAACGAACATTTTATATTGCTATATTAAATTTGAATTAAGATTCTATAGGCTAATTGTTCGAAATTTTAATTTAAATCTCAGAAAGACATGATAAATATTCCAAGGCACAAAGGCAAGTCAACATCAGTTTTATTCAACTTACACAGCAGAGCAGAACAGCTGTTTTCGAAAGACGCAACCCTTTCATCATCAGTGCTCATGTGTATTGTGTTTGTCACCACTTATTAGGTGGCTTAGTTGAATGTGATAACAGTTCCACAAATTTTTTACACAAATTTTATTGTGATAATAATTTTTTTGAGAGTGGAATATTAAGAATATTTTTCATAGTCATTAAACCAGCAGAACGGATCAGTACTGATTTCGAGGCCGCTACGCCATCTCATCGTACTAACTAATTTCGTACTAACCAAAAATGTAATAACTTAATAATATGAATGTGATAACTTCTCATATTCAATTTTCGTTAAAAACATTGGTTAAATAGTTGATATTCCTACTAACTAGCACCACTTGCAAAAGTGGAAAAATTGAACAAAGAACGCTGATGAGATGGCGTAGCGGCCTCGAAATCAGTACTGATCCGTTCTGCTGGTTTAATGACTATGAAAAATATTCTTAATATTCCACTCTCAAAAAAATTAATAAATAGAATGCAATCACGTTCATTTATTAAAAAATAAAAATAAATAAAAAATAATTTATATAAAAATTCAAATATAATAGTTGACAACCAAATGATTTCATCATGTGCATAATATGTAGAGTAAAGGGATAATTTTTTCAAAAGGACGAACGTTTTGTGGTTAGTAAGTATTTTCACGAACATTTATATTGCTATATTAAATTGAATTAAGATTCATAGGCTAATTGTTCGAAATTTGTTTTTAAATCTCAGAAAGACATGATAAATATTCCAGTTCACAAAGGAAAGTCAACGTCAGATTTATTCAACTTACACAGTGGTTGATGTGAAAGATACCAATAACATTTGAAAATGCCAGAGGTAGATTCCCTCAAGATGGAGCCTTCCCTAAACTTATATCTGTAGTGCAAATTTTAAGAGAACGGATAATATTATTCTGGTTTCAAGTGGTCGCCGCTTTCTGTCATAATTTCTTAAGTCAACAACAGCTAAAGGCCAAGAGATGAGAAGTAAAACGGCTAAATGTTATTTACTAGTCGTTTGTTTTAAAGCTAATCTTTGTTTACTTTAAAAAACTAAAATCTAACTGATGACTAACACTCAAGGTGAAATGCACATGCAAACCGTGTGAACAGTCGGCTCAGCATAAAGCGTGTATTCAAGTTTGATCTCATGAATGAGTATGCACACCCTACTGGCTGGCACTTGACACAACACATGCTGCATGCACACTAGGTTAAGACACCGAAATACCGAGTTATATTACGTTGGTTATGCAGAAAAAGCACCTTAGGTTGAGGAAAACAATTGTTAGAATGAAAAATGTAATGCACACATATTTCCAAATTATAACTGAAATTTTATTACATCGAACCGTTAATAAAATCAGCGAGAAAGAACTTGTTCATCAAAATTCATTTAACAATAACTTACTGACAGAATCACCAAAATAAGGAGTTATATAGGGGATATAGAGAAAGTTTATAAAGCAAAGTATATTGAATGGTTCACAAATTAGTGAACTATTCTAAAATACTTAAAACACAAATGAGTGGTTAAAAAACACATTGAGCCTGGGTAGTGCTACGTTATAAATAATAGCTTGCTGTATGTTCTATATAGACTTCACTGTATTTAGTTCACATGTAGATGTCGCTGAGAACATTAAGTTTCTTACATTTTCGTTTTGTTTTCCTATGATTAGATAAGATTTTAAAAAATTATTTTCTAGCGATGAGACGGTGATAAGTAGCAAACACCCATTAAGTACACATTTCAAGGTCTTTTGATTGAATTATGATGATCTCCAAAAACTCATGCCCATAAACTACAGTCGACTTTTATTAATTATTAGTTTAATCTTTATTCTTAAATTTACGAAAATAAAACTATGCGCAGGCAAATATGCAGCTGATTTCCCAACGTGTTTATCTAAAAACAAACATTAAAGGGGGAGGGCAAAACTATTTTTCAAACGGTATAATCGGCCATGTCACAAATTCCGATTCTTTCGGAAACGGAATTGATACCGTAGTTTGATTTCTCACAAAACAAGGAAGAGATGATTTTTTTGAGTGCAGTTTTTTGGTTGGCTTCATGATATCAAAAATTATTTCATTCCGAAAAAAAATTCTCTTTTGTTCAAAATATGGGATCAATTCCATTTCGAACGGAATTAAAATCTGTGACATGGCTGAATATTTATAGTATAAAGCAACTGTCAAAGAGTTCAATTCCGCTCCGACACGGTAATTATTCTGTAGTTTCAATCATCAGAAGACGTGATGGGCAACAATCTTCTAAATGAAATCATATTTCTTCCATTCAACTATTCCATTGTGGTATTAAACATTACGAAAGGAGATCGATTACAGAAAGGAATCGTAGTCTGTGATACATATAGAGAGGCACATTGTATCGGAAAAATATTTTGTTGGAACAATTTGTATTTAAAATAAAAGTTCGTTGTAAAAATTTATAATTTGTACATTGCAGCGCTTCCAATTGCCAATTTTGTAAATAAAAATTATGTGTAGTTAACACGAGACTATGAAGCGGAGGGTTCTGAGCTCAATACCCCACCGCGCCCTCAGTCATGAAAAAGGTGTCGACTTCTTTTGATCAGCACTAGTGCATGGTTGTGTTAGTTCATGTCAGCCTATTTCAGTGATGAAGGCATTGATTGCACTGATCACTGAACATAATTGGCAGGGACTAACACAATCATGTATTAAAGAGCAGAAGCAGTAAGTAGTCTGCTTCGTCGGCCTTGTAGCAAAAAATTAGCCCGCGAGGTAAAAAGGTTCAAATCGCTACAAAATATTCTCTATCTTTTCATCAGGGGGTCATCCCCTGAGTGTTGGTCCGAAATAAAAAAAAAAACCAGTTTATCATTTTCAAAGTGCCGAAAACTCATTTTTAAATTAAGAATAAAATTTTTTTATTTTAAAAATTACTGGTGAACTATTGAACATTTTTTTATTTGAAAATTGGTGAATTCTTGTATTGATTTTGTATTGGCATGTCCATATTCAAATCTATAAATTTTACTTCAACGACCTTCAGAAAATATTTTTCTGTTGGCAAATTAGGCGTCATCGACTTAATTCGGTAAAGCAAAGATGGTATTATAAAACTGGGAGAAAACACAACTTCTATTTGAAAAATAATGCATGGAGCCTTTTTTGCAATTCTCTAAAAGCACTCACGAATTGTAGGTATAAAATGATTTTTAAGTTTTAGTGACAACTAAAGTGAATGCAGTCACTTAATGCAAACATTGTCAATCTGCTGTTAGAGTGTTTTTTTTTTCAATTTGTTCACGATTGTAATTCGAAATGTTTATCACTCGCAGCAGTACAATATTAAACTAAAATTAAATAAAATTTAACTGCGTGTGTTTATGACTGAGCAGTTGGTGCAAGACCGTGCATGGCAGCGTGAAATTTCCTTCACTAATGATGTCTGAGTTTTCCATCTCTGATTGTGTATGACACAAATTCATTAATACTCACTTAAAGCATTAACAAGTGTTAGGCAATATACATTTTTCATACTACAAATCTTATCAACTCGTTTTGAATTTATCTTATCAATTGTATTCAGCTCTGGTGGGAATATTTCAACGCAATTGTGTAAAACTGCTGATGAAAAAGAACAGTTTAATGCTTGCATTCAGAGTGGCAGTACGAGTGAGAAAACCCGGATGAAACATCATTCGGAGGTTTGGATTGTTTACGCTTAAATGAAATTATAATTATTTGGCAAATTAGTTAATACAATATCTATGACTTATTTTTACTTCAGTAGGAATTTTAGAAAATATTATTGCGGAATTTTTTCTTAACTTTTCACAAACGAAGAAAATTGAGGTTAATTTTGTTATTATTTCTATTGCCTTTCAATAACATTTGAGTCATTATGTAAATAAACGAGAATTAAACAAGTTGTTTCTATGATTCATAATTTCCTTTGAATTCAGCTTAAATATAGTGATATATTAAAACTAAAAGAAACTTTTTTATTTTGAGTTTTTTGCAAATGATGTTGCCAACGCATTGTTAGTCTTACCACTTTGGTAAGCAAACAATTATTAGAACTCTTTAATGTAATGCCGAATATTTAATTAAAAAATGTCCTACTGAATTAAAGGAACACATCACGAAGTTTTTATATTTAGATAAATGCTTTTCATTTGCCAGCTAGAACACGCTTCGCATTAGTACGATTATAATTGCTCAGTTCCCGCCCTGGAACATTTGCGACTATGAATTAATTGTGAAGGTTCTTTTACATTCACCTTGCAACATATTTTTATTTGTTGTGCTTCTATTTTCGATTCTTTATTTGCAATTAGTCGTAGCATTTCCGAAATATACAGAAGATATTGATTTTAATTTTTGTATATTTGCAATTGCATAACAAATCAACTCTACATTTTTTCATAGACGACAGTAAAGACCATTGCTTCTACTAATAAAGATATCGTCACAAAACTGATGTTGCATGAATAGTAGAAAAAGTCTCCACTTTTTTGATATCAAACATATTGTCATGTAGCGACAATATTCCTACTTTAAGATGCTGATTTGTTTTCTATAAACATGGGAATGGGAATTCAGCTGAGCTGATAGCATCTTGAAAGTTAATTGCATTTTTTTCTGATAAATAAAACTTAATTTTTGGTACCACAGTGTGCTTGATATAATATTTAAAATTTGTCTTGTTTATTCTCACAAACTGTGTTTTGTTGTTTTCATAGAACCCGTTGCAATATTACAGGGTTGGCCCGATATTTTTCAGCTGCGCATTTATAAAACATAAGGAAGTATCAGTATGATAAACAAGATTTTCCTTTTTAATAAGAGTTTACTTTTTTAAGTTATTTTTCGAGTTTTTTAATGCCGAATTCATTTCCAGATGCTAAATTTGATGCAATTTACCAAGTCTTTATACATCTAGATAATTGATATCATCAACATGAAGACGAGATGGCATATACTTTTTTTTAAACATTTAACTTTAAGCGTGGTTTAGTTACAATTATTGTATGCATTGTTGAAGTTTTTCTTTTTAATTTCTTTTATATATTTTATACGACAAACATTTCCACACAATTCACTTTTCGTTGCTTTGTTAATAATCTACAAGATGTGACTTTAAAGTGACACTGAATATATTACAAAGACTTTTCTCATTATATCTATTGAAGTCGACTTGACTACGAGCTGCAGTTTCCAAGCTTGAAAGTAATTGCTCTATTCATTAAGGCTTTTTAAACTTACCTTTTAAGGGTAGGACATGTATTTTGAACAAAAAGAAAACATGATCCTTGAATTATTCATCAAGTCTTATCAAGACTAGCCTATTAGTAATCTCCTTATTCTATAAGAATATTAAAAATATCACTTCTATAACCCCTTTCTAACCTCTTTAGCAATTTCATATTTCTAACAGCCACTATATATTCAAAATCATAGAGAGTAGTTACAGGCTTCAAAAGTAGTTAATCGTTTTCTAAAAAGAACAGTTATCTACAACCATTTTTGATATTGACTTAACGTGACTTTGAAAAATAATTACAGAATACAGGGGCTAATAAAAAATTTGGAAAATAGCAGACATACATTTATTACGACAAACTTAAGTGCAAAAAAATGTTTTATTCCTATTCGTCTTACAAGTTTTTATATACGCCTTTTTCTTTTCAAACAGATCTTTTCTTAACTATAAAAATTATCGCAATTGAAAGTGTCAGGTTTTTTTAATGTATAGATTATTTTGTACGTTATTTCCTAGTATTCTGTCTCATAGTACATTTACACCTGAACGAAATCTAGTGCTTACAAGTTTTCTGGCAAAATCTAGCAGATTTTGATCCGAAATCCCATTAAACTAAAAGCTAGTTGCTCTCTAGAGTTCGTCACAACCTCGTCGATTCTACACTCCAGTGAAGTACGATCGTGGTTTTCTTTCATAAAGTACCAAAAAAAAAAAATATAGCAATATACGGAAGAAATTTACTTTTCAAGGTGTGAGCCTAGATGAGGCGAATTTGAAGAAATACTTATTCACATGAAATCTGATTTATCAAAAGGAAAACTATTCTATCAATTTTTTTTATTGGAAAGATATATCGATATATGTTACAAATATTGATACAGATTTCGATGGAGGCTTCAATCGAAATGTACTAGATTTCGTGCAGGTGTAAATGCACTATTACTAATTTAATGTTTCTACCTGATATTACACTGTTTTGTTTGTGTACAACACAGGACTTATTGCAGCTCGATCTCCTGCTTCTAAACAGAATTTTTGCAGATGTGCTAAAAGCCCAAAATTTCTATATAGTGACGATATGCGATTTGTTTAAAAGAATGTGTGTAAAGTCTGAGAATCTTGTTTTTTGTTTGTTGTTCTCTTTTATAAGAATAAGAAACATTTGTGCAATCGGAAATCATCAATGTTGAAGTAGCACAGCGGCGTACTTATATGAAAAACGCTATTTTAATGGAAACTTTATTAAAATAAAACAATAAATAAAAACATTAGTTTTATTTATACCGTTCAATATTCTTTGCTTAATATTCTGTTACTGCAATATATACACGAATCCATTCTCTGTTTGCCAGTGGAAACAACAAAAATTTTGTGTTTGCGACTTCTAGCACATCAAATAGTCATCAAATTATTTCGACATGTGATTTTCTGCACATGGCGATTGAAAATACTTTAGTTTTTCAAATTACATAAAATATCACTTATTACACTATGCGACAAATGTAGACCTTTTGAAAAGTGCAAGGTCGTGACTATATGGGTTCGATTCTATTATGAAATTGTAGTAAAACCCTATACTCAGTTTGGCCAATTTGGTGACCGTATTGTTTTTATGGTCTTCCAAAGTTTCCCAATATTACCATGATGCCCAAAAAAGGGTGTCATCAGTTTATGCCAAATAGTTAATCAGCACTTAAAAATATCGCTTAATTATGTTCGGCAAATATGTAGCCAAGAGTAGGTTCAATATTTCTTGCTTAAATTTTATGACAAAAATGTATTTTAACTTAGAGTTTTTTTTAGGAAAGTTAAAGAAAAACAATTTTTTTTTAAATATTTTGATCATAACTTTTAGGAAATCCTGATTTTTCGTATACTATATTTGGGAAAATTGTATCCACAGTAAAGTTGATCAACTTTTCTGAACCAACCAATATAATCTGAACGTGTCTGGATACCAAAAATAGGACATAAAGACTTAAGTTTTATAATTTTATAATAAAACTCAATTTTTTGGATAATAACACTATGATACAAAATAGAACAAAGTTGAAATACCTACGACATGATATTATTTTTCTGATAGGTCTTGTCGGGCAGAACGAGACTCCGTCTTTGAAATTTGCGAAACACTTCCAAAATCTTGAGTTACGGATAAAAACCGGTTTTTCTACCTTGGTTTAGTTATCTAGTGTATCTTAGTCTAGTGTCAACCGAACTTTGACTTCTCGGTGGATTTGGAAAGAAAAGACCAAGGCCTATCAAATGGCATATACATACATGTACGCAGAGGCATTGAAAATCATATATTTTTCCCCATCAAATTCATTTTTTATGATATATTTTTGATATTTTTTAAATTTGATGGCGTTTTTCTGTACCATTTTATATGGGAACCGTATGATTTCCGTTTTGGGCTAAAACGTGTATTTGTCTGTGTGTAAAATGCAACTTTGATTTTGAAAATCCACAAAAATTGACCAAGTTATATAAATATTTTTTAAGGCACAATTTCGTTAATTTATAATTTTTCAGGAATCTACTCAAAAATGTTTTCTTGGTCGTTTTGTTTTTAAGTGGGCGTCTAGAGTAAATTTAACAAAAAGTGTATTTTGTCAAAAAAATGTGTCTCAGTTAAAATTCTAATAACTCGGCCAAATTTTAGTGGAAGTTGCATTTTACACACATATAAAATGGGACAGAAAAACGCCATTAGATTTAAAATATGACAAAAAAAAATCATAAAAAATTAAAATGATGGGGAAAAATATATGATTTTCAATGCCTCTGCGTACATGTACATATATGCCATTTGAAAGGTCTTAGTGTTGTCTTTCCAACTCCACCGATAAATCAGAGTTCAGTTGACACTGGACAAAGATACAAGCAAATAACTAAACCAAGGTAGAAAAAATTATAAAAGACTTTGCGACATATTTTTGGTATCTAGACAACTTCAGATTATATTGGCATGTTCACAAAAGTTGTTCCGCTTTACCGTGGCTACATTTTTCCAAATAAAGTGTACGAAAAATCAGGATTTCCTAAAAGTTATATCAAAAAAATTAAAAAAAAAATGTTTTCTTTAACTTTTTAAAACAAATAAATTTTCGTCATAAAATTTTAGCAAAAAATATTCAACCTACTCTTGGCTACATATTTGCCGAAAATAATTAAGCGATATTTTTAAGTTCTGATTAACTATTTGGCAAAAACTGATGATACCCTTTTTTGGTAATATTGGGAAACTTTGGAAGACCATAAAAACAAAACGGTCAACAAATTGGCCAAACTGAGTATAGGGTTTTACTACAATTTGGTAGTAGAATCGAACCCATATAGTCACGACCTTGCACTTTTTGCACTGTTGCATAGTGTTATTATCAAAAAAAAAATATTTTTTTAATGCAGAATTTGCCAGTTTTGAAATTGTTCATGAAACTACCTGCAGTATTAAGTGTTTGTCCCACGATATCTGTAAAAATCGTTTTGTCGCACAAATTACATTTGACACAAAAAGAATTTCCTCACTTTTTATTTTTGTTTTGTACATATTATTCGACAGAACTATTGATAGAGCCATCGTGGGGCAGGCATTAAATTTTATATATTTTTTGTACTCATTGCAATCGGGATAACTATTGCAACTTTAATAACGAATGAGACGGAATCTATGGATTATGGGTTGTGCATAATTTTGCTGTTTACTTACCTTCGCATATTCATTTTAAAACTTTAAGTATTAAAGGTGTTTAGGAGGAACATATTAAATGTACGAAGTATATGACAGGATTTAGTCGTTTCGAAGTACTTTAGATATTTGAAACTCTATTTTATGTGAAGCTGAGGCACAGAAAAATGTTTATACTCCAGATCTTACTTAGTGGCAAAATATATATGTATGATTTTTTTGCAGGAGGGACCAAACGTTTTAATTTTTAAAAAATTATTTATCACATTTTAACAATACTTTTGAAGCAAACAAAGCCCTTTCCCTACCAAATCATTTTGTTTTTGTTTAAAATTCTGGCATGTATTAAATATTCCTCTTGCGATTTTAAGTAACCTGTTCTGCTGATTTCATCATGATTTTTTTATTTTAGTTAACAATTTCAGCTTTAGAGAACAAAAGATATTTCTAGTCTTATATTGTGCACATTTGGGTGGTACCCATGACTATTGTATTAATTTGGCATTTTTTTTGGTAACTTTACAAAAAAAAGTTTTATTTTGCAATTTTTTTCATTTTGAAATGGGTATAGTTTGATAAGAGGGACCCACTGCATAGCCTGTGGTTATTTGAATTAGTACGATATAAATTGTCACAACAGAAAATGTGTGCTAACTAATGCTAATGAAAGACTTGACCAACACTCAGTCTTATATTTACTTTTAGATTAAGTTTACACTGCAAACAGAGCACAAAGCCAGTAGCCTTAGAACTTTGAAGCCCACATACAAGCATATACACACATCATACTTTGTTTGCACTAAAAATGTCATATTCTTAAAGCTTTTATTACTCCTTAGTATTTTATACTATTTACTTGAACGTAATTTACAAATATAATAAATCATTGAATAAAGAAACATAAATTTTATAACTTTTCTAGAGTCACACACACAAATTGTTGTAGCAATACTTTATTAAAGACTTAAATATTACTCGTAATTCTAGGGACAACACAAAATGAAACACACTTTTGTTTATCAAACAGATAAAACTCTTTTTAGTTTACATAAAAATCAATTAAAATAGAATGTCTTTTATTTGCTTCAGAATAATTATTGACGAAAAAACTAGGTTCGAATTTTGTTTAGATTTTAATGCAAAACAATTTTTTCCTTGTGGAACAAAAATGTATTTAGAAAATAAATCAATAATAAAAATGTAACTGAAAATAAAAGTTTTTATTATTGCTAAAACCATATTTTTTATTAAAACAAAAAAAAAATGCAGCAAAACTAAAGTAAATCATATACAGAGTACAAAAAAAAATAGTTGGTTAAACTTAAGGATTTTTGTTGTTGTTTGGGATTTAATGTGTAGAATAAAAATAAAATTGTATAAAAATATATAAAATAAAATTGTACTGCCTACAGAAAAAAAATCAAACTCAACACTACACGTAGTATATTTGCTACAAAGTTTAGCAAAATCATATAAAAATAAAATAGAAACTAAGAGTAAAATAATCTAAAACTCTACAGCAAAATTTTGTAAAAACTACAAAAATAGGTAGTATTTTGTTTGAAAGTAGTCCATTGAACAGATAATTTTTGAAAACCATACAAAACAGTTGAAAATCAGCACAACATAATTTATACACAAGAGTTCAATAGTAAAATATTTAAAACTAAATACTTTTGATGGGGTTTTATTTAGTTTTTGCATTTTTCCAATTTCTTGTTTAATTTAGAAACAAAAAACTAAGTGTCAAAATTGCAGTGATTTTTGTCTATGGAAAAATAAAACGTTCAAATCGGCAAAATTAAAAAAAACCAAGTGAATCCAGAGTTGCATGTTAATGAGTTTATAAAATTTGATATCACTCTTTACAATAAAACCATTTATTTTCAAATATTTAAACTCAACGTTTTGTAAACTTTAATAAATGTGCCGCAAAATTGGAGAAACATTTTATAAAAAATATCAAATACCTCATCGCCGTAGCGTGACCATAATATATTTATAATAAAGAAACAACAGAAGACCAGGTTTTGATAATACAAAATCGTTAGTTAGAAAACAAACATTTTGCTAATAGGAGGATGGAGTAATTTGGAAAATTATTTGTAGAACTTTTTTATAAAATCAGAAAGAGTCTAATATATATTTATATCGGTTAAATATACATAGCAAAAAAACTGTACCGAAAATTTTATAAAATTGGCGAAAAAATATCCACAAAAATGTGGAATCCCACGAAAAATTAACACTTCAAACTGGTTATAAACACTATTGAATTTAAGTACTTATATTACTAATTTTTGTTAGAACTTTTCCAAATTGCAAAAAGAGTTCAATAAGAAGTTTATAAACAGAAAATCGTTATAAAAAGATGGAAGTTGCAATTTACTTCAGCTTAAGCTTAAAAATTTTAAATTTTAATAGTACGATGATTCTTACAACTTGTTACAAATTTCCCGATAAGTATTTCCTTCGATTCTTAAGCATAATTTGTATTTATACATTTTATTGCAAACGTTTGCCCTTGCCGCGATGCACACAAATTCGAGTAATTAAAAAAATCGCTTAATTAAAATTTAATATTTTTATTTAATAGTTTCGACTGACTTGCAACCACTATTGTTCGCTTAAAAGAAAACCCGTTAAATTAAAATATATTTTAGTTTTAATAGCACTAGTTTAAACGAAACAAGCACCAAAAAAACCCTTTCTTATCATATTTAAAGGTGCACAAGCATAACCACTAAATACTAATGAAACCCTTTTAATTCAGACAATTGTTTATTGAGTTAAAATAGTTTCCCATAGTATTGTATGGGAAACTGTATCTGAACCAAAATATCTCTCATTAGTAGTGATTACGACCTTTTGATAAGTGTGGCCGTTTCTTGAAAAGTAATGAGTTAAAATGTACTCTTCACACAAAATACATTTTTTGTTAATTTTAAAAGGTTAAAAACAAACTAATTTCGTTCAAATATTTCCCCAATTGAGAACCAATCAGTTACATGGAAGTAGCTGAAGTTGTCAACTCCTTTCGACATGCATTTGTATGGTGACATGGATTCAATTTATTTACAAATTGTAATAAAAAGGCTGTACTAGAAGAAGCTGCTGTTACTTTTCGTTAATTAGTAGACTACATAAATCAATAAAAAATAAGTGTTTCCCTATTTATTTTATCTTGAACCAGCACTTAGGGATGACCCCTAAAAAGATGAGAAAAAGATGAGAAGTTAGAGAACTTTTTGTAGCTATTTCAACCTTTTTACTTCGCCGGCTAATTTTTTGCTACAGGACCGACGAAGGAGAAAGCAGAGTAACAGTGCTTTTTAGTTCATGATCGTGTCAGTCGCTGCCAATTATGTTCAGTGACCAGTGCCTTGCCTTCATCACTGAAAACTGACTGGTAACAACTAACACAACCATGCACTAATGCTGATCAGAAGAATTCAACACAATATTTCATGACTCAGTGCGGGTTTGAACTCAGGAACCTCCACTTCATAGTCTCCTGTTCTACTACTTCAGCCAACAGCACCCACAATTGAAACATTACAAATCAAAACAAGATTGTATCAGAAAATTAAATAAAATAATCAATCTTATTATGGTTGTCGTAGTCGTTACAAAAATAACACAATATGGCAACGCGAGAACTCTAATAAAGGCATATATATACTCGCAAGAATATATAGTGCACTCCTAAATTAATGGCCTGTAACATTTGTGAGGGGAAATTGATGCGAACAACATATCCTCACATTTATAAAAAATATGTTGTATTTATAAAGTTTTATTTGCCAACTGTAATGCAGAAGTTTGTCAAATAAGCAGTTACTTTCTTTTAATTTATTTATCTACTTATTTTAGTCTATGGAATAAACTTTAGGGACTGTGTGTACATAACCAAAAAATGGAAAGAGAAATGACATATTTGCATACAAAAATTTAAAATTAAAGTATGTATTAAAATAATTAAGTGAATTACAGTGTTTAAGTGGGCAATAATGTTATCTTTTTTTAAAATCAAGGATTTTGTTAAAATCAATAAAGTAATACAGCAAATTGAACGGGTCATTGCGGAGAAGATAAGAGTTATAAACATAAAATATTTCTTTTATGATTTAGGCCGATAATATTTATTCGTCACATAAATAGAAATTTCGCATTTCGTGTTACTATATCGTGGTAAGAAGTGTTTTCGTATTCTTTTCAATTACTTTTTATCTGCTTGCAATCTAACCATAATTGTGTATTTGCTCTTCACACAGTTATTTTTAGCAATAATTCAGATAATTAATAAATATTAGAGGACGAAGTATGTTTACGAATGAAACAACTTGTTGCAACCAACATCAATATATGTGAATAACAATTACACAGGTCAACAAAATTACACGTCCTGAGATATTGATGTCAATTAAAATGTATTTTTATGTGCTGAATCTAAAAACAATATTTATTTTTTCATAGCACTCTAAGCAGCCGCGATAAAAAAACAATTGGTCTCGAACAGTGTTGTCACAGAGAGAGTTGGTAAGCAACATGTGATATATGCACCCTTGGTGAGTCGGGATCGAATTATATTGCCGCCACTTCACATTAAACTTGGTCTTATGAAACAATTTATTAAGGCTCTTAAAAATCTTGGAATTCCAGTAAAGAGCAGGGTGAAAGATTTCATCAAGACATACGGGTAATGGAAGAACGATATAAAGGAAAATGGGACACACCATAATATTATGATGGCAGATTACAGCTGCAAACTTTGTCGAAAAAGTCTTAAAGGAAACGATTTTATACAAATTATTATTAAATTTGTAAAGTAAAAACTTTTAGAGTGCATTTGTTTGTTAATTTGAGAAAACAATTTGTAATTAAAAAAATGAGAGCTGCTACAAAAATATTGGGGTATTTTTGCACTCACCACTAAATTTAACAAAAAACGATTAACAGAAATCTCTTTTTCAGTGTTGGCCGGTGTTATTAACAATAAAACGGTTTTAAAATGTTAGCTAAAAGTAAGATTTCAATTTTGTTACGCATTTTGGTGTTTTACTCTTACAAATCGGATGACTCGTTTTCGAGTTAGGGTGAAATATGTGACTAATTTAAGGTGGAAAATTTGCCACGCCTATAAAAAAAAATCCCGACCTGAAAAAAAACCGAAAACGGATTTGAGTTTAGCGCATCAAAATCCATATAGCCCACATAGTTTTATTTAAAGGAGAGACAAACAATTATTTTTTGCAGAGCAGTGTAATTAAGCGTTGCTAAAAATGATAGAAGTGGTACAAAAGATTATCAAGTGTGAGCGATTAATTAATTGCGAATAATCCAGTTTAAATTAAATTAAGAAACGCCCATATTTAACGGAAGTTACATCTTCGCCCTGTTAAAAAGTGGCAGATTTGTTTTTTATCGAAATATTACATGGCTCTTTAGTTTCATAAAAGTTTAATTTCTTTTTTAAGCGATTATATTTGGAAAGCAATATCAAAGTAATATCTTCATAAAAGTCAAAAGAATCGATTTTCTAGAAATATTTTTATATCTGTTCAATAGTATTCAGACCATTATTCAGCTGCATAATCCATATCAAAGTCGAACTAAAGACTTGCCTCCCAAAACTAAAACAACAATAATTTTTATTTTATTTAAGCTTTTTTTAAGTTTCCTTTATCTTCTTCCTAAAGCAAGTTTATTCGGCAAAAAGATTTAATTTTAATTAAAGTTTCTGCAAAACATTTTTCTTGCAGGATTATAAGGATAATAAAACACTTCTTCATAATTACATTTAGTTTACTAAAAGGAAACCATGCGACTTCAAAGTGACCTTCACTCAAATTTGAATTGTTTTCCATACTTTTCATTTTACCACGACAACCAAATACAAATTTCCATGTTAATTACAAACCAAAACAGTGTGTTTTTTAAAACTTACAAGGACGCAAAACACCAATGAATGGAAAAAAGACAAACGAAATGCAAAAACAAAAACCAATTTCATGCATTACGCAACTTCTGCATCATAATTATCATCATTGTAATCATCTAGTTAATCTTTAGGACTTTCGCAAACGAAATCGTAAAGGCAGCCCTCCAGTTGACTGTGCAGCTTAATTAAAACTATGCCAATAGCTTTAAGTGATTTTTGTCTGCAAATTCCAAAAGACAATTGCCTTCAGTGAACATTTCAACATTCAAGGACACGGCAACCGCCAAAGTGTTTGGATTAAGCAGGATAAAGCAGGAGTTAAACGTATTATTTCGATCAACAGAACAATAGAGTTTTGTTAATGTCAACCAAGCGTAAGAGCGGTCAAAAAGGTACCAAAAGAATGTTCTCAGCTAGATATTAAAAAATAATTAAAAACATTCATTGAGAATAAAAAACAATGAAAAAGTTCATTTGAAGTATTTTATAAAAACAGTGAAGCGTAATTATATAGCAGGTCATTGATTTCTTCAGGAGTTTTATAAAAATCCAACATCACTTGAAGTCACTATTTTAGGATAATAAACAAGCCACAATTACATCCTTGGAGGCCAGCATTAGCATTATCCGTCACAATAGAAACAGAATCGATCACTGATGTTAAGTTGAATACAATAACAAGTGAGATAAAAGTTTTTTGCTAAAAAGATCAAAAACCTCATGTTATATAAATAGGAAATGTATTGCCATTTACTCATGGCCAAAGGGCACCTGAAACTTGTTTTCTAAAATTCGTTTTAATTTGTAAGCAAACACTTCAAATAATCTCAAGTGGAAAATGATAAATAAATTCTACACTTTCAATATGGAGGAAATGATAATACGGATCATTTCATATCATTTTTACAAAGACTTTATTTATAATTATCGAAACCTAAAGTACAAAAAAACCTAATTAAAAAATCATAAATTAAATTAACAAGAATAACCATTAGCAATCAATTAGTCTATTTTGAATTTTTATATCGGTTATGGCATTATTATTATAATTTTAAATTGTTAATTTTTTCAACGGGCTTAAGTTCGAATCTGCATGACTGCAAATGATTTTTTAGTATTTTATTAATAAATGAATTTGTTCAAATTCTATTTATTATTTTTTATTTTAAGATTGGAATTAACAATTTACATAAGAAAGTTCGACTAATAAAAATTCATACATAATTTAAAACATTGCGGGGGCACGCGCACTTGTTCATTGCAAATTGACAACTAAATTCAATTACTTGAATATAAATAACAAAGAAGCTTTAGTTATCAGTAGCCGATGGCTCTGGAAAAAGCGAAAGAGATACATGGAATATTGGGAATATTAATCGTCAGGGTTGGGGAATTTCGTACTAACCAAAAATGTAATAACTTAAAAATATGAATGTGATAACTTCTCATATTCAATTTTCGTTAAAATATTGGTTAAATAGTTGATATTCCTACTGAGTAGCACCACTTGCAAAAGTGGAAAAATTGAACAAAGAACGCTGATGAGATGGCGTAGCGGCCTCGAAATCAGAACTGATCCGTTCTGCTGGTTTAATGATTATTGAAAATATTCTTATTATTCCAATCTTAATATAAATTTATAAAATAGAATTTGAACAAATTCATTTATTAATAAAATAATAAAAAATCATTTGCAGTGTGCAGATTCGTTGAACAATTTAACAATTTACATAAGAAAGTTCGACTAATAAAAATTCATACATAATTTATTATAATTTTGATTATTTGCAATTAATTTTAAAATTATTCGCCAAAAATTTATTAAAGAAACAAAAAAACTGAAATTGATTCATTATTTAGTTCAAGTTATTATTAAGGCTTTTTAAATGATATTAGCCACATTATATTTTATAGCGTTGAGTGACATGCAACACAAATGACTTATAGGTACTACTAAAATAAACTCTTCGAATTCAGGCGCCAAACGCATGATTTTACATTAAACAATTTAGCTCAAAGTAGAAGCAAACCCAAATTGAATGCTTATTCTTTTTCTAAATAGTGAATACATATCGTCGCGTTTCTTGTCAAACCACGTAAGCGCCATTTTTCCCAAATTGTCTTTTTTGGGGATTCTAGTAGAAAATAACCTTTGCTATCTATCTACAATCTCACCTTGGCAACTTTGTTTGAAAAAAAGTTAGGTCTATTGCGAAGACCTCGTAAGCGCCATACAAAACGACATTTGCATTGAAAATTTAATTTCTCTATATTAATTGTTGGAAATATTAAAGTCTCATGCACAATTTTTTTTACTCTGGAGATAGAGAAAATATAAGAAAAATTTCAAGTCAATCAGAGAATTTTTGTTTCAAAGTTAGTAACTTTGAAAACCTCGTAAGCGCGATACGAAATGACGTTTAACACAAAATTATTTTAATTTTATTCGAGCTGATTCTTTTCTCAATTTTTTGTTTATAAAAAAGTTCAAAATTGATTATTGAGGGGTTTTAGCTAGTTCCTATGTTATAGCTTTGATATTTATTTAAACTTCAATTGAGTCGGAGTTTAAAATAATATCTCTTACTATTCTAAGAAATGTTGGGTAAAGGTTCCCTGATGATTTGCATTAGCCCCAGTGAAATGCGTATAGGAACTAGCTAAAACCCCTCAATAATCAATTTTGAACTTTTTTATAAACAAAAAATTGAGAAAAGAATCAGCACGAATAAAATTAAAAGAATTTTGTGTTAAACAACAGATTCCCAAATAAACAGAAATGACGTTTACTTTGAAAATATATATTTCTTTGTATTTATCGAAAGGAAGAAAAGGGATAGAGAACTTTTTGTTCCAACAGATTTTGTGCATATAATAGAAAATGCCAGAGTGTATCCGTCCCCTTACAAGGTTTATAGAACACATTTTTTTCAAAGACTAAAAAACTCAGATTTTATCCATTCATAAGACCTGGAATAAAAACGGGTGATCCGCAAGTAATTGACATAAAGTGTTTAAAATATAATGAACATGGAATGTTCTACAAATTGAATGTTGAAAATGAGTATATTTTGTCTCCCCATAAAAAAAAAATTATGTTGATCTCGGCATAAATTTGGTTCCACTTTATAAAAACTCTATTGGTATCAAAAAACAAATATATGAAGATTAAATAAGTTTGAAAAAACTAATGGCGCAAAATAATTGGCCTTTTTTCAACAACTCTCCTTTTACAAAAAGAAATAAAATTTTGAAGTATTTTTTTTTTAATTATAGTACTTTAGAAATTTACCAATGAAATGTTTCCTTTTTGCATTATTTGTTAACTTTTCAATAAGAATAAACTTTTTTTTAAATAAATAAGGAAATAAATATTAATTTACTCTTTAAAATATGTCTTTACTTTTTTGAAATCCTCGTAAGGGACAAAATTTTAAAATTGTTTTTAGTGACCAAAACACATAAGCGACAAATTTGGCCACAGTTACTTGTAAATAACTAATTTTACACCCTTCAGAAAATGGTAAAGCTATATTTTTTGAAAAAAAAAAATATTCGTTTTCTGAAAAGTGAGTATTTTGGACTTACGTGGTTTGAGAAGAAACGCAACGATATACAGTTGTAAGTTTTTCAACCATTAATTGAATGGATTTTTATAGTAATACGGTAATTTTTTAAAAATTGTTTAATTTTGAAATATTTAAGGCACTGCAGGTGCCTTCAAATACATATTTCGAAAGACAATAAAAGTTTTATTTTATTTGATTTATTTTTAAAAAATTTAAGTTGTTAAGTTTAAGTTAAGTCACATACTTAACATTCACGTTGCTCAGCCTCATGACCAGCTCCTGAGAAGCCGAAAATTAACGATTATTGATTCTTTGATAGCAGGTAAAAATAAATAAAATTGTGATCCACAAGTTGATTCGGATCATCACTAGTATAAGGACTTGTCATTATGATAAGTTCACATTTTTTCTGTAGTTGATTAGGTTTTTTGACTGAAATAGGTTTTAATAATAAAATATTTTTGGAAAGTGCTACATTTGCAACTCACTCAAACTGTATATATTACATATTAATTTAGTTCTTTGATATTTGTGCTGGCACCAAATAGGGAATTCAATTTCCCTTTATTTTTAAAAGTCAACGTGTGCACCACCTCAGCCATATTATCACATCAAAAGCAATCATGAAGTTAACCTATACATAAAGAGGAACCTTTGGCAGTAGTATATAGTATAGAGAGCATATATTTTTTTGGGGGAAGTCTAAAATAACATCGGCTAAGCGAAAACTCTCAGACTGCAATTTACTTTCGGTGCTGAGATAAAAACTAAAAACAAAACGATATAAAGATAAATGCGGCGTATTTTAACACAAGCACACGCAGTTGGGTAATAGAAACCAACGCATCGGACCCTCGTTCCGTTTAGAAGTCCTTCTATACAGGGGGCGTACTGAGTAATTCGATTCGTTAGCAATAGGTTTCTAATTACAATGTTAATAAAATAAATATTACAACAGTTTTCTTTTCGAGCCCTATTACACATTAACCCCCTGACATCGTCAAGTCAAGACTGCATTTACATAAACCAAACACAAATAATCTACCACATAATACTATTAAAACGCAACCAGAAATCAGCACTTCAGAATTAGTACGTGTTCTTAAACAAATGTGGTTCCATGTTATTTCACAATAGACAAGAAGAGCGCAACATTGAAATTATCGATGACGTGGTTAACAACAACGAAGGGCATGTGACACACAACAAAAGAAACTATTTTCCAATTTCTAACGATGAAAAGAGCAAATAAAACCACATTAAATCGGTAGTAGGTTTAGCCGAAAATAATAGGGTCACCTCTTACACTTAAATAAAACTCTAATACCCGAGGAAACTAATGGAAATGAAAGACCGACACAGCACACAACACAAAAAAGTCATTATCGAAGTGAGAAGAAATAAAAAAAACAACAAAATTGGTTATGAATCTAAAACAAAGAAGACAATTTCAAACAGTGGTCTCTTTGCCGGTTGCTGTGGATGTGAGAAGAGGATGCTGGTTATTTGCCAGGCGTTTGCTGTTATTATTGTTACTGTGTGACAGACTTAATTGAGGCTGCGATTGCGAAAGCAATTTATTGGCACTCGTTAATGGAGGTGGTGGAGCTTTGCGTAACCGTGTTGGTTTGATGGGAAGCTTTGGTGGCAAAGGAGGAGGTGGAGGTGACATGGAAGAACGACGGTTAAGAGAAGTGTCACTACTACGGCGTGAATCAAAGAAGGATGTGTTGCTGTAAATGGCCTCCTCTTCAATAGTGGAGTAGATTTCTTCGGCCGTTTCGTAATACGAGGATGCATTTGTTGCTGCCGAATTGTGCTGGCGTTGCAACGACGAAGTGGAAGAGTCAATAGAGAAGGAAGATGTTGAAGAGAACTGCCCTAAAGTGTTGGTGGTAGTGTTTTGATAATTATTTGTACTATTGTGAGCTACAATGCCTGTAATGGACGGAAACTTTAAGCCGGCATAAGAAGGTGATGGTGTTGGGGTAGGAAGTACGTTCAGGTCTCCCCTAATATATTCGCTTATCTGTTGCGCAGAGGTATAAGTGGAAGAAGGAGCGGAAGTAAGTGGAGGGTCAGTAGAAGTTTTTATATTTTCTACGTGCTGAAGATTGGGTGAAGGTTCTTGCTGTTGTGGCAGTTGGTTAAGGGCTTCACTCACCACTATGCGTTGCTGATGCAAGTGTAACTGTGGGGTCTGTTGCTGGACTTGATGATGTTGCAACGGCAGTTGTTGCTGCTGTTGCGTCTGAGATATAATTATTTGTCCGGAGCCTGTAGTCGTTTGTGTTAAAACAGCTTGTGGCAGCAACACATAACCACCGCCCAATGTAAATATGGGTTGACCGGCCGGTATAACATGGGCCGCACTAGGGTGCTGTGGCTGCGGCAAGTTGGCATATTGCACCGGTAAGATTTGAGCAGTTGGAAATATTTGTGTTGGCGAGAGAGGATCATAGTGTGAGGTTATGGTTGATGGCATTGCTGTTGGCGTTGCTCTAGGCGAAGCTAATTCCAAGCGTTGCTGTTCCGCAGCATTGGAAGACATAGAAATTTCGTTAGTAGTTACATTATAAGAGGAGTCACTGTCACAAACGGAACTACTAAGGTCACAAATAATTGTTGTATCTTTTTTCAAGGGAGTGGGAGCTGAGGAGTTGGAAATTTCTTTAAGAGATGGGGCTGGGATGTTTATATCTAAATCTTCTGTATTATCAATAATAGGATTTACCAAATGTTTGTAACTGGTACTGCTGGCATTGGGAACCGGAGGTGCTTGCTCGGGTGGCACTCCCAGTTCTGGTATTTGGGACTTACTACCCGTTCGACGCAATTGATTGCGCAGCTCATTCTCTTGCATCAATATGTTGCGGTGTTCTTGCTCGGACACTAAAATATTATCGGGCGAATTTTCGTGTATGAAATCAGAAGGGCGTCTTTGCGAGGGTGGTACATCGTCTATAGATGACGCAGCTAGCAAAGGCGGTATTGGCGGCAATGGCGGTAAGACTTCAACATACTGCGCTTCTTCGAGAAAAATTGAGGGTTGGTGTTTTGGCGGTAGTTTTGGCATGGTCGCGAAGTTGATCGGTGGTGGTGGCGGACTGTCTTTTGGTCTGGATGGACTTCTTGCCATATTTACTCTGACGGGTAGTTTGGGGCTCGGTGTAGTGGACGGACCTGGTGTACTAGCTGTGGAAACTTGAAGTACTTCATTTGTCGAGGCGTTATGCTCAAACACGGTGAAATCACCATGACCAACATCCGCAGTTTGGAAAGATTCTAAGGCGAAATTTTCTACTAACTTGGCTTTTTTAATTTTGGGTTTTGGTAAAGTTGGTGGTGGCTTTTTAGGTCGGCTGGTTAAGTTCTCACTAGATTTCGATTGTTGACTTCTCATTGAGCTGGGAGTACTGCGCCCACTTGTTGTTTGCGTTTGCAATAGATCTTCATTCGATTTCCAGCCAGAAGTGGCACCAAAGAAATAATTTGCATCTTTCGGTGAACGTGGTGACTTAGAAATAGCTTTGGCGATCTCCGTGTAGACGTCATCAGTACAATTTTTATCTAAGAAGGCATCACGGAAGGGATTTTCACGTTCAATTTCGGTAGGCTCTTTGACATTTTCAATGGGTGGAGGCGGAGGACTACGGTAACCACTAGTTGAGCCGACTACATTGTAATACGGCGAGGTGGATGTTGTAGTGGCATGCTGCAAAGTTGGAGAATCGATTTCTTTAATACGTGCCACTGTTGGTACCATCGTGAGTAGTTTATCAGGCCGTTTCTTTTCTAGAGAGGAATTGTTTGATGACGACGGGCTGACAGACCTCAAAATACCCTTACGTGGTATACGGGTTTTCGAGGGATTATTATACTCTTGCTCCGAATCGTAATAGCGAGGTGGATGTGTGTCTGGTGTACGGGAGCGCTCGTAGTCTGACTTGGAGCGTTCGTCTCCGCTCAAATCAAAACTAACTGACTTTCGATGATGACCACCATAAACTGATGAGGACAAATCGGGTGTACTTCGGCCAGATGCTGTTTGAAGTTTCCGCTTTTGTGTATCACTTTCCGAATCGCTAGTATATCGGATTGGAGGATGTGACTTTTCGTAGAAATCGGAATCAGTTTCAGTCTGTTCAGTGACAGTCTCTGATGGCGATTGCATATCATCTTCATCTGCTTCATCCTCATTATCATTATCATCGTCTTCTCCATTATCATCATCATCAATGATGTAAACGGGTTCAACTTTCAATTGACCTCGTTCGATACTTTTATTATCAACTATTTGTTTATACTCAAAACGAGGATCTTTCGATTTGCCAGCTACATGGTCGATCTAATTTTTATTATTATATTTAATTTGTTGCCATTTCATTAATTGTTATGTTAGCGTTAATTTTTTACGTTTCAAAAAAAAAAATTAAGTAGAAAAACAAATAGTGTAGAAAATAAATTGAGGTTAGAATTTGTGATAACTTGTGGATTGCAATAAATTTAAATTGAAACAATAACAGTGGAAGGTGTATAACACATGATTTCGAAAAAATAAGACAAAGGACATTGACTTGTGGTAGGATATTGTGGGCAATTGTGTGAAATTTTGAAATTATTGCTGGTGGAAGGAAAGTGATTTAACGCTAATACTCAGTTAGCGGTTTTAAGTGTTTTGATTTTTTTTATTATTATTATTTATTTATTTTTATTTTTTATTTTTTTTATTATTATTTTTTTTTTTGTGACATGTTACTAAAAGTGTATAAAGACAGACAGATGCAGTGAAAATGAATATAAAGCTTACATTTATATCGTTGATTTATTAAGCCATTTATTTGATATTTTATATGAAATCAAAACAATGGCAAAACCATTGTTCTAAAGCTGTGCTGAATGATGATGTAAACAAAGTTAAATGCCTGTAGCCAATATATTTGTAAAACAATATTAATAAATGAAAACAATATTGTTTTGAACACAAAAAAAATATAACATAAACACAGAAGCATTTCAAACACTGACTACTTTCACTATGCGGTACTTAAGCAACCTATAGCAGAAATAAAAATTAACATTAATGAAAATTATTTAAAAATTTGATCATGATAAGCTGCTATATAAACGATTAGCCCTATAGACAGAAGCTGGTACAACCTGTTCAAATGGTAGAATACTTCATTTTTCAAAGGTTTCGAATTGGGGAAATAGTCATGACACGCGACTGATTTTAGTTCTTGTCTGAATGTTGTTCTTTAAAGGTATTTACATGTTTTGATATTGTTTATATATCAATGAAATACGAGATTGAATGTGAATTTGATGATAAATTCTGTCATAGCTTTTTAAGTATTAAATTATATATAAATTTTAACGTGATGTTATTCCTAAATGCTGAATTTGTTCTTGTTCCCAAAAAGAGAGTTTCGAAACTCTGAAGGATATAAAAGCCGAATCGCTGAAAGAGGTCAAGGACATATCAAAAGTTGCATAGCATAAGTGATTCGTGGATTGGAAAAAGCGCTGATAAAAGTGTATTATATCGGAGGGAAACGGTTCAAAAATAGAGATAGATGAATAAATAAATATTTATTGAGAAACAAGATATTATAATTTGTTTTTGAACAGACCACAGCAATGGTATTATGCTGAACTCAATAAAAAAAAATTTAAGATGTTCTTTTGTTATGGCCCTGATGGAGTTCCAAGTTGTATCTTAAGTCGAACACTCACTCAATCAATTGTTTAAAGACTCATTTAAATTTGGTCATTTTCTTATATAATAAATTAATCCGATTTAACGAATTAAGAGGTATTGTAAAGCTAAATGCCATTTATAAATTATTTGTAAAACTATTTCTCCGTCATCAAACTGGATCTGTAATATCACCTTTCCATCTTCCTTTTAGTCTACAATGGCCTTCATTCCACATCTTAAGCTATTTACTCTTTCCGCTGCTTGTTAACGATATACGATATTCCCGACATTATCAGCTTCGAAAATGTAAAGATGCATGCTGATGATGTAAAAATATTCCGTTTGAATGTGTGAAAACTATTCCTACAAGGAAGGCTAAGTTTGCTTTATTTTATAATGGGCACATACATCCGTAAAAGACGTTGTACTCTTTATCGAGACAAAGCTTCATATTGAATTGTTCAATGATATATAATGATTTTGTAAGTCACTTTCCCCTAGTAATATTAATATGTATGTACACAAAAACAAAATTTCAAATGTGTTTACTCTCTTTTATCTTATGCACTTTTTGGAACACCAAACAACGCATGTATTTCTGTACGTTTGCTCGGTGAACAAATTGTTTAAGACACCTAAGTAAATTTTTGAGTTTTTTTTAGAAA
This sequence comes from Linnaemya tessellans, assembly GCA_951800035.1. Classification (NCBI taxonomy): domain Eukaryota; kingdom Metazoa; phylum Arthropoda; class Insecta; order Diptera; family Tachinidae; genus Linnaemya; species Linnaemya tessellans. Next base: position 108,775,909 of record OX637532.1, on the reverse strand, counting down.
TTTGTTTCGTATTTCTCATAAATTTCATCAAAGGAACTTGTGTAAAAAAAGGGCCCAGAGTTTCGTTCCACTGTGTTATTTTTTAAATTAAGGTTAACTTTCATCTTTTTTTACAGCACAATGAAATAAAATCTTTAAACAACATTTCCCAGTAATAATTTTAGACACAAAATATATATTTAATCTAATACCTACAATAGGGAATTTTTCAAGATAATTGTTCGCGAATGGTTTTTGAAATGCTAAATTCATGCTCCATCACACATAAGTTGGACATCCTGCTGATCGCCATTATGGTATTGTAATTCTTCCTTAGGCTACAGATTCTAATAAAATATAATTTCTATTAAAGAAATTTTTAGTCGTATGAATACAAAACTTTAGTGCTTCTTTCTTGAATGTTTCGATTTCTCATTTGCCAAAAGTTGGCTTCTAGCAAAATCATTTTGGAATAATGTGCAGCATATCTTTTATATATGGACCAGAGTACTTCAAAATCACGATTTTTCTTGATTTTATTCAGCACAAAATTTTTTGTTAATTTTAAAGATTAAAGAAAAATTCAATGATGATCAAAAATCATTTCATTCTGCTGTATACATCAAATTCTGATTATGAGTATTATGAGAGAATTAACAAAAGCATTTTATGAGCAAGATCGCACAGGCAAGTGAAGGGCTTCTAGTAAATTCATCGTGTCCAAACGCTCTTATTCTCATTAATTCACACAACATGTTTGAACCGACCGTCTGTGTGAATTGAGCAATATGATATACGAACAATGCAAACAACATAACCAATTCAACATTGATATATGAGTGGAGGTACAGGTTTAGTCTTTATTTGAATTTGTTCATCAAAAACAAAGTTAAAGGGAATACACATGGGCAACCACGGTGGTTTATGCAATTTTTTTTTTTTACAAAATGGAAACAAATGAGAGTGTGTGGACAAGTTTGATCATTTGCAAAAAAAGGGTTGTCTTTTGTTTTTACTTAAAAATAAATGTTCTATTTTTTATTAATTGTACTGTTTTTGTATCATGATGCACTAATTACACTGTTCTCGAATTTGACACTTTAACCAACAAGCAGGAGACCCAGGTGCTAACCGCTTTTTAGCTCTAATTTTCTTAAATCTTAAAATCTTACAAGCGGTACAAAAATCTTGCAAATCTTCCTTGTGGGTTTTTTTAATTTAAATTCAATTTGTATTTGTATTTCACAAATTTCAATTTGTATTTCACAATTTTAACTTAATAAAATATACAAATTAAATAACACAAAGAAAGTTCCACACACCGCTGTAAAGGAGAAAAAAAATAAATAAACAAAAATAATAATAATTATTATTTGCAATATCGAACTGCAAATAAAATTAATATTTTCTTACAAAAATTTCCTATTTTCTCATAAACAACACTGTAAATTAAAATAAAAAAAGCGTGCCTTTGTTGATAGGAATGAACAAATTCATACATAATGATTTCTTGCTTTTTGTACTTTAATGTTGATCAAATTTTTGAGCGTTGAGCGGAATAGACAAGTACACAAGTTGACAAGTTTGATTCGACCTATAATGAAAATAAGCAAGTGTTCAACCTGCATGTGGTTCGATTGCCTTAAAATTAACAACGCATATAAAAGTTTGAGCAAGTTTGATTAATTCCTTTATTCCTAGCTTCAAAAAGATTATTGTTGTGCGTCAGCCGATGTGTTTAGCATCAGAACCAACACAGCGGCATATGTTCGGTTTCTTTAAAACAACAACAAAAGAGAGTGTGCGGGCAAGTTTGATCATTTGCAAATAAAAGACAAGTTTTTGTGACTTTGTTATTGTTGAACTGTTTTTTAATCAACAAGTGAAGTTCTCTGATATGGACGTGGCGACGTGAGATAAGATGGTAAATTCTTAACTGCAGTGTCTACGTTTTTAACATCCGAAGTTATGTCCAATTTCCCACTAATAGTGCGGAATTGACGCCTAGGACAATTAGTTTCCATTTCATATATTTCCCCAGCTTCATGTATAGCAGCATGAGTACGCTAGAAATACTACTGGGATTTGGTATTTATTAATCACGTCCGAAAACTTTCGCGCAAAATGTGTGGCACCTGAAGGTCATCAATCTTCAAGAAATTGCTTAAATATTGCTCGCTCTTAAGAGAGCAGTTTTAATAATTGAGAATTGTCTTGACTATAAGCCATTTAATAACTTACGCCCGGAGAAAGACTACACAATTTTAAATGTATTAAATACAGGATTATTTGACTGCCTTAATTTATAAAAAAAACATTGATTAAAATTAACAAAGAATAATGGTCTCCCGTGGTAAAATGTAAAGTACAAACATTTTAAAATATATTATTCGTGCTGATTCTTTTCCCAAATTAACAAAAAAAGTTCAAAATTGATTATTGAGGGGTTTTAGCTAGTTCCTATGCGCATTTCACTGGGGCTAATGCAGATCATCAGGGAACCTTTACCCAACTGATGACCCAGTAAAATGCGCATAGGAACTAGCTAAAACCCCTCAATAATCAATTTTGAACTTTTTTTGTTAATTTGGGAAAATAATCAGCACGAATAATATTAAACAATTTTGTGAAAAACAACAAATACCCAAATATATAAAATTAATTTTAAAATATAGTTGTGCCCTTAATATTAATATTTAATATATCACTATTCAATGATTATTGTCTGAAGTTAGTGTCTATCATAGAACTTTAACTGAAGTGAAAATACAAGTGTCTGTGGTCGTCTATATTGAATGCATATCTACGAGACATTCCCAAAAATTCTTAAAGAAACAAACACGGCTTCAGTTAGAATTTGATGATAAATCCTTCATCCCTACTGGAGGATCCTCTATTCCTGTTTTAAAATGTTATTCTTTTAAATGATATGTAAAAGCGCTGGAATCAACCCCTAGCTTAGGTTAAAGAATTTTAAGAGCCTTTGGCTCTCCCATAATAAAAGCAGAACCATACAGCTCGCAACAGTCGAAAAAAAGTCACATGCACCCCTGCTGGGATTTATTACGGACCACTGTGCAACGAGTGTTGATTCTTCTTAAGGGTTTTAAATTTTTTATAAAAAAATTTTTTAATACAAAAGTGCAGTGGATCAAAAACACTTTTGCCAGCTTAAAGTTTGGTGGATTATACACAGATAATTTGAGGAGGTTACACATTTTTGTTTTTCACATAGCACGCGATATCACAGACACATGTGGCTATTTTTCGCTGGATTTAACTACTTAATTAAAAGTCTTTGGGCGTGTTGTAAATTAATACATATAAAATTTGAGAAATGTTTTATTGAATACATTTTACAATATTTCCTTCCTTCCTCCTGCCAACACATAAAATATACATAAAGTTAAATAACATTTAAAATATTTGCTTTAATTTTAAAGTAACTCTTATAGCATTTTGTCTAACTCAAACTGAGATAGGTAACTCTTGAATATTTCTTGTCAATTTTATAGAAAAATTATATAAATATTAAAGCATAACTTTTAGTTAATGGAGTAAAATTTTCATATATAACAATCTACAAAATATCAAAATTAATCATACAAATATTTTTTATTCATATCATACATTAGCATTCCTCTTGATGTAGACTATGAAATAACAATAAAACACATTTATAAATTTATTGTTAAATATTTGGCAATAACAACAATTTTAGATCTAAATATACTTTTTTCTGTTTTCATTAGATATTTAAAAATATTGGACCTTTTGAGTAAAGATTTTATGGAATTTATAGGATTGATTTGCAAAAATTGTAGGTTATTGATTCCTTTTATGTGGGAGATTTTTAATTAATTTATTTTGTATAACTATTTGTTTAAATTTTAACAACTATCATAATATTTATGTAGAAATTTAGAAACCATTTAGAATAAAAAGGTATTTGCTTTTATTTAACTTTAATTTGTGTAAAATTTTCAAGTTGCAGTATTAAAGTGTTTCGTTAAAGAACCCATGGTGTTGCTAATGTTCTTAGCTTGTAAGTTGAATTTATTATTTTACAAAATATGGGAAGATATTTTTTTATATATATACTTAACAACATTTAATTAGTTACTTAAACTTATTTTTATATTTCTTTATAATTGTAGAGAAGCAATTATTTAAAATTTCTATCATACAATTTTTACACTTTAAAATAAATTTACAACATAATTGGAAATGTTCTGTATGCATATTAAAAAAGAATTAATTGTCAACGTAGCAAGAACGAGGGAAACGGAATCCAAATATTTCCAAAATACGTCAGCAATACCAAACTTATAGTCAATTTTATATTAGAAGAGCTCAGGCAACAACTTAGGGAGGTGGTATCTGTATTAAGTAAGAGTGGATTATTATTCTCGCTACTTTTAGTATTACCCTCACGGTAGTTCGGCATTCAGTAGGTCTTATTAACGGATTTCTGATACCAAAATATTGTGCAATCTTGAGCAGCCTTTCAAAATTTATCCCCTGATTAAAATGTTCAACTTCGTATGGCAATTCAACCTTATTTTTTAGGTAAAATATTTATCACAAAAACCAAAGATAGACTTGAGAAATAATACGGGAGTACCTACTAATTTCAATGGTTTACTGATCTCCCATATAGAAGTCGTTACAGCACAAGTGATACCAAACATACTTTTGGGGGGTTGGTGAGATAAATAATGCTAAGTGGATTAATAAACAGCTGAAATTTGTTTACATATTTTTTTAGTTTAGTTTAAACATTAAAAAAATCGGGAACAAAAATTAATGTGTAAGAGAAATCTTTGAAATGTGGAATCAAACAATAATAAAATAAGAAAATACTATCAGCTGATGGAATATGAAAGCCTATAAGGGGAGTTGCGAACCTTAATGTGTTAAAAACATAACAATTTTCAAAACGTACAATGACGCGTATAATGTACGTCCATCTTTACGCTTCCTTATATTTCCGGTTTGCAAATTTTAAAAAGTGTCTGAGTAAAAATTTTTAATAAAACTAAAAGATGATCATGGCAAAAATGCTTATTCCGAAGAAGAAACAGAAAGGCGCTATATTATATGTATCGATCTCCAGGAAAATTATTTGAGAAATAGAACTACTTTGCAGCACAAACAATTGTTTAATCAAAAAGTCACCATGTTGTCGAACTATGCTCATAACAGAATAAATACATCTTATCTATACGAGTATATATAAAAATAAGTTGTCCTATATTCGTGATTTTATAACTCGAGAACCACTAAACCGATTTTCAAACGAGTACATGCGTTGGAAAGGTCTACTTTCACTGATGGTTTATAAAAAAAACATCGAAAAATTTCTACGGATATGCGTTATACGCGCACTTTTATGATGGTGTGTGTTTTCCCTATATAAAATGAATTTTTTTTCTTATGAGAATTACATTTTGTCGGCATAAGATTCTGCTTGCCCGCGTCATTTGACTTATTTAATTTCTGTGTGTTTATTGAATGTCATTTAAGTTTACAGTGCCAGCATTGACATTTTTTAATTATTGATTTGTAATCTTTCAGTTAAAATTAAAATCTTTTGCATCAAAAAAACTATTAAAAAAAATTATTTAACAATCAGGAAAATGTCTATTCTTTCTAGAACATTCAATTTTTAATACAAAGACGTAAACATATGTTGTTGTATTGTTCAGCAACGCCGGCTGGGTGACTCTAGTAAATATATAGAATTTTGATGAATTAAAATTACTTTTTACAAGCTATAGATCTGTATGGTTTAAATCATCAATATGTTGACGGTTAGTCAACTTCTTCATGAAGTTTTTTTTTTGATTTTCGCCTACGCTAATTTTCTTCAATAAAAGCAAAAAGTCTTAACACCATGGGTATAAGTTTGTAATATTTTTTATTAACAAAACATTAATTGAAAAACATATGTTTTACATATGTGTTTAAATTAATAAATGTTCTGAAGGTAATCAGGGCCTAGTCACCACTTTTGTCTAATATTTTCATGACTTTCGGGCGACCTTGTCGATAAAGCGTCTACATTTTTGCAAATGACTGCAATGAATTATTACCTTATTTTTGTTTTAATGTACAAAATTAGTGCCGTTAGTCTTTTAAAATATTTTTTTTAAATAAAACTCAAAAATTCAATAAAGTATGTATCGGCATGTATTTCAAAAACGTATCAAGTGTAGACTACAATTATTAAAAATGTACTAGTAAATCACTAGTACCAATGTCAGCAGAGGATTTTCAATGGCACTCGTCTGTTAATTAAATGTCTATATATAGTAAAAAGCATTGTCTGGGATATTATAAGTCACTTGTACAGGCGACTGTGTCAATAGTTAACTAGTTCAGTTTCACTATTGAGATTTCCTACAGGGAGACTATATATAACAAATATTGTAACTTGTATCTATGTTTACACTTTTTAATTTAAATTAAATAATAATAATAAAAATGTGTATAAACTTAAAAGACCTAAAGCTCTTATAAATTAAGCTTCATATATGGAAGAGGTCCAAAAACTTAAAACCTAATAAATTCGTCAATATTTAAAGGTTTTCATTTAAATACTTAAAATTTACATTTAGGTTGAGGATCGTCCTCGTTCCAAATAATGCAATTTTGTTTACTGTCGTAACATGTAGAAAAACAACAACTTCGAAGGTATTACATGATGTTACATGAACTAGATGGATTTTCCTTCCCTAGAACCGAGAATTTATTGAGGTAGCCGCTCATATGAAAAGAAATGTTAACAACACTGGTGAATTAGTGCTGCTAAATATTAATGCGTGTGTATATGATTTACTGTTTGTTAAAAATGTCTTTCCCCCTTATCTATTTTTTGAATGTAAAATATACAGCACTTTCCAACATAGTGCTACTTACTGATCTATCTATCCTGTACATCGGTTGTCAAAAACACAAAAATTGTTTAATTTATTTGTTGTTTCTAATTTCTAAAACAACACTTTTAAAACGTGAGGAAAAATAATAATGACATTCCAACAAGAGTTGCTCAGAGCCATAAGAAAAGAAAAATATTTCAAAAAATAATTATTAATAAGAAGATACAGATACATACAATAATACTCGTATAATCAATTATATGCATACAAGTATTTGAAAAAGTAATTTTCCATGTATCGTATGTTCCACTTTAGGGATTTCACCATCATAAAGGCAACAAATATAACGGAGTGGTCTGCACTCTACGATTGTTACAAACAGAACACTTTCATAAAGGCAACAAATATAACGGAGAGGTCTGCACTCTACGATTGTTACAAACAGAACACTTTTATTTATACAAAAAAAGGGAAAGGTTCAAATAATATGCTCTTCTCAATGGGTGTTTTTAATTAATTTTAAAGGTAACGTAAAAAAACAAATTTCCAAAGTTGCCGTTCATATGTAAATTATATGAATGTGAATTATTTTGTTGATTCTGTAATTCTTAAGCAGAGACAGTTTATTTCTGCGGCCTTTAAATATTGTGGTTTAAGTAATGAAAACAAAATGGATACTGAAATTATAATGCAGTAATCTTGACGCTTATGGTGTTTTCTTTTCTGACAAAAATGTTCCATTTATGTTACCATTTACTCGGGTTTATGTACCATTCTAAAAATATATGTGAAGATGTGAAAAGTTGCCGGTTTCCTTTCTAAATATGTTGCACAAATAAATGGTAAATATGTTGCATATCTCACACCTGTTTATATTTGAGGGTGAGGATAATACCATTTTTTCAGCTGCGTTTAGTACTTTTTTTATTCAAGTGAGTATTTTGCTTATTCATTGCATTTAATTTTCAATACGCCGATTACCTATACATTATTTTAAGTGCAAAGTCAATTAAATATTTTGTTCCTTTATGATATCGAAAAATGGACCCCTTTGTAAGGGTGAGTGTAACAGGAAAACAATATTACATATTCAAAAGACACATGATTTTTTTCAGAAAAGCAAACGCCATTAACATGATTATGGTCGGAACTGCCAATATGAATAAGTTTTTTACTATAATTGCAAACATGACTAACACATTTCTACATATTTTCAAATACCGCTATATATACGAGGGCGGATTGATATTGAAGCTACCTAGCGCTAGATGGCAGCACAAACAAAAAAAAATTTTTTTTTTGAAAATGCGATCTGTCAAACGGCAGCTGTTAAAATTTCACCGAAATTCATCGATTAGTTTATTTGCTGTAGTCGCTTGAAGTAAGCAACTTTTGTGTTTCTTGAAAAATGGAAAAAAGTGAATTTCGTGCAATGATGCACTATTAGTTGAAAGGGAAAACAGCAAAAGATAAACATTACGGTGAGTCTGCTCAGTCAGATTACATGGTAAAATATTGGATTGCTGAATATAAACGCTGCCGAACAAGCACTGCAACAATACCATCAACAGGAAGGCCAAAAGAGGTGGTTACTGAAGAAAATATCCTCGACATCGTTATGAATGCTCGCCGAGTCAAGTTACGTGAGATTGGTGGAATGATAAACATATATGAACGTGTGTTTAACATTTAGCATGAACATTTGCATATGAAAAAGCTATCGGCAAGATGGGTGCCGCGTTTGCTCAGTGTCCAAAAAAACCGAGTTCGACGGACCACTTCACAGCGCTGTTGGGACATGATAAAACGTAATCCTGGTGATTTTTGGCGTCGATTAATAACTGTTGATGAAACGGGGTTCCACCACTACACACCTGAAACCAAAAATCAATCGAAACAATGGGTGGAAGATGGTGGAAGTGCTCCGAAGAAGGCGAAGACAGTAAAATCGGCTGGCAAGGTTATGGCCACTGCATTTTGGGATATACACGGAATATTGCTCATCGATTATCTTGAGAAAGAATCCACAATCACAGGAAAGTATTATCGTGCGTTATTGGACCAATTGATTGATGCAATCAAGAAAAACCAACCACATTTAAAGAAGAAAAAAGTGCTCTTTCTTCAAGACAACGCACCGGTTCAGTTCACACAGCATTGCCAGTAGATACGATGCTAGAAGTACGTGAAATACACTTCGAATTGGTTGATCATCCACCTTATAGTCCAGATTTAGCTCCTAGAGACTTTTTCCTGTTTCCAAACTTGAAAAACTAGTTCGCAGGAAAAAGATTCATCTCAAACGAAGAAGTGATTACCGAAACTAACGCGTATTTTGAGGGGTTCCCAAAATCGTATTATTCAGATGGTATAAAAAAGTTGGAATAGCTAAAAGGATACTATGTTGAGAAATTAATGGTTTTTGACAAAAAAAATTGTTTTTTCCTACTTAGGTAGCTGCAATATCAATCCGCCCTCGTAAATATGTATATTAATTTGGATGAACCACAAACTAGACACACTGACTCTCGAAGATCCCTGGTGATTATTTTTGCATACGGATTTTAATCCATAGACATAATAAATAAAGAAAACAATTTGCTTAGCGGGAAGTGAAATATAAGTAAAATAAATAATAGTGTTTAAATTGATGTGCATCAATTTTTATAAAATGTATAATGGGTTTATTAAATGGAATTTACATACGCCTTATCTAAATTAATTTTCTGTAGAGTATAAAAAATGAATTCATTCTTTTAGACATATTGAATTATTTGCAAACTCTAGCCCAAATTACGCTCACCCAGAATGGATAATTACTAACAAAACTGAAAGTCAAATTATCCTCTACTATAATGGCAAAGTAAATTATTAGCTCCCACAAAATTGTTCGCTATGAAGTTTACCTGGACTGAGCAAGTCGATTTAAAATTTTTTGACTGCCCTTGTAAGTGAGCATGATACAATAATGAATCCGGCATGATTGAACTAACTGAACCAACTGAGCAAGCTAATTCAATAAAGTGAGGTAAACGAAAAAGGGAACTCACTCAGAAGAGCTTAAAAGCACAACTCTAGGTCTCATGCACCCACCGCCGGGTGAGCGTTTACAAATTGTAATAAACCGAATTTAATTTTATTAACCTGGACCTGTTCTAAAGTTTCATTGGTCCTATTGCTATTATTCCGTTTGGAAACGTATTTGATTCCGTATTTTGATTTTCTAAGAAAACAAGAAAATAAATTTGTTTTCGAAATGAAATCTTTTTAAATTCCATTAGCTAATTTCGTTCATGCTTGCTTCCAACAATGTTATCACTTTGAAAAATTATTTCGCTTATCGTTTTCTGAAGAATCAAAATATGGAATCGATTTGCGAACTGAATTGAACTCTGTGGCGGAATCAATTCTGTCCTCGAATGGAACTGAATTCTGTCACATGACTGAACAATAATACGAATTGGATACAACAATTCATTCTTTCCAGAATTATTTGAATATCATTGTTTATGAAATTCTCAAGCGATTGTTTTCTTTGTGTGTACATCTTGCCAACTTCACAAGCACATATTATGAAGTTTCACAAACTCTAATGTCTTCAAAAACTAATGCCTTCTTTAAAAACCCATTAGAACTTATGGAATAATAAACTAACAGTCCAACTGTCATACAGCGCTTACTTTTAGTCACTTATGATTCTTATACACAAGCAAATCATCATGAATAGATTGACGCTTGCGGAACGTTATTAAATTATGCAAATTTACTTTGCAATTCCATTAGAGATGAGACTCATTTCTGGCTTAACGGATTTGTTTACAAAGAAAATAACTGCATACGGAGTGAAGCAATTCTACAACAGACTTTAAATATTCCACGATAACAATATTTCTTAAAAAATTAAACGTATTACGGTCAATGGAGATCGTTATCAATGATTTTCTGTTTAAAAATCTGGCTGACCTTGAAGTGGCTCACAATTGATATAAAATTTTAGCGACAAGTTGTATATCTATTATTTCCAGTGAGGTCACCGATACAACTTTTTTAACTCGCTATACCAGCAGCAATTGACAACGTCGAAGCCAACATTATCAACAGCGAAACAAGGTAAGTTACGGTCACACTTGGCAAACATTTGCCCAAAAAAGCGTAAGCACTAAATACTAATGAAAAATAATTTGATGTAGATGCGCGTTTATTAAAGATACAATTTCCACATTAGTGATCCGCAGTAGCATAGAATCCAATATCCTTGGGAATTGTTTAACTCAATAAACACTTGGCTGAATTAAAAGCTTTTCATTAGTATTTAGTGATTGAATTTGTTTATTATTTTTTTGGCAAATATTTGTTAAGTATGAGCGTACTTTTAGATGAACAAATAATTTTTTCTATTATACTTTCAATTTAAAGTTCTATTTAAAAAACTGCCGTTTAGTTTAAAATCACCGAACGAACCGCTTAGACATTTGAACGCTACTCCACCATGATTTCTCACCAAAATGCAAGGGGATAATTTTCAATTGCAAACAACCAAGAAGACTAAGTTTTTGTTCAGATAGTGAATCCTAATTAAGTTTTTATAACCATGGAATTTATTTAATTTCATCAAAATCTTTTACTGGTCTCGGAGTTCGGTACTGAAATTAAAACGACACTTTTAGGCGACAGACTTAACAGCGAAACCTCATACTCATTAGAAATAACGTGTGAGAAAGGACATGCACATACAAAGATATACACATCCATATGTACATATGCAAATCAGAGTGATGAAACTATTATCTTTTGCTTCTTTTTTAATATGCATACAATGACTTGAAAGAAAAACAAGAGATTATTTTGTTAGTTCTTTTAATATAAATTACTTTGAAATGTTTATCATGTCGTGTTTTCATTTTTTTAAGCTTCTTTCATTTCTCGGAGTTTGTTTGTTGTAGTCATGCTAATCCTGCTTGATTTTTAATAAAATTAATTTCGCTCCTTTGAAAGGAGCATCTACTGTTTTTCCAGTTCGTAGCTAACAATCTAAAAGTATGCAAAGAAAGTGGCTTTTGTTGTTTCTATTTTTTTTTACCAAATCATTTAATTTTCATTTTGTTACAAAATGTTTTTTTTTTTTATTTAAATTTTGTTTTGTCAGTCTTGTTTCTTATTTTATTCGGATTTTAAACACCCGCTTTATTTAAGCAATTTTCTTTTCTTCATTCGTCTGCAATGAAATTTAAAGATTTTTTTTTTACAAAAATTAAAAGTTATTTTCATTTGTAAGAGAATTAGAAAAATGAGAGATAAAAAAGAAAATAGAAGAAAATGGCATTTTAATGAAGTTGTTTGTTACTTCTGATTAAATTTTGTGTGACAATATAATTTTCATAATTTTATTTTTTCTTTTTTATATTTTATTAAGTCAAGATATTTTACAAATGGATGCAATAACAATGGAAACAAAAAAATCATATTACAACAATTATTAGAATTTCAACACCAACAAACATAAATATCTCTTTAAGTAAATTTCAAAACATATTAAATTAAAAAGTTAATTTTACTTAAAAACTCACGACATATACAATTAAAGAAAATTGTTCATTTCAGTTTTCGGCTTTCCACAATTTTGCTTAAGGAAAGCTGAGTACAACACATTTCCCTCTCATTCATGCATGTGTGTTTTAAATTGTCTTTGTGTCAAATTGTTATCTTATTATTGTATTCTAAGAATATTGCTATCAAATGGCTTTGTGTACATGGGAATCCTTTTTATACAAATGTCAGTCTATCTGAATATTTCTATCTGAAAAACAGCGCCAGTCTGCAATCTAATTACTCAACAAACGTGCAAAGTCTGCGTACTTGAAAATATGTACAGGAGATTATTACAATTTAATGAAAAAATTATTTAATGACTTTTATATGTCGTCTAATCTACATTTCATAACTGATTTACAAACAAGTAACATGCTTTGCAATCATCTGCTTATTTGAACCACGAACGTCCCTAAAAGTTAAAATGATTTTTAATGCCCAGATGTCCTTTGAATTTTGATAAAAGAATTGTTGTTTTATGAACAAACGAACAGTACAAAAATTCATTATTTGTGTATGTTACAAGAACACATAAGATATTTTTTGTTTTTTTTTTTTTTTTTGGCCTAAAGAATTTATAAATTTAATTCAAGTCGCTTTAAGATGCTATCAATAATAATTTGTTTTCAAGACATTGTTTTACTTATTTAAAAGAACGTACACACCGAATTCGAGATTATGGCACAAGTGATCATATAAAATTGTATGCAGTGGAAGTTCATAAAATCTTTTCATTTTTTAATTTTACAAAATAAGTTACTAAATTTCATATTTTTATACCATTATTATAGTTCTAGGACTACATAATTATAAGTAAAAAACTCCAAAATGAATTAAGTCCATAGCAGAGTTCATTAACGGTGAGAATGCAATCCCTCAGATATTTTCTATTATTATTTCTTCGTCTTTGCTATCATGCGAACATAAATAGAAGCTTCCAGTGCAAATTATTATCTATTTAAACAAGCAAATTACATCTAAAGGGCCTTCCAAACAGGCACTTCGGAACTTTGACTTGTTGTTGAAGCTGCATCTTTCAAATTAGTTATCCTTTAATTCAGTGTGTTTTGCCATGCCACCACAACGGGAATTCTAGTCGGGCAACGCACTCAGTGAAATATCAATGGAGGCCATTTCTGTATCAACAAACGTGAATAAACATAATTGTTGAATTTGGGACGATATCCAATACACGTGAGATCTAAGAACCCTCGAAAGTAACTGATTGAGGGGGATTTGAGGCTGGGGATGTCATCGGTCGATATTTTTTAAGAATGTCAATGGTGACCGCAATAGGTCGGTGATTACGAACTTCTTTTGGCTTGAACTATGACATATAAGTTTTACAGAAAGGCGCTATGTCCGACACAGCTCATGACACATTGGCTATTCTGCACCAGCGTTTTTTGGACATGGCCATCTCAATACATTTTCTTAAGTACCAGGAGTACGTGAATAATCCACAAACCACTGCGGTTCTCTAAGATGGCATAACTCATGCCTTCGGTCAAATTCAATCTGATTTATGCGCCATAGTAGTGGAAAATTGGACATTTCAGATAGACTCCACCCAAAGAAGACGTGCCCGACATTTGACCGATGTTATATTCGACACAATGAAAAATAATTTCTGCCTATAATCTACAACTTATCACACATCGCGTGTAATGGTGTCACAATTTACAACAACGTAGAATGTACGAGTAGTTTCTATAGAAATAATTTCTATTCAGGCTTACAGATTGAAGTTTCAAACAGATAATTAGAAAAAACGAAACTGATTCAAACCCCAGATGCTGGACCCATCTGGGGTACAATACAATACAATACAATACAATTTTTTGTTGTGCAAATTTTTTTGACTCTATTTTGATATTCGAACGTCTACAGAAAGTGAATAGAAGATGGAACTACACGACATTGTGGACAAAACCATCAGTCCAGCAAAAAGGTGTGGAAATTCACATCTAGAAATACATACGGGTAAAATACCACGCGACATATGATAAGAATGCATTCTATTAAAGATCGATATTAAAACAAACAGATTCAGTTTTGCTGCTATTTTGAATAAATTTATGAATTAAATATTGATTAAATTTATTTTAGATGAAAGTGCAGTCAGCGACTTTAGAAAGCAATAATTCTATGGTATAGGTTAAAATATTTATTGATCTTAACTTTTCCCTACTTCTTTGGAATATGGGTTATGTCGGATTCTCAATAAAACAAGCGTAACAAAATAATTTGCGTTGTGAAAATCAAATTACAGGGAGAGCTCGATTTTCGAAGTTTCTAAAAATACGATTTGTTCTTTTATTATGATGCTGACTTCATATATTTGAATAAAACATATTTTTATGTAAATAAATTAATTATTAAAAATAATACTCTTCGTGCTGTAGCTTAGCTTAAAGTAATTGAATTGTCCAATTATTTTAAACTACGCCCCTGAGTTAAGAACACATATACGGTGTTAAACAGAAAACAAATTGTGTGGCTCTCGAAAGGAGAGAAATAGAGAATAAAAGGGTCATTGTCAATGAATAAAAGTAAATTCAGTTGCATTTGTTGACTCTTTTTTAATAGTTGTTGTTATAAAGACTGCAGTGTAAAAGTATTGGCTGTTGCAAAAACCAAACTAGCAGTGCACATCGATGTGATCACATCCGAAATTATTTACTAAAAACCTTAAGGTAGAAGTCATCCACAATTTAGTTGTAACAAAAACTTTAGGACATATGGACAACAGAAAACTTAAGTTCCCATTGATTAAACACCGTCTCATACGAGTATGTGTAAATTCTTTGGAAAGGAAAAACATTTAAAGTTTAATAAAATTTGTTCATTAAAATTCATGTGTTTCTTTGCCTTTGAAAATCCTTAACACTTATTTAAAATGCTACACTATATTTAAAACTTTGAAATTTTCTTTTCCATATAAATTTCAACAACTATGCCTTTAATCGTGATTGCTTGCAAAAGCACTTAACTTATGACCCGGACTAAACATCAAAAACTATCAATAGTATCTCTGCAAAGACCCATAGAAACACAAAATTTATTTGTTCGCCAAATTTTTCGACATTTCCGAACAAAAATCTAAATAGCAGGATTGTTTTGCTTAAAAGAAACATTAAAAAACTAATGAAAATGAAAAATAAAACACATTAATTATTTAAATTTATAGAGAATTTTGTCTACAGCTTCAAATGAAATATGTAATAAAAGAATATATGCAAAACTGTATGTACATGGATTTTTTCCTATTTCTATAGATGAGTTTTTAATGACTTTCAACGAAGAATAACAGCAAATGCAGTGAAATGTAGTGTAGGGGGAAAAAACGGATGTGAAATACTACTTTTTGAATAAAATGATTATTTACGAGTTCATACAAAATAATATATTAAATTTATTTTTACATTAATGTATTAGAGGCAAACAACAACAAAAACGTAAAGTTATTAAGGAAATATATAGGGTCCGCAATCTAACGTTTTTTTTCAACTAGTGCTTATTTCGTGAATGGTAACACTTAGTTCGTATCTGATTTGACAGAGAATTAGTTTTATCCTTCCGCTGAACGAATATGATTGTGTATACGCTTGAACAACGCTGGTAAGTGGGCCTGCGATAGACTTACAGAAGATGCCGATTTTGCCAAAAAAAAATCATCTTTTCAGATGAAGCTCATTTTGATCTTGGCGGGTATGTAAACAAGCAAAATTGTCATATTTGGGGCACAGAAAACCCGCACACATACATTGAAAAGCCGACGCCCCCAAAACGAGTCACGAGTTTAGTGCGGATTTCGGTCCAGAGGCATAATTGGGATATTTTTCTTCGAAAATGAGCAAGGAGTGGCCGTTACAGCCAATGGTGATCGTTATCGGGCCATGCAGCCATTTGAATGAAATAATTTTCCATTATTAACCTGAAGGATTGTACTTTCAAATAAAAAAAGAAATTTGAGAAAATATTCCAGTAGTTTTTTTACAGCATTTAAAAAAAAAAGTTATTTGGCGGACCCTATATAACAAAATTACACATTTTAGTTGTTGTAGAAACGCAAACTAATTTAAAAAATACACTGGAAATTTCAGCTTATTTTGTTTAAAGCTGGTTTTCTTTTCCATTTATTTACGTTCAAGCGGCTTATTTTTTAATCTCATATTTATTTAATTTTTTATTTTTGCTGTTGAAATGCAAATGTGTGGGAGTTAAAAAACAATTAGCACTAAAAAACTGGTATTAAAATTTTCATGTTTGATATGAATTCAAAAACATAATGAGATCAAAGGAAATGAGAAAACACAAACACATGCACTTATTAAAGTAACATGATGGCGTATAAATTTATTTCATAGTACTCGTGAGAGCATATACGTATGTATGAGTGTATGTAAAAATAAAAATGTATGCGTGATATGTATTAATTTTATGGTTAAATGAGAACGAAATGTTTTCAACAGACACACGCACTTCAAGGCTAATGAACGAGTTAAAACACGCACACACATAATAGGACACATAAACAGGCATACCGTTAGAAACATGAATATATTATATACAAAAGTTATATACATATGAACGGATGCATGTGTGTGTAACTGAGTAGGTTTTGAATTATGGATGCACACACAAAAACTTAATACAGCAAGTGACAATTTTGGTAACTTTTGTAGGCACAGAAAGTGCTTAGATTTATGCCAAAAATTAGTAATAATAGAGTTAAACTTGTAAATGTTGTTGATATACATACATAACAAAAAAAACAGTATTTTTTCAAAGTGATAGTTACGAGTCTAACGCAAAATTAATCAAATATTAGGCCATTTAAAAGTATATTTAGCGTTTACACTATTATGGAATATTTTAATTTAATCTTATTCACTAACGCGCAATAAAGCCAGCAATAGATGATTTAATTTGAACTATCAACGGAACTATCATCTTATTTCATACGAGTATTTCAATTTACATGTAGAAGACAAAAAGCTGCAATGTCGAATTCGACTATAAAAGAAATAATGTACACTAAACCAAAAGTCATCAGCATGTCTAAAACGATGCCAGCTGCCATGGCAATTTAACTAACCACTTCTGCATAACAATCTATCATGCAGAATTCCCTGGTTACCACATTTTGTAGTTTATTTAATATCCAGTTTATTTAAATTCTGTCAAATTATATAGAACAATAGATCGTATGAAACTTTAACACTAAATATCTTCAGAGGAAACATATACGAGTATTACATGGAGCTATTGCGCTTTTATTATTGGCCATTTTTTGCATTGAAACATTTTTCTAGAAAATTATAATACAATAGAATTTTATAACTTAATCACCATCATCATAAAGCAAAGAATTGTGTAGTTGATGATTCAAGACCTTTTCATGGGATTTATTTTTGCTTGAAACAACTTCGACAAAAACTGAATTCTAGTTGGATTTATAAAATCGAGTCTAAAGCACTTCTTTTTAAAGCTGTGGCATTTTATGTCATACAACTGTTTCATCAATAACTTTTAAATTATGTATGAATTTCTATTTAATTAGTCGAACTTTCTTATGTAAAATAACTTTCTAGCATATAAGACTGGTCTTGTAAAACTGCCTGAAAGTCTTATTTCTGCAAATTACCATTAAATTGTCACTCACTGTATATAAGAACAAAGTATTAATAAAAGTAATTCAATTTGTTGTTTATTTTCCTTTGAATTTGTTTCTTACATACCTGTGGAGTTTGAGGCTGGGATACAGGTGAAGCTGTTGCCGTTGAAATCTGTGGTGATGTTCCTGTTGCTGACGGTGACGTTGGCGAAGGTATATTCCCCGTTGATGAGGCCGGTAGTATGGCTGGATTTGTATCCAATGTATGTTTGGATATAACGACTGTGGTAGTCTTTTGTATTTTATCCTGATCATGATGTTCGGAAGGTGATTTGGGTGGCACTGAAGTAAAAGCATCAGCCGCTCTTACAATTTCCAGAACCTTGAACATTACAAATATAGATCCACAAAAACAACAGAAATTAATAAAAAACTAAGAGTAAATACTTTTTAAAGGAATTAGTCTTGTTCAATTTATTTTTTATTTTATTTTCTTATTCTCTCAATATTGACTCAAAAATTTTATTACCACAAAGATGAACTTTTCTGCTCTTGTTAAGATTACTTAGATTTAGTTTTCTGAAAACTTTAATTTTATTTTTAACACTTTTCTACTGCTTTCTACGCATTGGCATCAAACATAAGTAAACTAAAAATCTAACATGTTAAACAGGTGTGGCAAATCACGATTTCCTCCGTACCAAAAATGTTTTAACAATGCACGATGGAGAAAATTGTATCTTATTAGTGAACGAATATAATACATATCTACTTTAATAGATTTCAGGACTAAGTAAAATATGTAAGTTTGCGCAGATGACTGTAATATAGAGCAACACACTGGTATAATCCCAATTCGGTTTTCTTATCAATCATGTTGTTCTGTTAGCCTAATAGTAAGTCATATTATAATTTTTGGCCGAGTGATACTTAAAATATATAGAAGGAAGAACATCCTACTTGCACATCCCATGCTTCAAAAGTATACAATAATTATCAATTTTGTATACAAATACGGCACAGTTTTTTCCAATATCTTATCGTCCACCAATATTAACGATATCTATCTATATAAAAATGATCTACACATAGTGGTCCCGATTAAGAAAATGCTGGGAACAGGATATATAAAAAATTTAGAGAGATAAATGATTCCATTGATTGAATACAAAATAATATATAGGCCAGATAATATGATGATATTGAGTATTAGAATGTATATTTTGCAAAACAAATGTATATAGAAGAAAAAGATATCCAACATATTTCAATTTGTGCGTTAAAGTGAGCGTTCTTTAAATATTTTCTTTTTTTTTTTAATAAAGTCAGGTTTTTAAGGAGTTTAAAGTTTTTTTAAGCCAGACTCATTTTACACAAGCAGCTTTTTTCTAAAACAGTGAAAACTTAGAAGATATTCTTTATCTCATAATAAAAAAATTGGTCAGGCAATTTCTCGAATTTCTTTCACATAATATAATTAACAAAAAAGTTATTTTTTATTATATTCCTCTATTTTTATACCCAAAGAAAGACCAAAAGGAACTCAACATGACTAATTTAAATGTTTATAACACATTTTTGTTTTCACTTCTACGAGTTTTAATTTTATCATCCCGAAAATTTTTAGTTTATTTGATTTTAACAGTAGAATAACAAAAATTTCTTACATACTAGAAAAACAAATATTGCACAGAAATGGCTTTGCCTTATATCTTAAATATCATCATTAGTTAATAAAATGTGCAGTGTACATACATATGTACGTATATAGATAAAACAGAAACTGAAGGAAAACTGTTAGCAAAAACCTCCAATAAAAAATAAAAAATAGTAAACAATGAATACAAAAGAAAAAATTCTAGTTAATTAACTTATTCATATAAGTTGATTATTAGATGTTTGCTGAAATAAATAAATTTTAAAACGACAAAAATATTTTAATTTGCATGCACATTGATTTCCTACGCTCTCTGCGACAGAGCGAGAACTTCTGCGTGGAACAATCACAGTTCACAGTTCTAGTTAAAATTCTCCTAACAGATTAATTGGTCCTACTATTAAACTTCATGAGGCTTCAAATATTATGTAACATATCTATTAAAGACGGTTGAAATAATTCATAAATTTTTTCTCCATTCGGATATCTTTAGACAACAATACTCATTATTAGACTTGTACCGGACTCTTTCATTAGCTCGTTTTTGACAAGAACCTATGATCAAACCCATTTAAATTACATTGGTTTGATTAAAGGTTCTTGTCAAAAACGAGCTAATGAAAGAGTTCGGTACAACTCTACTCATTATATATTAGCTTCTAGTACGACTGAATCTAAAAACACCATGGCGTATACTTAAACGCAAGTTAGTTACAATAATTTTCCAAAGAATTATATAACGTATACGCCATTGTATAAACATGTCATGCAATACGAGAATAACAACAGAAAACATTTGAGTTAAGACATCTATTTTGAGATCAATTTATCCATTATTTCAAGCGATAACATGGACATATAAGTGGGTGCTGTTGGCTGAAGTAGCCAACTTGGTATACGAAATTTGAGAACACATATTAGATCCCTCACTTTGTCCTTCACATGGGATCAAATTTTCTTTATATGCATTAGTGTAACGTAGATTATCATTGTTTAAATGGCAAATGCATAATACTGGTTTCTAAACATTATCGACTGTAATTGTGATCATGTACTAAAGAGCACACAACAGCTATCTTTCTTCGATGCTATAGCAAAAAAAATTCGACGCTGAATTGGAATTCAAAATGGTTCTATCCATCTGTCATCCCAAAAACTTTCTTTATTTATAAAAAGAAATACTTCTTAATGCAATTTACAGAGTTGTAATTATATACATATTAGCTTTTCTACTAAAAAAAATGTGTTGTATGAGTCAACGCAAAGTACGAAAGTTGACGTACGTTGAATACTTTGTCAGACATCAGTAAGTTTTCCAAATTGTTTTCATCATTTTGTTTTTTTATTGTGTCTTCAGGAAAATTTAAATAATATATAAACAATTTTATGAAATAAATAAATTTAAGTTAAATAAATGGATAACAAATAACTGTTTTAATATCCGTCAATAAGGTACTCATTTGTCCAATATATTATAGCCTCGATATTATAGATCCATCTCCGATTAACTTACCAAAGCAAAAAAGTTCAGAGCAATTAAAAAGCATATTTTTGGATAAAAAATTGTCAATTGTATCTCTCGGAAGAGATTTTTCAGTTTATAAGCGAAGTTATCTCAGGGAATGTATGACTTCAAATTTGTGAGATAAGCAGCAAAAAATTTGAATAAATCCTAATGTCTGTAATAGGAGGCAAATTTAGTTACAATCAGTTAAGCTATTCTTAAGTTTGGTGGCAGAAAAAACCTTTAGTTCAGTGAATTTAAGTAAATACAAAAATAGAAACAGACTAAGTCTGAACCTTCTTAGTTTGATTCAACGCATAAAAAACGGACTTAGTGGTGTGTCAATTATAAAATGTGTCCAAAATTTTAGTATCATTTCGATTTTGTTACCATTTTTTCTTCTTGTAATTTGTATTTTTTTTCATATTCTAAATGCATTCCGATTAGTTAATATGGAACGTTACACGGAGGAACAACAACCAAAACACATTTTTCCCTCGAAAATTATTTCTCGTTCGAAAATTGCATCGTTTCACGTAGAGGGTTAGTATATTGTGCACCAAGATCGTGTCATTTGACACCTTTAGATTTTCTTTGTGGGGTTGTTTGAAACCGAAAGTGTGCAGCAATAACTCCACAACAGTTCAAGAGCTTAGAACAGTTTATTGAAAAACGTGATTGATCATTTTGGTAAAACGTTGGGAGCATGCCCAGCCATTTGAGGAGTTAGTTGACGAATATAATTTTTTATTTTTAAACGCAACCTGGTTGTAATAAACTGAAATAAAACTATTATTAACATTTGAAAATAAAGTTTTTTTTTAATTAAAATGATACCTCAATAATTTTTTATCCGTTTTTATTTCATACGTTTTGTAGCCCCTCCAATTGGCTCTTTGCTACAAATTCACTCTCTTGTATCAGAATTAATTTCTGTCACTATGAAAAATTATTTATTAAATTGACACAAAATATTAAAACCCCAAAAAGGATTTCCCGACGATCTCCATTGGCCCCCGGTAAGTACGCATATGCACTAGCTTAAAGTCTCTCAATAGTCAATTTGATTTTTTTTTATAAAACTTGGGGAAAAATAATTAGCCCGATTAAATTTAAAAATTAAAGAGCCAAAAAATTTATCCACATTTGCAAATTTCATCAGATAGTTAATGATTAAAAAATATTATTTTTAAAAACAATTAATTGCGATTTAATTAATTCTGTAAAAACTAATTCAAATTCTATTAAAACCGTCATAAATTCAGCTGTATTCTAAACAAAATGCCTGACTGCATGCCGCCCTTTCTGGTACTTTTTAAAGAGCTTAAGTGTCTACACATTTTTCTTAAATTTTCTTACAGTCATTCGTGCCAAAGGTTATTTACTGCTGTTAAAAGATGTAAAAAGTTTCCAAAAATGAAAAACTTCTTGTACGAATCCTAAACTAAAATAAACAAACCGTTAGATGTAACGAGTAACAAAACATGAAGAGGAAAGGTTTGGTAAGGAAAGATAACATTGGGAAATATATAAGTAAACGAGATGATAATACTGCAAACACTCCTACTGTTACATGCACAGACACTCTTGGAATACAAATAGTAAAAGATTGTACTGCTGGCAGCCAATATGTTTACAAAAAGTCTATTGTACTTGCAAGTGTAGTGTACTTTAAGTGTAGTAGTTGTGCCTACACTAACACTATATACGAGTAAGATTGCAAACACAGACATCCATAACAATACTAGACTTACTTTTTCAGGGGTACTTTTTTCTTTAGCAGCAGTCAAGGACTGTTCGGTAGAGTGTGCTAAAGGAAGAACAGCAGTAGCATCATGTTCCGTAGTTTTTACTGCTGCTGGTGTTTGTATTGTTGCTGGTAGCGGCGGTGGTGCCGATGTTGCTGCCGGTGATGTTATCGAGGTGGGTGAGTGAACCATGGCAGCAGCAGCTGCTAATACTGATGTGGGTTGTTCGTTATTCTGTTCAGCTTTTGTTGCGAAAACTTCCAAATCCTATAAATAAACAATATTCAGACATCAGTTCACATTTAGACAAACCAGGGAAGATGCGATATCAGTTAGATGCAAAGAAAACAAAAAAGCTATAACTTCTTGAATTGCATTAAAGTTAATTTAAATTTAAATGGTGTTGGTATCTATTTTATACAACGGACATCAGGTGTTGACGTATCGTTACTATGCTGGCATTAATATTTTATAATATTTACTAACCTAAAGTGATTCCAAACGGAAAAAAGGAAAGAAGGCTTCAAAAATAGTCAGCGCAAAAGTGTTTAAACACTTTTATATTTAATTAAGCATTCCCTTTAATTTTTATTTATATTACTACTACTATTTTTTTAATGAACTCCGTAGTAAGAAACTTTACTTTATTAAAGGTTTCTCGCCGAAATTTTACTTTGTTGGAGAGTGGAAAGAGGATTGGCAAAGTGTACATTTTGCTTTCTTATTTGAAATATTAAGTGGTTATGTGATCTGTCGTGCAAAGTATTTAGGAACTTTTGCTACAAAACATGGTGTGCAAATTTATGCAAGACTAATAAAAATACCGCATGAAATATTTTCTTACTTTGAAGAATTTTATCATAAATCTTGTCTTGTGCTGTGCGTACGCAATTACCAATAATTTTTCAATGGCTTACAAGTTCTTTATACTAAAACTTACATGCTTCAAGCGTTCATCCTCATCACGATCCAAACTGCAGGTGCTTTGACTTTGACTTACTTCAGATCCTGTCTCAGATGCACGGGAACCTAGAATATATAAAACGAAAACATTTGAATTGTTATTAATTTTGTGTTATATTAAAACAGTGAATGATATTATTGTTTGTTTGTTAGAATGAAATACTTTACAAAGTAAATTTGCAAAGTATTTGGTGCACAGATTCCGACGGGGTGACTCAGACCATACGCCGGCAATGTTATTAACCCGTATTTTCTTCCGTTACTGTGACTGACTGTACACGACCTATGCCTTCACATAGGAAGTAGCAACGTAGTTAACCACGGAATATTCCTCAGAAGAACTGTAAAACTATACAGTTATCTGAGGTGTTGAAATTAACTAGTGCGAGTGAGACGCAAAACTCTCGAAAGAGAGTAAACAATCAGTGGTCTGGCTGCACTTAAAAAATAATTGCCAACGAAACTTGATGTTGACTGACTCAGAGCTGCTTTGCGACTGTCTCCGTGTATGATATTAAAACCAAAATGTACTGTCTTTTTATAATTGGATGATTTCCACAACATGACAGATATCATATGTCATATTGTCATAACAATTTTAAACTAGTTTTGAATATTTTTATGTTCGTTCTAAAATTTGCAAAAAATTGCTTAAAACTTCATGTAAGTTCAAAGTAGAAGTTTGTCGCACTTATAAAAATTTGCCCATTATTACAATTTTATTTTAGCCTAGTGAACGATAATTTGAAGGCAGTTTCACCCCACCTGCTACGTTAAGATAACTTTGTAAGACTTAAAACCGAGTATCACTTGTATTAAATCTATAAGACTTTAATAATTGCAAGGAAACGATGGTCAGAAGAAATAAATTGATGCCACATTGCAGACAGATTTGTTACTTCAGCTAATGATTTATTTTAAAGTGGGGAAATTATATTCCACATCTTCTTTGTGATTGTTCGTCTTTCAGGAACAATTATGAATATAACCAAGATTTTAGATTTTTTAGATAAAAAAAATAACTTTTGACTTTAATTTGATAGTTTTAATTTTTTACTTTTGTAAAAAATTAATTTGCGATAAATATTAGAAAAGAATATTTATTTTCTTATTAAATTCAATTACGATTTATAGGCTAATAGTTCGACAATTTTTTTAAATTCAGAAAGACATGATATATATTCCAAGGCACAAAGAAAAGTTCACATCAGTTTTAATTATTCAACTTACACAACAGAGCAGAACAGCTGTTTTCGAAAGCCGCTACACTGTACTCATGCGTATTTTGTTTGTCACCACTTATTATGTGGTTTAGTTGAATAGGATAACAATTTTTTTGTTTATACAAATTTTTATTAGGAAATTGCATACGAGAACTGTAGCGTGTATACGTGGTTCTGTCTTTATTATCTTCCTCATGTTCCATTGTCCTGAATGTTTTGACTTATTATACCTCAGCCAAACTTTGTGGTTTGAATTATTTTATACTTAAGTACATGTGTTCGTTATCATTTTAATTGTCAGCACAATCCATAGATTGAATTTGTAAGAAAGTATTTTTATCGAACATTCACATTGCTTTATTAAAATTTATTTTCGCTCTCCATACAAGTTTCATTTACGTGACATAATTTACACAATTAGAGACTTTAATTCGCACATATGTAATTAATTGTATGTACATTAAATATGTTCGCTTTAGGTTTTTTTTTTCCTAATTAAAAATCCATTCGAACCAAACTGTTCACTTTCATTACAAATAAGAATATCTAATCCAATTTCTGTGACATCAATTTGTTATTTAAAAGCACTCTTGAATATAAAATATACAATTTATGAAGAAAGTAGAATATATACCAGAAACTAGCTGTTCTTCTTATCACAAGTTGTTTCCGTAAACGGTTTCTTATAGCTTTTTTATAATTTGCATTTATTAAAAAAAGCACTACAGTTCAAGAGGAAAAATTGCAATCAAGATTGATTTTATGTTGCTAAGATTGAATACGAGTTTTAAATCGTCTATGCTACTTACAGCTAATGGAATAAACGAGTAATACTTTTTAACAGTTGCTTGAATACTATATTTGTCTACATGGATAATAGCAAAAGTTGTTCAATACAAAATAATAGGAATCAGATGCAATTTATAATATAATAAATATATTTTTTTCTAAACATCGCCATTGTCAAGGCTATTGTTGTTGTATAGATTTATTCAAATTCGTGTTTCTTTGTTTCACAATTTGTTTGTACCGCCTTGTTCATACTTACCATGTCTACTGTAGCCAGTACTCATGCCACCAGCTGTACCAATGGAATGAATTAAATTGGATTTGTCGTATCCTTTGCAAACGACCAAATGTATACTGTTTCCAGCATTCCGTAAAACATCAACTGCATCTTGATGTGTGGCACCCAACAAGGAGTTGCCATTCACTTCCAGCAAACGCATGCCAACCTTAAATTGTAAGAGAAAAAAAAACAGAAAAAAGGTTAGAGATAAACCGAAAAAAATTTATATAGAAATAACATTTTTCTGGGATCCAGCATTAAAAAAATGAAAATATTTTTCAAATATATTTAAAAGAGCCTTGAGTACGTAGTTACGCAACATACGATGTGTGAGTTTTTCCACTAGATTTTTAGGTTAAACCCAAGCAAAATCAGATTGAAAAGTCTATTTAAGAATACGCATGCGGATTGTAAACTATAACCGTCGAAGGAGTTTAACGAAATTTAGCTTGGCCAGCAAACAAGACTGTAATTGTTACTCTTATTTTTGGATTCAATTTTATGCTAGGAACACAACTGGAACGAACGACGAATTTCGCTTAGTACGACGAATTCGTTGGTAAAAAATCGCTCTATAAATTCGTCGTATGAAACACAATAACCACGAATAAATTAAAATAATAAGCAAATAAAATTTTAATATTTGTTTTTTAAATCATTGTAACCTCTGATGCCAGCCAGATTGTTTACACACTCAATAATTATCCCGGTGTTGTCCACCGGGATAATTATTTTTGAAATTCCTTTTTGTAATTATTTTCTGAAAAATTTTTTGTCTGTAAATAAATTATTATTTTCATTTAACAGCTGATGGGGTGACCATATGAAAAAGTGAGAAAGAAAAACTATATTATAGAAAGTGTTCAAAATTATTGTAATAAAAAGTCGTCCGAATGATACATTTTTGTGAATTGGTGAATGCATTTTTAGTATGTACTGAAAATGTTAGTGCTACATGCAACAATACAGTAGTGAACTATGTTTTTCCACAAAAACCCAGTTTGAGTATATGAAACCTGGTCACTTTATATTAATTTGTTCATCGTTCGTTGACGAAACAATTAGAAATAAATGTATTTCAACTTTCGCTGAGTATGACGAATTTCGCCCAACGCCACGATTGTGTGCATTTTCATATACACCAATGTATTTTATTTTTGGCGACGAATATTCGCGACCAAAAATTCGTCGTTCGTCGCAGTTGTGTTCCTAGCTTGAGGTTTAAAAATTTAACAAATTCTCGTCTACTGAACCATTTCGTTCTTTTAAAAACTTCTACACTTTTAATGAACATGTTTCTCAAAACAAACAATTTTAGAACTGATATAACATCAGTTTGAAAATTAAGAGTAAGGTTTTTGGTTTTTGTCTTCGCTATTTTAATTTACAGTTCAATTGTGTAAAAAAGCAAAAGGCAAATTTAAAACGTTTCAAAAATGTATTTTATTATTTACTACAAATATTATTTCCGAAAAATTAGAGCACAACTGTGACTCCCAACATTAGACTGAAATCATAGCTGGGTTTAATATGTAACAAATTTGTAAATTTTTTAAATTTGTTCAATATTTTTTCCATGTGTTTTTCATTTGCGCCACTGGTTTTTGCGACTTAGTCTTTTGAGTTTTACAAACCAGCCACAAAAGTAAAACAGTGCCTTGTTTCTGTAATTTTTCACTTCGAAAAAGTATTCAAAACTATGATTGTCATGCTATTTATTGAAGGGTGATCCATAGAATAAATGTTAAAAAAATATTAAGAAAATAAGATATATAATCCGACTTACACTGTGTTTTACAGAATGACGTTAATTTTTTCGATGCGAGAAGTTCTCACATTAGTTACAGAAACGAGGCACAGGACATCAAAATTAACAATTCGTAAATATTTTATATTTGCAATCTCCGAACAGTTGATTTATATTAGAACAGAAAGCAAAAAGTGGAGCACAAGTCATCGCATTCGATCTCGATTGAAATCTCTATACAATTTAAATGGAAATTTCGAACGATATCGAATGCCGTAATTTGCCTTCATAACTCGCCTCGGAGTGTATATATTGTGCAGCATAAAGTTAAACTATTTTGACATCAAAGAAATACTCTAAGCGAAATTACTTTTTCGCCGATGTGGTTGAAGATGGCTACTGTACCACTTGTAGCATAGTTTTGCCTGCGTTGGATTCTCATTGTGAAATTTTATTTAAATAAAGGTACGTTCACACTTGTCAAATATATTCCAAAAAAGCACAACCCCTAAATACATACTGAAACCCATTTTAATTCAGACAAGTGTTTATTAAGTTAAACAGTTTCCAATAATATTTGATTCTATGACACAATCTGTTACTTACGTAAATATGTATGTGAATCAAAGTAACTTTCGTTAGTATTGACCAAATATTTGACGAGTGTGAACGAACTTTATTTGTTGCTTCTTTTCTCGTTTCCCAATGTTGCTTCTGCATTTTATTTGTAATATAATTTATACTCATACTCATGGTTGTAGTTGTAATATGTATTTGAAATCATTATAGTTCATTGTCTCTGAACGCCCCCGGGAATTTGCTGATGAACATAAGAAAATGGTATAACATGTAAAAGGGGATATTCAAATCAAGCAAGATTATAAGAAAAAATAAACCAGCAACACGTATACATGCTGAAGGTACGGTAAACTTCTTGTACACTTCTCTTGCGAGAAATTTTATTTTGAAATTTTACAGAATTTGATTCCCAGGTGATTTACTTGTGTGCATGATTTTGTACTTGTTGCCAGAACCTACTAACGAGTATAGTTGCCATGGAACTAACGATTGTTTGCAGACGTACACAAAATTACAAATTAAATCCAATACAATAGATATCAAAAGAGATAGTTGAACTTTTGCTTTTAATATTATTATTTTTGTAAATTCTACCCATCATCCTTTAAAGGCAAACAATACAAATATGAGAGGTGTAGTTTCATTATATATTATGGAGAATCCAACAATATTTTTGATTATAAGCACGCAACAACACCCGAAGCAAAAGAGATTCATTAAATATAATAGCATTTTTGATTTTGTTCTTCAATATGAATGTGTTCGTTATAATTCTTTAGTTTTTATAAGCAAGCTTCCTTTTTCAAACTTTACAGTCAGCAACAGCATAATTTAAACAAAAATTAGTGCTACTGTTTCCCAATGTTGCCTCCGCAATGTAAAAACATACAGTTTCCCAAAATTCAGTATTAATGCAACTGCTATTAAAGCTACAAAGTCTCTGCAGGAAATAGTGCCCAGTGTACAGTGGCTGGTTAAGAGCTCGGTTGTTAGCTGTTACACATCCTGCCAACAACAGGCAGGCTAGTACTTGATATTCTCGTTGGCCAAAAGCATAACATAAATATTTATTTAAGCCAAGTGAAACATAAATACAGAGCATTTACAACATTGTCCACTTAACTTGGGCAGTATCAGCAGCAACAATTGTAACATTTATTTTCCTTTTTATGCCATTATTTTACTTACCTTAAGCCTTCCATCGCGTCTAGCCGCACCAACGGAGTTTATTTTCGAAACAAATACACCCTCATCAGTTGGATCGACTGGATTACCACGCTGACCATTAAGGCCCCCCTTTATGTGCATGCCAAGGCGTTCGCCATCAGTTTTATTGATAATGATTTCCTAGAGATTTATAATAAAAAAATAAAGAAGAATAAAGGAATAAATAATTGTAAGTTTATTTAGTGATTTCACGTTTAAATGTACTTGAATATAAAATAAATTATTTAAGCTGGTGCATTATATGATAAGTAACTGGAATTTGTGCAAATTTCGTAACAAAATTTATTTTAGCATGCTTTTTGGAAGAAACACAGAAACTGCCTCATTTTTTATAAAACTATTTTTCTGGAAATAGTTTTCTCACACATGTGTATGTACGACTATGTATATTGTTTTTAAATTTAATTAAAAAATAAATGCCCAGAATTAGAGAAAAAAAGTATTACTCAAGATTTGAAAAAACACCGCCATCGTTCGGTTCAAATTAGTCCTGTGGCGCAAAGTACTAGAAGATATGAAAATTAAGTGTTACGCCCAAGGACAGACCATAAGTAACTTAATAACTGACTTTCATATGCCAAATCCTTTTTATTTTGTAGCAACAATTAAAAAAAAAATAGCAATTGTATAACTAGACTATTCTGAATCAAATAAAACAAATTTGGAATCAAGTGGGTCTTATGAAGCGAAAAAAAATCCCCATTTTTCTTTTAGGGTACGTCCAATGTGTATGGAGTGCATTTCGACGGAACTAAGTGTCAATCGCGTTCAGTTGTGTTCAGTAACCAGTGTTGTGCCTGTCACTGAAACAGACCGAAATTAACTAACACAACCATACAGCTATACACTTCAGAGAAACTCGCCACCATATTTACGAGAGCGCGCGGACTCCAACTCGACATTCTCCGCTTCTTAGTTTAGTGTTAACTACTTCAGTCAAAAGCACCCATAAAAAATGTGAAATATCGGGTGGGCCATCTACCTGTTTAACTGAACAACCGGTTATTTCGAATCTTTCAATACTTATGCCATTCTATTCTGTTACAAAATTCAGTGTGTTATCTCCGATGACGAAGTGAAGCGGTTATTTCGAAACTGCACGAAAATGTGGTATAAAATTTGGTGGCAGAGAAGGATCAACAGTGCCGGTATACAAAAGTTTATTTTTAAAGTTCGTAAAACTGGTTTCATTGTTGATGCGCCAAGACGTGAACGTGCTCGTAGAGTACGTGCACTAGGAAATATCGAAGCTGTGACTGAGAGTGTGCGTGATGAACATCAACTCGCCATCATTCCCAAGACTTTCACGCACCTGTTTACGTCGAATTTTTCGAAAAGATCTCGTTATGACGCCTTACAAAGTTCAATTGGTTCAAGAGTCGAAACCGCATGACCATTCATTTCTAACGGACATAATTGTACTTCACAACAAAAACATATATTTGGCAAAATTTCAAACCAGTTTTGTTTTATTGCATTTTTAAATTTAAACTTTTAAATGGCGGCTTCTAGAAAGCAGCATTTTGCTTCAGATCAACAAGTAACTAACAAGTTTGTATCTTCTTTAAGTTGTGTCCATATTTCTAAATAACTAATTTCTTTATAAAACAAATGAATAACTAATAATAATTATTCTTATAAAAAATTCTTTGGAATAGCAAAAATGGCATCTAGCGGTTCGAAAAATCTCTCACCATTTCATTAGTTATGCCTTATCAAATTATACACTACGGTTTTGTTAAAAATAAAACACACACCTTCACAATCTTGTGCATGATATTTCAAATTTTTGCAGTTGTAAGCTTTTGTACAACAATTATGAACAAAATTGTTGCATTACTTTGCAATAGTTATTTTTTTTTTTTGCCTCTTTACTTCTTCCATTAAAAGCTGTCAGCTGGCAATTAAGTGCAGTATCCGCAAAGTATATAAACCATTGGTTTTGAGTGTTGCATATTTACAAAAGTGTTGCAAGTCCAGTCCTGTTTATTTTGTTAGTACACAGAAATACAATAATTTACCACTTTACACGAGGGTGGGTCAATCAGTTCGTGACTTTTTGAATGAAACAGAGTTTTTTATATAAAATGTTATTGTACTTCCACAAAGTCTGCTTTGAGTTCTAAACACTTAGTCCATTGTGTCCCTATTTTTTATCTCTTTCGTAAAATATGATTTGCCGAGGTCATCAAAATATGCATTAGTTTGTGAGATGAGTTCATCGTTGGAGTCAAATCTCATTCCCCCGAGCCATTTTTTCAAAACACAAAATAGTCACTCGGGGCTAAATCTGGAGAATAGGACGGAAGAAGAAGAAGCAATTCGTACTTCAATTAATGAATTTTTGCCATGGAAACTGCACTTTGAATTGTGCATTGTGAGCAAATTGTGGCACTCATTTTGCGAAAAGCCTTCTCAAGTGATCATTCAAAATTGAAACCAGTGAGCCATAGGCATCCCATACGGCTTCCACAATTTCTCCCACTTTCAATCTCCGATCGGCTAAAGCCCTCTTTATTCAATTGTTTTGGATGTAGAGAGCTCAAGTACACATCTAGCGTACTTGTACGGCCACATAAAAATTCAGTGAACCACATCTTTATCATGGAAATGGATGGTGCCGAGTCCCCATAATCTTTAGCTTTGGTTTAAGTGAATGGCTTTTTTTCCACAAAAAAATAATGCTTAATGAGCACCAAAATTCGGCTGCCAAAAAAAACTACATGATGCAGCTTGCCATTTATTTATTTATTTTTACTGATCCGCCCTCGTATATCCATTGATGCAGAACCTTTTGCACAAGATTGTAATGTTTTTATATACGATTATTCCCAACGAACAAAATATTTAACACAAACATGTGACATAAATACATAAATCATAATCATAATTTTAAAAAAAATTTAACAATTGCAAAATCAACGTAAAAATATGATCCTTTTATTTAAGTTAAGACATTGTTTGAGTAAAAAGTACTTGAGTAACGTTGAAAAACTTTTATAAGGGATAACCCCTACATATGCAATGCATTGCGCCGGAACTGAAAACGAGTGGATAGTATTGAGGGGACAGAACAGGAAAGATGAGAAGATAGAGATTTTTTTGTAGCAACTTGAACCTTTTTACTTAGCCGGCTAATTTTTTGCTACAGGCCCGGCGAAGGAGGGTACTGTTACTCGCTTTTAGTACATGATAGTGTCAGCCGCTGCCAATTATGTTCAGTGACCAGTGCTATGCCTTCATCATTGAAACAGGCTGGCAAAAACTAACACACCCATGCGCTAATACTGATCAAAAGAATTCAACACAACATTTCATGACTCAGCGCGGGGTTGAACGCAGGACCCTCCGCTTCATAGTTTTGTGTTCTACTACTTCGGCCAACAGCACCCACATATATGTATATGATGTTATATCTCAATGATGGCTTGAAATATGTTTTTCCAAATTCAAAACTGATTAACTACCAATATTATATATAATCGTATCATGAAAGAATATTATACTTAAAAAATTAATTAAATTACCGACTTCAGAGATAATTTTTCCCTAGAAATCTCTTCCCTTTGCACAAAATTGCAATCGAGAATAATTATTATTTTTTTTTATAAATATATGATAGACAATTCAATAGAAGGTACCACATACAAAAACATCCCATTAAAAATATTGTCTTCTTAAACGACTTTTTCAAAATTGTTGTCCTCCTTTTTTCCCCTCTTAGTATTGTTTACTTTGTTTTCTGCAAAGAACTCGACAAAAACCGAAATTTATAAATAGAGTAAACAGCGGAAATTTTTTTTAACACTCTTGAAGTACACAAAACAAATAAAAACAATGTGAAATCAAGAACCAACAATATTTAAATAGAACTAAGTTTGTTTTATATCCATTTAAAAATTTTCATTCTAATTTTATAACTCAATTTAATATAATTGAATGATTAAGAACCTGCACATACATCATAACGTGGCTTAAAAAACCAACAGGTTCAATTTTAAATTTAGTTAAAAGATACAAAGTTTTTGTTTCAAGTTCTGTGCTGCACTGTATTTTTGCTTTTTGCATTTTCGGTGTAAATGTAAAAAGCCAAAATTTTGCCAAGATGCAAATCTCTATACTCGTACAACTGTTCACGTAAGAAAACTGAACAGCAACAATTCTCTAAATAAACTCCTAACGATTGGCTTTGCGCTTAATTAGTGGTAACCACAAACACAAGGCGAACAGGAAACTAAAGTCGTTTAAATTTAAATGGTACACCAGATGTAATCGTTGGAATACGTGGAATAAAAACATTTTTGTATTTGAATTTTCCACTTAAATAGTAGTTACAATGAAAAAGGCCATCTATCTTGAAACACTAACTATTGAACAATTGTTCCGCGGGTATGTTGCAGTTGTAAATAACAACTTTAACCCAAAATTCTAGCAATGCGTGCAACTTTTGAAGCTGCTATATTAATATATTTGTACTGCATCAACTACTCGTGGATTCCATTAATTAAATAGAAATTTCGAGGCTTAGCAATAATATGACACACACACACACATACATATATTCGGATATCGAACACAATATAATTTCGAAAATTGCTTGACTGAAATTAGTTTTCACTTTTGTTCGCCAAAAATCAAATTCCTTTGACCGAAAAATGTTTTAAATTAAGCAGATTCCGAACGTGTGAAGAATTTCTTAAGCTAATCAGGCCTAACGTATTCAATTTTAATAAAACAATTTATTACATTTTGTATCCAACGTTTCTTGATTTTTGTTGCAATACCACGCACGTCCATGCAACTGAGCTGACTAAACAGAATATTGTTTGAAATAAAGAATCTTCCATCAGGAGCTTTCGATATTTGACACTTGACAACAGTCTCAGACTGACACTGCCATGTACTAAAGAGCAGAGCAACAGAACCCTCCTTCGTCGACCCGTTGAAGTAAAAGGTTGAAATAGTTACAAATAATGCATCTTTTTTCATCTGTTCTCTCCGACTTAAAAAAAAGAACTTCGTTGGCAACCTTGATATTTCAAAGCCAACCACTGTTAGGTTATCCGTTTAAGCCTTCTTGTACCATTAAAAATTTCTTCATGCAAATTGTTTAAATAATTCCATAGTTACAGTCATATTAGATACCACCTTTTTATTTTTCACACCACGGTGACGTGCTAAATTCAAGCAAAACTACAATTCTTATAGTGCACACAGTGTTCACCAATTGCTTGTCAAAATGCACTTAAATGACATCCAATTGTTACAATTATGAAGCAAAAATCACACAACAACACACGAACTACAAACGACATCAATAGAACATACACCCAGATAAGGAGATCAAGCTTGAGCAGGGATTTAGGATAAATACTAAGATATTGTGTTTCAGGCTTACCTCAAAAGGTATATAATCTACTTGTATTTGCTTTTGGTTTGTTGGTGTAAAATAAACAATTGAAAATTTTTTTCAAATTAATATTAATTAAGTTTGGTTTTTGCTGTTATTAATGTCAAGATTTAATTTGATGACACAAATAATTAAAATAAAAGAATTTCTTTGCTCATACAAAAATATGTTATAAATTGTTATTGTTATAAAAATTTAAACTGCAACTTAAAATAAAATAGCAGTAGTCGCAAGGATCTTGGTGCTATTTACAAATTAATTAAGCTTAAAGCTGTTGTTAAACGTAACAAGAATTAAACGAGCATAAACTTAGTAAAACAAGTGCATGTTAAAAGAAAATGTATGAAACATACCTGGAAGCCAGCTGGCAATGGATCGTGTTGTATTAACAATTTTATTTCATTGCCCGGTTTAAGTAATTCCATTACAGCATCTTGATGAGTGGCACGTGAGACGTCAGAATCATTAACCTTTAAAATACGGTCACCCATACGCAACTTCCCACATTTTTCAGCTATTCCACCTGGCACAATCTACAAAGGAATGAGGAAAAATACCAAGCGAATATATTAGAAAATTTTACTGAGAATGCCTGAAAGCAAGGATGAAAAGTAAAGAAAAAGGATGAAAAGGTAAACACAACAACTACAAAATTAGTTTTAAATGAAATTCTTTAAAAATACGTAAGATAAACTTTATTCGTTATTTTATTCTCAAAAACATTCCTTAACGAGCAGCAAAACATTAACACCAACACTAAGATTGCCATACATGTTTGTGCTATTTTATCCTTTTCAACGCTCCGTAGGATATGCGACTCTATATAGATTTTTCTTCCTTTTTGAGTAACTGCAAATATATGTATTTTTATTTCGGTTTTTATTTCGTGTCCGTTGCCGTTACTTTTGTTATTCTTTTATCTCTATTTGCGGATGTTTTTCATTTATGCTGCATTTACAGTTCACTGAAACACTAACTGCTTTATTAAGAGACATAAATTCTGTACAAACTCAATAGATTCGCATACCACATCAAACAAACAAACAAAAAATAAAATAAATAAAAACATTAAATATGTTTTGAATTTTTTTTTTAACATTCGTGATGACTACAACAAGCTTCTGATACAATTATTTACGTTTTTCTATTGTTTCCAGAAAATAATTTGAGCAAAACTTGCGCAAACCGCATGTACTATCGATTTATCTTTTCCAAAACAAATGTGTTTGTAAATATTTGTATTGAAAATACTTTGCAAAGTAAATTTGAAAAATATCGGTACACAAGTGCAGGCGGGATCACTGGGACCATATGCCGGCCATGTTAACCCGAATTTTATCCGTGAATGTGACTGACTGTATACGACTCAACTCATGCCTTCACATAAGAAGTAGCAAAAGTAGTTAACCATGAAAAATTCCTCACAAGAACTGTAAATCTATACAGTAATCCGAGGTGTTGAATAAGGAGCCAAACTCTCGAAAGAGTGCAATCGATCAGTAATATGGCTGCACGAGCATTGCTGTTGACTGACTCAGAGCTGCTTTACTATTGTCCCCAACAAATATTTTTAATAGTCATAAGCAAAAGTCAGATTGGTCACAATAATTTTTAGATGTGCTCAAGTATCCAATAACAATTACGCTTTCCAGGTTCTGATATTTCCGCAGTATTTCTTTACAGTTTCATCTATTACGGATCTATTACTCATTTTAGAATTTTCGTTAAAGTATGCAAACCTTTTTCATTTTCTTTTATTTCAAAAATGTTAACTAAATTTTAGATTCTTGTGTATCATTTTTGATACTTATCAACTTCGGATGCTTTAATTCTCGCCTCAGCTGTACTTATCGTAATGCTCTTAGTTTCACCAACTTTTTTGTAAATTGTTTAATGACAGCGCAGACAATAGATTTTGCTATAAAATATTACAATATTTCACTTACTTAAATTCTCACGCACACCCACACACTTATGCATGAGATTAAGTGTGTAATGCTTGAACTACATCTATTTTAATGAAATTTATCTTACAATTTATGGCAGTCAACAAACGCAACTTTTTTAATGAAGACTATAAATAAATATTTTGTTGCCAACAAAAATAAAACGCATGTGTCAAATAACACAAGTTCAAAAAATGCAAAAAGAAACTCGGGGAATATTTCTTTGACGTTACAGAATGTGAAACTTTTTCATGTGACTTA
The DNA here is from genome assembly GCA_951800035.1 of Linnaemya tessellans. NCBI lineage: Eukaryota > Metazoa > Arthropoda > Insecta > Diptera > Tachinidae > Linnaemya > Linnaemya tessellans. The sequence continues at coordinate 108,738,506 of OX637532.1, read as the reverse complement.
AACAAGCGCAAGCATATTTGTTGCCAAAAGGTGAATGAAATGACTTGTTAAATTACGAGCATGTTGTACAGACAAAAACTCATTACAAATGTTTGCAATCACACATTAAGGTTGTGTACGAGTACGAAAAACGTCGTTTAAAAATTTTTAAGTACATTTTCAACACACTCGGTTTTACATACAACAAGTCATTTGATATGTTTGTGCATGTAACGCATGAATATTTCAAATTATTATTTGAATTTAGGAATTGCTTTAGCTTGAGATCAATTATTTTATATAAAAAAAATTATTTACTTTTATTAATAAATGAATTTTGTTCAAATTCTATTTATTATTTATTTAATCGTCAGGGTTGGGGAATTTCGTACTAACCAAAAAGGTAATAACTTAAAAATATGAATGTGATAACTTCTCATATTCAATTTTCGTTAAAATATTGGTTAAATATTTGATATTCCTAAGTGTGGAAAAAATTTAACAAAGAACGCTGATGAGATGGCGTAGCGGCCTCGAAATCAGTACTGATCCGTTCTGTTGGTTTGATGATTATTGAAAATATTCTTAATATTCCAATCTTAATATAAAAAAATAATAAATAGAATTTGAAAAAATTCATTTATTAATAAAAATAATAAAAAAATCATTTGCAGTCATGCAGATTCGAACTTAAGCCCAAAAAAAAAAAAAAATTAACAATTTACATTACAAAGTTCGACTAATAAAAATTCATACATAATTTAAAAAATTATTTACTTTTAGTCAAGATGTAGCAACTCTTTTGTGTGGCTTCTTCAGGGAAATATAAAATAGTTTAAATAAATAATGTATTACATGGACAATGTGGCACACATGCATAAAGAATTATAATTAAAATGACAAGAACATGATCACAAATAAGTGTCAAGCTAAACAGCGTTTCCTTTAACCGTATAAAGTAATATATTAAGCCACTATTAGGAGAAGATTCGAAAGATCTCTAACCAGTAAGAACTAGACGCAATTACGGAAGATAACTTCCCAGCAAAAAATTCGGACCACATGGAATCAGGTTTGAAAACGAAAGATCGCCAACACTTGCTTAACGATCTGCTACAGCATCACATGCTTTTTATTTGCAATGTCCCATTTGGTAGGTCTCTTTGCTTCACTAATTATTAGTTTCTTTCAAACCACGCAAAATCACAAATACAGAGTGTCCGCCAGGAAGGAGTACTACTTTGTTGTTTTTAAAATGATTAAACGAAAGAGAATGGATCTTATATTGGTAAATGTTTTTTTTAATGTCGGCACTTATGTATGAAGGACAATATCAGATAAATGTCCGCCTCTGTTATCCTCACAAATGCGAGCCCTTTTGAACACATTTTTCATTACATTCTCGCACATTTCACGCGGTATTTCATTAATTTCATCACGAATATTTTGTTTGAGTTGTTCCAGCATTTCTGGTTTGCTTGCATAAACTTCTTTGCCTTTCAGATATCCCCACAAATAGAAGTCCGGAGCAGTCAAATCAGGCGACCGTGGAGGCCAATCAACATCACCATTTCTTGAAATAACTTGTTGTGGAAAGAGGTCTCGCAGTAATTCCATTGTAATCCGATTAGAATACGTTGGTTTATCGAATATTTTTCCATAATAAATTTGCCACGTGTCTACTTCACTACTGTTAAATATGAACTGTCACGACTAATTTTTACCAAAATGGCGGCAAAACAAAGTAGTATACCTTCCCGGCGGACACACTGTATCATATTTATATTATGTTCATTTTTTTATATTTTTCCTACTAAAGTATGTACAAATTGAATTCTCGCAAAAAATACGCTCGCGATTTCTCAAATTCCACAAAACACTTCAACAAAGCGACTCTACTCGTATAAGACGTAATATTATTTTATTGCTTACCAATGGGAAATGTATTTTTGCTGGGTTGCTAAACGATTTATTTAATATATGTTTTTTATATTTGAGAGCGAATATTAAACCTTCTGTAAAACAACAATTTTGAGAAGCATGCAGAATTACATATGAATTGAAAAGGTGACAAGACAGAGGTAAAGAGCATGTCGTATATAACAGGCTTTATTATTTGGTCGTGAATCTTTATTACTTGGCATTTAAGTTCCTATAAAAAGGACCATAAGGTATTTTTCAACTTTAACTGCTTCCAAGCAGCCATAATTACAAAAACAACCATTAAAAACGATGTTCATTTTACTTACATGTGATATAAAGATTCCTGGTTCTCGTGCACCAAAAGGAACACATGAATGATCGGTACCACCAATAATGCTGAAACCCAAGGAACCTTGGTTTTTGGGCAAAGCCACTTCCTGTAAATAATACAAACGCAATAAATTTAAAGTGTTTTTTACCTCATCTATTATATAAAACCAATTTTCATATTTTATTTATTTACAAAAGTATGTTTCAAAAAAATAAACTTTAAGCCACATTAAAATAAATAATTGATAAACCAAAAACCAATGAGATAGGAATGGAACAGTGTGTGTTGGATGAGTGGTGGTGGGTGTTCTTTCATTCGTCAATTATGCATGAAATCATGTGCTACATTATGATAAATGAGCAATTAAAATAAAATTAATTATCTACATTTATAATTGGTGTGGGGTTGCAAACATTGTATACGAAATTGCTAGCTTTCGAATGTGTAGGTATTTTTATTTACAGAAATAAACATATAAAATATTTAAATTATCCAATACACACAACTATCAAGCATAAAAAACAAATGTGCATAACACAACATAAACTTTCTACAGTAAAAAATAGAATATAATAATCTTACAATTACATGTAACTTTTTTATGTACAGAATAAATACAAAGCAGCAATAGGAAACCCATTTTTATCTACAGAGAATACAATTTATACAATGAAATAAAAAGGAAGTAAATAAGAAAACAAGAGAGAACGTTCCAAAATTTTCGGACTAGGAAAATATATAAAAAAAATTATTAAAAAAACCATCTTCTGGAAATTTCTTCCAGAAATTTGTCAATAGCTTGAAGTGGTTCGATGATTGCAGGAATAATAAACTAAAGGTATCAAAAATTAGCAAAGACATCACAACCGTGGTGGATTATTTTAGTAGACGTGCGGTAACGCGGAAACGTTGGTTTGTGTCTATCTTGTGTTTAATTATTTCCCTGAGGAGTTTCTCAAGGCCTTAGATAAGATAAAGCTCTTGCTAATGAAATGGGGAAATTAAGTAAAATTATTTAAGACCATTTTTTATTTATCTTTACTTTTTTTTTTGTTACATTCTATTCAGGAAACTAAACAGCTTATAAGTAATTTATAGTTCATTTTAAGATGAAAGCTAATCAATTTCGGTAAGTTGAGAAACCGTCACCGTAAAAATGCTGCACACAAAGTGACAATAAAAACACTGCAGGGAACCACAGACACTACCACCGTAATATATAGCATATTTCACAAATGAAAAAAGCACCAAATAAAAACATAATAAAAACTACAAACATTTGTTTTATAGAACTTAATAAAACTATACTAAAAATACAAGCAATAATTTTATTTACAATCAAATGTTGAATATAACATCTACACATTCAGTTGAAACGCCGCACAGAAAATATAATCTTCCCATACGGATCAAAATGTAGGCATCACAATTTCCTTTTTACTGCTATTTTCACATTTTGTTATTATTAAGATTGTACTGCTTTCTTGGAATAAATAAAACAAAGCCCCATCCACAAATTAGTTCAACCGCAATACGAGTATGTCACAATGCCTGCAGATGTCAATCGCACTTACTATAACATATTCATACACGTGCGATAATTAAAACTTTGACCCATGAATTATTAATAAAGTGTTTTCATTACTGAAAACGATAAAAAAAATGTCTCTGTCCATAAATGAAAGATAATATTTATTGCACCAACTAAAGCTGGTGGCATTTTAATGGCGTAATTTAGTTTAATGACTAAATTAATATCAACCAATATTTATATTCAATCAAACTTATGCTATTAATATTTTGATTTATAGAGTCGGGTTTATTTTATAGTTTAATATAATAAAATAATTGTTTTTTATTCTAAATTAAATTATTTTCGTTAAGACTGAATTTTTGCGTATATCATCAAATTTTTACTTAAAACAGTGATTGCAGTTTTAACAAATAATAACAACTCTATACGAAGACTCAGCCCAGTTTTCAAAAGACAATAGTTACATGCAGAGATAATATTTCATAAACCTTATAAGCTAGTAGATTTCAATAAATCTTATATTACAAGAAGATTTCTGTCTACATTTTTAAAAACTAGCTTTTACGCAGATTAACTAACGCCTGTTATCTACGTCAACAATATTATGATCGAACATCAATTTGTAATTGATCACGGTACACCCGAATTGTAGAAACAGAACAGAATGTTTCCATGCCTCCGACCGACTATAGAATGTAGGCCTTTTACATAACATAGCAACAGAACAAGGTGGGTCTTACAAATCATTGTTCGTTGGAGCAATGCCAGCAATACTATGAGTGAGGAAATATATATGGTTGTAGCAATAAAACGTTTGTTTCAAACAAGAAGTTATACGGCTTTGTTCCCTATAGCAAAGAATGAGCGGAGACAGATTTTTAAGAGATCGAAAAACAAAAAGTGGTCAGGCTGGTAGAAATATATAATCAAGTCTAAAAAAGTGGAAGATATTCTTCTGTGTGATTAAAATTTGCTTTAAATTAGATCCGTAAAAGAATAATGCCTAGTCGTGCATTGAACTCAGACATATTAACCTAATGAGGCATGCTTTTAAAATTTTTCAAAACATCCACAAAATTTGTTTTTAAACCAAGAACTGATACATACCCGGGAAGCATTGTGTAGTGTTTGAAAAATAAAAGTGTTAATAAAAAAGGTTAAGTATTTCTAAGCACTTCTGCCGCATTAGCCGAGAACTGAAATAAAAACAAGTGATTGGTTTTGCACTTAGATTAATTCTGGTTTTATTGAACAAAAATAGCGGCTTATGTAGTAATTTTCCTAGTAGTCAACATTTGCATTGAATAAAAAAAAATCTATACAATATTGCTAAATATCCAAATGAAATTCTAGCCGTAAAAATTGAAATTTTTAAACATCAACAAATATTTCTGTTGCTACAGTTTGGGGAATCATTGAACTTACAATTTGCGCTGACCAACATAAATTTCTTTTACTTAATTTTATTGGACAATTTCAATAATTGTAGAAACATATACATATTAGTACAGTGATGTGCATAAGTGCACATACACTACAATTGCCTTGCTTTCATTATCTAGTAAGAAATTCCATTGAATCATTGTTCAATGCATTAGAAATCCACATTAGAATCAAAGTGCAGTGCGTCAAGGCTAGCCTTTGCTTTTAAATCTACTAGTCTAAGCACAACCACCATCTTTAGAGGTTGGAAAGGTTGTGAAAGCAAATGGCCAGTTCATCAATAATATACGTTATGCAGACAATTTTGCAGCCAATCTTGGAAACCTTCAATCACTTCTTGAAAAAGTAACGTATTTAACCTAAACATCAACATTAACCAAACGGAAATAATACTTGTTTCGCGACATGTACAGCCTTGTCACAGAGATCAATTCCGCTAGGAAACGGAATTCATTCCATATTTTTCATAAAACGATATAAAAAGGAATTTTTCGGAATGAAATCATTTCTAATATCATGAACTTAATTAGTTATTGAAATTAAAGAATATTTCATTCAGAGAAATTGTTTCTTGTTTTTCATAGAATTAAAATACGGAATCAATTTCGCTTCCGAATAGAATCGGGTTTTGTCATAGGATTGATAATTTCAGACAATTCTTATAATAAGCCCAATAGAACATGTATCTTAAGTATCTGGCGCGCAGAAAGCAGAGAAATAAAATGTCGCAGTGGGATAGAGAGAAATTAATTTATGAAATATAGTGGCTGTCAAGTGGACATAAAACTTCACCTCCGCATGTTAAAATACTACATTTGGACTATATGTCTCTACTCCTCGCACTCTTGGGCCGCATAAATAAATTACAAAGTTTTGAAATACAGACATATCGTGGACTACCTAGTGTTTTGTGGACGTACCTTCTTTCCAACAAATAACATGCTTAGAAGGCTTAATTTAGAGCGTCAACTTATTCTTTTTATATTGAAATGTTTTTGTAAGCAAAGCAAATTAGTATCACTGTGAAGTTTTTTAATTACCCCTATCGTGAATAACAAGTGGAATTTTTGTTCACGTGAAATTTTTATTCCAGTCGAAGGGAAAATGGTATCGTGAATCTCCCGTGAGAAATTATTCCCGCTATCAGTTTTTCAGTGAATTTCAAAAGAAGCGAAGAAGTTGAAAACAACATGATAATTCAAAGAAATTTGTGTTGGAAAAATTTAGATTTATGTAATAATTAAAATTTTTTAAAAAGTATGGCTAAATATTTAGTAGTAAAATAATTTTAATACATTTTGGAAACCGAAGAAAACAAATTAAAAATATTATAAATGTTTAGAATTGGAGATCTTGCCCCTAAAATAAAATTTATAAACTCTAACATTCGTATTGTAATTGAAAATACTTACATTTTCTACTCTATTCCCCACCAAAAACTAAGTGAACAAATTAAAGGGAAAAGTGAAAAAACTCGCGGGAAAAAAATCATCCACGATAAAGGGAATTTAATTTTAGCATGAAATCATTCACAGTGAATTTTTTCATGATTGCAATTTTTGGGGAAAAGGGAAAACCTTCGAGGGGTGAATATTTAGCAATTCAGCCTTTAATTAAAATCTGCAACGCTATTTATTTTCTGCACACCATTAGGAACGAAATATATGAACTGCAACTTCTTACACTTCTAGGCAATATTGAGGGTCAACAAGGTATTGGACGAACACAGATGTCGCACTGTGTCGCGATTTCATACAACGGTTGGCCAAAAATAGAAGCAGCTAGAGTAGGGGGGTAAAATTTGGCATGAATGTTTTTCTTAGGAAAGGAAGTATTTATGCGAAATTTGGAGAAAATCTGACAAGTGCCACGCCCACCTCCCGTACAACCTAAAACTAAAAATTGTAATTATTTAGAAATTAGCCATCCGATAAAATTGAAATTTTTATGTGAAAATATATAGTAATATTGTAACACATTGCCAATTTTAAAAAAAATCGGTCAAACGCCACGCCCTCTTCCCATACAACCAAAACAAAAAAAATTTCATAACTTTGAAATTATCAATTAAATAATTTTGTTTATTTAGCATTACGTTATTTAACAAACATACATAAAATATAAATAACAGGCAATACAATTACATTAACCACTATCACTGTTATCACTTTCAGATTCTACCAATGATTCATTCGCAGTTTTTATGTCGTTAAATCTTTTTCTTTCAACTAAATACTCTTTCAAATCAGTTAAATCGCTTTTCTTTAAAAGGGTTTTCTGGCTATGCATCGAAATTTTTGGCTCTGACTGCAGAATAAGATAACTTATGAGGTCTGTCATGGTGGCAGTCCTACTTATTTTTCTCGTGTGTCTTAATCTTGCATTTCTTATAATTTTATGACTTGATTCTATTGCTTCTTCTGATAACATTCCGATAGGGATGATGGAATATTTAATAAAAAGTATACCATGAACTAAAATTTTGTGCACAGTTGAAGGCATATAGTACCAACGATATAATTCGATATATAAAAGTGCAGTATCTTTTAGAAGCTTTTCAAAAGTTGATATATTCATAAAATGACCACTTGAAAGTGTTCTTAAAATAATGGAAAACATTTTTATTAACCTTACATCTACATTAGTAATCTGAGCTGAAAGTTCGACATTAGAAAAGAAGCGCTTTGCAGTATTGCCATCATTTGTTGTGCCATAACCGGTTTTAACTTTATCAATTATAAGACCCATTTCCGACTTAAATTTTGCTTGAATATTTCTCTTTTGCTCAGCAACCTTATCTTTATTTTCTTTTCCTACCACTTTTCATTGCTTCACATCCTGTTTGTAAGAAATATGCAAAATGCATTCAAAACATCTGATCCATGCATGTAATGTCGACAATACATACTGAAAGCACCGCTCATTCACAGGCCTGTCGAAAATCGATAAGCTACATATTCATTTCAGATGGCTTAGCACCACATATAGCACAAGCTGAACTACTCAATACATTTAAAACTGCACCATCTATCATCGTCAACAGCATTTTATAATGAACGTTAAGATTTTTGTTTTTTGAAATGTAATTATATGTATCTAGACTTTCAATTTCTGAATTTATTATATCCCTTACTGATTGTATTACATTTGGATTCTCTTTTGTAAAAATAACTGTTAGTGGTCTACATAACCTCCAGGATGAATGTTTATCATTTTTCCAAACAACTTTAACATCTGCCCAAACCATAGTAAAACAGTGGAACACGCCTCAGTGTGTTGCTCCAGTGAGTCAATAGCGTTGGCTACTCTACTACAGCGTTTCTTCGCTTTCTCTTGTATGCTGTCGAGGAACTTCAAAACAGACTTTGAAGTACGGGCCCATACCTGAGAATCATATTCCATTTTCAATTGAATGTAGGTGGTATATATGGTAAGGAGATCAGGTTTCGTGAAGTATATCTTACAACGTCTTAAAAACCCAAGGCACTTGATTGCTTCTTTTCATATATCAAAAATGTGGTCAGTCCACCGAAAACCGCACTATAATTTCATGTCAAGAACTTCCGATTCCCCAATAACTATACCACCCATAAAAGCGAATGAGGCAGCACCAGCCGCTTAAGCGTGAACTCATAATACTGGTCTTATTAGGGTTACGATTTTAAAACGGAATTGGAAATACGATTACAGTCAATGGAAATCGCCACAGAGAGATGACGAAGAGAATATGTGGTTTCAAAAAGAAGCTGAAACTTGCCACACAGCAAGAGAAACAATGGATCTTTTGAAAGAAAAGATCGGAAATCACATTATTTCTCATACAGGAGGATTAAATTGACCACCAAGATCGCGTGCTTTAACAGCTTTATATTTTTTTATGTTTTTTTTTTTAATCGAAAGTATACAGCAAAAATCAGTTAAAGAGCTTAAAACCAACATTATCGAGCAGATGTGAACCATTATTGAAAAACGTGATTGATAGTTTTGGTTAAAGATTGGAGCTTGGCGAGCCAGTACGGCTCGCCATTTTTAACGGGTATCTTAATTTCTGTTAACTGTTTACTATGTTAAGTCATTACATATATTTTTACAAATAAAATGCGAGAGGATATTTACAGAAACGCAAAAGTTCATACTTTTGATGAGAATTTCAGACAATATTGCAAGAATAAATTAAATTATGGTGCGAGTATCGTTGGACTTCGCACAGCTGAACTGGTTCGATTTTTCTTATTCCGAGATAATGGCATATCTCATGATACGGAAGCCCATTCCATAATCTAAATCTAAAAACAAATCAACAACGAAACTTGCACGATTAGAGCCCAAATTTTTCACAATCATATTTCGGTATGATAAAAATATAAATATTTGAAAAGTGAGTTGAAGTTATTTTAAAAATAGAAAACTGAAACTTGTCTCAGAGGTGCAGCCGGGGAAAGAATAATGTGCCGGGATGTTAAAAACTTGTACCCTTTAGAACTTCCAGCGCTATTAAGCGATCGTAAGGAGATAGAATTAATTTTTCTATTAATGCTGTAAATTTCAAATAGAACACTTACCAGTCATCTCGACGCTCTAATTTTACTGCCATTGATTTCTTAACAGCATCACTGTGGCTTCTTAAGTTCAGTTGTGCTCTTTCGTATGGTTTGCAACTCTTTTATTAATAAATGTCGAAACTTTTACATACAAATGTTACTATTATTATTCGTTTTATGAGCACACTTAAATACGCGTATGCAGTGTTAGTCGATATGCATGAGTATATAATTTCCATCTTGCAATAATTAAGATGGAGCAGAATGTTGACAGACAATGATGAATGTGATGAGTTCGCTGCACGTTGCGTATATGACTGCATCAGATTGTAAGTAAATGTATGTGATGCCAAGATATTCACTTAGACAACATGCTGTCATTATAGTTAGTACTTTTATAATCATAATAACTGTTAAGCTGCTATAAAGTTCAAGAAAATGTCTATCAGAAAGCATTCATTCATTCATATGTGCAGTTCCCCAAGTAGATATTTTGCCAACATAAAGCCTTAAGGAGGATTATATGGTTACAATGTCATAACAATTGTATTTCATTTACTTGTGAAACTTTCTTCGCCTTTATCTTCAGAAAATACTTCCATTACTCACATGTACATACAGCAGTCCTGACGACTGCAACTACTTTATTCCTCTTCTTCTTGCAATAATGACGCACATACTTTTCCACTGAAGTAGTGAAAACTTTCATTTTATTACGAGTATTATGATTATCATTTGTGTGACTGATCACCGCAACACCACACCAGCTCTTTTGAATAAGCAAGAGAAAAGTGGTTTGCAGTACAGCAGATTTATAAAATACTGATTGCCAGACGTTGCATACTAATGATGACGTTGTTATTGCTGAAAGGGACTTGATGAGTTTGGTAAAAGCACTACAAACTCGTAGCTTATGTAACACATTTGCCTCAAGTGCTTTTTAAATACTTTTATATTATTTGCCAAGAAAAACACAACTTGAGAAAAACACAAGTTAAATTAAACAAAATCGTTTCTTTACATTTTTAGTTAATTTTTAGGAAAACGTGGTGAAAGCATAATAAAATGTTAATAAAAATAGCACAGAGATACTTCATATCTGATAAGTTATTGAAGTTTCTTCAACACTTCAACACTGAGTAACACGATGATCAACTATTTATAAAATATGAGAATGTCTGATAATCCTCGTAGGTTCACGTGTGAAAAAAACACGTGCAGTTCACATCATTACGTTCCTTTTGCCTAATAGTGCTGAATCATGAGCAGCTACGCAAGCAAGTGAGGCAGTACTGCAAGTGATAGCGAGAAATGTTTTTCCCAGGCATTCCTCGGAGGCTTTCAATAGTATATTAATCAAGATCTGAAGGATTGATTAAGACATGTCGTGCAAATGAGCGAAGATGGTCCATCAAGAAAAACGGTCAAATATTATCCTGAAGGAAGGCATGGTGGTGGCATATCAAAACTTGGTAAAAATATAATAACTGCAGAAGAGAGCAGACGAACGTAGAAAATCAAATAACTTGGAAGTCTCTTCTACGGTCAGCTGAATATCTTTACAGTTATGTTAGGTTGAAGAGAGAGGCCTGTTGTGCCCATCTTTAGTTTGGTTACTCACCGGCTATAAAAAAGGCCAGAAGAGTTTTTTTATGACAGGTGAAACGATTTCACACTATAGTACAAGTTTTAATACTTTTAAGAAGGAAAACGAAATCCTTAAATTATGAGTTTTTATAGTATTTTGAGCTTTTGCAAATAGGTCATTTTCAAAGTTAATTTAAGTTTTTATTGAATCATATCAACTTCCTTTATACATATGTATTTCATTTTGCAAGGAGTTATTTCAAATGTAAACTGCCTTAAATGGGAGAATTTACATATTTCAATACTGAACAGATCGAACTGTATCACGAATATTATGGGAATAATTTGTATGGAAGCAAACCTATAAAGCGGTATCGTTCATGTTTTTTGGGGGTAAAAATTACATTGCGAATTTTGAGACTACATTTTGCCGGATTGGGGCCGTGGACGCCAATAAATGTAGGGTATGCTGAGAAGACAAAAAGGCGTTGGACCACTTCCTACATGTATTTGATTGGAAGAAATTTAGGGGCTACGTCAATGAGAGGGAGCTTCTATGAGTGAGAGGTTTTTGCTTTCAGCTAGAGAATACAACAGGTCTTTAGTGGTTTATGTCCAGAACATGAGCGTAATGGGTCCTCTCGTCAACCTAACCTAGTCCAACCTATATTGTGAATCGTTTGGATGTACTAATTGCTATTGTGAATTATTTGCTAGTGCTTTATAAATATTTTGTGCAAAAATAAATTCTAGTATATATCAAAAAATACACATTTTGAATAAATGAGTTTTGCGGCGCTGATCTTAATATAGATCAGCTATCGTCAACGGATATAAAGCAAAAATATTACAGACACCATTCCAATTGTCTCTAAATTAACTGTAACTGGTGCATTGTGTGCTTGTTCTGCTCAGCGACGAAGCTCATTTCTGGTTGAATGAAGGCGTGAGAGAGTAGGAACGTTATTGTGAATGGCGAACGCTGCCGTACGCTGATTAGAATTTTTTTTTGCTCAAAATGGAAGAGCTGAATTGGGCTGATATGCAGCATCAAGAAGTAGCACGTGGAACAATAGTGCAGTTGAGTGGCGAGTTCGATGATAAGTTTATTTACGATTGTGACCGGGGTCAAGTGGCAGCCCATATTGTGAAATTTGGCGTCTTTAACTATTTTTTTGTGGCGATATGTTAAGTCCCATATATATACATATATAAAGACAATCCCACAATGATTGATGCACTGGAAGCCAGTATCGAAGAATTTCTTTAAATTTAGATCCAGTGTATGGATCATTTGAGCCATAGCGGCGGTCAACATTTAACTGAAATCATCTTTAAACATTAAATTTTATTAATCGTTCTATAGTCTCAAATAAATTAAAAAATTTTCATTTATTTAAAATTTATGAAAATTTCTATCATATTCGAAACCTTTTAAGGCATCACCCACTATTAAAATAAAATAAATTCTCAAGAAACAAGAAAATAATCTAAGAATTAAATCAATCTATTAATTTATTGCAGTACGTCAAGTGCTGTTTGTATGGAGGACTATTGACATTAAATAGAGCCGATACAAAATCTCGCAGCAAATTTAAAGATCATATAAGTTGAAAATTTTTATAAATTGATGGGTAATTTAATTTAAATTATTTTTTTTATTTTTAAGCTGCCGATTTCAATGAAATTTTATGCAAGAACCCCGAATAAGAAAAAAACAATAGACAATTTACTTTTTGTAAAATCAATTCAAATAAAAATGTGCATTGTTTTGAAATTTTGTCATATGGCATGATCAGACAGTTTCCGCGTAACCTAAATGTATTTTGATTCTTCTCTTCTGGCAAAAAAATTTTTGGGCATATGTATATTTTCCCTGTGTGCAAAAATGTTTCCACTTTCTAAATGGTCCTATATTTCCGTTATTGCTAATGGCTGCTAGTTATTTACTCCATTCTGTGCTTTTAACTACTTTGCAGACGTAATAGAACTATAGTATGTGCATGTCTGAAGCGTGATAAGCTTTTGAATAGAAAATTTGCCTTAAAGCATTAAAAATATGTGTTGGGATTTGTGTCTTTTGATTGACATAAAATTTACATATTTATTAAATCTTAATAATTTTGAATTGATTCAACTGCAAATACGAACACTAATAATGCAATTTATTAAACAGCAATTATTTACTAAACATTTTTGAATTCATGAGTTTTATTTACAAGGAAAATTTATTTTAATATTGTAACATTTCCTAAAAACAAGCACAACACTTTTTAATTCATGGGCTTATTTCTGGTTTATCTTAGGGAGATTAATTGATGTTTTATTAGAAATGGATTTACTTCGGTTTCTGTTTCTGATTTAACTACTAATTGGAATGTACTTATTATACTGGGTTATAGTTGAATTCAATTGTATATGCAAATAAATGTAATTTAAATGTTCAATTGTAAAGTGCGTTGCCAGCCAGCACGTAAAACAATTTTACAAGCCAATACAAAATTGTGCAGATTTATCAAGATATAGTACAGGCATAAAATCATATGTATATCTTTAAAGACTTTATTTGAAGTAGCATTTTTGTAATTTCCGATGCTCTATTGTATACGAGTACGCATGTATATCGACTATTGTAATCTTCCTGTTATAGTTTTGATTGTATCTTGTTGGCAATACTAAAATTTAGGATTTTAGAAATGTTCGGTACATCATTTAATCAGAGGTCATTGTAATTTTTATGAATATTACCGCAATTAATATTATTATTGATTAGATTGATATAAAATTTACATATTTACATATTTATATATATTATTGAATTTTATCCCACATATATTATAATCGGTGTGAAAAGTATGTGCAACAAGAAGAGACAGTTGATCGATCTTGCTATGCATAGACTGGTTAGAGATGCTTTATATATACAAAATTTGTCAATCAGCTAACTGAGCCTGAAGTCAACATTTTTTAACTAATTGTCTAACGATGTCACATTAAAGTCGGATAGAACTTTGTATTTTATTTTAAAAATTCAATGGTTGCAGCAGTAACGATCTTTATTTATCGAGTTCAGAGTTCATTGTAGAACAATGCCGTAGATTGTCTTCACTTCCGCGATGCGAATTTTTTTTGCGATAAAACATGTTAAGTCACAAATGAATTTCATCGCATATCATATTTTTGTCATAAAACATCAGATCAACTTGCAATAGTCGGCGAGAAAATGTCGTTTAATTCCTGCACCAGTTAGATCTTAAACTGTTGTGAACCAATGTCTTCGAGTTAATTTTTTCACGTAGTAAAGGGACAGAGAAGGGAGTACTGCGACCAACGATTTAAACCTTTGCGTTTGCTTCCATGCTTTTATGTACAGCGTCAATATTCCCTTTATTATGTCCAGTCCATCAAGTTGTTGGTGCCATTGCATTATTTAGGGAGTATTTGGTATTCACAGTTCAATGGATGGTTTGCTCAAATAGTAATTTGTTAACGATACTTCTGACATCAATATTAATTTGTATCAAAAACAAGTCGCCGAAAAACCCAAAAAAACTTTTTTTTTTATGGAAAACCAGTTCATTAACAATTTTTAATCCAATGAAATTCTAGAATTTTGTTTTTGTTTTAAATGTTTTTGTTCGAAAGACTGATATCTAGTGACATCATGCGACAGGAAATTAAAAATTAAATACTATTATTTAAAGCTTCTACTTAATGTATTTTATTTGAAATAATTTATAAAATATTTGCGTTGTTTGCTGCAGGTTAAATACATCTATACCTCTGCATTAACTCTTACGCCAAATCATAAGTAGAGTCTAAGGTAGTTCGAAAAAATTCCAAAACCTATTAGCTTTTTCAAAAACCAACTGATATTACCATGTTCGTCCAACAGTATTAAATGTTTACAGTCATATTTATCTTTTTATTTTTATAAAATTCTTCCTGATTATTATGCATTAAAGCAGCAACGTTGAATGTAAAGGAATTAAAATTTTATTGAGGCGAAAATGCTTAAATTATCTATTTTGCAGACATTCTGGTAAATTTGTTAAATTATTTTTGCTTTAGAATTTATGGTTGCATAAAACCAAATCTGAATAAACTTAGGAATTTCAATAAATATGTGTAACACTGAGAGCCGGTTTAGCAACATTAAATGTCTTTCAGAAGGAAAACACCCAGTTGTATAATAATCACTTTTCCAATATAATTATTTTCTACTTCAGTAAGACCGGCACTCACAGCATCACAGTCAAAATAAAGTAATTTTGTCCGCTGTAGTTTATCGTTTAGCTTCGTCGGCAGAAGCCTTGATGTTAATGGATTCACAAAATCTATATGCACATTTGTTATCAGTGCTCCTTTATATTAATCAAGATTTATCAAATAAATTTCAATGCACATAAATAATTTTATATATGTAAATCATGAGGTTCTTATATAAACATCGTTAGCTGAACATTTAAACAAGCCAAAATAAATTAAAAAAAATCATATTTCGATTTAATTTACCAGGACGGCAGCACTGCAAAAACTTAGGTGATTTTTAATAGCTTTCGGATTTGATTAAAAAAAATAACAGAAAATTTGAACAGTTTTATGAAATCCTTATCTGACTCGATAGAACGATTTAACTAATTCGATGTTTAAAGATGATTTCATGTAAATGTTGACCGCAGGTACGTCTCAAATGATTATTCATACGCTGGGTCCAATTTTGGTATGCACTCTCCAAAATATCGGCCGGTATCTCACGAATAAATTCTTCAATGTTGATTTCCAGTGGCCCATAAAAATGTGCCTAAAAGAGTTAAATCGCAAGATCTTGGCGGCCAGTTGACCAGCACAAATGTGACATAAATTGTTTACCGAAGTCTCCTCTCAATTAAGCTTTTGTTTCGCATGATGTGTGGAATGTGGCACCGTTTTGTTGAAACCACATGTCATCCAAGCTCATTATTGCAAAAGAAAAAAATTTTAACCATCACAATAACGTTCCTGCCTTCGTCCTTTTTGAAAAATTACGATCAAATTATGCCACACCAAACAGTGCATTTATTGGAATGCATTGACAGCTCTTGTAATTTTGTCTGTTCACGCATCCATTCAACCAGAAATGGGGATCGTCTCTGATCGTGGTTTAATGTCTAATAACGTAAGTTTGGTGCGTAATTTACACATAACATTCCGAATAGCCGCCCTATAGGTCACCCAAACTGAAATAAAATAAAATGAAAGAATTGCACGATGCACTTTCATAACCGAACATGAATTTTGATAATGAAATTCAATAATTTGCAACTGTTGTTCGTTTGTAAGTCGATTCATGGTTAAATTATGGGCCAAACTGCACATGTTTAACAGTAACGTGTTATACGAAAACAGCTGAGCTGCTAAAAACAGGGTTGCCAAGAGGAAAGTTGTTGAAAAATCAGTCTTTATTTCACTACAATCACCATCGCATTGACTTAGGGCCATTATTACAACTTACAAATAGTTAACAACAGGATGCTATCTGGCAGATAAATTTTATTTGATTATTACAGGTTAAAATTAACTTTAATGGTAACTGATAAGCTAACAGGAGGTTTATCCTCATGATAACTTTCAAAGTTAAATTTAAGCAAATAAAGCTGCCATATTTTCTTCTGAAAATATGGTAACTTTAACAACTGGAAAATGGACAATAGACAACGTTTATTTTATTTAAATGACTTAGAACATATTTTCGCCCTCTTTCTTTCCGACTCAGTCGCATTATTTAGCTTCGACATTATTTTCAATAACACAATTTACGCAAACAACAAAAGCACGTAACACAAGTAACAAAATAATTTAACATACAGAAAAGATAATAACGTTTTCAATTTAAGAAATAAGCAAAAGTAAATCGTTGCCACTCCGCTTTTTCAAAACCACTAATAGTAGTCGGTGTCCACCGCAATGTTGCCACAATATATAAATTAGATTTCTTATTTCATCTGACAGTTGTAATAATGGAAAAACTTTGAAGGTCACTTTATCGTTCACGTTAGCTAGTGTTAAGGTTAACTATTTGGAACTTTAACGTTAAGTTGTAATAATGGCCCTTAATAGTAGTATAATGAATGTAGACAACAACATTGATAACGCAGCAGATATATCCCTATAGTGGCATTCTTTATATAGAGAAAACACTGTGCCGTTATACAGGAACCATAATAGTTATGAGTATATAATTGCTACTGTAACAAAAATTCGTCGGCATAGCAAAGAATTAAAAAGCTACAGCAAACTCCCTATCTGCTCATTTTCCTTGATTCTCACATCGCTAAGGGCTTTTTAAAAATGCCGGCACAGTGCATTGCATGAGTAGATCTGAGCAGTATAATTATAAAGGGTGTTTTTTACGAAGTTTTTTTTATACGAATCACTCTGTTGTCTGACAGCTGTTTTGACAGTTTAAAGTGACGTCTCTACTCAGTATTGTTTGACATATCATCATGAACAGGTTAACTCCAGAACAACGCTTCCAAATCGTGGAAATTTATTTTAAAAAAGAGTGTTCAATTAAAAATGTTTATCCGCTTTTTTACCGAAAAATTCTCTTCAGTGATGAGGCGCATTTTTGGTTGAATGGATATGTCAACAAGCAAAATTGCCGTATTTGGAGCAAACATAATCCACACGCCGTTCAAGAATTACCAATGCATCCCGACAAATGTACTGTTTGGTGCGGTCTATGGGCTGGTGGAATCATCGGTCCTTATTTCTTTAAAAATGAGGAAGGGCGGCGCGTTACCGTGAATGGAAATCGATACAGAATCATGATCAATGAATTTTTGGAGCCAAAACTTCAAGATATGGATGTAAACGAAATGTGGTTTCAACAGGATGGTGCCACTTGTCATACTGCGGGCGAAACAATGGACTTTTTGGAAGAACATTTCAACGACAATTGGCCTCCACGTTCGTGTGATTTGACACCACTCGATTATTTTTTGTGGGGATACCTGAAATCATTGGTTTACGTGGATAAACCAGCAACGATTGACGCTTTGGAAACCAGTATTCAACGTGTCATTGCTGAAATACGCCCTCAAATGCTTGAAAAGGTGGTCGAAAATTCGACCTTCAGAATGACCTTTGAGCAAAATAGTCGTGGTGGCCATATGCCCGAAATTATATTTAAATGTTAAATGACAAGAAATTATCTACCAAATAAAAAATTTTTTTTCGCCATTTCATAATTTGGCATGTGTTTTATTTAAATTTCAAATCAGCAAGCTCTTATAAAAACACCCTTTATATGCCAAATTAAATAAAGCGTAGATCATCATAACAGATATTTAAGTCAAATGAAAATACAAGTAAAACACAAATCCCTATGCCAAGAGAAAAGCATGTAGTTTGATGAAAATTTAAATTTAATTAAAAATTATCCGAATGGTGTGGTGTGCTCAACTCGACTATCGATCCCTGAAAATATTAAAAAACGATTTTTTTAGGTTCCTTGCACTTATATTTATAGAATTATAAAGAAATTTTCCTTTTTCAAACCGATCAAACAACCTATTCAAACCTGAATAAGCTTTTACGTCACGTTATTTTCAGTCGCTCCTATTCAGATCATCTTGACAGATTGTTCAGTTTTTAAAACCTTCTACGTTTCTGATAACGATATGTATAATTTGATAAACAAATTTTTAGCAAGTTAATGTAATCAAGTGGAAATATACTCGCATGTAAATATGCAAATTTTATTTGAGCCTAATCAAATATCCCAACACCTAGAAAATTACAGCAAAAACAAAAATAAAGCAATAAATAAAGACATTAAATAAATAATAAATAATCAAAAAAATATTCGTATCATACTATAAAATTATTTTCAAATTGTGGATGTTCATCAGGGAGAAAAGCATTTATTGCCTACAGAAATACTGCACAGAAATATTGTAAAATTTATAAGAAAATGCTTAAATGCATTTCGAAGATAAAAGAAATTTCTGTAGATATTGTACATTTTATCATTTATTGACACAACAAATGAAGGAAATGTAAAACAGAACCTTTACTTAAGAGCCTTCATAAAAACTTTGAAATCTTACAAAATGTTATCTACATTCGTACATACTTTAACAAAAAGAAATAAGTTTAAAAATACAAATATTTACCGAATAGTAGTATAGAACTTTATAAAAAACAAATTTAATAAAATTATTACACATAATTTCTTTTGACGATAATAAAGACACAAAAGAAATTTCATGGTGTGAAATCTGTAAATAAAAGTATTTCGAAAGTAACTTCAACTATTTCATAAGAAAACAAACACACTTGGTGGCATAATTATCTGCAACAAACACAGAAGAAAAATTGCAAAGATCAAAACAATTACACAACTTCACAGAAAATACTTGTTTGTGAATACAATTAATTTCTTTGCTTATACAATTAAATTATTAATTGAAATTATATTTATCAATAGAATTATTAATATAGTGTAAAATTTGAAAAAAAAAATATAAAATATGTACGTATGTACACACGTCTACATACATATGTAAGTTATATGCACAAACGACTCTGTTGACCAGCCGTTGTCAATCCATGTATAAATGCTGACATGGAATATTTCTTTTAAATCAAAAACTTTAAAAACCGACAAAGAGTTTGTTTACAAATTCTTTGTCGCCCACCATGATCGATGAAATAAATAAAAGTCGATCGAATGATTTTTTGTCTTTACTTTAAGATTGCACAGTCAGCATCTTTCGCTGATTGTGAGATTGTATTGGTGTAAACAATTAAGTAGTTTTAAGTAACTTTAAGATATGGAGAAAAATAAAGTTCAGTTGATATAAACTCACCAAAGAAAACACATCTTAATTATTTAACTTGTATATATGTATGTATTTACGTGTGTGTAAATATTGTTGATTAGTTATCTCTTAATATTTCTGTTCCTCAGTGGAGTTAAACGTATTATGTTAATACAATTTAATCAAATTTACTTATTGTCCTTTAATGGACAGATTGTAAATAAAGAATTACAAAAAAAAAAATATATATGTATCTATTTGAATTTAAATTATATATTAACAATTTGTTCTGTTAATTGCAAATTGATGATATTTTTCTACTTTGATACTTTTTAGATAATTTTTTACTTCTTTAAGAAATTTAAAACAAAAATATTACATCAGATGGGCCATCTAGCGGTTTAAATTTGAACCACCGATTATTTTGCGTCTGGTAGCACTTACGTCATTATATTGTGTCACAAAATTAAGTATGTTATCTCTGCTGAACGAAATGATTTACCTAGAGCAACGTTGGGATTTATTGCAAAATTTATTTCCAAAACAAAGGCAATTGGTCGAAACTGCAAGAAAATGTGGTATAAAATTTTGCCGCAGAGAAGGACCAACAGTACCCGGTAAAAGCAAGTTTATTGCTAAAGTTCGTGAATTTGGCTTCATTGTTGATGCGCCAAGACGTGAGCGTGCTCAAGAAATGATCATTTTACGCCACAGTTTACATCGCATTTTGCGAAAAGATTTCGGTATGACGCCCTACAAAGTTTAATTGGAACAATGGCACTTCACAACGAAAATACAAATTTAACAAAATTTCATACCGTTTTTGTTTTATTGCATATTTGAATTTAAACTTTTAAATGGCTCACTAATTATAATTTCTGTTGCATTATCAAGAAAGCAATTGAACTGCCAAAACAAAACATATTAAAAAGTTATGAACGCCCGCCATTGCGTTTTACAAAATAAGAATATAGTGCAATTTAAATCAAAAAATTTTAATTCTATTTCTTGTGTTCTGGAAGAATTTCTCAGTATCTTTAAGTTTACTTTGTATTTTTTATTTTATTTTTTTGCATTTTTCCCATTCTTATAAGCCATTAAAATTCGGTCGCTTTTTATTATTGTTAATATCGGTTGCAAAAATATTCAATAAAGTCTTAGGCTCATTGTAACTTTTGTCACTTATTCAATGATTTTTAAGAAGAACAATATAACATATATGTATCTTGCGTTAATGAAGCTTTAGCAAGCCATATTTATTTCAAATATAATCATTGTTTCCAATGCTAGACACATATTTGTATCCTTTATTGTTCTGTATACTGGGACTCAACAACAACAACAACAAAATATATGTACATTAGAGCATCTCGAAAAAAAAGTTCGCCGTACACCACCAAATATAAAGGATTGTTGCAAGGAGATTTCGAAAAAAAAATTTTTTTGCCGAAAGTAGTGGTCGCCAAAATACATTTTTCATTATATCTTCCACATTTATAGTCGGATCTCAACAAGTGATATGTCGATGTTTTTGTCTTGAGGCGGCCAATGTTTTGCTTTAATAGCCATTGGCCTCAAATATACCGTTCTTGTATTTACTCACCAGATCTCAGTTCCCACCATCTTAATGTTCCACCCTAATATCAGAAAATTAAAGGTCGCCAAAAATCATTAAACTTTTGCTAAGGAAGTTTTTGAATAATTCCAACAGAACTATTAAACAGAAGAAATATATCAATTTTTTTTGCCGAACGTAGGGGTAGTTTTTCTATTATATGTTCGACATCTACATCATCTTGATTCTTGACTCGTCAATTGCCAGACGACGTACAACAGGTCCTTAGTCCGTCCATAGAAAATAACGCGTACCTTTTCCACAACGATAATGTTTTGTTATCGATTATAGCAGACCAAGATCCGCTAGTACGTTCAGATGGCTATGCTAAGATTTTATCAGCCCTTAGTGAAGCAACGGTATGCATTCGTCAAATGTTCGCTCCAAAAGTTCGAGAGCGACTCATATTTCAATATGATCAATTGGACCTAATTTGAATTGACTGAGTCGCCAATGCTTGCAGTTCTATATGCAAGACCAGCTGGAAGCATTACAATTTTCAAATGAAATAGTAGAAATACCAGGTTAACACAATCAAAATAGCTTCACATGATGGCTTTGTTTGCTAAACTTAATTATTTCCACAGCTTATCCATGCCATTGTCAAAACACCGAGCGTTTTGTTCATATAGTACATGAATCTGTCATGGCTGTGATCGATGAGCAACGTATGGACCACATTTTTTCTTAACTCGAGAGCCGTCACAAATTTAGCCAACTTGGATCATTTCAAAATATGATTGATTAAAATTTTTAGATTTGACATTAATTTTTGTAGTTCTTTTTGTAAAGTTAGGATAATATGGGTAAGTTCTATTTGGGATATGATGGGTAAGTACAAAGATCATTGAAGAAAAAAAAAGGCGAGAGAAAAACATCGGTATATCACACTTTAAGATCCGACTATAAATATCGACGATATGACGAAAAATTTAAAAATGATACACGTACGTTCGGCAAAAAATATATATTTATTTTTTTTTTAATAGTTCTGTTGGAATTATTGAAAAACTTCCTTAGCAAAAGTTTAATGATATTTTGCAAGCTTTCATTTTCTGATATTAGGGTGGTACATTAGGATAGTAGGAACTGAGATCTGGTGGGTAAATACTACAAGAGGATATTTGAGGTCGATGACGATTGAAGCAAAACATTGCCCTCCTCGAGACAAAAACATCGATGTATCACTCTTTGAGATCCGACTGAAAATGTAGAAGATATAATGAAAAATTTATTTTGGCAACCCTACTTTGGACAAAAAAAAAATCGAAACCGCCTTACAACAATGCTTTATATTCGGTGGTGTACGGCAATTTTTTTTTTGCCTGTAAGGCGAGACGCTCTACTGTACATATATAAAAATTCATGTGAATTGCTGATAACGGGTTAATACATATGCTATATATTAGTTCTTTTATATAGTTTCTATAGGAAGCAATGGGTTAATGCTGAAATTAAAATATGAAAACAATCACCCCTATCGTGAATAACAAGGGGGAATTTTTGTTCACATGAAATTTGTTTTCCACTCCAAGGGAAAAATGGTATCGTGAATTTCCCGTGAGAAATTGTTTCCGCCATCAGTTCTCAGTGAATGAAAAAAGAGAGAAGACGCCGAAAACAACATGAAAAATTAAAGAGTTTGTGTTGAAAACTTTAAGTTTATGCAATAATTTAAAACAATTTAACAAAAGTATGACTAAATATTTAGTAATAAAATAATTTGGATACATTTTGGAAACCGAAAAAACAAATTAGAAATATTCTTAAAGTTTAAAATTGGAGCAACAAGTTTTACAAATACGCAGACACTTGATTTGTTGCAACAAATATAAATACTTAAATTTTCTACTCTATTCCCCACCAAAAACTAAGTGAACAAATTAAAGGGAACAGTGAAAAAACTCGCGGGAAAAAAATCGTTCACGATAAGGGGAATTTAATTTTAGCGTGAAATCATTCACGGGGAATTTTTAGGGAAAAGGGAAAAATTTCGAGGGAAGTCTGCATATTTGCAAAGTTGTCTTGGGTTGTTCATAGCATTTACAATTATTTCAGTTTTTCACATTTCAGATCATATTTTTATTTTTATTAAAAACATTGTAAGCAGTTTCAATTTAGTTTATTTAAAAAACATTTCGACATGTCATTTAATGGCAGATATTAGGATGTTATTAATTTTAAACATAAAATGTTGATCAATGTAAAAAGGTGATAAACACCTTCCTGCACTGAAAAATGTCCTACCATCAGTCAAGGAAAATGTTGTAATTTTCCCAAAACAATCGTACAGGGATAAATAGAACTCAACATCATGCGGCATCTTTACAAAATTCCCCTTCCTCATTTTGATCCATAATTTTAGTGTCATCACCAAGGAAACTGATAAATAAATTAAAATATTTGTATGGATCCAGCAACTTTATAACTAAATACGAATAAGTACGCAGTGGACGGTGTTTTTAATGATTTTTAAACAAAAATATACAATAACTTTTTTGTGAACGCACGGTTGAAGCATCTGTTATGAGTTCCTCTTAAATTTTGATTGTTATTTTTCAAACATTATTTTTATAAAAAAAAAATTTTTTTTTCTTGTTCAGCATAAACAAATATAAACAAATGCAAAATATCAAAAATAAAGCAGCAACAAGTGTAGTTTGTATTTCAAAACTCTATTCAAAGAGAAATAAAAGTGCATTAATAAGTAGATATTAAGGTTAAATATTAAAAATAAAATCTTGTTTTACATGATAAATTAAATTTAAAAATTTATTTTTCAAAAACGGAATAAACAAAATGAACCAATGCTAGAATGAATGATGCGGAAGATGGAGGAGTAGGTTGTAGATAATGAAATGTGAGAGTTGTCAAAATGTGCAGATAGTTGTGTTAATTAAATATTTAATTTGCGAATTTGTTCATATTGAATTGTTTAATTAACAAAAAAAAAAAAAACAGTGTAAAAGAATAGCAGTTAAAGTGGTAAGTGGAAGTATTAAGATGGCTATGATGATGGGATAATCACCTCACTTATTAGGGGTTCCGCTAAATGATTATCGGTGACTCGGGTCATTACGGTCTCCGTAAATGTCGACTTTGTTATCGTCTCCGTAATGCGACCCAATTCGGTGGGAGCTGCTGGAAACATGGGCATATCAGGAACAGCCTTATTAACGGTAACGGTAACGCCAGCTACACCCACTTCATTTGGTTTAGCCACATGTACTTGATGTTGGGAGCCTCCGCTTAGGAAGTGAGCTGGTATCATGGCTTGAAAGTCTTCACTCGTCAATGGTCTTAAAGGAGTAGGCTGTGTTTGGCACAGGAGTTTTTTTTTTTGTTTTGTTTTCACAAAAACACATTGGTAGATAATGTTGTTGTTTTTATTGTCGATTAAATAATTAATGGAATTTATTGGCAGATTTCAGGAGTGGGATGTGTTATAATATTGGGATCAATTTAAACATTGTGGTGTTTTGTTATCAATTATTTAATTTTTTTGTTTTGTTATAGTTTTTTTTTTGTTCATTTTAGTTTTAGTTTTGTTTAAAATATTATTTTATGTTAAAATATTTATGAGACACACACACAAAAAAGAGGAAGAAAAAAAAGAGAAAATCAATTTTTAGGATTTTTTTTCAGTAAAATAAATGCATTTAAATTACGGGTATTATATAATTTTAATTGCTTAAACTTAAATCTACAAAATTATTTTTGAATAACAATGAAAGTTAATTAAAAATTATTGTACCCGTGGGTCTCGAAATGTTATTCAGTGATGTACAACCTTCCAATTATCAGACAGAATTTATGACAAAATAAGAAAGAAGACCTTCGAAAGAAGACCCCATCAGTTCACGTTTAAGCACTTTAAAAATAAGTCTTATACACACTCAAGCTCCCCCCTCTGTTTTTTTCCAATTCGTTATATAATTAATCGATAGATAGAGTAATTTGTTATGGCCGACAAAGAAATTTCTTTATATATTTGATTACAACGGCTGTCATGTTTATTTGTTTCTGATATATGAATGCAGAGTCTGGCGGACTGTCAGTAGTCTTTCTATAAACTGATTAAGAATGTACATAAAAATAATCAGTGTTTCTTATAGTTCAATGGGAATATACTCGTATATGAAAAACAATCCAAACGGAGGCACTACATGAAGTGAATACGTTCAACCCCAATTTTGAAATTTTTTATTTTAATTTTTAAACCAAAACTAACAAAGACCGTGCTTAAATTTATATATTTGGGAGTCTGTTGTTTCACACTAAAATTTTTTAATTTTAAACGTACTCATTCTTTTTCCTTTAGAAGAAAAAAAGTTAAAAACTGTTATTGAGAGGTTTTAGGTAGTTTAAAATTAAAAAAATTTCGTGCCAAACAGCAAATTGTCAAATATATTAATTTAATTATAAATCATTTCGAGTCCCGTGAAACGACAAATAGTTGTCAACTCTTGAAGTTATTTGGTTTACAAAAAATATATTAGCTGCTTTTGTTTTCTTTATATTTTACAACTACAATTAAAGTCGGAAAAATGCAGTATGATAATGTAAGGAAATAAAAAAGGGATAATTGATGATTGAGTTGTTGTTATAGCTTAGATATTTGTTAACTTCTTATTCTGGAAGTTTGAAATAATATCTTTAGTTATTCTAAGAAATGTTGAGTTTAAACGTTACCTGATGATCTACATCAGCCGCAGTGAAATGAGCTTTTTTTCCTTTTAGCTAGGAACTAGCTAAAAGCCCCTCAGTAATAAAATTGATTTTTTTATTTCACGTTCAAAATTTAAAAAGAATTTGTGCTAATAAATATTGTTTTTGGTTATAATTTTTTAATCTTCAAAGATAAGTCCAATCCGATTAATTGTATCGTTCAACTAAAACGAACTTCTGGGTGGTACATCACTGATTTTCATGCAATTACTGCCTTAAGAATTATTTAACTTAAGCTTTTTCTATAATAATTACGTCGCTGCTCGAACTGATCTACAGCAACATAAAAACAGGGTTTTATTCCATAATACGATTCGAAAGGAAAACGGTTCCCTATTTACAGTATGAAATTAATTCCTTTCCATTCGTTTTATGGAATAATGCAGAAGATCTTTAAATTTATTTGCTTTCAGCACTATAATAGTTTACATAAATATTTTATTTTGTGAGAATAACTAATTCAAAATTACAATACAAAAACTAAATCTGCATTTGGTTACATGAAATTCAAAAAACACATACACAATTAATTATCAAATACAAAAGTTATATTTAATAATAAATCTTTATTATGCTAAAGACAATATGCGAAGACAAAAAATGTAATGAAATCAAATAAACACATGCGTGGGCAAGCAATTGCAATGAATTTTTTAAAGCGGAGGCCGTTTCAGTGTTTTCAATGCAACTTAAATTAATGGCGTTTTACAAATGCTTTTAATATGTAAAAAAATATTATTCTTAAATACTTTTAGTTTTTCTAGAAATGTTAAACCAACTTTTGTTCAAAACTCTCAAATTCTATAACGCTTAGAAATGGTAATATGGAAACAGTAATCCGATTTTGTATTAACTTGTCCTTACACTTTGTTATAGTATGGAATCTTCACTTTTTTTTAGAAAAACCGCTGGGTAAAAGCTTTGCTTCTTTCAACTGACAACTAACTTGAAATACATATTTTTGTCAGATTTCGTACTTGTGCGCCAACGCAAAGTGCAGGAGTTGGGCAACTTTCAATATACGTGGAATACTTTGACAGACATCAATCTATGCTTTGTCTATATTTTTTGCGTGTGTTCTATGCTTACAGAAACCTAAATAAAATAAGTGAATTTAGATTTAATAAATAAAATTGAGAATAATCGTCTGGTTAATATGAATATCCATTAGTGCAAATAGTGTCAACCTTCTCTGACAGAACGTTCATGGTCATTAGAAAATACGAAGCAGACCGTTTCAAGAATTTTGTGTGGCTCGGACTAGTTTAACAGATATTTTGACTACACAGTGCGAAATTGTTACTAACAAATAAATCAGTTTCTTTTAGTTAAGAAACAAACGTTTTATTCTAATTTAATGGTGGCTTTCATTTTTAAATTGTTTCAAATAGAGGAGATAATTAATCCCAAAGTCAATATTAATTCTTAGAAATATTTACATAATGACTTTTTTCCCTTTGTATGAATCTTTCAGCTATGCGATGGAAATTGATGTGGGATGAAAACCAAAACTAAGTTGCATTCAATCAATTATGAAGAACAAGTTAACGTTGCGTACGAAATGCATATTGCTTTTATTAGAATTATTATTTGATTTTATTTTTAATTTTTTGAATGAAAAAACTTCCAATGATTCATCACTTTCTCAATCCAGTGGAAGGAGATTTGAAAACGTTCAAGTGAATATGTAACAATTTTATATAAATTTTTGGAAATCAATTGTTATCTGTTGATTTTTTTGAAAAACTTATTACTTTTCGATCAGCAATTTGATTTCGAATTTTTTGAACATGTTCTACATGTTTATGATGGAAGGATTTTTCGAAATTTCTATAGTTATACATTTTTTCAGTTAATTACAGTTTTTTTTAGTTTTATAATTAAGCAATTTTTCAAAAATTTTGCTGCCTTTACAGTTGTCGTACTTTAGTC
The DNA here is from genome assembly GCA_951800035.1 of Linnaemya tessellans. Lineage (NCBI taxonomy): Eukaryota > Metazoa > Arthropoda > Insecta > Diptera > Tachinidae > Linnaemya > Linnaemya tessellans. The sequence goes on along the minus strand of OX637532.1, from coordinate 108,710,086 downwards.
TTGTAACAGTTTTAAATGTTTTTAATCACTTTTATCGATGGTTTACGATTGCCATAATTCACTAGCAAAGTTCTGGTATACATGCGAATTTGAAAAATGTTTACAGTTTCAATCCACTTCCCGTATTTTCGGCAATTTTAATAATGTCAGTGTTTTCCATAAACCCATTTAATTTTTGGGACGATTTTCATTCGCTACAGTCCGGTTTTGGTAATGAATTGCTCTTCTTAATAAATTAATTTTTATTGACCTTTTGTACTCATGTATGTTTTTATAGGGTGTGCGTCTTTTCTGTCAATATTTAGTTGATTGTGTGCACTCTTGAATATTTTTACCGACTTGACTCTCTCTATAAGTGTCTCTTCTCTACATTGATTTTCCTCTGCTCCTAACGTACTTGTCTGTGTTACAGTTTCTAGGTACGTATTTTCTGTTCTATTGTGGGAGCGTGCGGTGAATAGTGGTCTTCACATGCTGGTACAATGCAAGAAGGAATTACATCAGCAGCTGTTCCTTCAAATCGGATTTGAGAATTTTATTGGAATAACTATTTGATTACCAACATCATACAACTGGGCCCTCTTAGGTAAAATAGTTCGTTTTTCCGTTATGCAATCGTTCTTTTTTGTGGGGATTAGCAACTAGTTATTGGCAGCTAGTTATTGGCTCACCACAAAATATATCTTCTCAAATTTCCGCATCTATCCAATCAATACGATCACCTTCTTACTATATTTCATGCACAACGCATTGCACGAGTAGAGGCCAACTTTTAAATGACACTTCTCTTTAGCGGCATTTTTCTTTTTTTTTTTCTATTTTGTAATTAAATAGAATTTTATTCTTATGTTGATCGATTTTAATTGATGTTTAGTTTCCGTTTGTATAAAAATGTTTAAACGAATATTAAGTTTGGATCAGTTGATTATTTAGTATTCCACCATCGAGCGTTTTATTTTCCATGTCTAATGGGTCTGTTACAGGAATCAATGAATATTGAATGAAATTAATGAAATAATGAAATTTCTTTATGCCTAATGGATTCAATTTAGTATTTTCTGTTAGTTTTACGAGATAAGAACGGTTTGTTAAATTTTAATCAAGTGAACTTTGAATATTTGAAAACTTTTCCAACAAAATTGCAATGAAATAAGCATTCCTTTATGGAATTATAATTTTTTTTTTTTTTAGAATAAACAATTATTTGATTTTTAAGGAATAATAAATAAAATGTATCAACGAATCGATCGCCATCGCATAGTCGGTCTTCTACCTTTAAGATTACTTAAAGGCTTCTGTTATAATGATCGTTGTAATTTTAGTTATAATATGAATCATCCATGTCACAGATGAGATATTTTTAGAATACACTTATATGTGTAGATGTGCACTACGGGCGCTAGTAGATACCAAAACTAAATGCAACTTTTGTCTATCCAGATTTTTAAATATTTCACAATTCGTAATACATTTTTCAAAACTATACGAGTATTTTATTTTATTTATTTTAGTCGTTACATTTTATCCGTTAAAAATTTTTTGCCGATGCCACTTTATTAAGGTGAGCTAAGAAAATAAAAAGGATTTTATACCGCAATAAAAGCCGCATAAAAAAATTTTACAAATATTTCCGGGAAAAATGTTTAATATAGAGTCCGAATCCTTTTGGACTTTTTTCTTTACATTGTTAAAGGGACACTGATTTCTAGTTATTCTTCACGTTTCGATATTACTTCAACAAAAAAACTGATTGTTTAAAATATCTCTGCATTTAGAAAATTAAATTTTTTGAGAACGAAACGTGTTCGGTTAACTGAGTCTGGCGATTAAATTTTACACGAGTTAACTTTTTCTGGATTCTAATTTTCATGCGTTATAGAACTTGGACAGTTTTGTAATTTGAGGCACAGTTTATGTAAAGATGTACCTTAAGAAATTGTTACCACCAACAGCTATTAGTTAGTTGCTTAATGATGTTTGTCTTTTTTATGTTCACGGAGCAATTGTACGATTTTTCATTGCAATATCCTAATTTTAAAAAACGTTTCATTAAAAGATCTTAGCATTTTGTGTTTCCAGTCTTTCTAACCTTTATTTTTTCGTTTTATAAGAAAAATTTATTCAATGTTGAAACTCACAGAAGTATGATAGATCACAAAGAGTGCAACATGGCTCAAAATGCAACGCAAAGGATGCCGCCAATTGCGGTAACAACTGGTAGCTGTTCAAGCCATAAATATTTGCGGATTAAAACTATTTTCACTATTAATTCATGTGTTTACGCATTATATGTCGTTCTAAGTAGATCATTATTCTGTATGCGACTATTACATTCTAAATATTCTTTTAGCTATAAGCCGTTTTAAAAGAGTTATAATTAATGCTTTTCTATTCAGTTTTGATAACATTTAAAAAGAAAATTGCAGCAACTGAAACTCGTTGAAAAGTTGCGTTTAATTCTTTGTTGCTGCTCCACGACATTTTAGCTTTAAATTTTTCTCCTAATATAATAATTGCATTTTAAACACCGCACAGCATTTTAAACACGTGTGTACGGGTATTATACGCTGCTTATGTTGCTTGCATGACAAATAAAATTAAATTGACTTAAATTAACTAAATAATATTTTCTAAAAAATCAACTATTATTATGTTGTTTCACTATTCATAATTGATTGCTCGAGTAGCTAATCAATGATTTTTCAGGAATTTTAGCATTTCATTGGCAAATAAAAAAGAATTTACAACAAGGACAAAACAAATACATGCTCATGAATGGGAGAGTTAAAAATATGAATATATTATTGAGGATTAAAATAGGAATGAAGTGAGAGATTATGAGAGACAAATAATACAGGAAGAGGTTAGATTACACAACAACAACAAACACATTGCCATTATAAGTAATTAAAATGCAATAACAATAAAATTATTAATTATAATTTTAATTATGATAAAATGCTGACAAACTCTATAACAGAGCGTGTTTGACAAAAATGAATAAATGATTTTCCATTAAATTAATTAACATATGAGAAATGTTGTTGGCCTTTTGTTTTCATTTTTCCTTTTTTATTTGGGAGTGAGGAGCCATAGTATAAATGATTAAATTCTTTAGAAAATTTGCTTTCTGCGACCATTTGCATGCAGCATTTCATAAATAAAGTTAAGCATAATATATCGCCCCTTTACTGAAAGAACGTCGTAACTCAAATATATAAATTGATCGAAATTTTATTTTAGTTAAATTCCTCCGCTCTTTCGAAAGCATGCTGTATTGCACAGAATTTCAATTCGGCTAAAACAAGCAACCTTTTAAAAATTTGTTTCAAAGTGAAAACTCTCTGTTAGAAAGTCATGCATGTCTCCTGCTAAAAGGTTTGTAGTCAAAGCTCTTTTTCTTGCTAATAAAACCGTGTATCAGAAAAAATTTCATTCAAGAAACATTTTGTCTCCCCTTTTAATTAAAACTGTTTGCAAAATTATGTGTAAAATTTTCTATGTTCATGTATTTTTTTTTATATATATTTTTTTTTTGCTAATCGCTAAGAGAAATTTCATTAAAACTTATTTAATGATGAATCATTACTTGCAGTTGCACTTTCGATGTATAGTGCTTTTATTTATCCAATACAACAGAATTGTTTTCATTTGAGCTGCCGATACTATTTTTAAACAGAATTGTCATATGTAGCATGACAAAGAAAATTCTAAGTAATACGGGATTACCTTTAGCATCTGTCACATCCTTAAGATTGATGGATAAAATTAACTAAAATCATGCGTGGTCTCGTTTAATCATGCATGATGAATGAAAACTACTGGGCCTGTACTCATCTATAGTGCAAACATTGCTTCAGTTGATATGTAATTTAAATTCTCTAACATGCCATAGTCGTTAAAATGGGACCTCCATTAAGCTTGAAATAGGAGGCTTTAATATAAGAACGTCAACAAAGTGAGACTTCAGCAAGTGAACTACATTAGCAAATTGTTAGGAACGCTTGCATATTTTTATTACAAGTTGGTTACGCAATAATCTTTTAGAATTTCAGCCAGAAGTTTTCTTTGTCTCTATATAAATTTCGCTTTGATGAGGTGTTTTAATGCTTATTATTTCGGTCTTTAATAAGTAAATTCCAGAAGGAAACTACGGTGTAAATATGCGGAAGCAGGTTTTTATATAATAAGTTAACGTGTGTATTTTATTCATTGAAAATTGTTTTATTTGAGTTAAAACGGTCTTCCATTTTGAGACCAAAATGAAGTAGAATTAAATGAATTTTGATTTAATTTGCCAAAAAAGAAAGGAAAAAAAATATGTATTCGAGAATTTCATGTATTTACTTCTAGTTAGTAAATGCTGATAATTTTTTCAAACATCTGGGTAATTGAGTTTCGGAAGACTTACAAACTAGGCCAGAATACAGTTGCTCGGCTCCTGAATGAATTAATTCAATTGAATCATTCATTCAATTGAACTGAGTGTTTTTAGCTCAGTTCTTTCAAATCTTTCAGTTCTTTCACTTCTTTCAGTTCTTTCAGCTGTTTCAATGTATCTGTCACTTTCAGTAGCTCTTTTCAATGTTTGTATGTCAAAATCTAAGGGTTTATTTTACAGAGTGATACAACTTTGAGTTGGCATCACTGCTTTATTTGACCACCCATTTGACAGCTGATAGTTGCTTTTTGTTTAGTTTGCTTTGACATTTCATTATGGATCGGCTTACACCAGATCAACGCTTGCAAATTGGTGACATTTTTAGTCAAAATAATTAGCCCAATTCACAATCCTGTCCAAATGGTCTTGCATTATAGCATTTGTAAATTGAGAGAGTGTTTGAGAGCATTTTCAATGTATTTTGTTGGTGTAGAGTACAATTATTTTGCAAATGCAATGATGTATGATAGCCCTATTCACAATCTTTTGCAAATTGCACAAGATTGTGAATAGGGCTATTGTTTTATTCGTCAAACTCATCGTGCACTTCTTCCATTTTATGGCGTACACAATCGTCCTTCAGAGCGACGCGGCTAAATCGAAGAACAATAGATCGTTTTCGGAACACATTTGATCTTTTCATTTTCATTCATGACATTTTCATTTCATGAATTATGACTGAGCTAAAGAATAAACTGATCTAGTGAATGAACTGAATGAATTAATTCAGTAAAGTGAGCGGAGCGGAAAAGGGGGCTCACTCAAAAGAGATGTTTTGTACAACTCTAGGTCAGAAATATGTATGTATGTAATAATCTACTTCATACGTAAGCAATTTAAAAAAATATTTGTTTGGACTCGAGGGAACTGTTTTAAATGATCATAGCTATGGTATTTTTTGATTATCCAGATAAGCAACTGGTATTTAAACTGTTAGTTTTTCCTATACTTGTTCATACCACTCGCTGTCAAGACCTCCCAGTGAATAAATTTAGAGAGAACTAATTTCCAAAGTATGAAACAGCGTGTATTTTCGTCTTATCGGAAAGGGATTATTAACGATATGTAAATAATTGATAAGGAAGTTATTTTACTTTCACAATGGAATTGGAAGTTTTGCAGGTATTATATTTTTGTTTATAAAAGTATATGTATATTTTTTTTGCACTTATGAAAGATTGAAAAAAAAAATTGGATTCAGTTAACATGAAGAATATGCCCTCCGTTTAACTGAAAATTCGTCGAAAAAGAGTACTTTATTGCAATGACAACTCTATATAACTATCATTAAAAACGGTCCAGATTTCCACTACATCCGAATCACAAGTTCAGGATGTTATTGACTTCCTTGGAAGCTCTTTTATTACTGGGATACACATAAGAAACGCTGACCTGATTACGATTTTGAACCACGCTGTTGCCACGAACCACTGATAACTGAAGTTGTTAACATGTAAAATACACAGCCGAAGGTCTTGAGTTCGATGCCGTACTCAGGCAGGATCGAATTTCTCTGGTGTAGACGTAGTGTTCACTGTTCTTAAGCTGTGCGAAAGTCGAAGGTATGCAAGTGGTCATTACTGAACCATATCGACAGCGAATTGGAACGACCATGTTAAGGAGTTAGTTCTATACAGGTTTGGATTTTACGTGTTCCTAAAGTAAGTACGGAAGAAGATAAAATCTGCTGTACTGCAGTTTTTAATTTTTTATTTCAAAAGATTGATTAAAAAACTTTTACAGAGTTAGAGTCATAAATTTAAAAAAAAGCATACGCCCGCCTCAAAACTAATATATAGTATATAAATAAGTATTAGAAAATATTACATGTTCTGCTGTGTACATTAGAAAATTAAATTGATGTTGACAATTATTTTTTTTTATTTTTCAACAGAATTACTAAAATATATATACACATAATTTTGTTGCACAGTGTAATTTAGTGCTTTTTTCTCTCTTATCTCATTACACTGTTTTTGGGTGATTCGGTCCAATCTCTCTGAGCTTATAAAGTGGCATGCGTACGATACACAACAGACATTTAAGCACTTGGAAGATAATACTTTAACTGTTAGTGCCGATATACAATCAGATTTACTGCGAAAAATTACGAGTAACTCACACGGTGGAAATTATACTCAAGCATAAGTGAAATAAATATTAATACCATGTGCATTAGATAGAAATGGTTTTTATCTTCAGTCAAGTTCTGCTGTGTAAATTGGAAAATTAAATTGATGTTGACTTTTCCTTCTTCCTTTCTGGGTATAACATTACGTGCAAATCTAAATAGAATTTATAGGTCACTTAACATTGATTTAGTTAATCTAGAATCTTTAGATTACAACACATACGGGGGAACTACTCGTTCGGACTATAATAAAATGTTTAACTTGGGAGTTTGGATTTCTTGTCCATAAGGAAAATTCTTCGTGTTCTGTAATTGCAAGAAGTCCAGAACATCTATCGGATTACGAACAACCTATAAGAATGATCTGCTTTTCTTGAAGGCAGTTTTGGCTTTCAAATAATAATTGCAGATCCCCTTTTGTTCCATCTTTTCAGCACATTCACATTAAAAGTGTTGCAACAGAAAAATACCCCATATTTGGAAGTTTTGGCTTTTAAGAGAAAACAATTTTGGCAAATTAATAATTCATTTAGACGTTTATTTTGTAATAATTTTTGTCTTTATTTACAAAATGAAATGCAAATGAAATGGCATGATGAAGGCAAGACAAGTAACTTATGCAGGCAAAAACTTTTAAAAAGAAACAACTTTTTTCCTTTCACTTAAATTGAATTCAGTAAAGTTTTTTTTTGTTCCCTCATTAAATTTTCTTATTGTTTGTGTTGTTTTACAATAAGAAGACAACAAACATAAAACACGTGCAATTTCTTAAAACATATTTAAACAATAGAAAACAAACACTTTTGTTTGAAATGGCAGAACGTACCTGGGTTTCAGTTGAATCTGTTGTTGTGCCAGTTGTGGTGGTGGCGGTGGGTTGTGATGATGCTGACGATGAACCGACCGATGCATGAGGTATTGTGCCATTTTGTGTGGATGTGGGCGACGTAACGGTTGTTAGCGATGATGTTGAGGCTGTTGTAGCCTCTGGCCCATCACCTAAAGGTATCGAATTAGAGCGACGAGGTGCTGGTACTGGTATAGGTAGGCCGGTTATCTTATCAATGTGCTGGTGATGTTGAGGATATTGCTGCTGGTGCTGTTGTTGCTGCTGTTGTTGCAGATATGACTGATTTGTATTGGCAAACCCATTGGTTTTTGTAGCAGGAACTGCATTTATTTTGTTCGCCTCATATTGATAAGTCTGTGGATGTTGTTGTTGGTGATAAGTTTGCTCTCCAATCATGTCACCAGTGGAACGTTTAAAATTGGCTTTAACAAGTTTAACAACATATTAGATTTGTTTATGTGTGCGGTTTGATTCGTTTTAACTTACTAGGTCGATTGTTTAAATATCCCGAAGGACTAAGTGCATTCAGGACAGCTGGACTATGCGGACTAAGAGGTGCCTCCAATGGTCCGCGGTATTCTCTTTGTAAAACCAAACGTACAAACCGTTGTGGTTGCGTCAAGCATTGAACGGCCGCATCATGTTGGGCATTTGTCATGTCGTTGCCATTTATCTTTGTTAGGTTGCAAAAAAAAAGAGTGAAACAAAACAAACACGGTCAGAAGTAACCATGTCAAGTACAGAACAACAACAACAAAACTTGTTGCACCAACAAATTAAAATTACGAGCAGAAAATGGCCGAAGCTCATCACTATTAATGGCACGTACAAAAATGATTGCAATTTTCGCAATTAAAGTGAAAAATGCTGCAGTTTTGCAACAGGAATAGAATGGCCTCAAGTAGGCGGACCGACATACATGTATATCGGCACAAATGCTGACTGGCTGGCAAGATAAACCAGACCAGACCATGCCAATGGCATTGTGTGGCCGTCATGCCCACCAGCAGACACCTTCCATATGCCGCGCGAATAAACGAAAGTTATAAACAATTCATGCTATAATGCAACATTAATTTCAGCTGCTGTCGTTGTTGCTATTGATTTTGCAATGCTTGCAGCTTCAAACCCATACTTACTGCCATTACACGGTCTCCCACCACTATTTTGCCATCACGATGCGCCAGGCTACCTTCAGTTATGCGTGAAATGAAAATTCCATCACATCCATCTTTGTACGGTGGAGAACCTTTGCCACCGGCAATGCTAAAGCCCAAACCCTGACCAATTTGATCGCGTATTAAAGTTGTATGCAACGTAATATAACTCAATGGTCCATCCTGTAAATAATAGATATAAAAAATAAAATGAATGAAACAAATGCAGCATCAATAAACGATGAAAGGAGAAATGAAAGGAATCAAATAAATGTATGGGTTAGCGAAAGAGTGTGACATGAACTCAACATTGATGTGTTGTTGTTGAGTCGCACAAGAATGTTTTGAATTGCATACAAATTTAAAAGTACTTAAAGCCGAATAGGGAATACGTTACATGATATTAATACATAGACTTGAAATTTGCTGTGGAATTAGAGTGCACGAGCAGTTTTAGTGCCCAGAGTAGACCTACTTTTTTTACATCCACAGCAATTTCCACTTTGTAAGCTTTGGAAAAATGAAGCATCTAACCGTTTGGTTCTTAAGTGTAATTTGAAACTCATTATGAACTACGACCCAAGAGACAACTGATAAAATATTTGCAAAATATATAATTCAAAATTAAAACAATTTCGGTAATTGAGATCGGCCGTTTTGAAAAAATTGAGCTTTCAGCAGATCTCGACGTTTGGAGTTCCTAGGAAGCTTCTCCCTGACTACTCCTGCTAGTGTGTTACAAAATCTGTATGTATATATGTATGTGCGTGTGTGTCTGTGTGATATGTGACCGAACCGAACTAGTCCCTGCCAGCATTTGGAAGATTGTTTTAACAAATAACACCTTTTGGTGATCAAAAACTTATTAGTCAGTTACACGATTAAAAAAGGACTCAAAAATTATTCGCGCCAATGAGTAGAATGAGTTTGATTTAAAATACAATAACAATATGTGTAGCAATCGGAAATAAATCATCCAGATGTTTGAAATGTGACTATTATATCCGTTATTTGTTATTATATTCTACTTATACTGATGATTGGATAACGCTTAAGCAAAAACAGATCATGAAGGTGTTTGAAAAGTGATTGTAATTACGTATTTTATTATCATATTTTGGGCAGATAGATGATTAAACAGTGCTTAAATGACGTAAAAAGGAGTTCAAAATAATACAAACATTGCTGATAAATTACTATAAAAGGACTCCTAAACATACTTATAAAGTATTTATAAAAGACTCGTATGCGATTAAACGATGCCTGAAAGACGACTCGAAAAGAATCATATAAGAAGTTAATTAAGACTAATAAATGATCAGAAAGCGATTCGAAAATTATCATAAAAGTACTAGAAAAAGGGTTGAAAATGACTCTAAACTAATATAGAAAATTAGTTATAAATGACTTTTTAAGAAGAGTCGCGGGTAGTCACTTTTTTCTCCTGACAAAAGTATCTTTTATGATCAGAAAATGAGAGCATATTCAAGTTTTTTAATCGCGCAGAAGTATCAAAAAAGACTCGAATTCGATTAAAAATTTCCAAAAATGCTGGCTGGGGTGTTGTTTCAAAGACTTATATCGTAAAAGTAAGATTTCCAATAAATTGGATTTAATTCGGACCGTTACATATGAGAAATCTCAAAATAAATTTAAAAAAAAACTTTTTTTCAAATATCATTGCGAGTGAAAATCGATGGATGTGTTGGTGAGATATTGTGAGTAAAAAATGTGAAGCAAGTGATTTTTTTAAAAGGCTCCAAAATTATGTATTTGAACAATTAGTGTTCTCGATTCTTTCATAACACTCTGAAGAACTACACCAGTCACCACTAGTCTCGTGGCAATCGGTTGATTCATCAAAAATGTGTACCAGTTGGAAAAATAAAATATTAATTCAGTTTATCAAACTCTTATTAGCTCTATGAGCTCGTAAAGCTTAAAAGCATACAACAGCACAACAAACCACGTTTCGATATGGCTTTGCGGTTATGACTGGGGCGAAGTTGCAGGAACTTTTTAAGGATCTTGCAAACATGATCTGTAATGAACATTTTCTTTCCCTAAAGCTTTATTTAATACCTAGATGAAAATAACGATAAATTTTTCGTTAAACATCATGCAAATACAAAATATTTTTTTCTTTTTAATTCGGACCAGCACTCAACGAATGACCCCTACATACGCAATGCATTGCGCCGGAACTAGAAAGGAGGGGATAGTATTGCGGAGACAGATGAAGATGGATGGGGAGATAGATAGCATTTTTCGTAGCTGTTTCGCCGCCTAATTTTTTGCTACAGGACCGACGAAGGAGGGTGCTGTTAATCGCTGCCAATTGTGTTAAGCGGCAAGTGCTATGCCAACATCACTGAAACAGGCTGGCAACACCTAACACAATCATGCACTAGTACTGATCAGAATAACGTAACGCAATATTCATGACTGAGAGCAGAGTCGAACTCGCAGAGGCTTCATAGCCTCGTATTAACTACTTCAGACAACAGCACACTTTGCCGATATTTCTATTGCTTTGGGGTCCTATTTCTACGGTACAAAAAATTGTTTATGGTAAGAGTCGTATTCCACCTCCTTCTTTTTCTTATTCAATCTTAAATTGTAATGGCAAACATTAAATAGACTGTGTGACGTTATTATGGGATTATTCGCAAAAAATATGTTAGCTCTTCCGCATGTGTCAATGTAAATGTTTAATATTTAATATTCCCCATATTATAAACGACGTGACAACAACTCGACAGGAACAAATTATCACTTATGTACTCGTTGATATCAATTAATAGCTATTGACAATCTCTTAGTATTCTCTAAGGCATACAACAACGAACGATAAGGCAGGTCAGTAATAGTAAAGTTGCTGTCGACAAAGAGTAGACAAGTGATAATTTTTTGCTGTCATGTTGATGTGACATCCCTGTCGTCATTTATAACAGTGGAGTTTGAATAAACGCATGTACGCTCCTACATGAATGGAAAACATTTCCCTCTATTCTGGAAATATTTGTAAACGTCTCAACGAGGCAATATCGAAAATAGGACACTAACCTACTTCTTGAGGGCAACAATTTACTACTTCTGACGGCCTTTGACTTTTAAAGGCCTTAAATATAGCAAGTGTGTGCTCGAAATAGGACGTGACGTCGACAAATAGTTCTGGAATAAGAGGGAGTATTCGAAAGTACATTAAATAAATTGTTCTCGTAAAAATGAAAGGATAATATTACTTGCAATTGTGCTTGTAACATTTAATAATAGAGAAAAATAAATATTTAGCTAAAAAGTTAAACAGACTGCTTCAATAAAATGATAATATCCAGCATAGAGTATTCTTCCTCCATGTGGCACGTAATTGCAATGAAAACAAAAATAATTAATGGCTGTTCCTCATTTATAACAACAAAGACAAATTAAAAAGCCACCTCAACGACCGCTCAAAAGGTAACATGGCAACAAAAACAAAATCATTGACAGTAAATTTATCAATAGGAAGTGATTGAATTTGTGATTTAATTTATAAAAGCCATTTTACATAAATAATGGTCAATTAATTTGAAAAATACATTATAAGCACAGGTCAGTTTAGGTCATATATGTTTCCGCATGGTGGAGGCAGACATTTGCAAAAACCCTAAATCGCCAGAATTTTTAAAAATTTTTATTTGATATTACATTGCTTTATTGCTTTCTGAATTTACACTTAAGAATGGTTTTTTTTCTTTTTTTTTTCTTAAATAGCAAATTTTCTATGGGAACTTCTTCATACTCGTATTATATAAAAAGATAGCATACATTTTTTTGTCGTACAGTTTTAAGTATCTTATTGTCCCCTAACATTTATAAAGGTACAATGCAACATATTTTATTAAAATTTGTTTGCTTAAAGTGGTAAAGAGCATTTTGTATTTTGTTAAAAAGCAACAACAACTATATACTAAGTACCACATCGTTCTCTTCCTTCTTCTTTTTTATATATAAAATTTTCGATATGCAAAAATGCTGCTCCACTGAATATAAACATAATTGAAAACAAGTAGGTAATAATTGTGATTAATATTTATCTATTCAATGCTGCGGAATTATTCCGATTAACAAGTTTCATTAAATCTTGTCAAATTTATATTTCTTAAAAAAATTAATTATGATAAGCACCTGCTTCCAAAGTATTTACTTTTATATCAATTGCTCAATTCACAATATATCTTAAACCAAAAGTATTTTACAAAAAAAATATTTATTCAAATTGTCTTTTCAAATACAACTTCAAGGATATAACGGGTCTTGTCAGAATATATTTGCTGACTGTTTTTGTAAATTATTTTATTTTTCTTTACAAAGACAGGCCGTTAAAAAATATTTATAATCTATGGAATATTGCATATGATATTTTACATTTTTTGCAAATAACGAAAAACTGAAATTTGTTGCTTTGTGTAAATAACTTTTTATATTAGAAAAAATCACGAACTGAATCAAAGAAGTGTTTCTTGCACGTGGGAAGCTGAAACAACGAAACTAAATTAAAATTTCTTCAAACGTATTTGCTGTAGCACATGAGGAAATATTCTTTTATAACAATTTAATTAAATGTTTTCGCGAAAAAAGATTTAAGCAACTCTTTAGCCGGTTTTACTTGGCTGGGGTGCTCAAGCATTAAAACTTTCCCTTCGCAATGATTCCATATTAAGTTGTTTTGTTTTGTATTGAAGAACTGCATTTTCGAAATAGAAATGCCACATCAATAATAAAATACTTACCAACAACAGCAAAAGAGAGGGAACAAAAGAAAATTTTTGTCTAGAACTTTTGCTATTTCTTTTAGTTTTCATATTGCTTTAGCAAAAGCATGTTTCTATCGTAAGACAAACAACGAAAGATTTGAACTATTAAAAAAATAGTAAACACGAAATTAATAAAGAACACACAGGAAGCTGCTATATTATGAACATGTCCTTAATGGACGTTGCGGAGAAAGGGAGGGTGGAAAAAGACAGTTCCATAAAGGATAATTTTAGAGATTTAGGTGAGAAGGGTAGGTTGATACTTAGAAGAGTTGAAAGCAGAGAGTATTACAAACCTTGCCATTTTCAAATATGCCATTTGTTGATGCTGCACTCGCTGTTGCAACATCACCAACATGTTGTGGTTCTGACGTTGGCCCTGTTCCCGGTGTGGTATATACAGTTGAGTGATAATTCTGCAAATCTGCTGACGGATACTGTTGCTGCTGGGTATATGAAGGTTGTTGCTCCTGTTGTTCGGGCAGAATTTCTAGAGGTGGTGGTATATATCTTTCATGAGTTTGATGTTGCTGCTGGTGCTGAATGGCGGCCAAGGGACGAGTTTCAACAGAAATCTTAAAAGAAATAAAGTTTAATAGTTACTGTATACGAGTGTTTATATCGACTAGGTATTTTTAAAGGGAGTTTCACAAAAAAGGCAAACAAGAGATATATTTGTACAGCTGTTTGCATTAAAACACCTGAAGTGAACAAAAGCAATGAAAATGAACACTTTTTTCCCTACAATTAGATTTAACACAATGTAGCCCGCCCCATGATCACCATGGATCCTAGGGGAAGTGAATATGAATATTTAATTAAATTAGTGCTTTTTGTTTGTTACGTGGTCAAGTATGTCTATAAAAATATTTAAATTATTTAATTATTTCTTCATTATTATTTCTTGAATGTCATTATTTCTTGAATTTTTAATGTCAATGGCGCTGCTTCACAAAGTATTTAAAAAATTTAAAGAAAACTTCGAAGAGTTTTTAGCTAGGTCCTCTATGCGTTCCCTGCTGATCGCAATTAGTCTTCGTAAAATAATCTAACTAAAAAGACAGGCCCCTTATAGAATATTTACTATTTAGTTAGCGATCATAAAACAAAATTTTCGAAATTTTCTTTCCAAAGACCTAAACTGGATCTGCGTATGCCGGTGGCATTAATATTTTCATTACAATTGCGAAGCTATTGCTGCTTGGAGCATGCCATCTTTAGAAGTTTTGATAATGACAACCGAACAGAACCAGGCTCTGAAGAAGTGAATTTACATAATTTTCAAACAATTATTAGGCATACGCTGCTAAATCGTATCAGCTTAGAAAAGAAACAATTCCAATACCGATGATGCCAATTTGTTCGCTTTTTACTTTTTCAGTACTGCATTAGTTTAAATTGTGGTATTTTATCAGAAACCTACTTAAACTCTCCAATAACAGACCAATAGAGCTACACAAGAAGGAACACCCAAGTCTCAATCAAAATCAAGTCCAATAGAAAGTAAACATCTAGGCTCTATTTTTCGAGACTTGACTAACAGAGTAACAGGGATAAACTGAACATGATCGCCTCCAAGTACAATGTTTTAAATGGAATAAAAGATCTGACGCCTCACCTTTTATCATGATGTTGGTTTGGGCTAGTTTAAAGGCTGGCGTTGGACTTGGAACCAACCAAAATGTTATTGTATTGTATTGATGGTGTCAGTCGCTGCCAATTATGTTCAGTTTATGCTATTGCTAACACAAGAGAAGTTTAAGTAGCGGAAGTAGCTAACACTTAGATTACGAAACAGAATATCTATACTAAACATATTAAAGAGCGAACCTTCTTCGGCGGTACTGTAGAAAAGTTAACAGCAGTGAACGGCGAAGTAAAGAACAAATTATCTACAACAAATTCTTTAGCTTCTCATCTTTTTTCATTTATCCTCTAAAAGTTTCCCCTACACTCATAATTCCGGCACGTAGCATAACATGAGTGGAGTTCATAACCTGAGCGCCGGTCCAAATTAAAAAAATTAAAGAGACCTGTTCACCTGGCGTTTTCGTTTTGTAGATGTTTAACCTGCTGGTATAACTTTCTGACTACTTGCAAGAAATTAAGCCGCTGATACAATAACAATTTCGATAGATCGTGTAACCCACCGAAGCGTTTGGGTATGGCTGGTGACCATGTACGAGAAGTTTCCTGCAGTCAGGCATTCAAGGGGTGGTGGTGAACACTAAATTTGTCATAGTGTTAAGTACCCCACCGGCTGAGGACGTAATGGTACGTATTGACCTTAATCTTGTACACATCTGTGTTATAACGCCAGGCGGAGTAGGGCTCCCCAAAGTTACGGCCACGTTTGGAAAATATCGGTATGAAATATGCTTTTACATTTATGTGAGACTTTTTCCAATTAATAGAACATTTATTTTGTGGCTCACTACACACATTTATTTGCCAGTTTCTGTTTGCTTTAACAATTATAAAATATTTTATATGACAAAAGTATAAATTGAATATTTCTTTTAGAAAAATGTGCATGCAATTGTAAAAACCACGTAAATTTATTTTCTAGTCATGAATTCATAACAAACTGTAAAATTTTACAGACTTTAATTTGTAGAAAGCCTCCCCTCTAATATGTTTGGAAGAGTGGAAAAATAACGATGGCAACGGTGTGTATGTCATCGGTATGCACATCATTTAAACTAATATTTTGTTTTAAAATGTTTTCTTTAGGCGAATCAAGTTTACAAATTATTGACTGTTTTGGTATTGTTTTGCTACAAGCAGCAATTAAATATTTACGAAAATTATTTGATCGTCAATTTGTGAAAAACTGGCAAAACTTTAATGTATTATTTTCATTACCAGCCGAGCTAAAAACAATTATGAAAGACGAAAATTACCAGTTTCATGTAATGCGCTCCCGATTCCTGTCAGACTTAGACAGCCTGGCAAACATGGAGCTTTCAGGGGTATCATCCTTCCTCAGGGGTACAGGATGGTTTTAAACGGCGGAGGACATCCCTTAGGAGGTCCTCTGCTTAAGGGAACCGATTCGACGGACCCAAGTGGATTGTCCCGCCAGGGACAACGGCCCTCTAACCTAACCTAACCATGTAATGCGTAAGAAAATCTTAAGCTTCTGTTTAAAAAATTCCAAAATATCAAAAAAATATAAAAAAATTTTTTATTTTATTTCTTTTTTTCTCAATTTAAATTTAATTTTTTCAACCATGTTTTTTAGTTATTTTGCGATTTTCGGACAAATGTTTCTTTCATATTCTTAATTTTATTGTTTACGAGTTGGTAGCGCTGATTGTTTTTTAATTCTTATTAATCTGTTTTTTTTTTAATTTTTAACCAGTCTCGATCCAATCTAAAATTTAAGTATATGAGAAAAATTTTTTCATTTTATACATGTGCAAATTTACATGTTCTGAATATCACTTTAATTCACACGTGATTTAAAAATCAGTAATGATCATGCAGATATTTTTTCACTATTTATTTTAAATTTTACTATTGCACTGGCTGCTTGGACATGGCGTTGCCCGGGTTCCCCAACTATTCGACTTTGTACAAAAGGTTTTCATTTAATGCTTTGCACCCACCTTCTAGAAAATGAAAAACTGTTTTGATGTATTTTTAGTATAAATATTTTTATTTTTATTTCTTTATATGGGCGGGGGCCGATAGGCGTGGCAAATATCCATAAAACTTTCAAAATGTGTCAATTTCATAACACTGATAATTTTAGCAAAGTTTAATCGTTTTTGGTGCAGAAACTAAAATTTGGGGCAAACAAATATTTTCGGGTTATGTGGGCGGGGGATATGGCCGTGGCGGATTTCCACTAAACTTTGCACTTCATAATACCGATAACTTGTGCCAAGTTTCGTAACTTTTGGTGAAGAAACAAACATTTGCGGAGGCAAAATATTTTCAGGTTAAATGGGCGGGATGCATATGGGCGTGGTAAAAAAACTTTGATAAAACTTAAAATATTTCTTGACTGAGCTGATCAAAGTCTCTGTGCAACATTTCAGCGTTCTATGACCTGGCGTTATACTTTTTTCCATGAAATGCCATGGGATGTGTGAAGAAATCCCACTGTGTGCCACACCAAATTGAGATATCAAAAATAAAATTATCCTATTTTTTTTTCTTGGACCAGCACTCAGGGGATGACCCCTATATATGCAATGCATTGCGTCGGAACTGAAAACGAGGGGATAGTATTGTGGGGAAAGATTAGGAAAGATGAGAAGATAGACAGTTTTTTTTTGTAGCTATTTCAACCTTTTACTTCGCCGGCCTATTTTAGCCCCAATATATCCCGTAATATACTGTCAAAATTTCAGAAAAACCCGCTGGCTAGTTAAGGCGTCCATAAATAACAATTCCACAAACAAACAGACAGACATGGATTGATTTTTATATATACATACATATATACGTAGATAAAGCATCATATATTATTTCTGAGAGAAAACTATCGTATATAATTTTAAAAATCCATGCAGGACCAGAATTGACTTTAAAATTACAATGTGATTTAAAGCTATGCGATTTTCAGACAATGTCTGACATTTTATTTGTTAGCTAGTTTTAATAAAATTTTGCGATTTAATGATCTCCTCAGGTTTTAGACAATATAAAAACTTGTCTGACTATCAGATCCTCCAAAAATCTAGTAATTATTTTTCTAAAAACAGAATAAACATGGGTTATTACATGTTTATATATGTTCACATTAGTGGCAGTTTTGATTCCTAAAAAATAATTTAATTTTCTCAATACCCGATATTTCTTTATTTTATGACCGTTTTATTGGAAGGCCAGCTGAAGTATCGCCGGTAAATCGCTATTGGTATCGGGTACAACCCTAATTTTAATGAAAGTATGCTTTCTTAAGGACATCCCTGCTGTGCATTTATTTATTTATTAAGAAAAATTTATATATGACTCACCTGCGACAGTGACCCGTCCTCACTAAATACAGGATGGCCAATCAAACGTGTCACCTCACGCTGTACAACTAAGACCAAAACAGCGCCGCACGCTTTCAAAACTTGTACAGCTTGATAATGATCGGCATCAACAACAGGTATGCCATTGACTTTTAAAACTTTATCGCCAACTTTAAGTCCAGCCATATCGGCAGGACCGCCTTCGGTTACACGTGATATGAAAATGCCATCATCGTCGCCCTTAAATGGTGTAGAGCCTTTGCCTCCCGCAATACTCAAACCCAGACCAGCTGAAGTGCGTTCTATGTGAATTTCATACTGTTCCAGTCGCAATTCGGTGACACCATCAAGAGAATCTGAGTGCGTGCAAAGAAAATAAAAACGAAAGCAAATTTATATAAACGAGCAAACATTGTAAGGCATTTAAGTGAGTGAAATGTGTGCATGTATAGAAGTTGTCCGTGTATGTGTTTTTTGAGAAAATACTTATATGTTAACCTACATATTTACATAAATGTTTGCATTAGCCTATATATATGTGTATGTGTGTATGGGAGTGTAGCGTGTTAGTGTGTGTACTAGGGAGTTTATCGTTGTAGTTAACTGTTCGAATATTAACAATGCACGTCACGTTTTGCAATTACCAACTTCAAAAAGGCGTTAACATGTGCATAAACAATTAGGGAATAACATAACTTTCTTTCTCTTTCCCATCTTTTATAATCTGGTTTCCTTTCTACTTTACATCGTTCGTTCATTTTATTTGTTCCCCAACAATACTTAAATACACAAACACGGCACATGTAATGCATACATGAAGTTACGTACGAAGTGTGTTCAAAAAACAGCGTGTTGATATATTACACATATTCGAATTATTTCGGAAATCGAATCTTTAACTGGATGTTAGCCAAAACCGAATTTAAGATACTTATGAAATGAAGAGATGAAATTTAATCACAACATTTTAAGAAAATATTTCTAATATATTATTAATATTATGTTCACTTTTTGAACACACCTCGTACGGATATGCATGACATGGTTCGAGTTAATGACAGTTTCTTTCCTCTTCCTTTCCTTTTTTTTATCTTACCATATTGTCTTAAGCGCTGTTGCTGCTGCTGATGCTGTTGCTGGAGCAATAAAAATTGCTGCTGTTGTTGGTATTGTAACTCATCGGTTGGCATACAAGTGGTGACAATTCTTACACGTTTATCTTTGCGTTTAAGTGAATTATTTGGACTACGATTAGATGATGCCAAGGAGCTGCGTAGACTAGATGTGGCCGGACTAGTGTGTCCATTAAAGCCCATTGGGGCACCGCCATTTAATGTGGGCGTTGCACGTTTAGTGCGTGGTAGTGTATTATTACCTTCTTTCACTTTAATTTTAACATTAAACATGATTTTTTAACACGTTTTCTACACTTTGTTTTTTTATTTTTTTTTTGTTTTGTTTCTCTTTTGGGATTTATTTTTATTACTGATTTGATTTAATATCTTATCGCATGTAATAAAACTTGTAGTAAATATGTTGATGAGTTTTTTTTCACTTTATGCCTTGTAATTTAATGTTTAAATTCAATAGAGGACATTTATATTCATATGTTGTTTCTGGCATTTAATTCCAATACAAACATACAGAGAAAGAAATATTGAAATACAATTAATTTTTTATATATAAAGTTGACATCAACTTGTTTACCTTTCCTTTTTTCTTGTGATTGAATTAGTAAATTAAGAAAACCAGATCAGTTCTCTTATTTTCAATTCGGTTTATAATTTTATTGCTAATGAAAGGGTGAACGAAAATATCTATTAAAATTTGATTTCTAAAATGTAATTCGTTTGACAAACGCAATTATTATTAACAAAACGACTATTAACTTTTTAAACGCTCTTCTTAATTTGTTTATTTAGAAGTTTTGGTTTCTTATACTTTTGCAAAGTAACAATTATAAAAATAATAGAGAATAATAGAGAAGGTGACACCAAAAATCCAAAAGGTCGTAACTGAGAAAAAATCAAAATCACTCTGATAACTTTACTGATTGCCAGTAATAGAACAGAAAATCT
Organism: Linnaemya tessellans; assembly: GCA_951800035.1. NCBI lineage: Eukaryota > Metazoa > Arthropoda > Insecta > Diptera > Tachinidae > Linnaemya > Linnaemya tessellans. The sequence goes on along the minus strand of OX637532.1, from coordinate 108,689,660 downwards.
ACAACTTCTATATTAATTCATAATAGAAATATTCTTAGAAAAACGTTGATTATGCAAATACACATTAAAAATTCCGAGCTCATAACAAATTCATTGTAACATATTATTATATCTTGACTATATTTGTCATTTGGAAGTTATTTGAAATGACGGTTGGATTCCGTCACAAATTAAATTGACATGGCGCAGACATGTCAGAGCAACAACAACAAAAAATAAGAATTATCATTTTGAATTTTATTGTGGTTTAATTCATTTCTAGTTCTTTTTATTGTTATGGTTGTAATTTTATTTGATATCAGACAACATTTACATCAAAATCACTCCATGTTATGCAGCATCCATGGCGAAAATCACTAACAGATACTTGTATGTAGATGTATTGCAGACAAGCCAGCCAACCATTCTGCTGAACATGCAAATAGACCCAACGCCAGACAGTCAGTCATCATGTCTGTCATCAAACGAACTGTTAACCCACCATTATTTTTACACAAATTGGTGGAACAGAGTAAACTTAAAACACAACATCTATTCCTGTTCTCCACTGTTGCAAATAAATTCGTTGTTGGCAGTGTTGTAGTCACTGTCATCCTGCCGTCTAATCAAATCAAAATTACATCCAACAACAATAGGAAAACACACAAGCGCTTACTATATACATACAATAACAACAAGTCATGTAACCTTGGAAACTCTGTCCTTTTAAATTTATTCGTCCTGCGAAAATCGTTTACGAGACCCATCATCTTGCAGTGCTGCTTTTTTGGTATGTAATGACAATGACAAAAATTTGGATTGTTTTGAAACCAAAAATAGGAAGAGAAAAATATCTTAATTTACATAATCAAATAACTTTGGTTACAAAAACACTAACAATGATGTCAAGCTAAAGAAAAATGAATGCGAAACAAAAACACACTTCACACACTTAATTTTACCCGAGGGCACTTAACATTTGGAGTATTTTACAATAACAGTGAAAATCGCATTTAAAAACTTGTTTATACCGTTTACTCTTCCCGATTTATTTATGCTGCAAAATTCATTCAAAGTTCCAAAAATCTCACTGTCTTAATAGAAAAAAATAACATCCAAACATATTAATTTCAGATGAGCGGCCATCTCGTAGATCAGCAAGTGCCTGTCCCACTCTGTCACTTGAGATCGCTGTGTCAAAAGATTCTATATGCAACAAACACAAATTCGATGCGATATCTTAGTGACATTGAAGGACTGGCAGTAGATTCAAAATCGAAATCGAAATTAGTTCCAAAAGCAAAATTATTAAATATGGCAATTTGCAAAATAGCGGCAATTTATTTATTATTTCTGTTTCTTTGTTCGAATACGAGTTAAAAACGGCATCGGTTACGTAATTAAATTGGCAGATTATTGGGCTTGAAACTATTCTTTAAGACAAATGGTGAACCTTAATATTACTTAATTTTAGCCGACATATCATAATCTTTAATATTATACGCCTTAGAAAATATCGAGATTTTGTCAATAGAAATTAATCGTTGTCGACGACTAGTAGACAAGTAATAACTTTTTGCTGTCGAGTTGAAGTGACACCGATCTCGCCATTAATAATTGGGAGGTGTCCATTCTGTATGCAACCTCAAGTTTAATAAAAGAAATAATGTGAGCTGAATACGAGAATTATTATATTATTATACATTATTTCAACGTTCTCCAAAATTTTTAAATTAAACTTTTTCCACACGTTGGTTTTAGTTAATGTTCGTTCCGTTCTTGATTGTTTTATAAATTCAGTCGATTTAAATGACTCGATTTAGAAAAACTAAAGGCACTCATTCAATAATAACAGCATTTAAAAAAAATTATTTTTGTTTTAAATTGTTTAATATATCAACGCTGTCGTGCAATTATTTTTTTTTTTTTTTAGGAGTAGGACCAGCACTCAGGAGATGACCCCTACATATGCAGTGCATTGCGCCGGAACTAGGAAAATAGATTTTGGGAAGGAGGATATTCGATTTGAACCTCCTCAAACTGTAAGTGGCGGGAAAGACATCTGCAGGTAGTTTGTTCCACATACGGACCGTCCGGCCAAAAAAAACGAATTTTCTCTGTAATGCGTGGTGCGGTTCGTTGGAATATCGAACACAAACGCATGCTCTCTTGATGAAAAACGCGTTGAGCGTAAGAAAGAATGAGTTTAAGGAACAATTTCCCTAATTTCACCAGAGCACATGCCATTGTAGTAGCGATAAAACAACGATACGCACCCCACATTGCGACGATGCTCAAGTGAGTCAATGGAAATGGCTACCCTACTGTCTCCGATGAGTTTCATTGCCCTCTCCTACACGCGGTCGAGTAACTTCAAAATAGACTTTGAAGCACCGACCCAGACATGAGAGCTGTATTCCATCTTCGGTCGGATGTAAGTTGTGTATATATTAAGAAGATCACAGTGGGTGAAGTATCTCTTGCACTGTCTTAGGAAGCCAAGGCACTTGAATGCTTCTTTTGCGACATGAAAGACATGATCCGTCCATCTGAGATCCCATTGCACTTTCATGCCCAGAACATCAATACTTACACCATCCATAGAAATAGAGGAAGCAGCATGGTCGTACGTACGCCGATGCGTAACCACACAACAGTGGGTCTTAAGCTAAGATGACACTATCGGCGCAATGTACCGATTTTCGTCGGCTCACTGAAATAAAGTTATAATTAATAAGCTAAGTTTGCCTTATTTGTCAACTAATTGAAATATAAGGAAATAATTGCAACAGACTGCATTGTCAATAATGCCATATAGACTTATTCCATAATTAATTAAGAAATAATGCAATTTTGGTTTAGCACTTATGACCTTATTGCAGTAAGCCGACGAAAATCGGCGCAATGTACCGATTTTCGTCGGCTTACTGCAATAAGGTCATAAGTGCTAAACTAAAATTGCATTATTTCTTAATTAGTTATGGAATAAGTCTATATGGCATTATTAACAATGCAGTGTGTTGCAATTATTTCCTTATATTTCATTTAGTTGACAAATAAGGCAAATTTAGTTTATTAATTATAACTTTATTTCAGTGAGCCGACGAAAATCGGTACATTGCGCCGATAGTATGTTCTTAGCTTAACAAAAAGACCTCACATTATTCTATGTGATTTAGTTCAAAAAGTTATTTTGCGTTCAGCGACGAGGCTAATTAATGCTTTAAAGAAATTTTTAATAAATGAAATTACTCCATTAAAATAGAAAATAAAAAAAAATAAACAAGTAAAAATATTATATTCGCCCAGATCGAATCTTAAATACCCTCCAAATATTTAGTAGGTAAATTAAAAATGTTTAACTTGGTGGGACAAAGTTCCTTTAGTGTCGGGGTCAAAAAATAGACAATATCGTGTTTTACACAAACGAACGTATGGGCATTGCTAGACCGTCTTAGACTTCATCACTGATCAAGAATATATATACTTTATGGAGTCCATTTCTCTTTGGAGGGTATTAAAACTGTATATTGGCGCGGTCGCTCTGGCAAGGGCTGTGGGGCTTTGTCATAAAACTCTAAAAAAAATGATTGGGATAATTATAAACAAAATTTAACATAAAAACAAATTTTTTATAGGGTCATTTAGGGGGCAAAGGGGGAGGAGGGGGTAGGGCAGAGTAGTACCAGGTTACGTCTCAGCTTCGTCATTCAAACTTAAACATGTTATTTTTAAGGAATGCAGGCTTAAGTAAAACAATTTGTTAAATTTTTGTACTATTTTTACATATAATAACGCCCACTAAAGGGGGCGGTGTCCAACAAAAATTTTTTTTATGGCTCCAAGTGTAACGCGTTGGACCTTGTTTAATATAAAAAAATATATATCATTTGCTTAACAAAATTACAAAAAAACTTTAAAAATTATGTTGTTTTATAGAGGTTGGTTTAGTTCTTCTTAGGGGAACTTTTTCCCCTCTTGCCCGATTTAGCCCATCTCCGAAATTAACCTGTGCTATCCTTCAAGATATATTTATACCAAATTTCAAGAGTCTAGCTCTTTTCGTTTGGATTGAATCGTGATTTCCACAGACGGACGGACCGACAGACATGCTCAGTTTGTCTTAGATTTCATCACTGATCAAGAATATACAGTAGCCGCTCGGTTATATGAACATCCAGAATAGTGAACATCCAGAATAGTGAACAACAAAATTTAAACACATGGGGTTCTAAAGAGTGAACACAGCCTATCTCTATTATTTGAACAGCTTTCAACCGTTAATTTTTTTTAAATGTTTGTCTTATTGGAAGTATGTTCTTCCCCGAAATAAGTGAAAAACCTCAAACTGTTTTTTGTTAATGTTCTGAGTGTTGAGTTGTTGAGTGATTATCTTACATATTAAAAATCTGTTCTTCCCCGAGATTAGCAAGCGTGTGCATACGAATACAAAAAAGAAAAATTAAAAGGAAAACATTGAGAGAAGCTGAAATGCCGTTGGTGGAGGCGAAGCTATATCATTGGTTCAATCAACAAAGACTTAGAATTTACCCATTACAAGTGAATTAATTAAAGTAAAAGCAAAATATTTAAACGACCAATTGAAAGAAAAAATTTCTTTTACTGCAAGTGATGGGTGGCTGCAGAAATTTAAGCGACGATTTGGTATACGGTTCTTAAATATATCCTGTAAAAAATTATCGTAGAACCTTTTAAAAAAGGACCCCATTCTTTAATAGTAGAACCCAATTTACTACATCATCAAATTTACAATACGAACGAAACTGGCCTATTTTGGAAACTGCTTTCAGACAAAACATACGTTTTAAGAAGTGAAAAAAGTGCACATGGAAGAAAAACCGAAAAAGCACGTCTCACATTCCTGGCCTGTACAAATGCTTCTGGTGATAGGGAAAGCAAAAAATCCAAGATGTTTCAACAATTTTACTCCACCCGTTGATTATGGCCATTCTAAAAACGCTTGGATGACGGCAGCAATTTTCCAAAAGTGGATCAAAGATTCATTTGTTGTACAGGACTTCTTTCATGTTCATTAATTATTAAAAAAAGTATTAAAAATAAAAAATTTGTTTAATAAAAGTCATATGAATTACTTATTTGATGTTCTCTCGATTTAGTGAACTTCTCCATTTAGTGAACAGGCTCTGTTTGAATTAGTTCATATAACCGAGCGACTACTGTATATACTTTATGGGGTCTCAGATGGATATTTCGCTGCGTTACAAACGGAATGACAAAGTGAATATACCCTCCATATTCTTTTTTGGAGGGTATAAAAAAAAAAATATATATATATATATATATATATATATATATATTTATATATATATATATATATATATATATATATATATGTATATATATATGTATATATATATATATATATATATATATGTACATGTATACATAGAGATATTAGCCCCATGATGATCAACGAAACTGTTTAAAAATATTGAAGACCTCGTTTCAATTAAAATGGGGATTGCACGTGCCATGCGGCAAGCACAATAACCGATTTCTTGAAATCGAAATTTGGGGATAGGTTCATTTTAAGAAATGGACCTTTCAAGTGAGATACGGTCAGCAATGCCCGAAAAACAACAGCAGAAATATGTCCAGAATTGTTTCCAAATGTTAATATGGCATATTAATCTTTGGAATAAAATATTGGTTTTTTTTTCATTAAAATTTAATATTTTTCATTATTTCGCACAATTCATAATTCTATCGGGATTAAAAACACCCTGTAGATTTTTTATCTATTTTTAAAGTTCAAAGAAAAATAAAATAAATTGCAGTATGCAATATTTATATGTATTATATGCACATACGTATGTACACATACATACATACATACATAGCCAAGCAAGGATTTTTTTTCAATTTCATTATAACAAATATATCGCACCAGCAAGTGTACATACACACACATATCAACGTATACGGAAATGTATGCATGTGTGCTGCCTTTGCTGGCAAGGCTCATCTTTAAAAATATTTTCAATTGTTTGGTTGCATTTGAGCTTTGCTTTCAACGAGTGCACTGATTTTCAATAAGGAGTAAAGTTCAATAAGTTTTCAATTTATTTGCAATATTTTTTTATAAATCTATTTGTTTTTGTCATGCAGATTTTTAAGGAGAACAATATCATATTGAGAGCACAAAAAATTAAACTAAAAGCCATATAAGTAAACAACAAGAGCAATATTTAAATAAAATACCAAATAAAATTAAACCATTTGCATAATAAATTGCTGTAAAATCATCACAAGCAAATGCTTATGTGGATGGGAAAAACGACTTCACGTTTTGCTTTGTACTCGTAGTTTCATGAACGCAAATAAAATATATTTACAGTAATTGCGTTGAAAAACAATTCTTAACACAAATTGGCAACAGGATATTTATGATTTCTTTAAGAGGAATGTTGTACCTCAACAGTTCTGTAGAGAAAACCTTATCTAAGGCATTGTAAAATTTATGACAATGCAAAATTAATCTGTTGTGAAATTTTTATTTGACATATTGTAGACTTTTCAAAACTATGGTTAAAGTCTACTGATGATTTGGTAAAGCACCAACGAAATGCATATAGACATTGCTTGACCACCAACAAATAAATTTCATGCAAAATTCATTTAAATTATATACAAACAAGTACGTATGATCCTCATATATTAAAAAAAAAGCAGCAAATAAAATGAAATAATTTTTTTTTCAAAATGTAAGTATTTTTATCAAACGTTCATATTGCTGTATTAAATTAAATCAAAATTTATAGGTTAATTGTTCGAAAATTTGTTTAAATTCAGAATTACATGATAAATATTACATGCACAAAGGTGAGTCACCGTCACCGTACACAGCAGAGCAGAAATGCTGTTTTCGAAGGCCGCTGCACTTTCGTCATCAGTACTCAAGTGTATTTTTGTTTGTCACCACTTATTAGATGACTTCGTTAACAAACTTTATTACGAAATTGCATACGAAAACTGAATCAAAACGATAATAATACACTTTAAATGCCTGTTTTGCCATTTGATTATGTTTCTGCATGTAGTGGCTTTCGAAAACTGCAGTTTTGTTCTGCTGTTAAGAGCGATACTTGAAAATGTATCCCGTGTACCTTGGATATTTTTCAGTCTTTGTGAATTTTAAAACGCATTTACGAACGAATATAATATTGATGCTGTCCTTTTGTTGTCCCTCTATTTGGTCTAGAAATCGTGATGCAACTGAGCTGCAATTTGATATCCGATGTATCTTAGATCAGAAAATAAGGTTTTGCTGGAAACCTTCCATTCTGCCGCGATATCTATGTAATTGGATTCAACTTCTCTTATATAAATAACAGCGTTGTCACTTTTGGGAATTTGTTCCCGAAGTGGGCATTTATTTCAGGGAAGGTCGCAGTGGGATTTTAGGAAAAAATATTTATTGATATTTGTAAAAAAAGTATTTAGGGGTAGAATTGTATGAAAAGCAAGCTTTTTAAATATTTGATTTTTTTTTTCTTTTTTAAATTGATGTTGGTGATGTGATTTTCTAAATTAGGCCCCTACGTTTGTTTGATTCATGGAACAAATCATATGTGTGCTTACCCTTCAGCTTATTGTAAAAGTAAAAATTTTTGTTTTGGAATCACCGGTTTTTCGAAACAGGACGATTCAAGTTAGTAGGACGGTCAAATATCTAGGAGTGATACTCGACTGGATGTTATCCTGGAAGGACCATATAGAAAGTAGGGTAATCAAGACCCAAAGAGTGTGGACCTATTGCAGAAGAGCAATCGGATCCAAATGGGGAATAAGCCCAAAGATGGCACATTGGCTCTATACGAGTGTGGTAAGACCAATTGTGACGTACGCCTCGTTAGTGTGGTGTACTATTCACGAATAGTAGGAAGGTCATCGAGGCCCTCATGATCCCTCATGTGGTTCGATCTCAGTGTGTACTACAATGCAAGGATGAAATTAACTCATACACGCAATGTGGGGGCATAGAGATAATATGGATTCCAGGACATCAGGGAATACCTGGAAATGTTGAGGCAGATAGGCTAGCAAAGATGGGAGCATTAATGGCGAACATTACGCTAGACAGTCCGAAGCCATTTCAGGTTTTTAAGAACGAACTAAGGCGATGGGCTATAGAATTGCATGCAAGATATTGGCAGCACTCTGCCGTAAGTAGGGTGACTAGAATTCTATTGGGCGACCCAGATGGTAATAGGACGAAGGAGATCCTAGCGTTGAGTAGGCCATCACTACGGAGATTGGTTTATTTGATAACAGGACATACAGAGTTAAGGAATCACCTGGCAAGAAGAGGACGAAACACTGGAGCACTACTTGTGCTATTGTTCAGCTTTTAGCCAAGTCAGAAGGCAAGCATTTAATCAGGAGATTATACGGGGGATGGAATTTCTTGGGGGCTCTAATTGGAGGAACTTAAGGAGATATATCGATGAAACTGGGTTCTTGACGTAATCAAATTTGAAGGTTTCCACGGTAACGGTGGAGGTAGCCTACAGTACAATAGGAACTCCTTATTATAGAGCGCACAACAGACCCATGAGGCCTAGGTGTAATCCGAAATAGATTGGGATGGCTTATGCCCCTCTCTTCAACCTAACCTAACCTAACCTAAATTTTTTTGTTAAATATAAGTGTGTAAAACAGTAAAACAAGAAACTTATATGAAGAACGCTGGCGGAAATGCTAAAAAGTATGTAAATCAGTTTGTTGCGCTAAATTTATCAAATCTTCTCAGAAGATTTTGCTTTTGAATTGATTGACGTTGCTGTTTTTAAAGATGTATGTAAATATTTTTCGGGGATAACGAATTGAAAACTAGGAATAAGGCATAAAAAACTGTCCTTCATTTCTTTTGATACCAGGGCGTGAAAACGTTAAAATTTATTTAATTTTGTACATTATTATTTTTTTTGCTTCCATCAACTCATTTGAAGGACGTAGTCTGAAAGCACCACGTACAGGTGTCATGAATATTTGCAAGATTAAATGCCAGACACGCAAAAATAAGAGAGAAAACATGTCTAAATATTATTTATTTACGTGTTCGACCTATTTCCCATTAAAGCCACATTACTAAAAGAAAGTTGAAGGTAAGCGTAACAGAATGGCATTGATTTTTTTCATTTTTTATATCATTTGGTGAAGACAGCAAAACAAATATCAAATGAATAACTGCTGGCAATCTTGGCAACAATTATATTCTATTGTTTGTATTTTATTAAACCTCGTATATTATTTTGCAAACAAGCAAAACAATATAATCCATAAGCACCCAGTAGAAACTGTTGTTCAAAGAAGTTATATGCATATTTATAATAGGTACTGATGCTAAATAGTTTGAATCACAGTCAAGAGTATGCGACAAGTTGGCGTTTTGAAACCCAGAAGAGTTGGGATCGGCGCTACAGTAGAATAAAAATTATGGCTCTTCCGAAAATTGATACAGATCTGTGATTCTAACATCAGGTTATCTTTTGTATTTTTAAACCAGCCTGCTTTGCTGAACATTTTAAAAGCAATTTAAATACATTTCATTGCAGAAACATCAATGTGAAGGGAGTTTTTTTTTAATCCCGATAGAACTTATGAAAGTTCAACAGTCAATCTAATTAGTATAAAGCATATCATCACAGTTGATAACGTTATCAAATTATCCACGAGGGTTACTTTGTAATGCGATGAGAATGGAAAACTGAACTGATTTGTATACCATTTACATTGAAATGTAAAAACATAACCTTTCGTATCGCAGTACAAGTATCCCCTAGATTTGAGCAACTCTACATGACTCCGCGATTTTTAAATAAAATACATAATGGCCCATCTGAGTAAGCTATCGTCGAGCTGTGCTCTGATTTCATATCACTTACAGTTCAAATAATGCAAAATCATGGAGGAAGATAACGAAATCGTTGAAGAAGATGCAAAATTGTCGACTCGTCGTTGGTCGCGTAGACTACAAGACGGTGAGAAGGTGGTGAAATCTATTATACATGTATGTGCTGTGAATCGTACGATTGTCGAATTACATGCGACTTGAAAAACGCCAATTTTTTTGAACGATTTTGAGCGATTGCGAACTCCAGCACACCAATTTTGTGACTTCAAATCGAAAACGCTTTATTTTATGCGATCTTGATTTCCATCACATGGCCGATAGTCAAAATTCACCGCTGACTTAAGATTATAAAATATCAAAGGAGGCTGCGAACAATTCTCTCGCAACTCATCTTTCTTCTCTCTACCCAACGCTATACTCTCCTTAGCATTATTTCGGCAGAATGAATGAGCAGAAGTCATTCCATGAGTGTCGGTGCTAGTAAGAAATATATCGAGCCATAACCGCCAAAAAGCTTAATGAACATGTTCTTCGAAAATCGTTTTTTGATGATAGTCGATTATTTGCATAATTTGGTCCATCTGCCAATACATCACAGTCATATAATTACCGTTACAGAAATACAGCAAAAGAAATTTAACTACATTTTTCCTTTAAATTTTTAATTTGTTTACATTTTTTGTAAGAGCAACGTGTCGGTTAAACTAAAATTTTCTTTTTCAAAGAGAGCAAAAGTAGTGTCAAACCTTCAAGGATATCAATGTAACAACTAAAAAAAACATCTAGCTAAGAACAATGATTACAAATTTTTAAATTGTTTGGTTAAATTAACTGACTTCCATACTTTGAGAATATCTTAACATGTCTTGACCTCCACAGACATGCATTGTATTATAGAAAATTCATTAAAATTATTAACATTAAATATTACAGTCAACTACAATCATATATCTCCAATATTGAGGTTATACTTCCACTTAAATCAAGGATAATTAAAAAATACTTCTCGTGTAAAATTTACTTTTTGTCGCTTAAGCTTTTTTGGCGATTAAGAATTAAAATACTAATAAAAAAAACTTGACCCACACGCGTTTTAGATTTCACTGGTGCGAATGGGTTCTTTCTCCGAATGGGTTCTAGAAGAATTGAGAACTAATGGCGTATTTTATCAGAAAATTGAGGTTCTACAATACATGCAGACGCTATTACTTCTCTGCGATCAGTAAAGCTTTGCTTGAAAATACTGATAATATCAGTTTCGACCAATTACAAATTCAGCTGCTGAGCAAATACGGTGGTCGCTAGTCGATATAAAAATTTTACGATTAGTTGCATTTGTCAATTGGCCTTTTGACCCCATTTGATTATTTTCCGTGAGAGCGCCTTATTTTTTGTGTTGATACACCAGCAATAATTGACTCCTTATGCCATCATTATTTTTAAATGTTAATGTCATGTACTGATATTAAACAAGTAAAAACGTTATATGCGACCGGGTCCAATCTTAAATACCCTCCAAATATTTAGTAAGTAAATTTAAAACGTTTAACTGAATTTTGGCGAGGTCTCTCTGGCAAGGGCTGTGGGGGAGACATTTCACCTGTCATAAAACTCTAAAAATAAATGTTTGGGATAATTATTCAAATTTAACAAAAAAAAAATTTTTATAGGGTCATTTAGGGGGCAAAGGGGGAGGAGGGGGTAGGGCAGATTAGTACCAGGTTACGTCTCAGCTTCGTCATTAATGCTTAAAAATTTTATTTTTAAGGAATGTAGGCTTAAGTAAAACAATTTGTTAAATTTTTACACTATTTTTACATATAATAACGCCCAATAAAGGGGCGGGGTTCAAAAAAATTTTTTTTTTATTTTATGGCTCCAAGTTTAACGCGTTGTACCTTCTTTAATATAAAAATATATCATTGTCTTAACAAAATTACAAAAAAAAACGTTAGAAATGATGTTGTTTTTTAGAGGTTGGTTTAATTCTTCTTAGGGGAACTTTTTCCCCTCTTGCCCGATTTAGCCCATCTCCGAACTTACCCTGTGCTATCCTTCAAGATATATTTATACTAAATTTCAAGAGTCTAGCTATTTTCGTTTGGACTGAATCGTGATTTCCACAGACTGACCGACGGACATGCTCAGATCGTCTTAGATTTCATCACTGATCAATAATATATATATACTTTATGGGGTCTCAGATGGATATTGCGCTGCGTTACAAACGGAATGACAATGTAAATATACCCTCCATATTCTTTTTTGGAGGGTATAATAAAAAATTGTTTAATGTAATTTATTTGATATATTGTCTCCCTTAATTGTTTTATTTGTTATCTTTTGAATCGGGTTGACGTCTATTGCTGATTAGGTTGATGTAAGAGCTCTCAAAAAGACAACCGCACAGGTTCAAAAAAACTGTGGAAATTAGGTTTGTCCTTGTCATTTCGATGGTATTTTTCCTAGTTGGGCTTTAAGAAAAAGACACAAAAAATAAGATATGTACATGTATTTATTCTTTTTACATACTGAACCACATGCCACATACTACATCTTATCCAATTGATTTAATGGTAAGCAAATATCAAGCAGTAGCAGAGTGTTTGTGTTCTACCGGATTAAAATATATAATAATCAAAAAGAATATCACTACTTTTCGTCTCTGATACACGTACGTATAGTTTAACGAGTTTCTTAGAATTAGCAAGCGAATATTTTGTTGTTATTTGTATTGCTAAAAAATTTTGGTCGTCCTGCAATGACGATTTGTATCTAATGAAACGATTCGCTGATCGCAAAAACAATTCAAACAAATAAGTATGTATCTTTTCAACCACAGGTCGTACTAACCAACAATTTAATGTTCTGTATGATCTACAAGATCTAACGGACGACAAGTTCAGGCACTATGAAACTTGCAGGTATCATCACCTGAACATATCTGCCGATTCTTAATGCTGTTGTGACCACATATTTGAACGGTTCATAAACAGTTCAATGCCCCATCTATTGTGCGTCGCCCCTGAAATTCTCATTTCATTTTAACTATTTTCACAAAATCCTCCACAGTATTTGCTGTAAAGCATACTAATTCCATAATAAGTGTTATAAATATTTTATTGATTTGATTATTTGATTACATTTCTTCATATTTTTCTGAAGTTCATAAAATGTTATGGAATTAGCTGATTTTCGTCTATTGATTGAAGAAGAGAAAATTGTTTTTGTTTGGCGATTAAACTCAATTTTGTTTTTCATACTTTTTGCATCATTAAGGAGATTTTCGTGCCCCAGGCCGGCCATCATTTATACTTAACATATTGATTATTTTCTACCATTTCTGTGCAAATATCTTTGTTTTATTTTATATTTTAAGAAAAACACATCCACCACAAACACAAAGCAGCAAAGTAAATGGAATTATATTTATTTTCCAGTTTCAATGGATCGTTTTACTCGAAACAAAGAGGCTGCCAAAAAATTGTTTTAAAATATGCATACGAGTATATTCATTGCAAAATATAAATAATGATATACAATATAAATAATGGTATACACTTGAGAATTGCTTCAAGCAAGCAAAGCGCAATATCATTAATAAGTGAGATTTTCGATTTAAACACAAATTCAATTATTGTTAATAATTTATTTCATGAGAAGCAGTATTTGGAAGAAAAAGCCACCTACCAAAATATGTGTTTCTGATATTTTTCGAATTTATTACATGCGATACCTACCCGGATACACAATCAAAATCAAAACTACTTGTATATGAAAAAAATTTAAAAATGTTTGTTATTGAAGGCAAAAAAACAAGAATAATACAAAGCAAATACTGAAATATACTTATTTTGGGATTTGTAAAATTTGTTTGGGAATTGCTCTCAGAGACAAATGCAGTAGGCAAAGAATTCATTCCCTTCTTAAATAAATTAAGAGTGAAAAGGCATGAAAAGTCTGAGACAAGCAGACGCTATACAAATTTTATTTATCAACAATTTCGATTGAAAGGTTTCATGTGGATAATGATGTAATTAAAGTGGAGAAAAGAAAACCAAATGAGATTTGTGTTTGGGACTCCCCAAAACTACAGAATTATCTATTCCCTATTCCGCTGTGATCAAAATATTGAATGTGCTAAATAATAAATTATTATTTATTTAATAAAGTTTAAAATTTTGTTGTAGCATTCTATCATGTATTTGTAACGTAATTTATAAATACATGATGGATTAAATGTACGTAAAGATTGATTTTCCCTAAAAACGCCATGCAGAATAACATGAAATTAAAATCATGACCATCAAAAAGGACGCATAAGGGAACTTGTTCGGCATGCTTCTGCATTTAAGTTTGATGTTATTACTCGCCAACTTAAGAGAATACAAATTAAATCAGAATTTCTGTAAAAAAGTGATGAGGATAAAATGTTTATTACAATTATCGAACAGCTTTAAATTTTTATTCGAATGAATAAGTAATTTTGGGCCCGATTATGGTTTACAACACAAAAATGTTGTGTTGTTTTAGTTACAACACAACACTAACCCTTTTTGCGATTATGGTTTACAACAGCTAGCTGTTGTGTATGTCACAGGGTTGTAATGTAATTGTAGTAGATATTTCCATAAAAAAGCATACCTGCGCGCCAACAAATGTCAAGGTAAAAAAATTGAATAAGCGTATTTTTCGTCCGAAATACATAAATAAAACAAAAAGAATTATGGATATTAACGTTGATTTATATTTTGATGACGAAATTGAAAATAACAATAATACATACATGGCACGTATTCGGAAAAATATTCGCGACAAATCAAATCCATTAGAGTTAACAAATACTGAGTACGTATGATTTTCCTAAAATAACAAATTTTTAAAAAGTATTGATTACACATAATTTTTATAGTTTTATAAAATTGTTCCGGATAAATAAGGATGGTTTTTTGTTTTTGTTACAAAAGCTTGACTATTTTTTAACACCTTCAATCCGCTGCTCTGCCATTCCACCGGTTTTAAAATTGTGTTGTGCATCAAGGTTTCTTGCTGATGGTAGTTATCAAAGAAGCAGCGGCAATGATTTTAATATTGGAGTTTCACAACCAACTGTTTGCTGCATATTAAATGAAATAATTAAATTCTTTGAGCGAAAAATTTGCAAGAAGTGGATAAATGCTCGGATGACCGAAGAAGAAAAAATCGTCGTTTTTTTCAAAAACCAGATTTCCAGGAGTAGTCGGATGTACAGATGGTACGCCCGTACGAATTGTAGCGCCTTCAAAGGAATTACAACATTTGTATTTAAACAGGAAAGGATACTACAGCCTAAATGTCATGATTGTGATTATTGTAATATTCAATTGTATTTATTAAAAACTAAATATTTATTTTAATAGTTGTGCGATTTCGAAATCTCCTCTTGGTTTTTCGATTGGCTTTTTAATATTGCTAATCGTTCGTCCTCCCGACTATTGCTTAATGCTTTTCTATTTTTTGCCAATGGCGGCTCGGTGCATTTAACGGAAGTTGAAGGCTCTTCAGGTCCAAATGTTGATTCCGCCCCATCGGAATCATGCTGAGTTGCCAAGCCCATTGCAGAACCACTTGGGCTTACTTGTGTTTGCATTGACACAAGTTCCACAGTGCTCTGTTCCAATGGGCTCAAGCTCACTTCAGTAGATGGGCCACCACCAGTACTTTGAAAATTTATCTTGTTTGAAGCCAATTTTCTTTTCAAATTGGCTTTATAGTGGGCCCATACCTGTGATTAAATAGAAATAATTTTACGTAAGGTAAAATAAATTATTCAGTAGATCTGCTACTAACTCGTTGCCAACAACGTACAACAGCTAATGAGCTGTTGTACGTTTTTGACAGTACTGACAACACATAAATACACATGTTGTAAACGATAATCGGTGTTGTCAAAGGCAAACAACTTAACATACAACATTACAGACAACAGTTGTAAACCATAATCGCTTTTTCAAAAATACAACATTGAACTAACAACTGTTGTAAACCATAATCGGGCCCTTTAATAATAAAGAGAATTTAAAAACGGTCTGTGTGTTGTGAGCCAAACATGTCTATATGACAAAATATTAGCAGACGAATAGTTTTACAAATCCCATTTTTTACGGTTTATCTTGGAATAAAAAAATAAACGTTTTTTTTTAAATTTGTCGCATCACCAACGCCACCGGTTAAATTCAGCCTGATTTATGCGTCCGATTATATATTCCACACATAATGCCATCACTAGGAATTTCAAACGGATAACAAATGTCGATGATATCTCTCATACATTTAGTTTTATTTGAGTTTAAGGATAGGGTCTTAATGGGTGCATCCGATATCCGAAATATCGAAGCTGTGGCTGAAAGTGTGTGCGTGACAATAGATCAACATCAACTCGTCATCGTTCTCAAGAATTGAACATTTCACGATGTATTACAAAGTTCAATTGGTTCAAGAGTTGAAGCCGCATTATCAGCCATCTCTAGCCGGAACAATTCTACTTCACAACAACAACAAAATCAATTTGGCGAAATTTCAAACCGTTTTGGTTTTACTGCATTTTTAAATGTAAACTTTTAAATGGCCAACTCTATATAAGGCACCGATTCTATTCGTGTGATGACAAATATCATTAAATTATACAATTGAATCGAATTTCCCAACAAAATTGCATAAAAAACAATTTAACAAAAAAAATTGGGATGCGATTTCAATCAGAGCAAAAATAAGAGAACTCGTTATTCGAGAACTCTTTTGATTCGAATAAAAAGAATCAAATGTTTTACTTATTTGTTACACTTTCGTTAGACTTTTAACCTCGCAGAAATGCTAATGTGTAAAACCTAATAAAATACTAATAGGTTTAGTAATAAATAAAAACTATTGTTGTATTCTGATATTTTTAAGCTAAAGGTCTCTTTATTTTAATTTAATTTTTAATTTCAATAAAAAGAGACCTTAAGATTAAAAATATCAGAATACAAAAATAAGTGACGAAATATTGAAATTAAAAATTAAATTAAAATAAAGAGACCTTAAGCTTAAAAATATCAGAATACAATAATAATTAAAAAGAGGTCAAGAAACCAGAAGAATTTAATAAATAAAAACGTACATATTTGACTACTCGAATATAATTGCATTCGCGTGTGTGTATCATGACGTACAAAATGGTTGGTGGACACAATAGGGCCACAGAGCAATGACAGCATTTAAAGTACTATTTGATTTGTATGACTTTTTAACAAACGTTTCATAAACTTAAAGTATTTGGTAACTATTATATGCTTCAAAGCGTACTTAAGATCTTTTATAAATTTGGTCGTAATTGTTTAAAATTTTTTTATTCTTATTTTTTTGTAAATAAAATTACTTTAATTATTTTATTGAGTCATACGATATAAAATGCCAACTACATTTTAGTCTTGGTATATAAGTATATATTACAGACTTGGCAAATATGAAAGTAATGAAATATTTACGTTCCGAGTCCAGTGATGAGCCTACAGTTAGCAACATGTTTGCGAAACATTTTGCTTCAACATACTCCACTGTTACGTATGAAAAGAACTCTATCTACCCATACAAAATCGTTAATAATTTTACTATTTCGCCACCTGTAATAACTACCTGTCACATCTTTAATTGTCTAAATAAAACTAAGTCATCCAAGATTTGCGGCCCCGACGGCATTCCTAGTTGTGTTCTAAAAAACTGCACTTCAGCTGTAGCAATGCCTTTGTCCATAATTTTTAATACATCACTAAAATGCGGGTACTTTTCTAAAATATGGAAAAAATCGTTTATTATTGTTTAAGTCTGGAAACAAGTCTGATATTAGCAATTACAGAGGTATTGCAAAACTTAGTGATTTACCCAAGCTGTTCGAAAAATGTATGATTGATTGTCTAACCCATCAAGTTTGTCCTATTTTATCCCCATTACAACATGGTTTTCGTAAAGGATGTTCCACTGCAACCAATATTCTCCATCTTACAACATTAGTAAACCGAGCTTTCAATAATGGCTATCATACTGACGCAATATACACTAATTTTAGTAAAGCTTTTGACAAAGTAAATCATGCGTGTATGTGCTATGAATCGCACGATTGTCGAATCACATGCGACTTGAAAAACGCCAGTTTCTTTTGAACGATTTTGAGCGATTGCGAGCTCCAGCACACCAATTTTGTGACTTCAAATCGAAAACGCTTTATTTCATGCGATAAGCGATTTCCATCACATGGCCGATGTTCTTTTATTAAAAAATTGGATTTATAGGGTTTTAGCAATATTTTCATCTCGTGGATAGAGTCATATCTTGTATGCAGAACGCAATCCGTTAAATTTAATAATGCAGTCTCAAGAAGTATTCAAATTAAATCTGGTGTGCCACAAGGTAGTCACCTTGGCCCAATTCTATTTTTACTGTTTATAAATGATTGACCGGAGGCAATTAAACACTGCAACGTATTGATGTATGCTGACGACGTTAAGATATTTTTAAGTATTAAGCAGCCAGCTGATCATCTTCTTCTACAGAATGACCTGGATAATTTTTAGAAATTTTGTAAAATTAATTTAATTGAGTTAAACTTAAAAAAATATAAACAACTAAATTTTTCAAGAGTTCGTGGTTCTGTATTTGCTTACAAGTTCGATTTGTACTGCTTAGACACTGTTGAAACATTTATGGATTTGGGCATATTGTTAGACTCAAAACTAAGTTTTGTCCAACGTATAACGATGTCTGTGAACAAAGCGCGTAGCGTTTTAGCTTTTGTGAAACGATGGTCGAAGGAATTCAACGATACTTTCATAACAAGACAACTATACATATCAGTCGTAAGGACAATTCTAGAGCATGGTTCCATCATTTGGGATCCTTACTACCAAATACATATTGATCGCATTGAGTCTGTTCAAAAACAGTTTCTTATTTTCTGCTTAAGAAACATTTACCATGACCTAACTCAACTTCCGCCGTATTCAACAAGATTAGCTGTAATTAACCTGCCTACTTTAAGAAGCCGGAGAATAATGCTCAATGTAGCTTTTTCTTTTAACTTCATAAATGGTAGAATCTGCTCCGGGTTTTTATTGAGCAATGTCACGTTTAACATTCCACAACGCTCATTAGGATCATTTCAACCTTTATATGTTAGAACTTTTCGTACCAACTTTGCTATGTCTGATCCACTAAGAAGATTATGTTGTTGCTTGCTTTAATTAAATGTATAATTTTGTCGATTTTTCATTAGATATACATACATAAATACTATTAAAAGGAATATAATACTATTTTTAAATAACTAAATTTTAATACCAGATTTCTGGTTTATTGTAATAATATAGTTTTTAAGGAATTAATCCAAAACTAAATAAACTAAATTAAATTAAAAATTAAAAAAACATATGACAATAAATACAGAGAAGCTTTGTTAGAACGAACTGCAAAAACGTTTGGTATAAGAAGAGATTTCTTTTAGTTTTCAACATTTTAAAATAATTTTATCAACGTTGGGTTTATTTTCATATAAATGTCGGCGGATTAAAAATGTTACTGTGTGTACTGAAAATGTCACATTAAAAGCACAGTTAATTAACTGGAATGGACTGTAAGTATAACGGCAGAAAACTGGAGATCGATTTCGTTATGTGTGATCTATTTAAAAGTATTATTAAGCCGCAAAGTAATGTAGTAACAGTTTTAACCATAGTGAAATATATATAAGGTGGTAACCGTACGTCAGGTGACAATCAGGTTCGTTCTGTAACCCGAATAGTTTTTAAGAACGAGTAAATGACTATTTGGTGTTCTACAAATTACTTGATTTGGTTGCATTCGACATTAATTTCGAATACAAAATTTGAACGTCATAATCAGCTGTTAATTGAAGAAATATTAAGTTTCGTGATTTACACAAATATTTATATTTAATTAAGTTTTTTTTCCAATTAAATTTAAAATATACTCCAATGAATTTATAGAAAAAGTTAGTGCAAATTGATCAAAAGTGATTTTTTTTTCACGGCTCTAAAAACTTGACCGGTAAAACTTTTTTTATTCTTCCAAAAAATTTTCTTCATACTTGGAGCAAATATATGAAAAAATTTAAGAGTTTTTATAAAATGACTTTGTTATGCCTAAATGATTAAAATGAATGTGATTTCTATAAAATTAATAAAAGAAGACTTCCAATTTTTAAATGCTGTTTGCTTTTTCATGTTTATTCAGTTATTTATTAGAATAGAAGTGCATTCTATTTACTTTCGAGCAAGTTTATTTATTCGTTTTTAAAACGAATAAAATTGTGTGAATTCTAATTAGGGAACACGAAAACATGTGGATTCGTTTTAAAGTTAAATAGGAACGCGTGAACGCCAAAGGCGAACATTCAATTTACCGCTTAATTGCCTCAATTAAGAAGCACTTCTGAACACAGTAGTACCGACTAATTCCTTTATGAATTAAAAAAAATTGGCATTTCATTATTAAAAATTTATATTAAAATATGTTAGTGTCAATGTAACAAAACCTTTAAGAAGCCAAACGAATCGTTAGCAGTTTTTGTGACATCTTGAGGGGACTTTATTCAAACTGAAATCACTAGCGACGCACTATGCTTCGACCCATAGACAAAAATAAAAAAAAAATTTTGTCTCAAATTGTTTTTAAATACAGATTTTTTGAAAGATAATAAGGTATCTCAAATAAATGTTAACAAAAAAAATTTTTCTGATTGCTTTTGCCACCACGAGAGGGCGTTAAAATCAGATAATTTCTTGCAAAAATGACTTAACAGAAATATAGGTTTTAGTTGTTTCACAAAAATAATTCTGAAAAATTCATTTTTTTTAAAAGTCACTCGAAATTTGGTTTTCAGGTACTTTAATATATTTGCAGTTAAACTAAAATTTAGAATTTAGTATTTATTTACAAAATAACTTTTTTTTATTGCTCTGAAAACCCCTTTTTTTTTTTGAAAATCCAAAAATTACTAAAGTTTGATGGAGTATAAAAAAAATTATATAAAATTATAAATTTTTTTTTTATGTTTTTGTAAGTTTATACTCTTAGCTAACAGGGTATTCAAAAATTAGTGCCTATTTTTTACCACAACTTACAAAAAAATGCGTTTTTTGAAATGCCTAATTTTATGATTTTTACTCAAATATTAGGCATTTAAGAGTGTTTAATATCATTGCGTAACATGTTTTATATTTTGAATGTTAAAATATTATAAATTAGATTCTGTTTCATATTTAAATTATTGTGTAAATTGTCAGTTGCGATTGACTTCGATTTTGAAGTTTTTTTCGGAAGTGCGAGAGAAATTTTTATTTTCTATAAAAATTGCTATTGTATAAAAACCGTAAGTGTTACAAATTTAACTGCCTTTAACATAAGTGATCGTGAGTGCTAGTGGACCTATTTGTTGTTGTCTTCAGATCCCGTATTATCATCAAAGAGAGACATTAAGATTAAAAATAATATAATAGATGCTGAAATTGAGAAATATATTCTTGGAGAAAATGTTGAAATCGAAGATGAGATAATAGAAGACGAGATTAGTTCTTCGTTAAGCGAAAATTGGTTTAGGGAAGAATCAAGTAGCGATGATGCTTTGTTATAAGTTTGCCTTTACATCTTTTTTTAACGTTTTTTATTTTAGGAGTTATAAAATATAATTATTAAGTTAAGCTATTATAATTTATGTTTCAAAATCCAAAATTTTCAATTTTTTATCAAAATATATCGCACTTAATCAACAGCAGGGTATTAAGTCAAAATGTTCAGTAGAAGCAAACAGTTTTAAATTTAATATTAAAGGCATATGAAAAAGAATTTTTAAACCAACCATTTTATTAACAAAAAGTAGGCAAAATAGCACGATATTTTTACAGCGGATATTAATACTACGCGTCGATTTTTTTTTGAAAAGTAAAAAAAATAAAAATTTGGATGGATCAAGTGCGATATGATTTTTTTGACGTTAACATTGCTAGTTTTCCTCTTTCATTTTTTCATTTATGTTATCTTTCAAAAATCCTTATAGTTTTATTTTTGCAAGAGTATTTTAAACGTTTTAGCCTATTTTTCAATTAATGATGTTTTTCTATTTTCCACATTGATAATGCAATTCTACCCAAATTTGGCATAAATATATATCTTGCAAATATCAATTAACGTACCAAAATTTATAACGATCGGACAATTTTTGTAGGAGTGATAGGGTTTTTAATAAAAAGGATATATGGCAGGACCTTGAGTCCTTTGTCCGATTTAAATAAAAACTTACACACACGTTGCTAGTTGCATATGTATCAGCATGACCACTTTTTGTAATTTTGTGGGCATTATTGAAGCTAAAATTATATTTTTCACTTTCAGGACACATGGGAGGTAGGCGTGTCCTTTGACCGATTTTTCCAAAAATGCATATTTTTCTTAACTAAGCTAGTTTATGCTAGTGTACCAAATTTCAAAAATATCTGACAACTCCTTCTGTTTTTGTCCCATCGTTATATGGGGACAAAGCACTGTGCGACGTGCTCCGTTTACAGCCTGGTGTAATAAAACCGATATGCGGAGGGAATATTACGGTTTCAACGACATTTTAAAGTTTAATTTATTTTTTTTCAGTACTTGGCTATTAATTTATAACTTTTAAGGGACATGAAATAATCATAAAACAAAATGGAGCTATTCAAAACAATCGTATCCAAAACAATCGTAGTCTATTCTACTGTTTAAGGGAATACTGAAACAAGGAAAGGAGACGAGTTTGAATTAGTTGTTTTCTATTAATATTTTATTTTAAATTATATAATTTTTGTGTTGGTTTTTTGTTTTTACTAAAAAATATTTAGTGTTACCTTTCGTGACGACGCAACAACTTTTCGTGAAGACGTAACAACTACGTGGCGAGCACCAGTGAGAAGAAAATAGTTCAATGGTGGCGAGGAGTAAGATGTTTGCTGTTGTGAAGTGATCGTTCATATTCGATTGGGCGTGTCTACCTTCTTCCGAAAATTTTATCCGTTTTCGATTTAGTGAATAGGGTCGTATTCAATTCTGTGCTTAATTCGAAACCATTTTACACATAATTTGTTTTTGTTTGAAGAAATTCTGTTTGGAATTGTCTTTTCAAATGCAACGATAAACGATCCAACAAGGCTTGTCAACTAATCAATTCCTTTTATATATTAAACTTTGGCGCAATAGTATTTTGTAACCAAAAAAATATAATAAAAAATAAATACTCTGCGTGAGTTCTGTTAATTTTAAGGCAGTATATCTATCGGTATCGCTATCACCGACTAATTTCTTACTGATAAAGCACACTAAGTTTTTAATTACAAGTTCAGTTTGGTTCTTATGCCATTTTACAAATAAACGGAATTTCTTCTCTGAAAACTGAAATGTGCTGTTTAAAATATTGATGAAAATGTTTTTAACTGCAATGGAAACTATTAAAAAATAATGTTTGCCATCATTTTAATTTTTTTAATCTAAAAATGTTTTTTATCTTAATATGAGCTTCCATAAACTATTTTTATAACACTTGTTTGTGTCAAAATATTTATTTGTATAATCATAGATAAAAGTATTCTTATAAGATCATAAAGTAATAATTTTTGAAGACACTATTTTGTCCTGTCATCAACAGCAAATTGTTTGCTAATATTTTGGAAATAAGAACATTCAACATTTTGACGTTGCTGGAAGAAGTGTTAAAAAAAAGCTTTCTAAAAATGAAAATCTTTACTTTCGTAACAATATCAATTGTTATTTCGTTAGCTGCTGCAAAATATGGTGGTAAGTAAACAACAAATTTTATATTTATTTAAAAAATTGGAGCACAATATCCTTACAGGCAATATCAACCTATTTATTCTAGAACAAATCGCTATTTTTTTTATAAAATAATATAATTGTATTCTGATATTTTTAAGCTTAAGGTCTCTTTATTTTAGTTTAATTTTTAATTTCAATATTTCGTCACTCCTTTGTGTAACTTCTTCAGGAAATTAATTATTTTATTATAAAACTATTTGCGTTGCATCTCATTTGCTCTTGTAGATCCAAGATGTGGACAGCCGCCATTCCCGGGCCGTGTTCCTCCAGGCACAGTCGGCAGCAAGATCTATTACACATGGCGATCAGCGAAATGCGAAAGATATGCCGCCGCTCATCATGTTAATGGGAACCAGTTCAGCTCTATGAAGGAGTGTAAAAGGCTATGCCCAGTAATAAATGCGGCTAAACACCGTAAGTTGCGTTTCGAAAAATATTACTAGTAACTCCAAAAATTTATTCATATACAGCAGGAGCTAGCAAAATAATAATTGATATTATTACGAAAGCAGGGATTTTCATTTTTAGAAAACTTTTCTTTTAACACTTTCGCGTTAAAATTTTGAAAACTCTTAAATCTAAATAATTAGCAACGTGTACTGACCCTGATTGCGTAACAAAATGGTTTCTGCAAAAATAATTGTTTTATGGTCTTCTTATAGAATACTTTTTTGTATGCATGTGTGTGTGAGAAATAATATAAATTTTAAATAATTTTGGAATTTCTTTTCATGCGAAACTTTAACCAGTTGCTTTTTTCAAACAACATAAATATATTTAAAGTAAAAGTAACCAACGTGAGCTCCAACAAAGAGAAGATATACTATTATTAAGGACGATTAAAGATGTTTGTTCAACATTAAGGCGCTATGATGTCGGATGTCATCTATCATATAACGCAGGATGTTATTCATTTAATTAATATTAATTTACTTAATAATTCTATAAATCTTATTGTTGCAAATAAAACCACGTTCCACCTTCGTCGGCCCTGTAGCAAAAATTAGCCGGCGAAATAAAAGGTTGAAATAGCTACAAAAACAACTGTCTATCTTCTCATCTTTCCTTATCTGTCCCCTCAATACTGTCCCCTCGTTTTCAGTTCCGGCGCAATGCATTGCATATATAGGGGTCATCCCCTGAGTGCTTTTCCAAGATAAAAATAAAAAATAAAAAAAACGAGAAATTTACTCGGATTCGTTTTACAGAACAGACCCGAATGTTTATACCTTCCGAAAAAGAATTGGACGATATATTTACTTTGTCATTCCGTATGTAACGCAAAGAAATATCTCTCTAAGATCCCATAAAGTACATATATTCTTGATCAGTGATGAAATATAAGACGCTCTAGCATATCTGTCTGTCCGTCTGTGGAAATCACGGCACAGTCCAAACGAAACGAACCCGGCTGTTAAAATTTGGTATAGATAAATTTTTAAGGAAGCATAGGCCAAGTTCGCAAATGGGCTGAATCGGGCCAGAGGGAGAAACTTTCCTCTAAGACGAACTAAACCAACCTGTAAAAAAACGACATAGTGTTTTCTCACTTTGTTAAGCAAATGATATATTTTTATATTAAAGAAGGTCCAACGCGTTAAACTTGGAGCCATAAAATCAGAAAAATCTATTTTTGGACCCCGCCCCCCAACAAATCGTATTACCTAAGCCCATACTCCTCAAAAATTAAATTTTTTAGCATTTATGGCGAAGGTAAGATGTTCTCCGATCTTGTATATGTGAACGTTGTTAGTAATTGTGCATGGGTGCAGCACTTTGATGTGTTTTGTTGCTACAATTTTTGACGTGAACCATGACTTTACACAAAAAACTATTGTCTTGGTTGTTGTAATGTTGTTTTTGTTGCCGCAGATTGCTACAAAGTAGGATTAGTCTTTAGAATCAGTTCATTATAAGAGTGTTTTACTGTAAATATGTCTGTATGTTAAATACTTACACACATGAACAATTGCTCATCAAATGATTGGAAATGAATACTAAATCTTGCTGTCATCAAAAATACCCATATAATTTTAATATGTTTATCCATTTCTCTTTTGTCGGTATCACATCATTATTGTATTGTCAAAAAAATAAATGTCCTGGCATGTTGACATGTGAGCAAGTGAAAACGAGCCTACGAAAATATTCATTAATATGGAAACAAAACTAAAGTAAAATGTATATTTTGTTAACATAATCTTTGCTTTTTCTATTGCCCATATTCAAAAAAAAGTTATTGAACAAAAAGAGATTTAAAAGGCAAAGAATATTTTTTTACTTAAGAAGTTACAACTAAATATAACAAAAGAATTTGGACAAAGGCGCCGACGAACAACCAAACACATCCAAGCACACAACATTTGAAAGATATCGTTGACCGTCTTCACATACTATAATACACGTATTGTATTAGACTGATCCGAAATAGTTTCTAATTCTTGTGATTAGAATTAGTGCAGAGTTGTGTTAGTTGTAACCGGTCTGGCATAACAGTGGCCACTGAACATAACTGACACCGTCATTACTAAAAAGTAGAGCAGCAAAATTATTCCGCGACAAATAAATTGTCTATCTACTCATTTTTCTTCATCTGTCCTCTTGATATAGGCTATAGACCTTTCCTTTTCCGGCGCAATGCACTGCATATGTAGGGTCATCCCCTGAATGATGGTCCTACTGAAAAAAAAATATATTGGCTGAGAAATTTTTTTTAATAATTAAAGTATTCAGTTGATAGAATTTCATTGGGAATGTCATCGATTACGTTGCCCATGCTTCGACAGCCGCCAAAATTAACGTTTAAATTAAAATTTCAATAAATCGATCCATATTAACACGTAGTCTTATCAAAAAGGGCCCGATTCCTATTTACTTTGCAATTGGAATTGTAACTTTAATTACACAGATTTCCGAATATTAGTCGACCACTCTTATATTCGGTATATAAACTCCCTTCGAAGCTTCGAATTAATTCGATGGAAAAAATATCGCCTAAAAAATTTATAAATTTTTGTACCAGCCTAAATTTGGCATGTTGTTACACATGTCATTCTCATTCACATGTTCATGCATCAGTTTGGTATTTCTTTCAAATATTTAAACCTTACCGAAGTAGAAAAAAGGAAGATATATTTACATGCATATAATTAAGTTTCATTTACATGCTGTCAACTACATAAAATATCAACTATAAGAACATAAAGAATTCAACTAAACTGATGGACCACAAAACCCACAAATAAAGTTATTATAAAATGATAAAAGATTAAATTAAATGCAAATTTATTTTGGGGCTATGAATGTATTGTAAATTTAATTATGCATTCCATGCTGTGAAAAACTGCAAACAGTATCTGCAAAAAAAAGAATAACTTAAAGACATAAATAAGCGTTGGGATCTTGAAAATATGTTTGATACAATTTTTTTTCCTTTGAGTTTTTCCACTGCCTGCCTACTTTTATATAACTGAAGGATCTCTGCAAACGCTACACTCTAAAACTTTAGCTGGAATTTACGTTCATATTTTGCATAAATTCCTGTTGAAAAAATCTTGTTGTTTAAAATTACGTGAATTTTGATCGTACAGCAAAAAAATGAATGAGAAATAAACATAATTTGTCCTATTTTAAACAAAGTACTAATTATTATGTCAAAATTTTCTCTTTTTAAGCAAGTGTGTTTAAAAATGTGTTCAATGTGACTTAAAAATACGAAAAATGTTTAAAATTAAACATATCTATCCAAAAACACAACACTTAATGTAATAATAGCAACTTTTTCATAAAGAAGAAGAATTAGAGAGTTTTTATTTTATAGCATGTGGCGTGATATTTTCTGTGAAGGAAAAATAGATACAAGTAATATTTAAAATATTTATAAAAAGAGGTATAAACAAAATGTTAAAATGCAAAGTTTGTGAAAAAAAAGTTTGAAAAAAGCAATGGGTTTAAGTGTTTGTTTTCAAGATGCGGAAAAAATTTCAATAATTATAATTCTTATGATTTATAAAAAATTAAAGATATACAGTAGTCGCTCGGTTATATGAACTAATTCAGGGAGAAGTTCACTAAATCGAGACAATAAGAAATAAGTAATTCATATGACTTTTATTAAACTAATTTTTTATTTTTAATGTTTTTTTTAATAATTAATGAACATGAAAGAAGTCGGTTATAATTTTTTGAATTTTTTTTGCTTCAAGAGATTTTTAGTGCCTTGTCCCTGCATTTGCGCAATACCAAAATATCATTAATATCAGATATAATATTTTCACTCCAAGCAATAACTTTATTGAATTCTTCGATTGCCTCCGTTTTGCTAATTTCAGCAGTTGTTACTATGCACTGCTCTTGATCATCATCTTCAACTTCACTTCAATCAACGGGTGGAGTAAAATTTTTAAAACATCTTGGATTTTTTGCCTCCCCTATCACCAGAAGCATTTGTACAGGACAGGAATGTAAGACGTGCTTTTTCGGGTTTTCTTCCAGGTGCACTTTTTTCACTTCTTAAAACGTATGTTTTGTCTTTAAGCAGTTTCCAAAATAGGGCAGTTTCGTCCGCTTTGTAAATTTCATCATGCATTAAATTGTGTTCTATTATTAAAGAATGGAGTACTTTTTTAAAAGGTTCTACAAACTCCGGATTGGATGATAATCTATAAAAACTGTATACCAAATCGTCGCTTAAATTTCTGCAGCCACCCATCGTTTAAATATTTTGCTTTTGTTGATTGAACCAATGATATAGCTTCGCCTCCACCAACGACATTTCACCTTCTCTCAATGTTCTCCTTTTCATTTTTCTTGCAGTCACTTCCAAAAACGGCTTTTTATTTTTTTTAATAGCACAAATTGTTGACTTGGCCACTTCATATCTATGTGCAAGAGAAGTAACGCTTGCACCTTTATCCAAGCTTGCCAAAATGTCACTTTTTTCAGATAACGTTAACACCTTGCGCTTCATCTTCGATGCACTATGTAACAAACACTAAAGACTTCAAAAAGCTTTTTTGTATTCGTACCCACACACGCTTGCTTATATCGGAGAAGAACCGATTTTTAATATGTAAGATAATCACTCAACAACTCAACACTCAAAACATTAACAATGTCAATAGTTTGAGGTTTTTCAGTTATTTCGGGGAGGAACATACTTCCAATAAGGCAAACGTTTAAAAAAAATTAACGGTTGAAAGCTGTTCACATAATAGAGATAGGCTGTGTTCACTCTTTAGAACCCCATGTGTTTCAATTTTGTTGTTCACTATTCTGGATGTTCACTATTCTGGATGTTCATATAACCGAGCGGCTACTGTATATACCTAAATAGCGGGAAACTAGACACAATATGTTTAAAAATATTAAACATCTTTTGTTCAATATTAAACATATTTTGTTCAAAAATCCACAAATTGTTTGAAAATATATGTTGTGTAATTTTAGGTCAATTATATTCGGTAAAGTGTTGCCGACTATTATTGACGTAAATTTCAACAAAAGTGTTTTAGAGTGTATTTGAATATATAAAATAATTCCCATTTTAGAGAGAAGTGACAACGTGTCTCCGTTGCTCAAAAAACAAAAACCGCTGTTGCACGGTTTTTCAATATTCTTATTCATAAGAGAGATTTCTTATGCCTTAAATTCGTAATTAAATAAATTTGTACCGTTAACATTGAAAATTTCATTTTGAACAGATTGTGTTGGCAGATAATCTGAAACGTCTTCTATGTCTTAGTTTTTTTTTACAAGTTGTAAAAAATTTTTAACCAAAAACAACAACGCAATCTTATCTCAACCGCCGTATTCAGCACATTTAACTCTTGCGATTTTTTCCTCTTCCAAAGATTGAATAGACCCTTAAGATGAAAATGAAAAACGGACACTGTGGAAACCTACAAAAATAAACTTAGTAAAATAAATTTCTGCTTATATACAGAAATTTATTTTACTAATATTTGTATTTCCTTTTTCTTGTTGTTTTTGTTGTTATTTTATTATCTGACAGAATTTTGAAATAGTCCACTAAATTATGATGGATTGTTCACACCAGTCATATTTTTTCGTGCCATTATTTTATGACATTATGTCTAAAGTTTGAATTCCCCAATTATTTTTTGAGCAGTCATCGTGCAACTGAAAGTTTTTAAATTCAAAACAAAAATAATTTGTAAATGGAATTTCGGAGTAGCACAGAGGATGCGAAAATTATTGCCACGCACAGCATATTTTTAATATACTTTTTTTACATATTAAATTTAAATTTAAAATCCAATTAAATTCCACCCTTCAAAGATAACAAAAGATTCATTTAATCGTTGGATACCAACAACAAAATCAATAAATATTGTAAAAAAATTTAGGGTAATAATTAAGTTAAACAGATGAAACACATTTAACTGCACCGTATTGATTAAAAATCCAGATAAAAAGACTTTAAAGTATACACGGGTATCTTAGTTACAAAAGCTTGTTAAAGGTTAAAATTGTATCCTTTTTATTTCTATTTTTTCCATTACATTTACTTCTGTTTGTAGTTGTGTTTAGTATAAAACAATAACGAGCATTTTTTGTGAAAAGCATAAAAATGAGAACTTTGCTATTTAAGAAAATGAAATTAATTTAAAATAAAATTGGAAAAAATAGATGAAAGAAACTGAAGCTAAAAAAACATACTACTCGTAAAGGTATTTTCCTAACAAGCTGCAACAGCAAATATTGCATTCACTCGTACTTGTATAAAAACACAACCACTTTCTGAACTAAATGATTAATTATCAAGAATATTTTCATTTTCACTATTCGAACTAAAAACACAAAAAATTGGGAAAAATCTGTTTAAGGTGCAGCCACATTGTGCAAATATTTGACATGGTAAGTAGGGCAGTCCCAAGTTATAAATCATGTTGTTTGGCGTGTTGGTGGTTGAGTTCCAGCTTAGAGCATACATTTTCTTTATAGAATTAAAAGATATGACCACAAAAAGAAGCCACAAATAAATTTAATTAAGATTTATAGGATAATATTTTTAATACTAAGTTCAGAAAGACATGATAAAGTCTCGTATTCCAAAGAACAAGGGAGTATCAACCAAACTGTTATCACGAAGCCAATCAACAAGTGATAAGAAATGATACAAATGAGTACTGCTGATGTGAATTTAGCGGCTTTCGAAAATAGCGTTAATCTGTTTTGCTGTGTAAGTTAAAAATTAAATTGTCGTTGATTTCCCTTATCTTGTATTTCAGAATTTGCTGGCAGTATTACGAATATAAGTCTACAAATCCTTCTCGTACACAGCACAGTTTTTATTCTACGGTGTAAATTAGCACTGATGATGAAAGGGTTGCGTCTTTCGAAAACAGCTGTTCTGATCTGCTGTGTAAGTTGAATAACAAAAACTGATGTTGACTTGCCTTTGTGCCTTGGAATATTTATCATGTCTTTCTGAGATTTTAATTAAAATTTCGAACAATTAGCCTATAAAATCTTACTTCAATTTAATATCGCAATATAAAACGTTCGTTAAAATTCTTACTATATTATATGATGTTGATTTTCCCTCGTTCCTTGAAATATTTGTTATAACTTACAAAATGCATTACATTGAAAATCTTAATCAGACTTCAAATCGAGCAAGTCATAGATGACTTTTTGTTTTTATGTCCCATATAATCGTCCAGCATTTGAGACTTTACGAGCAATCTACCACAGACCCTGTAGAATTTATCACAGTTAGAGTACGGGGGATCTTTTCTGTTTTCTAAATGAGGCCAGAGCTCTTAGTACGATCAATAGAGATCGTTATCGCACCATTATCAATGATTTTTTGTTTAAAAATATAGATCGAGTTGGTTCTAATTACACTACGGCGATAATTTGATTGTGATCTCTAAAAGGTAATGTGATTTCCTTCTCTCGATTATTTCCTGTTGACCCAGTTGTAGATGCTGGTTTATGCCATATAATAAACCAGCAACAATTGACGCATTGGAGACAAAAATAGTATTTTTTCCTTTTTCTCAAAATTTTATTTATTTATATTCGAATTAATTCATTCATAATACGGCCAACAATTTTCGAAAAAAAGGTTCGACGTCTAGCTTGGGCCTCATTAAGAAAAATGGCCGAAATCATTTTCAAATGGCTTGTGTTGATTTGTCATAAAAAATGCAAACCCATTTATTTCAGAATGGAATTTGTATTCCAGAAAATCGCCATAATGTAATTAGTTAAGGAATATGAAATATTTTTTTTTTAATTTAAAAAAAAATTATAACATTCTTTTTTGTATGATCTCTATTATGAGCTAATAAGGCCTAGGTTATTTTAATGACAATAAAACAAGTTTTATTTCATTTTTCCCGACGTTTCGTCAATTATTTGTTGACTTTATCAAGGGTTGGGAAATCTATTTTATTATTAAAAAACATTAATTAATGATTTTACATATACATATATGTCTAAACATTTTACTCAATTTGATTACTTACAAACTTTGCTAATTTTTTCAATAATTTAACATTTTTTCAAACATTGAAAATTAAAACTTTTATTATAACAATATCACAGCTTAAGTTTATATCACCGTTTATTTCAATGCTACTTTGTAGCTCGTGCTGATGTTGTCTGTATCTTCTTTTAAATTCATCGTCTTCTCTATCCTTTGTTGTATTCTTAAGCTTTCTATTGTATATCTTTTCTTTCCAATATTCTCTCTGTCCAAGATCTTGACTCTTTCAAAATCAGCTGTGTGTCCAGTGTCCAGTATATGTTGTGATAGTGCTGTTGATTGTTTATTTTTCTCTATATCTTTCTTATGTTCTTCCATTCTGGTCTCTAAATTTCTTTTTGTAGTTCCAATGTATAACATATCACAGCTGTTGTTTTCATTACCTTTGCACTTGATTTCATAGACTACATTACTTTGTTGTTGTTTTTTAATTGGCGCTTTAATTTTTGAAAAGATTTTATTTATTGTTGTGTTTGGTTTGTATGCAAAATTTATGTTGTTGTTTTTTATTGCAATTCTTATGTTTTTGTTATCAGTCAATCCAGGGATGTAACGTACGCTGTAATATATCTTTTCTTCATTTTCAGTGATGGATTTGTTATCTATTGTATTGTTGTTCAACTTTATGTTAGTTTCGCTGATCATTTTGCTGATGAGTTTGTTGGGGAAACTATTTTCTATTAACGTTTTTCTGATGTATTTTATGTTTTTTTCGTGGAATTGTTTGTCACTAAGATGGAGAATTCTGAAGATTAAGTTTTTGGCAGTGTTGATTATTTGATGTTTCGGTTGTGTGGAGTTGAAATTTATGATTCTGCCGGAAGCGGTATCTTTTTTATACCAGTCTGTTATTAACCTGTTGTTGTTCCTTTGTATTTTTGTGTCTAAGTAGGCAATAGTATTATTTGTCTCTATTTCCATGGTAAATTGTATATTTGGATGAAAACTATTGAAAAATTTTAAAATTTTTTCTTTCTCTTCGGATTTTACAATTGCTAATAAATCATCTACATACTTAGTTATGTATTTTAATTGGATGTTTTCCACGTTAAGTTTTTTTAGAGTTTCGTCTAACAAATTGTCAAGTACCAGATCCGCTATGGTTGGTGAAAGTGGATTCCCCATCGGCATACCAAATATCTGGTTGAAAATTTCATTTTCATATATGAAATAATTATTTTCACAGAGGCAAAATCTTAGTATTTTTACGAACAGGGACCTGGACATTTTTGTGTGGTTCTGGATGATTGTCCATTTCTGCATTATTATGTTTATTGCCTTGTTTACTGGTATGTTAGTGAAGAGTGAAACGACGTCCAGTGAGATTAGTATTTCTCCTTTTTCTATTTTAATATTTTTTATTTGCTCTTTGAGTCTGTGCGAATTTAATACATTGTATTCTTTTGATATAATATTTTTGAGAATTTGGCCTACGTATTTAGATAATTTATAGCATGGAACTTGTATGGAAGAAACTATGGGTCTCAGCGGTATTTCTGGCTTATGAATTTTTGGTAGCCCATATATACGCGGTGCTGTTGCAGCCGAGCAAAGTAATTGTTTTCTCTGCCAATTATCGATTACTTTGTCCTTATATAACTCCGAAACTAATTTGTTGTTTTCTTTCTGTAATTTTGCAGTAGGATCCATTCTGATTTTTCTATATGTACCCTTTTCCTCCAATAATTTCCCCATCTTGAGGTGATACTCTTCTCTGTACATTGCTACTGTTTTGTTCCCTTTATCAGCCTGTACGAAAATTATATTGTTGTGTTTCCTCAAGAAATCTTTTGTTTTGCTGTATATAGTGAGAATAAATTTTTCTTTTGGGGTATTTTGTAACTTTCTCTTGAAACGCGTGATATTATTAGCTAATATGGTCCTTGCCAGATTCTTCTCTTGTCCTTCGTCATCATTCATTGTTGAAATGCATTGTTCTACGTCCGCAATTATGTGTAGTGCAGAGAAGTTGTTTTTATCTACAGGTAGAGCAAATTTTTTCCCCAAAGACAATATCCATCTAGATTCTATTGGAATTTCTATATTAGTTTTGTTTTCAAACCAATTCTCATTATATATAAATCCATATATTCTAAACTGTTTTTCTTTTAAAGCGTTTAGTTTTGCATTTTGTTTATCTGTTATGTGTGCGCTTATACTTCTGCTTCTTTCATACTGTTTGTTTATAAAAGTCGTGTAGTCTTCGAATGTAAGTGCATTTGCAATGTTAGTTTTTAAGCGATCTAAATTCTTCTTACAAACTCTAATGTTTGAATATGTTTGTGTTATCTCTAGATTTAATATTTTTTTGTGGAAGTTATATTCTATTTTGTTTAATTTTTCTTTTAATTTTTTACATGTGAACAGCTGTGTCGTCTGTGTTGTTGTGTTTTTTGTGTGGTTTGGTACAATACCATAACTCCTGCATGTTAGTATGAATTTCAATCTATTTTCTTGTTGTGCTAGTTTTTTTGTTTCATTACAGTACTCTTTTAAAGTTCTGCATGTCTCTCTATCATACTTTAAAGTTATGTGCTGAAAATAACCCCTCATGTTGTGTTTGTTGGTAGTAATGTTTTTTATTAATTTTAAGATTTTTTGTTTCGGCAAGCTCTCCGATAATGTTTACTTATTTGTGTTTATATGGCCAAAGTGTATTTGTATTTGTATGATCTCTATTATGAGCTAATAAGGCCTAGGTTATTTTAATGACAATAAAACAAGTTTTATTTCATTTTTCCCGACGTTTCGTCAATTATTTGTTGACTTTATCAAGGGTTGGGAAATCTATTTTATTATTAAAAAACATTAATTAATGATTTTACATATACATATATGTCTAAACATTTTACTCAATTTGATTACTTACAAACTTTGCTAATTTTTTCAATAATTTAACATTTTTTCAAACATTGAAAATTAAAACTTTTATTATAACAATATCACAGCTTAAGTTTATATCACCGTTTATTTCAATGCTACTTTGTAGCTCGTGCTGATGTTGTCTGTATCTTCTTTTAAATTCATCGTCTTCTCTATCCTTTGTTGTATTCTTAAGCTTTCTATTGTATATCTTTTCTTTCCAATATTCTCTCTGTCCAAGATCTTGACTCTTTCAAAATCAGCTGTGTGTCCAGTGTCCAGTATATGTTGTGATAGTGCTGTTGATTGTTTATTTTTCTCTATATCTTTCTTATGTTCTTCCATTCTGGTCTCTAAATTTCTTTTTGTAGTTCCAATGTATAACATATCACAGCTGTTGTTTTCATTACCTTTGCACTTGATTTCATAGACTACATTACTTTGTTGTTGTTTTTTAATTGGCGCTTTAATTTTTGAAAAGATTTTATTTATTGTTGTGTTTGGTTTGTATGCAAAATTTATGTTGTTGTTTTTTATTGCAATTCTTATGTTTTTGTTATCAGTCAATCCAGGGATGTAACGTACGCTGTAATATATCTTTTCTTCATTTTCAGTGATGGATTTGTTATCTATTGTATTGTTGTTCAACTTTATGTTAGTTTCGCTGATCATTTTGCTGATGAGTTTGTTGGGGAAACTATTTTCTATTAACGTTTTTCTGATGTATTTTATGTTTTTTTCGTGGAATTGTTTGTCACTAAGATGGAGAATTCTGAAGATTAAGTTTTTGGCAGTGTTGATTATTTGATGTTTCGGTTGTGTGGAGTTGAAATTTATGATTCTGCCGGAAGCGGTATCTTTTTTATACCAGTCTGTTATTAACCTGTTGTTGTTCCTTTGTATTTTTGTGTCTAAGTAGGCAATAGTATTATTTGTCTCTATTTCCATGGTAAATTGTATATTTGGATGAAAACTATTGAAAAATTTTAAAATTTTTTCTTTCTCTTCGGATTTTACAATTGCTAATAAATCATCTACATACTTAGTTATGTATTTTAATTGGATGTTTTCCACGTTAAGTTTTTTTAGAGTTTCGTCTAACAAATTGTCAAGTACCAGATCCGCTATGGTTGGTGAAAGTGGATTCCCCATCGGCATACCAAATATCTGGTTGAAAATTTCATTTTCATATATGAAATAATTATTTTCACAGAGGCAAAATCTTAGTATTTTTACGAACAGGGACCTGGACATTTTTGTGTGGTTCTGGATGATTGTCCATTTCTGCATTATTATGTTTATTGCCTTGTTTACTGGTATGTTAGTGAAGAGTGAAACGACGTCCAGTGAGATTAGTATTTCTCCTTTTTCTATTTTAATATTTTTTATTTGCTCTTTGAGTCTGTGCGAATTTAATACATTGTATTCTTTTGATATAATATTTTTGAGAATTTGGCCTACGTATTTAGATAATTTATAGCATGGAACTTGTATGGAAGAAACTATGGGTCTCAGCGGTATTTCTGGCTTATGAATTTTTGGTAGCCCATATATACGCGGTGCTGTTGCAGCCGAAAAAAAAAATTTTAAAATTTTTCAATAGTTTTCATCCAAATATACAATTTACCATGGAAATAGAGACAAATAATACTATTGCCTACTTAGACACAAAAATACAAAGGAACAACAACAGGTTAATAACAGACTGGTATAAAAAAGATACCGCTTCCGGCAGAATCATAAATTTCAACTCCACACAACCGAAACATCAAATAATCAACACTGCCAAAAACTTAATCTTCAGAATTCTCCATCTTAGTGACAAACAATTCCACGAAAAAAACATAAAATACATCAGAAAAACGTTAATAGAAAATAGTTTCCCCAACAAACTCATCAGCAAAATGATCAGCGAAACTAACATAAAGTTGAACAACAATACAATAGATAACAAATCCATCACTGAAAATGAAGAAAAGATATATTACAGCGTACGTTACATCCCTGGATTGACTGATAACAAAAACATAAGAATTGCAATAAAAAACAACAACATAAATTTTGCATACAAACCAAACACAACAATAAATAAAATCTTTTCAAAAATTAAAGCGCCAATTAAAAAACAACAACAAAGTAATGTAGTCTATGAAATCAAGTGCAAAGGTAATGAAAACAACAGCTGTGATATGTTATACATTGGAACTACAAAAAGAAATTTAGAGACCAGAATGGAAGAACATAAGAAAGATATAGAGAAAAATAAACAATCAACAGCACTATCACAACATATACTGGACACTGGACACACAGCTGATTTTGAAAGAGTCAAGATCTTGGACAGAGAGAATATTGGAAAGAAAAGATATACAATAGAAAGCTTAAGAATACAACAAAGGATAGAGAAGACGATGAATTTAAAAGAAGATACAGACAACATCAGCACGAGCTACAAAGTAGCATTGAAATAAACGGTGATATAAACTTAAGCTGTGATATTGTTATAATAAAAGTTTTAATTTTCAATGTTTGAAAAAATGTTAAATTATTGAAAAAATTAGCAAAGTTTGTAAGTAATCAAATTGAGTAAAATGTTTAGACATATATGTATATGTAAAATCATTAATTAATGTTTTTTAATAATAAAATAGATTTCCCAACCCTTGATAAAGTCAACAAATAATTGACGAAACGTCGGGAAAAATGAAATAAAACTTGTTTTATTGTCATTAAAATAACCTAGGCCTTATTAGCTCATAATAGAGATCATACAAATACAAATACACTTTGGCCATATAAACACAAATAAGTATAACATTCTTATTTTTTAAGTAGGGCCAGCGCTCAGGGGATGACACCTACATATGCAGTGCATTGCGCCGGAACTTGAAAGGAGGGAATACTATTGAGAAAGCAGATGAAGAAAGCTGTTCCTTTGCTCTTTAGTACACGACTGTGTCAGTCGGTGCCAGTTATGTTCAGTAATCAATGCTATGAATTCATCAGTGAAACAGGCTGACAAGAACTGACACCACCGTGCACTAATGCTGATCAGAAGAATTCGACACGATATTCATGACTGAGCACGAGGTTGAACTCATGACTCTCCGCTTCATAGTCTCACGTTAACTACTCCAGCCTTACAAATTTCACTACATACCGAACATTCAACTCTTCGATGGAAGTGGTTTCAATCGAGCAAACATTGAAATTTTCCAATGACTGTGGAGTTTTTCGCATTGCACATTTCACAATGGCAATCAAATGCTAAATTGTATTTGCTTTAGAAATAACTTCTAAGCCTGTTATTAACTATTTTGCTACCACAATCCAAAAGAGAGCATGTTTCGAAATATTAAAACATTCACTAATACAAAATATTTTCGTGCAGCCAGTAACAAAAAAGGAGACAAATAGTTTTCGAAAATAACAGAAATAGACGAGGATAAAATAAATAAAATGGAAACAATAACAGCACAACTTCAGAAATCGTTTTAATTTATCATTAAACAGAAGCGAAAAATTAGCGTGTGTCGTATTACTCGTAGTAATATTTTAGCCATAATTACGCGGTAACATTTTTAAATATGCCAAAGAGCCGCTTTTAAAATTTTTAAGAACAACTAAAAGCAGGCATTTCAAACTCAGTTTCTAAGTATGTGTAGTCGACTAAAGTTATGTTTTCACAGAAGTTCACTTTGCAGCTTCTAAAGTGCACTTTTGTCTTACTATTATTGTGGACCATTTTATTGCAACTAACTATCTTGATACGGCCGCATTGCTTTTACCATCAGTTATCGCATTCTTTTAAATTAATAATATTGAGCATGAATTAAATATGATTTGTATTTGAATTATTAAAATTGCTAAGTATGCACTCCTGTTCCCATGCAAAAACGACCAAGGTTCCTTATTTGCTATCGCAATTATTTCCCATAACAAAGTTTTGAGAACGATTTGACATCCTTAAAAAATATGGCATTGCCAATATTTATTTCCGTGAATTATTTTACAAAATAGATTCCCAACTAGAGTAAATGGGAACGAGAAGGGAATATATAAGTTACTTTTTTATATTTTGTATGATCTCTATTATGAGCTAATAAGGCCTAGGTTATTTTAATGACAATAAAACAAGTTTTATTTCATTTTTCCCGACGTTTCGTCAATTATTTGTTGACTTTATCAAGGGTTGGGAAATCTATTTTATTATTAAAAAACATTAATTAATGATTTTACATATACATATATGTATGTCTAAACATTTTTCTCAATTTGATTACTTACAAACTTTGCTAATTTTTTCAATAATTTAACATTTTTTTCAAACATTGAAAATTAAAACTTTTATTATGACAATATCACAGCTTAAGTTTACATCACCGTTTATTTCAATGCTACTTTGTAGCTCGTGCTGATGTTGTCTGTATCTTCTTTACTTTTTTATATTTTTTTAGTAGGACCATCATTTAGGGGATGACCGCTACATATACAGTGCATTGTGCCGGAACAAGGGAGATTGCGTACTGCGATTCGTTGCCATATCCCATGGCAGATTTACCAGGTACTCTCAGTACCGCAGCTGTATATTGAAATTTGTTGAGCTACTGTCAAAAGTTTATATACAAGCCACATAAAATGTTTTTTTTTTCTTAAATCTTCCTTGTTAATGATGCTTCTTCTTCCTTGATTTTGACATTAGCTCTTCATTTTCTACCACCAAAATACGTGTGGTTTTTGGTGTTGTTTCATTGTTGTACTAGTAAGAGTACCTGGTAAATCTGCCTTGCCATATCCACCACAAATGGATACAGTCTTGATGAAGACCGAATTGAAGACCGAATTTCATTAGAGCACATTCAATTATAGCAGCGATACAACAACGAAGTGCACTCCACATTACGATGATGATTAAATGAGTCAATAGAGTTAAATGAGTGCTGCTCCTCAGTCTTTGTGGCACTTGCATTCTTCTTTTGCTATTTGAAAGATGCACCTGACATCACACTCTATTTTCATTCCCAGAGCATTAAGAACCTTTGCTTCCTTTATACTTATAAAACCTATAGACATTTTGTATTCAAACGTTGATCATGACTAAAAACTAACGCATTTTACGACCAAAACAAAAAAAATACTTCAGCAATGAGATATATTAGTTTTGAATTTGGGTAAGTAATATCATGGTCAGAAATAGAAGTTGATTGTGGAATTATACAATTTACATCAATAAAACTTTAATTAAACTCCAATTACTCAATTGATGAAAAACTCAATTGATGAAATTTTTTTACTTACATATGACTCTTAAAAAGTTTTAACCATTAGAGCCAATTGAAAGCAAAGTAGTTTTCATAATTAAATAAATATTTTCGCAACTCAAAATTATACAATTTCATAAAAGATTGTTCATATAAATGCATCCAATTTGAAGTCTTCGTAGTAACAAAATCAACCTTTAATTCCTAGCAATGACTTTAAAAAGTCTTAAACTAACACGGTTACGTGCCTTATATTGCATATTCTGTATATAACAATTTGCTCTTTTTACCGGAAACAAAAAGCTTTTAAATGTAAGTAAATGTTGTCGGTTTCATTTATTATTTTTCTACTGGGTTTTATTTTTTACATTTTTTGCTGTTAATTTGACAAATTGGAAAAAAAAGTTCAAAGCACGAACAAAAAAAACTGAAGTGTAATCCATAAAAATCTATGGCGGCAAAAATTAATGAATAAAGTTTTATTTAAAGGAAAATAACAACAGCGACAGTATTGCAAACGAACATGCGTTTATTAAACGATACATACAAACAATACACACAAAAACATACATTAAATTAATGGGATTAATGAAACCGAAAATTGCAATACAATAACAAAAAGGGAAACTTATACATCCTTTTTTGCTGCTAAACAAAAAAAAAGCAAATTTTAAATTAAACAAAAGTGGTGAACAAAAATATAATAAATAACTCTAAATACACTACAGAGGACAGTGGAGCCCCTTGAAAAAAAAACTTTAATTGGAATATCAGCAGATGAAAAAGTTTTTGCAAAACTGAAATTAGACTGAAGCACATCTTTTGTAAACAACTTTTCATGAGTCTCCTCAAAAATATTTTGCACAAATTTCTGACTTTAAATAGAATAGAATAGAATTTAAACAAATTTTGCCCAATGATCGCGAAGTTACGGACTGCAACTATTAAAATCCGGTCTACTCTCTCTCTCCCATCGTTCGGTGAACAAATTGTGTGCAAAAGAAAAATAAATTTTTTACTTTCTTATTTTTACCATTCATATTCATACTAACGCAGAGTGATTTGAAAAATTAGGACTATTTTCCCTGAATTTCTTTATAAAGTAAATATACTTACTTTTGCATTTACTTTTATTCTTATTCAAATATTTTTAAATTTACAACTTTCGAGTTCCTGGAGATAAACGGTTCAAACATGTAAATTACAGTCTATAATGATGGCAAAACACTGTGCATATTTTAAAGCTGGGAAGGTACAACGGAGATTAGTAACATCGCATTTGTGCGGTGATTTAGAAATTTGCACTTTGCAAGGCGATACCATTCAAGGAAATTCACGAAAAGGACTATCGTATTTATTTCAAAATAAAAAAATACAATAGTGTGTTCTCAGCTTAACAATCAAACACATGTAAATTTGCACAATTTTTTCTTAGATGGATTTATTATCAATAAAAGCAGATCGCGAATTTCAGAAAAAGATTTTGTAAGACTTATTTAAGCAAAGGGAAAATCTTCTGTTGCAGTAAACTTTCGCATTTGAGTAGCGATATTGAAAAATGAAAGCATACGATTCAAAGTGCAAAACATATATTTCACAATCAAGCTCTAAAGAATTCATTACAACCGAACTCCCGTTTATTTCTCATCGGTCTCACTGTGCATTGTAGTGCAGTAAAATTGCTTAAAATCAATTGAGTGGAATGAAAATCAATACTAAAATAAAATAACTGCAACTAGGACACCATAACAGAAGAAAGGCGGCAACTCCAGCATCCGACGCGCTGTCGCTGAAATGATTTAAACTATGACGTAAACATAGAAGGTTTTCCCATAAAAATTATATATTTCGGCGGTGCCTGTAATAATTATTGCGTCAGAACTTCACCAATGATGTCAAATTTATATGCCAAGCACGATTAATTAATCTTTATGTAAATTTATAAAACTTTAACTACATGAAATATTTTGCATTTCTTCATTTCACTGACAAAAATTTTGTAGTTCCTCGTTTTTATAAAAAAAATTTTTGTTGAAAAAAAAAAACGTTTAAGAGCAACTAAGCAAACATTGACAAGGAGACAAATTGCGTTTAATGATTAAGTTTTCTTTTGCCTTTAAAAAATAAATTATACAATTTAAAGTATCTGGGACAAGTCTGAAGCAACATAAAAGAAAACTCAGACAATAAATCTACTTATTGCAGTAGGAGAACAAAAACTAAATTATTCAAGGAGAACAAAAGATAACGTACGAGTAAATTGAAAAACAAATATGAGAGCAACAGCATATTTTTTACACTTATTTTAATATTTTATATTTAAAATATTTATGTCAAGTTATCTGAGAATTACACACATGCTAAAAACCCACTTTACGTTTTTTAAGCGAACTTGTAACTTATTTTTTTATTTTATTTATTAATGTCTGTCTCCTCACATACTCGTACATACATCTTTCGGTATTTGAATGAAGTGTATGGTTTTGTAATCAAATAAAAGCAAAAGAATTTTATGTAGATAACAAACGTTTTTATAAAATAGATGATGCATTGAAGTGTTTTTAGGGTATTTAAAAGAATTTTGTCTGCATTTCCCAAATTGCCAGCACAATGAAACTTAACTTATTTTGATGTTAAATCCACTAAGATTTAATGGTGAAATACAGTTCAGCAGTTACCCCAATTAGTTTGTATTAATTGTAAACAGTTTCTGAGCAAAAAAGCAGACTTTTTTATCTCATTTTAGGGATCGTCTACGTTTATTTGATTATTTTTAGGGCATTTTACTCCTACTTAAGTTAAAATCGTACAAAAAAAGATAAGATAAGATAAGATTGATTCTTGGAAAAAGAACTAGAACATTACCATCCACAGGCGTATTTAGTGTTCCCCTTTTTGTAACACAATTAATATTAAATTGGCATAAGGAAAATGGTCTCTAATTCTCCTGAACAAGCCAAAGATGAATATGAAACATGTACTAGATGATCATTTTTAAACAAACAATTTTTACATAATAATTAGTACTTTGTTTAAAATAGGACAAATTATGTTTATTTCTCACTCATTTTTGCTGTAAGATCAAAATTCACGTAATTTTAAACAACAATATTTTTTCAACAGGAATTTATCCAAAATATGAACGCAAATTCCAGATAAAGTTTTACAGTGTGATCTTTCAGGGTGAAATCTAGTACCCATCATCCCATACGAATACTTTGATCTTATCCTGCATAGGTTGGCATTGACGAGTGGTGTAGTTTGTGAGCAAAAAATCATACAGAATGCCAGAATTTTTTTTTACCTCGGACCAGCACTCAGGGGTTACTCCTACACATGCATTGCATTGCGCCGAAACTAGAAAGTAGGGGATAGTATTGATGGGACAGATGAAGAAAGATGAGGAGATAGAGACTTTTTTGTAGCTATTTCAACCTTTTTACTTCGCCGGCTAATTTTTGCTACAGTACCGCTGTTACTCTGCTTTTGGTACATGATAGTGTCACTCGCTGCCAATTATATTCAGTGACCAGTGCTAAGTCTTCATCACTGAAACAGGCTGACAACAACTAACACAACTAAAGTTGCCAATTTAATTAATATTTTCAAAACTCATACTATTTTCGAACACTTTTTTTCATGATTTTGGAAGCGAGTTTTCAGCTAATGTTCAATTAAGAAGAAGAAGACGAAGAGTAAGACAAGTGGTTTCTTTAATCCTGGCAAGGAATTGTGAAATACAGCATTTAGTACAAGTTTTTATTTAACAAAGTTAATTACATACACTTATGCGTTATATTTTGCAACCGAAGACAGTTTTAAATTCGAATTCAATGCCAATAACATTTCACAGGAGAGGTACAAAAAGTATTTAAATGAAAAATATATTCACAAATAAAACAAAATTTTCAAATATGGCTAAACAGAGAGCCATATTTTCAATATTGAAAAATTTACGTCAGTTACGGGCTAAAGAAACGGACAATATTTCACAAGATTTCAATTAATTTTATTTGAATATTTTTATATGTAAATACTTATTCAGGTCTAAACGGAATAAATATATTCAGTTTTCTAAACATGAATTTGTAGCAACGAAGTCTTAATAACTTTGAAAATTTTCATTGCGCAAGAAGTACAGAACAGAACTGCCGATTGTGTGAAAAAAAGTTAATGACAAAAAGAAAATAATGGAATTTAATTTAATTTCCGTATTATTATTGAACTAATAAAAGTTTTTCAGATCATGTCTATGTTGCCAGTTAATTGTGAAAATTGGAGTCTGTCAAGATGTAATTTGAGAGGGCTGGCAATTGCAAATATTTGGCACATGTATGTGGATCCTATCACTTATACCGGTTTTAAGGTTTGATAGCGATTGTCGATTTATACAAGATTATAACCGCATTTGTAGATAGGGCACAGAACAGACCACAATT
This sequence comes from Linnaemya tessellans, assembly GCA_951800035.1. Lineage (NCBI taxonomy): Eukaryota > Metazoa > Arthropoda > Insecta > Diptera > Tachinidae > Linnaemya > Linnaemya tessellans. The sequence goes on along the minus strand of OX637532.1, from coordinate 108,644,816 downwards.
AATCAAAAAATCTACATTCTGTATTTTTTGTTAGATAGAGTGTTTTGCAGTTTTTGTTAAACTTCCAGCCTTAATTTTAGCCAGAATGAAATTTGTTTTTACGTTTGTCAAAATAATAATTGAAAGTATGCATTCTTGGTCGTACCTGACTCGAGGCTTTATTTGTTTAATTGTAATTTTTTCATAGTATAAAATAAACAAAATGAGTACATACATACATATGTAAGTCTGTACATTTCTTATTTATACGTGCGACCACTGATATACCACTTTCTCGTACTCTTATTCAAATATTCTCTAAAGTACACAAATACTTGTATTTCTCGCTTCAATGTTTTAAAAGCTCTCCCAACTCAATTCTGGGAACATGTATAAATAAAGTACACAGATACGAGTCGTATGTACAAACTCAGGCATAGCAAAAGCACCTGTTATTTTTCATTATAACCTTATAAATATACTCGATACTTTATTAGAGGTATGATTAATATTCGTTTACCAAACTTATCGATATTTAATCTTTCTCAAATAAGTATAAAAATACAAATGTGTTTATATATAATGCACTTATTGTGTATAAAGTACAGTGGAACCCGATTTATTATTAACTCCCTGAGACCAATAACAACGATTCTCCAAGTTTGTAATAAATTAGACTAAACCAAATTTGGAAAACTGCCATTCCTGCAACTTCCCACTAATTTTAACCGCTAAAACACGCTATTATTTTAATTTTCAAACTGCCATAATTTGTGAATGAATTAACCGATTCCCACGTGATAAGAGGTGATTTATTCAGTTCTTCGAGTCCTATAGAAAAAATTTAGAGCACTAATTGATCAGTTATGTAATTTCGGAGTTTTTTAAATATATCAGCTTTTTTCGTTCACAATATCTCACGAACGCATCAACCGAATTAGAACAGGATAGTGACGATCGACTGATTTGTTTGTGGATAAAGCCGTTTAAATATTATTGCAAAAAAACACACAGTTAAAAAGAATTTATATTAAATTGAATTAAGATTCATAGGCCAATTGTTCGAAATTTGTTTTTAAATCTCAGAAAGACATGATAAATATTCCAAGGCACAAAAGAAAGTCAACATCAGTTTTATTAAACTTACACAGCAGAGCAGAACAGCTGTTTTCGAAAGACGCAACACTTTCATGATCAGTGCTCATGTGTATTGTGTTTGTCACCACTTATTAGGTGGCTTAGTTTAATGTGATAATAGTTCCTATTTACACAAATTTTATTGTGAAAAAGAATCCGAGAACTGTATTAACCTGATGTTAACATGTTATTGTTTTAATACCCGTGTTACCGTTTGATTATTTTCTTCATGTCCCATTTTTCTGAATTTTTTGTTTCATCATACCTAAGCCAAACTTTTTTGGTTTGAATTTTCTACTTAAGTAGAATGTGCCTTGGAATATTTATCATGTCTTTCTGAGATTTAAAAACAAAATTTCGAACAATTAGACTATGAATCTTAATTCAATTTAATATAGCAATATAAATGTTCGTGAAAATACTTACTACAAAAAAATTTTAGTTCTTTTTTAAATTTCTCGAAATCTACCGGTCCACATTGGTTCCATTTCACAGGAAATCGAAGTTTGATACAACTCTATATCACCAACTACTATATCACCAAAATAAAACTGTTTCTCAGATAAATATACATATTACTTTTAACAAATTATATTCGGGAATGGTACCTAATAATTAAGAATTAATTACAATAGAGTGAGTTCATTACAGCGACCAATTTTCATATCTATGAATATGACTACAAAAATTGCAAAGATCCAGCTTGGAAATTAGTTTTTTGCAACCGAAAATTTATTACAGCTGAGTTCGATGAAGCCAAGTAATGCTGTATTTGAAAAAATATAAAACGAACTTTTGAGGAAATTTTTGTCCACTTGCAAGTTTATGCTTGACCTTGGCCATATTTTGCTACGACTTAGTGTATTTAGGTAATTTTATTGAAAATATCTGTGTTACATTGAAATTTCATCGATACGACCACTGAATTTTTTGGGCTGCGTATGCCGTTGAAATCAGTTGGGTTTATTTATTTTGTAATCATTTATTTATTTTATTTTAAATATGTACGTACGTACGTATATGTACATATTATTGAATTTGATAATATTAACTAATGATATCATCACCTTGACATTTTCCAAATGTTATAAATAATAAATAATTGGTTGATGTTTGTATTTTACTTTCGTTGGGTCTGTTTGGAGTGGTTACTTTTTCTTCAATTTCTTAAATAATAGTAACGGAAACAGTGACTATCTGTTGACAATATCTGATATGATAAGTAATGTCCACCTTTTCCTTGCGGGTAATTCTCAAATTGTGTAAAATTTTAAACTTTCTCTGAAGAACTACCAATTAGAGTCCGTGAACACATTTTATTAATAAACGTTTAGTTACTTCGATTGTAAGACCTATATTAGAATACTGATCGATCATCCAATGTGCTTATTGGTTTTTCATCAAGCTTATGCAATATTCATTTAAATAATTAGTTGCTGAGAACTTGTTTAGGTTAATTATGTAATAATTTATATTGTAATAAGAAAGTTTGTATAAATAAAATACCCTTTTATAAATAAAATAAATTAAATTAAAAAGATTTAAAAAAATTAAATTCCCAATTTTCAATGCCTTGTGTATGTGCCAACTTAATGCTTAAAATTTTCTTATTTCGATATAAAAACATTAAATCTACAACTTTAATTTTTAAATAGAGAACACATTTATCAACACATTGTGCAAAAATGTGCCAGAAAGTTAAGCAGAAACAAATTATTGCAAAAACATTAGAAATGTTACACACAACGTGTTTATGACGAAAAAAATGAAACAGTGAATAATGTGCCAGTAGAGCGAGCACACGATATTGAAATGAGTTGGAAATGCACAATAAAATTTATTATGAATTAATAAAATATTTGAATTTCGTCAGATTAAAAAAAATCACTTGTCAACAATGCAAGTTCTTAATAAAATGTGTTATTGGGAAATATTGTTTAACACTATATTTCAGTATAACTTTTCAGTTTTTCCCAAGAACAAGCATTTTCTAATAATTGTTTTTGCGAGAAAACAAATTTTATCATTGTTGAAAAGACGAGTGACTGTTTTAACTTTGAAACTTTTTAAACTACTATTAACTAGAAGTTTAAAAAATATCTCTAGGCTTTTCTAAAAGAACTTGTGTAACTGTAAATAGTGTTAGCTGAAGTAGTTAATACGAAACTAAGAACCCGAAAATTCCTGCTTCGACTTTGTACTCAGCCTTGAAATATGTTAATGTTCGTTGTCGGTCTGTATCACTGAGGAAGGCATCTCTGCCACCCAACATTACCGATGGAGACTGATGGAGAAAATTCGTCCTCTGAACACTATATCCATGTTTCTAGCTCCGTCACAATGCACTCCATATGTAGAAGTGATCTCCGGAGTGCTAGACGAAGTATAATAACTAAAATAATGAATTTTTTTTTTAAATTATTAACTTGACAACATTTCCCAATAATAAAATTCATTTATTTATTTAATATTCATCAAATATCAAATATTTTCGCCCAAATGATTTCCATGAAACTTACACCCAATTCACAACATGATATTAAAACCTTGATGTTTTTGTATTTATCTTTAAAAACATCTTTTAAAATCCTCTTGCATTTATATTACGATTTCTAAGTAATGATTTTTTTATTTGTTTACTTTTTTTTTGCAAAATCAATTCTTGCGTATGATATTCTTTCAAGTAGAACAAGAATAAGGCATAATAGCAAAATTATGTTTTTCCTACCACTCTTTCTTTTCGATTCCGCAGGCTTTTAAGAAAAAGCCAGGATGTTTACTCATGATTTTAAATCATCGTGTGAATAGTGTGTTACTTCTAATAGGTGAGGTACTGCTTCCTTTTCGTCTTTAATACTTGGCTGTGATTATGAGCCAATAAGTATTAAATATTAGTATTTACTTATTCGGGTTTAACGTGTTTGTATATAAATTTTTCATTGCAATCTTAAAATCATTTCTTTTGACAAAACGAACAACTGAACGACATAGTTAAACAATTAATGGATATGATTGTCTTGACATTTAAAAGTCGAAGAGCATGAAGATTCTAAGATAACTTAAACACTTAACCCATTTCAAAGTGTTTAGCAGTCAGCTTTTTGGCTGGAGGAATCCATTCTGAAATATTTCATAAGAACTCTAAGCAATCAAAATTGCATTAGCACTGGTATTTATTACCTATATTTTTATATGCATTTAATATAAAGAACATCTCGCTAATTTTGATTCTAGAAAAGTATGAACATTTTCAACTCAATCATAGTCTTTACGTTTGGAATCCACTCATTATTCACCTCCCCTAGATATGGGATAATAACGAAATATGCTTTTAAAGCAGGTTTAACATTTTTCTTATTTGAACACAAACTCACACGGAAAAGTATTTATATAGAGACGGATAATAATGATTTCTTGTCGAAAATCTTTTAAATAACGTTTAGGTGAAAACTAAGAATACGAGTGCAATTTACAAGTAAAAGAAAAACTTAGATCCCAGCAAATTTGGTAGCATTATGTTTGATTGAAAATAACAAAATTATTCCTCTCAATGAGCAAGACTTTTGGGGCGTGTGTACCGCTTCTTTAATATAAGCAGCACGTTTTTGGTATTCTGCAAAATCCACGCTATGCTGCAGCAACAAGTCAATGTCACTATTATGATTTAGGTAACAGAATAAAAAATGTTGAGTCGATCAAACGATCTCATCTATGCACTAACTAGAAAAGATATAACCATTTTAAATTGGTAAACTGGTTTCCCAGAAACATGAACAAGAAAAGTCTGCCTCAATCATTAATCACGCAAGAAAACTCTAAAGAAAAATTGATTACGATGCAAACTATGATGCCACAAATATATAAAAACGCTTCTCAAACACGAGGGCGTACTATTTCAATGGAAAATTTTTTATATAAGGTAAGACAATTTTCGAAATATTTCAATGGAATAAAATGTTTTTTTTTTTTTTTTTTTTTTTTTTTTAGGAGTAGGACCAGCACTCAGGGGATGACCCCTAATATATGCAATGCATTGCGCCGGAACTGAAAACTAGGGGATAGTATTGAGGAGACAGATTAGGAAAGATGAGAAGATAGACAGTTTTTTTTGTAGCTATTTCAACCTTTTACTTCGCCGGCTAATTTTTGCTACAGGGCCGACGAAGGTGGGTGCTGTTACTCAGCTTTTTAGTACATGATGGTGTCAGTCGCTGCCAATTATGTTCAGTGATCAGTGACTATGCCTTCATCATTGAAACAGGCTGGCAACAACTAACACAACCACGCACTAATGCTGATCAGAAGAATTCAACACAATATTTCATGACTCAGAGCGGGCTCGAACTCACGACCCTCTGTTTCATAGTCTCGTGTTCTACTACTTCAGCCAACAGCACCCACATTACATTGACATGCTTTATTATTTATTAGTTTTAACGTTAAAACCGATATAAGATGATTTTGATAGAACCAACTTTTTGGAATTTTCATAAAACCTACTTAAGTTTTATGAAATGCAACTGTGTTTTTGTCTGTGCTAAGTTGGGTGTTGCCAAGCTAAATATTCGAAATAGCTGATGCATCACGAATGCCAACACATCCGAGTTTTTCCGGTGGAAATTTTCATAATTTTGATATGAATTCGTCTGAATCCCAGGCAGCTATTCATTTAGTACAAATACTTCTATAATTTTAAAATATTCATCAAACTATAAAATACTTTGTCTTGTAGAGTGCATTGTAAAATAGCGAGATTTTCATACAAACAAAAACTGCTATTGTACAGATTGGCAATTAAGTGTAATAAAAGGTAGAGAAGAGTACAGCAACAAATACATATAGTTCTATAAGAAATTCAATTTATTGTGTTCAAATTTATTGGACAACTTGTGTATTATCACCTGAAATTAATAAACTTGCGCTGTGAACGCAAAATCACATGTTTATGGGGTTTTTTGTTAAAACCAGATTTTAGCTTTCAGTGTGAAAACGTGCTGAAACCATGCGTCGCAACGATCGCACGAAGTTCCTCCCACAATATTTTAATGTCAACCTTTAATTCGATAATTATTTTATCAATTACAATGATTGCAATTTTGTTATCAATATAATCTTAACAAAAATTGAGCTTCAAGTCATCCTGAACCCGTGATCCGGAAGCAGTCCAAATCATTAATACATAAGGTATTTAAAATTTTTAATTTAACTCGTGTATGTATATTTTAAAATTAGATCGTTCGCCATCTCTGAGTTCTTGTTTATATTATAATCCAAAGCTTTTACCACCGCAGCCAAATTATCATTTAAAAATCTCGGCAGCACAAAGTCAATATAAACATTATTATCTTTGATGCTATATAAAATGCTGTATACATATGTACGTCCATCTGATGACGAAATTTGTTTATTTGATAAACAAAATAATAGAATTGAAAATATTTTTGTTATTGTTAGTGTTTCTTGTTTTTAATTTTGTCTTCGATAAACATGCAAACGTAATATTTCTGTCATGTACTATTGGGCTTCTTTTCGACTTTTTAGGTTTTTAAACTATTTTTCTGTGCAATAATATTTTCGTTCTAAAAATAAATATGCTGCAAGTATGCATTTTATGAAAAATACAGTTCAAAGACAAATCTTAAACATTTTTATGTTTAAATTTGTTCGTTCTTTTTCAATTTAATGACTCTTCTGCCCTGCATAAAATCAAACAGGCGGACTAGACAATAGAATAAATAGTTAATATTTTTGTTTAATAACAATAAAATAAGGCAGTTTTTAAAACGGTGATTCTTTTTTTTTTACTATTATATTAAAATTAATTTTTTGAAATTCCCCCTAAGAAAAATGAAAATTAAGTTACTGATTTTAAAAAATTTAATTTCAAGGAGGGGCCAAATTACGGCATTCGATATCGATCGAAATTTGTATTTAAATTGTATAGAAATTTCGTTCGATATCGAATGCGGTAATTTGGGCCCAGATGTCGTTTTGAGTACCTACGAAGCTTCGCTGACTTCACTATGGCTATATCGATCGATTCCACAAACTAATCAACTCTTGACATTCAAAAAACCGAGTCAATCGTCCCTGATCAGGTGAAAATCGGTTGATGCGTTCTAAGATATCGTGAACGAAGGAAATAAAAAGAAGTGATTTTTTTAAGAAACTCAGCCTATTCCGATGCCCTTAGAATAGTCCACGTAGAGAATTGACATAGAAAATTTAACACTTTTATGTCCTCCTCTTCATCGGTAAAGTTTCTGCAGAAATCGTTGGGTATTATACCCATTCTTCTGGTATGGATCCCAAAGTTGCATGGCACTGTTAAACAGTTGCCAGTTGACGCAAACGACACTTGACAAAAATTATCGTCCGTTTTCCGCACAGATGTATGATACTCAACATACTCGTACATATGTATGTATTAGTGATGTGAAGAACGTCAATTTTTGATATTCCCGAATATGAATGATATTACGAATATCTCAAACAATATTCGCGAATACGATTTCGAGTATTATATGTAAAATTTAAATACATTGTGTCTGCAAAACGATGTATGAAAAATTATTTATAAAAAAACTGCATAATTCTTTTCGTGTGGATTAAACTTTCCCAAAATATTAAATGATAAAAACACAGATGCAATCCAGGTTCCTGAAAAATTTAGATTTCTAGTTTTTAGTAAGCAAGCATTATTCCAAATAATGTGGAGACAAATCGTACTCAGACTTGGATCGAACTGATTCAGGATGAAACCGGTGTAATTTAGATGTTTGATACTAGATTTTTCACACGTTGATTTCTTGCAGTAAAAATCAATGTTGGAGCCATTTAATATTAATTGTTCTTTGCATTGAAACAAAGTGGCCTTTTTAATTTTTGGCCTTTTATTATGCGAATATCTAAAATTTCCCGAATACCAATATGAATATTAGCTCATCACTAGTATGTATGACTAAAATTTATGGTATCGTTTCTAATCAAATTGATGGCATTGGTAATAGCATTTATGACAGAGTGCTGATTTCAAGCAGATACTAGGTCTGGGACAAAACTTATTTCTTATTTCTTCTCATCTTTCCCAATCTGTCTCCTCAATACTATCCTCTCGTTTCTAGTTCCAGCGCAATGCACTGCATATGTAGGGGTTATCCCCTGAGTGCTGGTCCTACTCCTACAAAAAAAAAAAAAAAAAAATGTTTTGTAACACGTTTCAGAAGCTATTTATTTACTTCAGTATTTTGCGAGCTAGCAGAATTTTTTACGTTGAAATCGCTGTTCGGTAAACAACTTACGGGGATATTTATTTCCCAACATTTAAAATGGAAATGTTTTTTACTCTTGTTGCTTTTTATTTGCCATGATGTTGAAAACAGGAAAAATATTATGGTTGGTATTTTGTACTTGTTTTATGTGTCCCACAATATTAATGATTTTCCTTATTTTGCCACTAAGAAGTGAGAAAACGAATATAAGAGTATATACATATGTATGGACGCATGTTTGTGTGTGTGTTGAAAATTTATACCTTTAGCACACCAAGAATCTTATAAATTCTACACATATTTTTGCTGCCAAAATGCAAATAAACAGAGTGTGTATATGAATGCGATTGTAAATACATACGAAAATGTTAGTTATCTTGTTCACAGGGAGGGACTCATGCACACAAACCTGTATTTACTTTTGAACACTCCATATTTCAAACAAACCTGCCTGACCCACTTTATGTCATAAGCGAATTTTGGGCGGGCAAAGATTCTGTGTAGTTTCCTTTACACAAATTCGAGTACATCTGTGGATGTACAGATGCATGCCAAAGATATATTCGGGTTTGTTGCTTCTCTGTGTCTTAAATTTGTTAAGTGGGTGGGTGTATCTGCACGTGAGCAACAAATATTTCACAAGTCAAAGATGCTGGTATCTTTGGTTTGGGTTTTTGTTTAACCTTGAAGCTGCGTACTTTGTAGATGATCAATAATATTTATATGCTTATTTATTGTCTTTATTAGTGCTTCTTTGCACGAAAAATTCTTTTTAAATTTTAAATATTGATTGTGAAATTTATATAATTTTATGTGTTGTGTGAAAATATACATGCTGATTTATATAATATGTATGCATGCTTCGAAATAAAGAACACATTTAAGTCCGCAACATTTTCACTGAAAAAATACAAGATATTTTGCTTGGAATAGCTCTTGTTTCTATGAAACAATCATCGCACAACAGCAAACCACGGATCATTTTAAAACAGCTGGAAATATTATATTGTTGGTCGACAATGCTGCATGCCATAAAATATGTGATGACATTTATTTTATAAGGAAATAGGAAAACATTTTGTTTTTGCCTGCCAATGCGGCTTCATTCATAAAGCCATTAGATCAAGGAATTCTTCGATAAAACACAACACCGAGGGTTACTACATCATAATAATTTTTACTTATAATATGTGAACTTTATCTTAAACAGTTAAAAATAAGAGATTAACATTTTTTATAAGTAAGAATATATATATATATATATATATATATATATATATATATATATATATATATATATATATATATATATATATATATATATATATATATTATATTATATATTTTTTTTGTTCTTTTAATAAATTTAAGGGGTGATTCATATAACAATTAACATATTATATTATGGATCGCCCTACAAAAAATAGCATGACAGTCGTAATTATTAAGGGTAATCGTTTAAACTACTAACTTTAGCAGGTATTAAATTGTGTGCGTTTAGCAACAAGATCATACAACGCACCTGGTAAAAATATTTTTGTAATTTTTTGTTGAAATTTTTGTAATAAAATTTTATTGAAAATACCGGAAATAAGTATATATGGATGTTTGAAGAAAATGAATTATATATTAAAATATTATTTCCCACTCATTCTGTCACGCATTTTTAGCAGGAAGTTGAATGGACAAAATTGGTGCTTATATATTTTTTTATATACTGACCTATAACCCAGGATAATATTTACGCTTAACATGTATTAGATGCATATAGCACGAGTAACTTTATAAATTTTTTGTTGAAATAAAAACTTCTCGTATGTTACAGAACAATAGATTATAGAGGTAGTATCGTATATGGAACAAGATCAAAATGTAGAATATAGTGATGATGATTATAATAAATTTTATTAAGCCAACCAAATACGTAATAATCTATATTTTAAAAACGTATTTTTGCATATATGTTTCTTCTTTTGGAAATAATTCGGAAATTATTTTATTATTTTCAATGTTCCCTTAATGAAGTATTTATTATATTTTTGTTTTAAAAATGAAACTGAAATCAAAATCAGTTTATACATGCTTTATTTCTAATGTCACATCCTGGTTCTATAGAATAATTATGTAAATGATTATTGTTTAGTTGGAATTAATTTATCAATTGATGCACCAAAAAACGTCCAGCCTATTTACACTGAACCCACTAAACATCTATCCCTAATTTGTATATACTCGTATATACATATGTGTGTTAACATTTTGCCCGCTAAAGTCTCCACTTAACAGTGTCGGATTGTTTTAGATCACACTCGCAAAATAGCATTAAATTTAATAATAAACTATTATAAAAAGTTTTATATAATTTTCTTATTCTTTATTATTTTGAAAGGCAAAGATGTCTATTCTACTATAGTCTCAATTAAGGCCACTTATTCAAATCTATATTTTTATAATTTTTCTTTGAATTATTTTATTTATATGATGTCAAATGTTTTCAATATAAATTAATGTTTCACATTTACTCAGTATAAAATCTACTCAATTGTGTTCACAGCACTAAGGAATTGTGAGTTGAAGAAATTATTTCTAGTTAAATCGAATTGTAAAAAACATACTTTTATTTTTTTTATTTTTTTTTTTTAATACAATCCAGGAAGCGATTTTGTCTGTGCAAAAACTCAAAGTCTTTGGGAAACCGAACCAACAATCTATGCACTAATAGATTATTGGTTTGTATTGTGAATCCGTATATGTGTGTATGGTGTCGTAACTCCCAAATACCAATTTTAATTTATTATTTGCGTAAAAGGTGAATTGATCCTGTCGAAGTAGTTGTATCCTTTGATGGATTATATAGTATTAAAGTTTCAATTCTGAGTAATTTTTAAATTTTAAATAATTTAAAAATCATATTTTTTGTTTACTCTTTAACTTTGGAATGTAACCGTAAATCCGCTTTTAAGGATACTGATAAAATATTAGATCTTTTGATATAAAATATCCTGAAAAGTTCATGGAGTTTAAGGTAACTGATAATATCTGATATGAAGCATTCGATTTGCGGAATATTTAGTTTAATTTTATCCGAATTATGTAATTTTAATTTGATGGAAACTAAATTTAGCGAAGTTGACGATTTAAAAAACCGCTCTGAGCACAAAACCACTGCGTTTAGGATGTTTTCCTTTTTTTCTTTTATTGTAATATTGATTGGCTTAGGCAGCTAATTGTTAAATTTTTACACATTGTTTTTGCCACATTGATATAATAATAGAAATCGCATGATTATTATAAATTTTTTTTGTAAAAAACAATAAATTGCATATAAATGTTGTAGATTTTCATTGAAAATTTTAAAAATTTCTATTGTTTTCGTTACTTTTCTCATTCAATGAAAAAAAATTAAATAAACTGTCATTTGCATATTTATTAACACAAACATACGAATATTAAACAATAAAAATATTTAATGCTATTGACTCAACACAAAAATTGTTAAATAAAAATATGACGAATAGCACAATTTAAAAAAATTAACTATTTTTGAAGATATCGGTTTTGTTGTGATACACTCTTTTATGGTAAAATTGAAATATAACTAAATTAAAAAAGATATACAAACGCGTTTAGGAAAACACGGTAAAAATTAATTAAATTAAAACACACACAGGCACGTATATGATTTGTTTTGATTGCCTTCGTCTCAGAGTGCAAAATTAAAATCAAAGAATGAATCAAATCAAATAAAGAGAATCGTTTTGCTTTGACAACAAAAAATAACTGAAGTATGGGTTGAATAATGAACAACCGCAGACCCGCCCGCCAGACTAATAAGGTAAGATATTAAAAAAACAATTATTCCGAAAAAAACGCAGCGGCAACAATTGTACACAACTACACGTTCATACGTGTTATTCTCTGCAAAATAGGGTCTAAAATTTAGACTCTAAATAGAGAAATACACTTGAACAACTGAGTGGGGTTGCGTATTATGTATTTTTTTCTTTTTTTTTGTATAGAAATGGAGAGTAGAAATCGACAGAAGTGTTAACAATGTTACAAATTCGAATAAATAAACAGACTTTCAGTCATACAGTCAGTCAGCTGCCGGCCACTTATATATACATGCATACATACATACATGCATACATACATACATACATACACATATATTTAAACAATTTTAGTTTAGTTGTTTCTAAAAAAATAGCACTTTTCATTAAAGAGTAAAAATAGGTAAAGAGGGAGAACAACTGGTTGAAAAAATTTCATATGATTTAAATAAATTTCATCAATGACTTCACTTGCTCTCATTTTTTTTTTTTTGTTATTCCAGAACTCAGTTGTTGCTTCAAAAAGAAGAAGTAGAATTGCTACAACGAAACACAACAACTTATCTACAGAAATAAGAAACCACTAATATGTTATCTCTTATTATTTTGCAAGACAACACAACAAGTGGAATGATATTACACAAATTAATAAATGATAAGAATACGAGCAGCAATTGTAATATTAAAGTATGGCGAAATAATTAACGTAAAGTATTTCAATGTGCATGTATGTATGTATGTATGTACATTAGAACGAATCAAAAAATAAAATCTGTTTCTGACAGCATATTGGGGTAAAACTTTGAAATTTGGAAATCGGCAATATTACTCTATATAAAAATTTAGAAATTTTTTCAAAATGACTGGACGCCTGAATCCAGTAGAGGAGACGAAAGAAAATCGTATCATTTTCACTTTTGGCCTGGTCGTGCATTAAATCGGTTCATCATGTGTTCTTTACGTCTAACGTGTAGGGTATGTTCAGCAATTTTGAAGAAAATATTAAAGAAAATACCATTTTTGACTCTTTTCCCACAAATTGTAAAAAAAATATCCCTAAAGGGTTAACAAGTGGAGATAAGATGTTCGACAAAAATGCTAGCCTACGCAGGTCTTCAAAGGTCGCCACATACGATTCAATAATTAAACTAAGTACGTCGAAGGGTTAATTTTAATCAGTATCATAATTGATTATAATAATTAATTATTATAATAATTATCAGAACCCCTTAATTTGTTTCATGCTATACAGTGTTATCTTCACTGATATTATGTGAACTAAATGAGAACTCTCATAGACAAAATAAAATTATTATTGGGCTGTAGACAAAACGGAATTTATATATAAAGGGTGTTTTTTATAGAGTGATACAAGTTTAAATCATAATAAAACATAGTAATATATTTTTGATATCAATGAAACGGAAAATTTTATGACATTAATGTTTAAATATGATTTCTGCCATGTGGCCGTCATGGCTGCCACGTAGAAGGCGCAGTCTGGAACACCAATATTCATCAACTAAAAAAATCTTCCATAAAGTGGAAGGACACAACCTCCCCAGTTGCTGAGAACGGCAACGAATTGATGGATTAGGATCATTTTCAATGCTTTCCTGTACAGCGGCAACAGCTTCTCCAGTCCACATTATCACAATAATAGTAAATGTGGTCCGAAAACGATCTATTTTTCTTCGAATTAGCCGCGCCGCTGTGAAGGACGATTGTGCACGTCATAAAATGGAAGAAGTGCACGATGAGTTTGACGAATAAAACAATTATTTTGATTAAAAATTTCAACAATTTCCACGCGTTGCTCTGGTGTAAGTCGATCCATAATGAAATGTCAAAGCAAACTAAACAAAAAGCAACTATCAGCTGTTAAATGGGTGGTCAAATAAAGCAGTGATGCCAACTGAAAGTTGTATCACTCTATAAAAAACTCTCTTTACTACCATGAAGTAGCAAAAGAAGTGTGATTTATGTGTTTTTTTCTCAATGAATCGTTTGAGGCAATCGTTGATGCTATTACCAATAATGAATAAAATTTGGGCAACATATTTTACTACAACTATTATTGATAAATTGTATGCTACACCATTCCTGTTTTAAACACAATTTTGCGGCCTCATTCTCATTATTACATATTTGTCACCTTGATCTCCAAGTGCATATGTATGTATGTATCTTGCAAATCGTCTCAATGCAAGGTGAGTCATTCTAATGTGATTACAAACATAAACATGTCGTCACCTTATACTCAAAAGAGATAAGCAAAGAAAATAGTAGTAAAAATACTTTGATTAAAAGTTACCATCGCATATATTTTAAGTCAATATATTCGTACTGTTGAAAATGTTTGCATTTTAAAAATTTTTTAATTAACAAAAAAGCGCAATATTGATGGAAATAACAAATATTGATATCTTCAAGTGTTAAAGAATTAAGGCATTTGTAAGAAAATCTAAAATAACTTTATCAAACATTCGCTGTTGTTAGCGGATGTTTTTGATGTTACGGATGGTTTTGAGGACGTTCGAAACATTTCGCAAATTTTTTTAACTTTTTGTGGCGGACTTAGTCACGTATACCTTCTCGAGAGATAAACTTTTGACAAACAATCCTACGGACTAGCAAAAATAATAAGATTTCATTATTGATGTACGAAGCTCTAAAAAGATTAAATTAATTCTAATACACAGAAAAAGAACCAAAAAGTTGTAATGAATCATCGGGTTTCATTTTGAGATAGTTAAAAATTAGTATTCAAAATTATTGTTTTGGGCTTTTGAAATAGCGCAGATTATAATCTAGAATTTACTTCTACAGATATTACATTATTTATAACTAGATAACTAGACTTCCAAAGAAGTAAAAAAAATATAAAAGTCACAAATTTGTAAAATGTTCCCAGCAAAATCCTCTTAAAATAAGTGAATTTCAAAATTTTTTTTTTTGGTTTAATTAAATTGAATTAATGTTTAAAATTAAGAATTGTGTTATGAAATCTAAGGAAATATCATAAATATTCCAAGCAACAAGAGAAAATCAAAATCAATTTAACTTTGAACTTGTACGCCAAAACAGAAGAGCGGTTTTTTTCGAAAGCCAGTGTAGTCCATCCATCATCAGTACTCTTGTGTATTTGTGTATATCACAGCTTGCGATTTCTCACTACACTTACACTTGTGTCATTGTTTTCGTTTTATTTAGAACCGCCACTCAGGGGGTGCCTATTGCAATCAATGGAGTTTGAGAGATTTTGTAGTAGCTGTTTTATTAATTTGTTTACTTCGCTGCCATTTTTATACTCTTCACCAAAAAATGGCAAAAGGAATACATAGGTTTGTCATTCCGTGTGTAATTTCCACAATATTATTATACGATCCCATAAAGTATAAATATACGAGGTCTGATCAAAATATAACCGTTATTTTTCAATTTCATGAGTTATGTATGTTCGATTATCAAATTTTTTTCTGTTATGTTGGTACACATGTCTGTTATGTATGTTGGTAATATCAGCCATTTTGGATTGTCAGTTTGTTTTTGACAGATAAAAAGGTTAGTCGTGTTTTGCTGTTTTTAATAATAATGTTCAATACGACTTTTTTTTATAAATATCAATTATAAAAACTTTTGTTTACTACAAAGAAAATTGTAAACCCTTTTAAAAAGAGCCCAACAAAAAAAAAACACTGTAATTCAAAAATACTTATATAGTGGCAGAACATAATAAATTTGTCTTGATTTTGATGTTCTAACAAGCCAGAAATCGACAGTGCCTATGATTGAAAAATTTGTTTTTGTTATCAATAAAACAGCATTTATTGATTTGGAAATGGAAGATAGTACTTATATGGATTATGGAAAAATATATTTAGCTTCGTTTGACGATATGCTTCGGATTAAAGTAGTAGTTTGCACCTTTTTTTTTATCTTGGACCAGCACTCAGGGGATGACCCCTATATATGCAATGCATTAATAAACATGAGAAGATAGACAGTTTTTTTTTTTTTGTAGCTATTTCAACCTTTTACTTCGCCGGCTAATTTCTTGCTACAGGGCCGATGAAGGTGGGTGCTGTTACTCTGCTTTTTGTACATGATAGTGTCAGTCGCTCTCAATTATGTTCAGTGACCAGTGACTATGCCTTCATCATTAAAACAGCCTGGCGACAACTAACACAACCACGCACTAAAATTGCTAACAGCTGATGGTATTCTAACCGCTTTATGCATGTAAATAATATGAGCACATTTCAAAAGTCGCAAAGCAGCTCTGAGTCAGTCAACATCAAGCCTCGTTGGCAATCATTTTTGAGTGCAACCAGACCACTGATCGTTTACTCTCTTTCGAGAGTTTTGCATCAGACTAGCACTAGTTCATTTCTACGCCCCAGATAACTGTATAAATTGACAGTTTTTCTGAGGAATATTCCGTGGTTAACTACGATGCTACTTCCTATGTGAAGGCATAGGTCGTGTACAGTCAGTCACATTAACGGAAAAAATACGGGTTATGGTCTGAATCACCCCGCCGGCATCTGTGCACCAAATACTTTGGAAATTTACTTTGTAAAGTACTTCATCAAACAAACAAACAATATGAGCACATTTATAAACGTAAATATTTTCATAAAACGAAATATTTTCATATTTTTTAAGAAACTATTATAAATATGTTATATTATGAACATAAAAACTGATTTCAGTTTCAAGCTTTATGTTTTACTTAATTTGCTTTGAATATAATTGCATATGTATGTGAAGCGTTATGATTGTTTTTCTATCTAATTTAATTAAAACCTCTTTTAAAATGAAAAATTAGTAAGGGTTTATTAGTTTATTAATTTCAATTTTTAAATTCCCGCAAATTTTAATTTTTTCGTCCGCTTTCAAGGGAATTAAAAAACTCCATGCATTAAAAATAGTCCTAAATAGATTGCTACTGAAAATCAGCACGATTTCAGAGCTTGAAATTTTATTTTTTGTTTCTTTTGTTAACTAAACCTATTTTATAGCTCAGCAATAATTAAAAAACGGCTCTAGGGTTGGACAATTGAAACTTCTTTTGGTACATAAAAGCAGCCAACTAAAACAAATGTCTTCTTTTTCTTTATATATTAAACATATTTGATGTTTTTGAAAGAAATCCTTGGTGCTTGGTGTTAGAAATAATATCGTTGTAATATCTATAGATACATCTCGCAAAATTGTAAATATGTTAAAAAGTAAATGTAAATAAAGATGAACTTGGATTAGAAATGAATGAATGAAATGAAATGGTGTTAGAAATAAATAAATTCAAAAAGAGAGCTCTAGAGCTGGGAAATTCAAAAAACTTGTCTTTTTTGGTATAATAAACTAACTTAATAAAACTATTATTCTGTCTTTGTAAGTCAATAATATTTTATATTTTGGAAAGAAAAAAAATAGTATTGAAAATCAAAGAAATGGTTCCAGGGTTTGAATGAATGTATGTACTCGTATATGTTCCAGACGAACGTCAGTGAAGGATATACAATATTCGGCACCGCCGAATATAGCACTCTAACTTGTTCATTATTGGCATTTGTTTATTAGTACTTATATCAACAAAAAAAAGAATAAACGAAAAGTTATGGGAGTTATTTTACAGCTTGTATTGTGTTACGTGATGTTGTGTTAAGCTGACGGCTGAAAAAAAATTCAGAATATTCTTCTGTTTTGTGTTATTTACTTTTATTTAATTTCTTTAAAACGTGGTTGTTGTTTGTAGTGATGGGAGACCTAATTCGTCATAGAATTACCCACAAAATTGCAACATATTTTGCACACAAACTTTCAACGACCTTTCGAAGGGGGTAGCAGACTTTAGGTACTCGTATGCTTAGAAGAGATGAAAAGTGACATTCAAGTACTTGAATCATGTGCTCCTTTTTCTCTCTTTTATGAACTTCGGCTTAGTAGTAATTGCATTATCCACTTCAGCCCCCAATTAATATAAAATTAAATAGCAGTTATACTACATATTGTACAACATATAATTAAAATTTCTGTATATTCAATATAATATATGTATTAATATATATTGATTATATTATACCCAATTTCAACTGTATGGTATTTAAGAATATGTTTATCTTAAATATTGAAAGATGTGTCTTCTGTTCAGAACATCTGCCTGCATTACTTAAGTACTCACATAAAACATCCTACATAAAATTTTAAGTTTATAAACAATAAAATACGTCAGTGTTTCATTTCGTTGCTTTCAGCAATAAATTGAATTAATACTTTGCAACTACTAAATCTGAGATGTGAGAATATTAACGCAAAAATTTGGGTCAACAGACAATGAAGTGCAAAAACAACTGCGTTTCATTTAAAATTTGTCATAAAACGTGATACATTTTTTAAAACAGCTGCAGCACATCATTTATTCTTTTGATTTTATTACGTTACAACAATTTAGTGTTTCTCATGTACACGCTCTTGTACGAGCGAGTATTAAATGAAAGACATTTTTTCTGACTTGCTCATTTCGCTCTGCTGCATAATTCTTAATTATTGTTCTTCTTCCATGCAAATGTTTGCATTTTAATAAACTTATCATTCAGTCAGTGATGTCAACATTAGCCAATTGTGACCACCACAAAAAATTGGTTATGATTTGGTATCCTTGCTCATTTTCGGAAAAATGTGGGCCGATGATACCGCCTGACCATACGTTGTCTTTCTTTGAATGAAATGGGTTTCCGCTGCTTGTGGATTTTGTGATCCATGCGACAAATGGAAATGGGGCTCATCACTAAAGATGATTTTGTTGGAATATGCCCAGTTTTCGTTCACTTTTTCAAACAGCCAATTGTGTTCCATTGTCAGCAACAGTACTGTGAGCCTCGAATTTAGCGATTACATTACGTACAGCGGCCTCAAAAAGAGTGTGATTACGTGCAAAAGCTGCTCGAATGATACAATAAAATTTTCACCATTTTGATGGTAGATTTTCAAATTAAAATTCATTGTTCATGAGTATAGAATTTCATAGTTAAAATTCCCCAACTTTTTACTAAATAAATGACAAAGATTGACAGCTAAATTCTTGACATTCCATAATTTGACAGTCAATTTACTTCCTAACCTCAAGTTTGCCTAACCTGAAGTTTATTTTTTCTAGAGAAAAATGTGGCATAAAATTTCTGGACAAACGTATAATAACCAAATTTTTGAATTGAAGAAAACAAAATGCAAGTTACGAAAAAGGAGAACACAATATTTTTAAAGCTAACCGATAATAAAAGTTTTCGATGTAATGAGATTGAATTAAACTTTAGTGGCGCTGTTCTGAATTTTTTGTTCTTTTGCGTACATGAGTCCTCGCATAATGATTGTGGCATTGGATTATTCATTTGTTTACTTATTCATTTTTTGTTTCTTGTTTTTGCAATTAATTCAAAGAAGGGGTTTCCTAAATCTGCAAAAATTATATAAATATAATGATATAATAAATCAATTTCAAACCAAAGAAAATAAAACTATTTCATGATTTCTGTACTTTATCAAATAACTTTATTTTACGAATAAAAGTCCTGACTGCTTTATACAGTTATTGTCGTTGTTGTTTATGAATATGAATAACAATAAAACAAACAAGTTAATTTGTATTAACATCAGTTTATTACTGCAGCAGTTTTCTCATGAGATGTTTATAAGCACAAACTGTAATGGCATTTTGCCAAGCCACCTAGCAAGTGGTGATGAACAAAAAAATAATCGCATTATTCTTCATGGCAGGGAGCTTCTATCCAGATTGGGATATTAGACTGACACAACCCTCATCTGGGTTCCCGCACATTGTAACTTCCCTGGAAACGAACGGGCGGACGAGCTAGCTAGGGCTGGATCTGCTATGGACGTCTCTACCGCTGTATCGGTTGCCATGCCGTATGGCGCTATAAGATGCGGCATTCAGAGCCATTACCGGCAGAAGGCTGCAGACAGATGGCGCAAGCTGTACACGTGTATGTGGCCCTGCTACAGCGACAGGAGTACAGCACAGCTGATCAACAGGAACCGTAGGGACATCTCAAGACTCGTCGCAGTAGTGACGGGGCACTGGGCGATAGGCAGATATGCTGGCAGGATAGGTTTCTCCTATAATGCATTCTGTCGCAGCTGCCGGGATCAGGGCAAGGAAGAGACAGTTTATCACTTCCTTTGTGAATGCCCGGCATTGCACCATACGAGACACAGAATCTTAGGCAACAGTATAATATCCGACCTTTCGGAGCTATCAGGTATAGGTCTAGGTGACCTTATTAGATTCCTCGATGCGACAGGTTGGACCTAGAATCCATCACCGTATCCGAGATCTGGATTCAGTTCTACACAGGTTGACACTGACGAGTGGAGTGGTCTTTCAAAACGGGATCTCAGAGATCCTACTTGAATGCTTGTGGGTTACAGGCAGCCACGTATACCAACCAACCAATTCTTCATGGCGGAAGTGTAGTGATTTTCGAAAACAGCTCCGTTCTGATTTGCTATGTAAGTGATCATATTTAATGCATTTTAAACATAACTTTAGCCTAGCAATTGAATTTAAAACAGCAAAAAATAATTGCAAAAATATTTACATCATGAACAATTGTTGTTTACTGTACAACAGGAGTATAATTTTAACACATCGCTTTTATATGAGTTTTTGTATAAAAGTTTATGCTATTCAAATTTGAAAGTTTTTATAACGTTGTCATCACCAGTTTATTATTGTATTCTTAATAAAACACAAATAAAAATTTACTAAAGCAATAATATTTTTATGCTTATATCATATTATTTCACACAAGTGTTTTTAATATAATTCTTCAATGTAAGTTTATTTTGTTCTGTTGTCATCTAGGGCAAGACATTAGATACTTTCTGAAAATTCAGAAAACATTGTTCAGCAAATTGTTATATGTAAATTGCTAAATGTTATAGAAAAATTATTTATTGTCTTGTGAGCATTATTTTAAGGGTTGCTTTTTAGAAGTACAGAACTTTAAAGTTTATGCTGGTTGATATGCTATTTTTTTTCTTTTTATTTTGATGGGACCAGCACTCAGGAGAATACCCCTACATATGCATGGCATTACGCCGGAACTAGGAAGTATTGATAAGGCAGATGGGAAGATAAAGAATTTAATATTATTTTTTTTTTTGTAGCTATTTTAAACTTTTAGTTCGTAAGGTAATTTTTGCTACAGGGTCGATGAAGGAAGCAAGGAAGGAATGTGCTGTTACTCTGCTCTTTAGTACATGGCAGTGTTAATCGCTGCCAGATATGTTCAATGACCGCTAATAGTGTATTGTTAACACATGCATTTGAAACAGGCAAAGAAGTTTATCATGGAACCAAATGCAAATTCTGAGTTTTTAGAAAAACAAGTTTAAAATTAAAAAAATAAAAATGTCTTTCCTTCTTGTTTTGATTGAATTTTCTAGTTTTGTTTTGCATTTTTAATTCTAATATTAGTGAAAATTTTTACAACATTTTTAAAAAGAAATTTGCACCACCTACAGCAGGGTGGTCGACTGGGTGTTTTCAGCAGGCACGCCATAATCGTTACGTTTGCTTAAAATATTAAATACGAGGGCTGTTTGATAGCTGCTGTCTTCAACTAACATCCATAATAGATTAGTTTCAAAATTAAAGCAAGCTGCGTCTTTTAGTCTGTATTTAACAGCAATTAAAAGCAGACAACCTAAAGAGTTTCATCTGTTAATTTAAAAAAAAAACAGCACTAAAACCAAGGAAAGTCTTTATAAATGCTATGGGAACTCTGCACCATCAATTTTAATGGTTAAATAATTTGCGAAACTTAGTTGTGGTCGTACGACTTCAGGTCGCCCAAAAGAGGTTATCGGAGGAATCGGAGAATAAAAATAATTGAGATGGATGAGACTATAGGCATCTCAAGTGAGTGCGTACATCATATTCAACATGAATATGTGGTCATAAAGGTCTTGAGAAAAGTTGTTGTTTGGAATGAATAAAAAATTGGAAAAAGGGTGGACTAAATATATTGATATAAATGAACATTATGTTGAAAAATAAAACGCTCATTTATCAAACAGCCCTCGTATGGTGCGTATAGTACCAAGTGAGTTCCTAAGACAATAACCGAACGTTTTAAAACGGATATGTTTATGAATGCGCCATAAATTTTTTTATGGTTTACTTTATTATCGTTAACCATTATTGATGAAACATACATGATTTAAGAGGTATGTATTTTTATGTAGATATGACTATTTTTTATTCCCTTCCCAAAAAAGTTTATGGGTATATACAGGTTTGTCATTCCGTCTGTAATTTCTGCAATATTAATGAAGTATATATATATTCGGGATCCTTATAAATAGCGCTGACGATTAAGCATGTCCGTCTATCTGTACGTGAAATCGGTTTTCCAAAGCCCTCGAAGAGCTAGAGACTTCATTCCAGAGCAAAAATAATTTTTTTGTATTTTTGTTAATTAAAACTATTTTATACTTCGGGAATAACTAAATTGGTACTAAAAATAAAAATTTGATTCCATGGTTGGACCATTGAAATTTTCTTTGGTACATAAAAGTAACTAAATTTTAATTTTTTCTGTGAATTAAACCAATTTTATGCAGCAGGAAGAATAAAAGTGGTATTGAAAATTCAAACAAATCCAAGAATAATTCTAGGTTTGGACAAAGTTTAGTATTATTATTATTTTTTTTTGCACATATACATAAGTAAAACAATAGGTTACTTTTTTTATGCATTAAAACTATTTTATGTTTTTGGAAAAATAAATTTGATGATAAAAACCCAAAATAATAAAAAAGGCTATTCCAGATTTGGACAAATGAATTTTTTTAGGACAAAAGTAACCAAGTGAAACATGATTTTTCATTTTTATTGTTTTATTGTTTTTTGTTCTAAATTAAACATATGTGATATTTTTGAAAGAAGTTCAATAGTATTAGAAATATTAAAGTACCCTGCAGAAGGATAAGCGTTAATTGTCTTTAAGCTACTGGTACGAATACTAGTATAGCAAGCAATAGTTCAAAAGGTGATTGAACATATACAGAAAAATACTAGTACTTCAAGTAGTTCATTGGTAGATTGATTTGACTTGTAGAATTTCATATTACTTTTTGATCATGTTTTAAAGCGAATTGCTAATTCGCATTTTCATTTATTTTATTTTTAATTGTTACAATTTTTAAACAAATTCAAATTTGAAACACAGAATAGTATTAGAAGACTTTGCCACCTGCATATCAGTTTATTTATTCTTGTGTTAAAAAAAAGTGAAATTTTAAAAAATAAATAAAATTAAAAGGTAATTTTAAAATTTTTTAAACGTGTTTTTTATTAATATTTATGTTCATATGTAAAATCAGCGATCTTTTTTAAAATAATAAAAACTGATATATGAATTGTATGTTCATTAGTGTTTGGCATATGGTGGAGTACCAAACGTAACTCAAGTTGTACAAGGTGCTTGTGGATTAAGTGTACCCTGAAGGAACTTTCCATTTCCTCTTATAAACTAAGAATTGATGAACCAAAATTTGCTTGTGAAGACAAAGACTTAACAAATTTCATTGGGTTTAAAAACCCAATAAACTTAGGGATTTTTTTATATATAAACCAGTTCTTAATGCAAAACTGATTGTACTAGTGTCCGACTAATAGTACTAGTATCTCCCTATTTTCCATCTAGTACCAATGGTACTAGTGGTTTTCCAAACACACTCAATCTTAATTTGATTAACATGGTATAGGAAAGTTCACAGTTGGGAACTAGTACTGGTAATTTTTGTAATTTGATTCTAGTTCGATCTCCTGAAGGGTAATTAATAATAATACATACAAATTTGTTACTTCGGGAATAAAAGATATTTTCTATTTTAAAAAGAAATAAATCAGTATGGAAAACAATAAAGATTGCAAAGAGCCGTACTTCAGTGAAGACACAGCCGATTATGGCGCTTTTACTTCTTTTATATTTTTTTAGCATAGAGGTAGTAGACAATTGTTTGTTCCTGGTGAGTATTACAATGATTTTATGGAAGTATACATCTGCAGTTATTGTATGTTGGTAGCAAAACAGCCAACGATTACAAAAGAAATATTAAATAAAAAAAAATTTTCTAAAGGGCCGCATATAAAATTTCTTCCATTAATAATTTCATTTAATAAAAAATTACATAAAAACTTTTGCATGGGAAGAAACAGAATAATATTTTAATAATAATTAATATTTTGGCAAAATTTCTTTTTAATTTTTATTAAGGGAGCTGCCACTATTACAAGCAATTCCGTAAACAGAAAAAATGGCGAAATCACTGATCTAATGGTACTTCCGTTTCCTTTGTACTTCTAGTACTTTTCCCTCTCTTTTAAAAGAACTTATACATAAATCTCAATTTTTATCACGTGGAAAAATAGTTAAAGAACACTTAAATTTATGTCTACATTCACAAATAACTTTAGTTTGAGTCCTGCCATATAAAAGGTCCATTAACTACGAAAGTCTTCGCCATAACCGAATGCTGTTCTTACTTCTAAAGCTTTTAATACTTGATGCTCGCAGAGACAAACACATTTTTATTTTTAAATTAATTATTACCGTACATAAAAAGGCAAAACTAAAACTTTTTTATAACTTATGTATTCAATTTTATAATTTAATAATGTGCGAAGATATGTGCTACATTTTAGTATCTAGTGTTCCCAGCCTGGTCACACATGCTTACCCATACCAGTGTGCACGTATTTAAGTGTGATTTGTTAATATCTGCAGTTTTACCACTCCTTTGCCAACCGAAGAATCTAATGGACAAACTACAGGACAGGCGCAAACTTGGGTACACACATGCCTACTCGTATGAGCTTATACTTGTTGAAATCAGTGTCAGAAAACTATTTTTAAAGTTTTAATTCAATGTATCACGGAAACGTAAAATGAGAAGTTTTTCTTTTGAAGTGGTTTTAATACACAAATTAAGAAATTTTAATGGAATTTGAAATATGTATTCTATTAAAGTCATGATTGTAAACGGCTTAAGTTACTTGACGATTATCTAAGACAGATTAACTCGGACTGCATTATTAAAAAATTATGAAAATAAAACAACTACGTCGCATCCTTAAAGCAGAAAAAGTTAAATACTTGCAAATCAACCTGCCCGATCTACTCTAGAATGAGACCCACAGATTATGCAATGCAGGAGTTATTTATTTCGTGATATTTTATCTTAAATAAAACCAATTTTAGTAATATGAGTATTTTTTCGTGGTTTCTTGTCATTTAAGATCTATTTTCCTTTGCTTTAAATGGCAACTTAAAAAAATCATTATATATTTAACCACAATTATTAAAAATCTGCATGATAGGAAATGCAAACTAAATGCGAAAAGCACAAGCCAATTTAGTTGAAAAAGAAATATAAAAAAAAAACATTAGAAAATTAGAAAATTAATGGAGCGCACACTTTTAAACTACTACTAAGCTGTGCCACACTGCACTTTAGTATAGTTTAGTGTGGTGCAAACAGAGCACATATTCGCAAACACAGTCTACATATTCGCATTCACAACGGCGCCAATAAATGAAAGACTCGTATATCCCTTACAACAATAGTGTGCCATTATCTCCAAATAATCATCTAGAAGATATTTTTATTTTATTTTATTTTTTTGTCGTTATAATTTGTCAGAGGAATCTTTAAAATAAAATAAGAATTTTTATTAAATTCAAGTTATTTTTATTAAGAGTGGAATATTAGTATATTTTTAAATCATCAAACTAGCAGAACGGGTCAGTAGTGATTTACATGCCGCTACGCGATCTGATCAGCGTTCTCTCAACGAAATAAAATAATTTGTTGAATTTAATAAAAATTCATAAAAAAATAATTTGCAGTTTGCAAATTTGAACTTGAGCCCCAATAAATTAATTATTATCTCATTAATAAGTTGGACAAATAAAATTTGCATTCATGTTAAATATAAAAATATTTGTATGCAAATAAAAACCATTACGGCTTATATTAAGCAACTAATAGCATCTTTCGGGTTCGACGATGTTCTCTTTAATCGTAAATACTGATTCTACATCAAGAATTTCAAATTTCTTTTTTTTTTCGAGAAATATTTTTTTTCATTATCAATTTCTATTTTGTCCTTTTTAAAGTAGTCCACCGTTTTTATTTTCTCAGTCGCAGCAAAACTCCGTCCTTTCAGATGTCCCTTCAATCTTGGGAACAGGACAAGTCGCAGTTATCTGATGAATACGGTGGTTGAGGTATGATTTCGGTGTTTTTGGCCAAACTGCGTCTGGTTTGGTAAAAATTCAGAAATTTTAAAACACTTCATGGTCAAGATTTCCGAAAAATGTGCATGGCATAATTCAACCGATATGCCGATATCCTCATGAAATTCCCTAATAGTGATTCGACGATTTTCCATAACAATTTCCTTCACCTTCTGAGCATTTTCATCGGTTTTTGATGACCTTTAGGACGACCGTCGTTACGTACGCCTTTCTAACTCAGAGTACAACCGTCGTATCCACATTTCATGTACTAACAGGCGTGTTGTGAAAATTACATTTCATCAAAGTGATTTGAAATCACAAGAAAGGTATTGTGTGGACGCAATTTTGTAATTTTAAAACGTTCAGCTACGAGTACATCAACAAATTTCTTAAATCGCTTTGTTATGTTTCCGACTTTTCTATAGTGAATGTCATAAAGCTAAGTAATAATAAATTTTATTGTTTATTAAATGTTTATGAAATTGGTTACTTTTTTTTTTAAACAAAAACTTTAAAATTAAGAAAACTCTAAGACGTTTTTTTTTTGCATTTGAAATGTTAAGATCTGCAAACAATATTTTTTTAATAGCATTTAAAATAGCACTGAGCATTTAATTTAATAGCATTTAAATTTTTCTCACTGCTTGTTTTCACAAAATAATTTGAAAAAGAAAACAATAAAAATAAATAGATCAACCGTTCGCAATTGAAAATCACACCGAAAAATGAAGGTTGTGATTTACAGACAACCAGAAAATCACACGCGTGCTTCCATTCCCTTCAACAGAAACACCTTTTTAACATAATTTAAGGGGGAATAAGAGTGCTGAACATACGCCAATTTTGAATTGAGAAAGGACATCAAACAATGAAGAAATTGCTGTCAAGACAAGAAGACTTTCAATGGCGAATGATCATTTAATTCCCATTTGTTGGCAAAAAGCAAACATTCGAAACAAAGACCGAAGCGGAATATTTTTAAATTTTAATTCATGAACTGTTCTTCACTCAAATAGCGTTTACAAAACAATTCATTTTAAAATGAGATACCTGACAACATCTCATTCGTTATAGCGGGCTTTCCTGTATTTTGTAAATATTTATATTTTAGAGCGACAAGTGTGTACTCGTTTATGTAGAAAGACATAATCATGTCATACGTGCTCAAAGCAAAGAAATATTACTTAGAATCACGTTTGTTTGCAAAAGAAATATCTGGTTGGAAAACGATTTTCCAACCAAATTGGAAGTATGTATTGTTATGTTTACTGGGATATCCACATACATATGTATATGCTAGATGTGTTTTCGTATGCGTGTGTTAAAAAACATCAAATGCATTGATAATACACACTCGTCTTTAGCCTTAAAATAAATTGAAAATTGCTAAACTGGCAGGCAACAGTCATCGGAGTTGCACTTTATAGCAACTTCCTGATGTGCTAAACAAAAGGAACAGGAACTTCGGAGTTTTGTTAATGCAAAACTTCATTGCAGTATTTTCAGAGGCACAGAACAGCATTTGAAAATGATATTCTTTGTTCTTTTATTTGTGTTGAAATCTACTAGAAAACATCTTTTTACCATAAGTTTTCATTATACTTTCGCTTCAACAAACTTATTTTTGTGAGTTTCAGATGGAAGTAGTTTTTTTTTATACAGGTGTGCAGAGTACAAAATTTTTCCAACAAAAAATATAACCTTTTTGTTTTGCATGTGCTCATTTACAAACATATAATCACTAGTCTTTTATAGGAGTTTAGAGGAGCCAGTGCACACTTTGAAAATTGAGAGGAGAAACTGAGAAGGTTGGCTGGGCAATTGCCTATGAAAAATCTGTATTGCATTCAAATTTCCCAAATTTCTACAGGCAAGTTTAAGAATCTTCAACATTCAAAACAGCAAAATTTTACTTAAATAAAAAGGAACAATTCCAAACATGAATCATAAAGAAAATTATTCAACATTAAAAAGGGATTTAATTTGTGTTACCGCCGCACAGTGGTGTAATTTAAAAAAAGTGGAACTTCAAAAGTACTGAATGAATATGTATAAAAATTAAAATCTTTGCTAAGGAGGAATCAGGCTTTCAGAACCGTATCTTCTTTGGCTGCACTAACAGCGGATCTACAGGTAGTGAAAATTGGCTAAATCGGGTGTGAAAAACTTTGTGCGGCTTATAAGATTTGTAAATACTGAAATGCTTCCTTGTAGCTTAACGATTGCTATTTATATAATACGCAGCTTTTTAAGAATTTGACGATTTTTAAAATTAAATGGCAACACTGGTTGTAGCACACCATCAAATTGTTAATGAAACTATAAGTAAAAGAACGTTATAACACTTTGAAATTTCTTTAGTTGGCAAATCGCAAAAAAAAAAAGATTCCGAACTCAAAACTTCAAATTTATCTAAAAAATCTGAATTTATCCTTTCATAATTTTAAAAAATGTAAAAAACTTTGTTAGAAATGATAATTTTATTTCCTGCAGAGTGCAATGTCATGCTTTAAATTTCATGGAACTTTTTTTTTAATTTTGGACCTGTACCCTAGTACATGTGGTCGAAAATCATTAATTTTCTAAATAAATTCTTGCTTTATATGAAGACATCCTGGCTATAAATATAGTTGCTAAGGTAAAATTAAAAAAAGAGAGACTTTCGAAAGGAAAATTTTATATTATAAAAATAATAGCTAAGCAATTTTAGATTTTTTTTTAATTTATATTAGTAGGCCAGCACTACGGAGGTTGGTTTATTTAATAACAGGACATACAGAGTTAAGGAATCACCTGGCACGAATGGGTATCGTTGACGTTATAACATGCAGGGCCTGTCAGGAAGATGACGAAACACTGGAGCACTACTTGTGCTACTTTTTAGCCAAGTCAGAAGCCAAACATTTAATCTGGAGATTAAACAGGAGATGGAATTTCTTAGGGGTTCTAATTGGAGGGACTTAAGGAGATACACTGAATACTAGGTTCTTAACGTAATCAAATTCAAAGGTTTCCATGGTATCGGTGGAGGCTCCCTACAGTAGAATGGGAACTCCTTATTATAGAGCGCACAACAGGCCTATGAGGCCTAAGTGTAATCCTGGACGGATTGGGATAGCTTATGACCCTCTCTTCAACCTAACCTAACCTAACCTAATTTATATTGTGAGCTCTAAATGCATTATTTGAATACGTGTTAAAGTGTGATCGATATGCGTATTACCTATCACGAGATATTGAAGCTGTTATGTAAATAGTTTGTAACTAAAACCCGCCTTTGTTACTTATTTGTTCACTTTCATAAAAATGACTTAATACGAAATTAGAAATCTGGTAAGAAGATAAAAATCAATTTTCCTAGCATATCTTCTCTTTTTATAATTTAAAAAGTACGCATGAGTGCAAGTTAAACTCGTCGTTGTAGTCCTTGTGCTGGCAAACAGTTTTCGAAAACTTACAAAAATATAACATCACAACTTAAAATATTACTTTTCTGATACTTTATTAGCAAAGGAATTCAAAATTAAATACGGCTGGACGTTTCACAGAAGTGCACATAGACGTACGGAGAAAGGGCACCATGTAACTGTATGTGCATATATTTTATTAACTTATTGGTGTTTATTTCTTTTTATTGTACATATTTTTAATGAGAATGCTCCTCAATCAAAGAAAAAATCAACATTAGCTCAGTTTTCCATCTTACAGAGTAGAACGAAGGACGGCTGCTTTCCGAAGTTGCTACACTTCCACTTTCAGTACTCACATGATCTATCAAATATTAGTGCTTGAATTTTTGTAAAGCGATTTTAATCCTTAACTGCAGATGACCGGTATTTTTTACCGGTAAGCAGTTGCAATTTGTCAATTTCGGGGGATCTTTGCTAGTTACGCATTTATACGTTTATGTACCTTTTCAATGTTCAGTGTAACTTTGTTTGCTGAAGTGTCAGTTGTGTGCAGTGTGATTTATTTAATTTACTACTATTTATATTTAGTAACCACTAAAAATTACCTGACGTCTGTCTTGCCGTAAGTATAGTTTCAGTTTGTGTTATAATTAAACTGGATAACTGTAAATTTTATTTATATTATTACTCTGTCTTTTTAATGTAGAATATAGTAATGGATGGTAGAAGTAGTCCGGGCCCTTCAAAGAGGGTTAAAATGCACCAAAAAATTTTGAGGAAGCTGTGGAATGATGGCTGGAAAAAATTGGTTCTGATATTGTGATTTAGATTCTGGTTATTGGAAAGCGACCATGACACTATATCAGAAGTAGAGGCAGAAGATGAGAACACTGGCAATCCACCCACTGATGTCGATGAAAATAGCAACTTTTTCCATGGTAAAAATCAATGTACCGAAAAAATTTGTAAGGAATGTGCTACCTGAATTTTTAACCAAATTTACCTCTTTTTCAAATGCATATTTTTCTTTTTTGTTTTTATATTTTGTATCTACCCTGCAGAACGATAAGCGTTAATAGTCTTTAAGCTACTGGTACGATTACTAGTATAGGAAGCACTAGTTCAAAAAGTGATTGAACATATACAGAAAAGTACTAGTACTTCAAGTCGTTCATTTGTAGATTGATTTGACTTGTAGAATTTCATATTACTTTTTGGTCATGTTTTAAAGCGAATTGCTAATTCGCATTTTCATTTATTTTATTTTTAATTGTTACAATTTTTAAACAAATTCAAATTTGAAACAAAGAATATTATTTGAAGACTTTGCCATCTGCATATCAGTTTATTTATACGATCATTTATGTCAGTCAGCCTCAGTTTTCTTGTGTGTTAAGGAAGTGACATTTAAAAAACTAAATAAAATTAAAAGATAATTTTAAAATTTTTTAAACGTGTTTTTTTTATTGTATTCTGATATTTTTAAGCTTAAGGTCTCGTTATTTTAGTTTAATTTTTAATTTCAATATTTTAATATGTGTTTTTTTTGTTAATATTTATGTTCATATGTAAAATCAGCGATCTTTTTTAAAATAATAAAAACTGATATATGTATTGTATGTTCATCAGTGTTTGGCATATGGTGGAGTACCAAACGTAACTCAAGTTGTACAAGGTGCTAGTGGATTGAGTGTGTCCTGAAGGAACTTTCCATTTCCTCTTATAAACTAAGAATTGATGAACCAAAATTTGCTTGTGAAGACAAAGACTTAACAAATTTCATTGGGTTTAAAAAACCAATAAACTTAGGGATTTTTTTACATATAAACCAGTTCTTAATGCAAAACTGATTGTACTAGTGTCCGACTGGAAGAAATTATACTAGTACTCATCTAGTACTAATAGTACTAGTATCCCCCTATTTTGCATCTAGTACCAATGGTACTACTAATTTTACAAACACACTCAATGTTAAGTGGAGCATTAACATGCTATAGGAAAGTTCACAGTTGGGAACTAGTACTGGTGATTTTTGTACTAGTGCAATACTAATTTGATACTAGTTCGATCTCCTGCAGGGTAAATATAGTATATTTTAAGTTTTTATAATAAAATGAATTTGTGTTGTGTTTAAATATTTTTTAGTGTCGTCTTTTTACAACCTTAAAATAATACTGAAATATGTAACTGAATATATTTTGCTTTAAAAAAACTTGTGTGGTTTTATTAAAGTCGCAAGTTTTAAAACTTTTTATAGATCTTGATATACAAGAAATATATAACAGATATATGTATATTAAACAAATTTTTCAATTGTTTTACAAGAATTTGATATATTTTATATCACCGGTAAAAATTACCGGTGGTCTGTGCTAACGTTCATATAATTTGACGTCTGTAGTTAAGGGTTAAGACGAATGTTTTTAAGATCAAAACTCTTTTACAATAAAATTTTATCGAATTTCTGATTCAAAGACACCCACGCTAAGTCTAATGCAACTCTTACCACCATTATAGGGTACACTTAGTTGTATTTTGGATTTGTGTTAATATTTGTGATTGATATGAACATGAAATGCATATATGCACGTATAAAAAATAATGTATACGGGAAAAACAAACAGGAGACACAGCAAGTAGGAGCATGTCAAACATTAAAACAGAAAATAATAATAAATAATAGAGAAATAAAACAAAAATACTAGTAGAACATCAAACAGATGGAAAAGTGGAAAAATATGAAATAAATACTGTATGACTGACTATTCTTACGTGCGAACTGAACTTATTGATTGATTTCAATCGCATTCACTCACTATCTTATTTCCACTTTCCCTTCATTCTGTCGTCAAACAAATGTTCCAAATCGAAAAGAAATCAATTCTCGCACACACTCAGGCAAAACAGCACTCGGGCCAATAGCCAGACGTACTTACGTATGTGCACACTTGCATAAGAACATATGCACATGCACACACACACACATTGCTGGCAAATACATACTGCAGCTGCATTGAGGCAAACAAAATACGACCGCATACACAACCAAAAGTTTCTACTTGTGAGACAGGTAAATCGCAACATTAAAACTCATCATCATTATCAAACAGTCATTATCGCCATCATTATCATTACATTCATCAACATTTGCCCTGTTTATCTAAAAGAAAAAAAAAAAAAAGAATACGAAAGAAAAAAACTTTTCTTCCACAACTCGGTGCCGTTGTAGTTCGAAGGAAATCAATATTTGGTGAAAAGCTGAAGTGAAAAGCAAAAGGTGAGAGCAGAAAAAATAATGTTTTCAATAATTTTCCGTTTCCAAATTCTTAAGGGAATTTTGTTGTCTACACTTCTACGAATGCAATGCATGTAATTGTTGCATTGTAGTTTGATTGAAACGTAATAAAGGAGGCCAGATTATAGCACTTGTTGTTATTCTTGCTTTTATGTTGTTGTTTTTATTATTGTTCTTTGTTCCATTGAAAACAGTTTCATGTATTTGGATTTTATCATTCACTTGTAGAATATGAAAAATAATGACATCAAAGCAAATATGTTTTCTGCCACAGCATGCACACACACACATCCAACGAACTTATATAAAGTACTGTTCATAATTGTAGCACAACTGGCATTGGAGTAGTGTAATTTTGTTATTCCAGGTAATGAGATTGAATTGAACTTTAGTTATACGGTGTTCAGATATGCAGCTTAATTGAGTTTTCCGCCATCAACGCCATTATTGAGCTCAATTAATCATATTGAACTTTAAGTAATTGCTCAATTAGCACTTAATTGAGTATAATATTGAGAAACATTTCAAATGCATCACTGCCAAAAAGTGTGTTTAATGAGTAAAACACATCTCACTGAACAAAGCGCGTAGAGACTGTGGACGGAGATGGTGCTTCTTCAATTAGTGGCAGAAAGTAATTTAATACTCTTTCTTAAATTACTTTAAGAAAAAGCATTAAAGGAGCGAATACCGCCATATTTTCCAATAGTCAGACTGCTTCAATCCCTCCTTTCCAAGCTTATTTTAGATTAGGGTCATTACAAGACCCTGGAAAATTAATTGGACTGTATGGTCCAAAGAACTACTCTTTGGGCTGCTCCTACATATTATACTTCAACCTTTGTAGGCCATAATGGCAACCGACAGAACATGAGAAAAATTAATTTTGAATTAATTAATAATTTTACATTAGAAAATTTCAGGGCCGGCAAATAAGAACTAATTTTAAGAAAACTAAAATACAAGTTGAGGAATCTGAAATCGAAATAATAAGTGACAAGATATTTTCTCTCTTGATTATAAAATTGTACATGAGTTTGAAAATAAGAACCGGAAAATAAGAACTAATTTTAAGAAAACTAAAATACAAGTTGAGGAATCTGAAATCGAAATAATAAGTGACAAGATATTTTCTCTCTTGATTATAAAATTGTATATGAGTTTGTAATACATTTCAAAATTTGCACATAAAATTGTCTTAAAGTAGTTTCGAAGGTACTCTCTTTATGTACTCCATGGTACAGTGAAATTAACTAGTTTCCAAACTAGCCGCTGTGCGTAGTCCATGGAGCACCCACTTGAAGTTCTTTTGGGGGTAATGCAAAGCTGGGACATGTGGTCCAGCCCTAGGGCATAGCAATGGCAATTGGAGTATTTCATTCATACATTTTGATTAATTTTTGGAGTAACCCTACTCCATAATGCATCTATGAAACACCTTTTTTGTAGAGAAACTATCGCTAGGAAACAAAGTTTGCGGTTGTATTGGTCACCCGGGTAAGTTTGCCATAACCATTTCTAAGTGCAATGACAAGATGAGGCAGAAGTGTTTAGAATTTTTCATGTATAAAACTGTAATTAATATTTTATGTATTTACATACATCAAGCAAACTACTTGCATACTTTCAGGAGTGTTAAATATTTTTTGTATAGTGATTTACATTTGCTCACATCTAACTGCGATCATTATTTTCCATAAGAATTTACACAGCAACAAAAACAACAGCTTTATATGCTTAAAAATGATTATCATTTCTCATTTGGTTTTATTTTACATCTCTCAATGACTTTTGTGTCGTCACCTGTAAAATGACATTTTTGTGTTTATAGAGATAAAATAAACAGAACTTCATTTTATATAAAAGGCAGCGGCATTCTCACATTCACTAAAAAATCTTTCTCTACAGAGGATCTATAATTTCCAGGCACTGTATTAATAACTGAGTCTAATTCTGCAAAACAACATCCAGTCCCTCTATTAATGTTTCATCTACGTCTATTTATATAAAAATCGTTAAATATTCCAGAATTCGAATACGAATTTTCGCACATCACTAGTATGGATGTAAATAATTAAGACAAATAATCTTTATACAATTCCCTAGCAAAAACGAAGTGAAAATATCAAAGGGAAAAACGAAGTAACAAAAAGGGGATTTTTTAATGCATTTTCATGTTATTATTCTTAATTGAATTACATAAACGAAAAGAATTGATGGGGATTTCCAAGATTGTAAATGCGTGAAAAGGAAATATATTAAAAGGGGGAAGTTATTTTTTACAGGTGTGAATATATACTTTTTTATACTCCAGTAAAAACAAACAAAAAATTTACATTTCCAACATTGTAGCAAAAAAGCACTTGCAAATTATTATGATCGTTTTGCTCGGCTAGAAAAAGTTTTGCAGATTTTGAAGAATATGTAAGTACTTTTAATGCTTGAAACAATGTGCATCTAAATCAGACTCAGCATCGTAAGACTCAGCGTAAGTATATTTGTACCTAAGCAATTTATATATTTTATTTTTTTAATTAACAGTGAGTCAGTTATGTAACTTATTGTTATTCTAATTTTCGGTATTTATTATGCAATATGTGCCATCAAAACAAAACCGGAAAGTGTAGTCGTTTAGAATATCATAACGTTCCAATTAAAGAACAATTAATCGCAAACTAAAAAATATTGACAACCAAAAACTTACTAGCAACGAGATGTTCACTTCTATTATGATTGTCGTAGTCGTGACGAAAGCAGTAAAATATGGCAACACTTGCCATACATTTAATTACCCTTATTGTGTTTGGCGTTTTACGCCTCCAAATTCGACAAAGACAAGAATCTAAAATATTATTTAATCAATTGCAAAATGTCGAATCTGAAGGCGAAAAACGCCAAACACAATAAGGGTGAATATTGAGTTCGTTTGTTTCGTCGAAAAAATACATAAATAAAAATAAAAACCAAATAAGTAAAAATTTATTTTGAAATGTTTGTTGTAAGTTCAACTTTTAGTTGAAAATAGCTTGAAGGCAAAAAAAATTTGCCCCAATTTACTCCAGAGAATCATCCATAATCGTTGGAAAGAAATCAAATTTAAAAATATATTGCAACGTGTAGTTTTAAAAATTCGTTTGTAAAATGTTTCTTAATTGTTATTTATATAGACTTCATAAAGGAACAATTATTTTCGAATAAATTCAATTGCAATTTAACAATATATACTTAACAAAATAACATGTTCTGCCACCATTAAAAACTTATTTAACCAAATAAATAAAAAGAAATTTAATTAAATATGTATTAAAAATGAAAATCAAGTTCAATTTATTGAAAAATAAAAAAAGAAATAAACAAATTATAAAGGTAAAAACTTTAAACTATAGTAATAATATAAAAAATGAGAAATAAGTAATAAAAGATATAAAAAAAAACAATTAAAAATGGTAAATTAATAATACAACAACAAATATGCATTTAAAAAAAGTATCCTTCAGTTGTTGGTCTTGCATTGATTTCATATTCATAGATCAACTACAACAGTGTATGAGTGTGGTTATATTTCAATAGACATTTACGTTTGTATTGATATGGACATGCATACATACATATAAAGGAGTAAAGTAGTGTGTTATTGAGTGAAAACCGTCACCAAGTTTTTAAATGTTTTGTAAAGTGAAGTTCATTTGTGTTTTAGTACTCACCATCAGTTACGATGGCAACGGGATGACTGTCTCTGTTTGTTGGCAGTGTTGTTGATGTTACTATCACTGCTGGTGGTGGTGACTGTATTGGTGACAGAGGAGCTTCGAAAGGATGTTGTGTTTTAGTGAAGCCATCACCGCTATCTGTTTCCTGTTCACTCTGTTCAGCTGAGGGATTTTCAGCAATAGGTGATTGGACAGGCGGCATTTGCTGCAGTTTTTTTGATTCTTGCTGCAAAGCATTTGCCAATATTTCATGATCTTTCTTGCTGTTGATGTTATGCTGAACACGTTTGTTCTTTAAATGATGTGGAGTATCGCTAAATATAATTTAAAAAAATATTATAACCAAACCATATATTTCGATTATGAACACTTACCGCCTGTGCAATTTCGGTGGTCGATTACGAAAATCATCTTCTTCATTTCCCTCTACTTGAAAGCCAACACGCCGATCGGACTGATCCTATAATTTACATACAAACGCAAATATTACTAACACAAACTTATATGTATATCTATAATCTCTTAACTCACATAATCATCATCTTCCTCATCGTTTCCTTCCTCGTCGTCATTAGCAGAGCCGGCTGTTACAATAACATTTTCTGGTTTTATGTTAACGTGTGGTGGTTGTTGAATGTGTTCACCACCTACGGATACTAAACTTTGTTGCGGAGTGGTTGTGGTCTTTGCCAACATTGACTGTGGTTGAGAATGTTGAGTTTCTTGTTTTGGTGGGTTGGTTTGTTGCATTGCTAGGTCAGCAGTAAAAGCGGCTTTAGACGCTGCTAAACTGTCCAGTGTTGTGGAATTCAAGTCTTGCCTCACCATCTGTATGTTTTTCTGTGGAAAGTAAACATTTTTACTTTTAACATTTTGTAGTTATAATGTTAATAAACTAAACAGCTATTTTAAGAGTTTATTTTATATTCGTTATAAGATTTTTAATTAAAAGCATATTCAGTTTTAACATTCGGAACAAAGTATTTATGTAGATACAATTACGATCATACATATGTATGTATGTATGTATGTATGCATCTTCAAACTGAGCTATTATATACAAACATATGAATATGCATACAACCAAAAGTTATAAACTTTTGGTTTATTTTATGCAGCAATTATTGGATAAAAATTTTTTGATAAACCCTTTTAAGACCATTTTATTTTGAATTAAGCCTAGTACTCTGTTTGAATTTGTGGAAAATGTTGCGCAACATCAGTTATTTCAGTTTCAGTTTTTTTCCTTTTTAATTGAAATTATGTTTTCCATTTTGAATGAGAAAATTTTTAGTTTCAAAAAATTATCGTACGAAATAAATAACATTCATATTATTTCACATGTTTTTCATAATTAAAACAGAGTACTAGTTTAGCAACATTTTTCCACAAATATTTCGATTGAATATTTTTTGTATGGGTTCTGTCAGAATTTCAAATGAAATTTTAAACAGAATACTTTAAGTAATAATATTGAGATTAAGGCTTATTCTTATAAAATAACTCCCAGTGTTTTTTAAACTAACTAGAATTTCTTTGCGTTCTAGACAATTAGCCTATAACTACAATAAAACCAATTGGAACAATTATAGGCATTTGTTAGACAAATCGGTTTCTCATTTACCCTGTGATCTAGGCGCTGTGACGAGGAAGGATGTTATTGATGTAAGCGTAGATTATTTCACCAAAAGCATGATCGAAGCTATTGAAATTGCAACTCCTAAAGTAAATAATGATTTAAAAGAACAAGCATTACCACCTTTCATTAAACAGTTATTAAGTATTCGCAACTTTCATCGGCGCAATTGGGTAAGGTATCGAAATACAACTGATTTTGAAATGATGAAAAACTATAATTGTATGATTCGCGGTGAAATATCAAAATTTAGTAATAAAACATGGAACACCAAAATTCAAAATTTAGATAAAGCCTCAAAACCGTTTTGGAAAATAGCTACGTGTTTGAGAAAAAAATCGTATATTTATGCCACCTTTGAAAGAAAACAGATGGAAAATTAATAGAAATTTATGCTTTTATCCAACAAATCAACTCGAAAGTCAATGACATCAATGTGCAATGGAGTGATAACGTTAAATATTTGGGTGTTTTACTAGACAAAAATTTAATATTTGAACTGCATATCAAGAAACAAATTGAAAAATTCAATTTAGCAAAAGCAATGTTATATCCTCTAATTGGGAGTAAATCATTTTTAAGTCGTGATAATAAAATAATCCTGCCTAAAGTAATTTTTCAATCTATAATTTTGTATGCTTGTCCAGTTTGGCGCGTTTGCGCAAAATCCCATATTAAAAATAATCCAAATCTGTCAAAATAAGCCATTTAAGACGATGCGTAATTTACCATGGCATTTCTCCACCAACGATCTCCACGAAGAAAATAATATAAAATTAATTATTGAAAAAATAAACTTTTTGGCTGAACGCTTCAAGATTCCTTGTAGTATGTCTAGTAAGCCACTAATTTCTGGCCTTTATTAAAGAAGATCAATTTATTTATTTAATTATAGCACCATACATACATACATATGCATATGTATTACGTATATACTTAAATGCGTATATATGACTTATAATTATACATATATGTGTGTATGAGTGTGTATGATTATTACATACATCTTTTTTGTTAATTTTATCAACGGGCTTAAGTTCGAATCCGCAAGACTGCAAACCATTTTATATTATTTTATTAATAAATGAATTTGTTCAAATTCTATTTTTATTAATTTATATTAAGATTGGAATATTAAGAATATTTTTCAATAATCATCAAACCAGCAGAACGGAGTAGTTAGTTATCAGCAGCCGATGGCTCTGGAAAAAGCCAAAGAGATACATGGAATATTGGGAATATTAATCGTCAGGGTTGGGGAATTTCGTACTAACCAAAAATGTAATAACTTAAAAATATGAATGTGATAACTTCTCATATTCAATTTTCGTTAAAATATTGGTTAAATAGTTGATATTCCTACTAACTAGCACAGAAAAATTGAACAAAGAACGCTGATGAGATGGCGTAGCGGCCTCGAAATCAGTACTGACTGATCCGTCCTGCTTGTTTGATGATTATTGAAAAATATTCTTAATATTCCAATTTTAATATAAATAATAATAAATAGAATTTGAACAAATTCATTTATTAATAAAATAATATAAAATGGTTTGCAGTCTTGCAGATTCGAACTTAAGCCCGTTGATAAAATTAACAATTTAAAAAATTATTTATTTATTATTTTGATCAATATTTCGATATGCTCTGGATGTCTTCTTCAGGATAACAATTTAAAATTAATTATAATCTTTTAACAATCAAAAAAAATTTTAAATTCTTCTGGTTTCTTGACCTCTTTTAAAGTAAAATAATTAATTTCCTGAAGAAGTCACACAAAGGAGTGACGAAATATTAAAATTAAGAACTAAATTAAAATAAAGAGACATTAAGCTTAAAAATATCAGAATGTAACAAAATTTTTAAATTATATGAAATAAAATATTTTTGTTGTTTTGTGTTTTTATATAAAATCACATTGTCGTGATTCAAATAACTATCCAGATTTTGAAAATATATCAATTTTAAATTCTGAAAATAGGTATAGATATCGCTATATGTTAGAAATGATATTTGGATCAAGCGCAATCCTCAAGCCGTTAACGAGTTATCAATATTTTAATCAAAACTTGATTGAACGCATCTCGATTACTTTCAAATTTTTTTTAAGTCATTGGTTTATGCCGCCAAATCAGCAATATTTGAAGACAATATTCAATCAAATGCCACATGCCCGCCCCGTCCACGAAATTATATACGAGTTTATAATAGAAAATCAGCCTTATTGTGTTTGGCTTTTTCGCCTTCAGATTCGACATTTTATAATAGATTAAAGAAAATGTTAGCTTTTTGTCTTTAAGCTATTACAATTTGTCGAATTTGAAGGCGTAAAACGCCAAACACAATAAGGGTGAATATTTCATTCCAACAGCGTTTCTGTCTATATTATCATTCAAAGTTCCGTACCAGCTTTAAGAAAACGCCACATACGAGTATATGGCAATGCAGGATGGGTGATGCAATCTGCCACCGAAATTGTACACAACTTTCGTTACAAATCATTTTATATTCCGTTTGACATTTTCTAAATGTATAGTTCGGGTTTCTCATTGCTCTTCCAAAACTACATGGACAATTTTGTATAAGCCGTTGGTTTTTGTCCCTTTAACTACGCGATTAATGTTTTTAGAAGGTCTGACGCATAACATGGAAATCCTTTTCATACTACTGCAGCACGCTCTAGAAGTTTTCTGTACAAGAGTAGCTAGATTTTCAATATTACAATATTGCTTATGTATTACTATTATGCAAGTGTTCCTTGTTCTCTCATATATTATATTTCCTTTATTTAGAATATCAGAG
Source organism: Linnaemya tessellans (assembly GCA_951800035.1). Lineage (NCBI taxonomy): Eukaryota > Metazoa > Arthropoda > Insecta > Diptera > Tachinidae > Linnaemya > Linnaemya tessellans. Next base: position 108,603,410 of record OX637532.1, on the reverse strand, counting down.
TAGCTGTATAGATAACTGAATGTTGACACGTATTGTCAAATGTCTGCAAGTTGAATTTCGTGGAATTAATTCATAAAACCTAGAGCTTTATGTATTTAGTAAATAATCATTTGTTATGTCCAAATGTTGTAGTAACAGCGTAACCAACTATTGTTGTTTAGTCGTATCATACGAGCCACATCAAGTACTGATGGTTTCTTTTTAAATCCTGCTGTTAAATGTTTTTACGGTCTCGAAAATCTTCAAATTTTTATTAAAAAAATCTAACTTTTAAGAATGAGGACCAATAAATAACACCGGCACACAAAAAAAAAAGTTGTCTGTACACCGGGCACAACCCATATACCGGCATGTTTTTTGACCCGCTGAATACGAATTTGAAGTCCGTTTAGGCCGTCCAGCCTTCAGTTTCGAGTAAAATGGAAAAAAACCCCAAAAATAGCGAAAATTCGATATTTTGGCAAGAAAAAAAATTTGAGAATCTAAGAAAAGCATGATTATTATGTATTTTGATCTGCCAAATACTAATTTTGATTGTACCTTAATCATAAGCTGTTTTAAATCGAAAAAAATTGGGAAAAATCCTTAAAAAACCGCAAAAATCGCGTATAAAAAATTTGTGGACGCGGATTGACAAAAATTTTGATGTCATTCAATCTTTTTGATCTGATTTTGCAATAAATTTGGCCAATAATGCCCTCAAACATTCATAAAACGACAAAAAATTGATAAAATAGCAGAAAATTGCTGCTGAAAAAATAGAAAAAAATCTTTTAAACACAATTAAATAAACTTCTTGTATTTTTAATCTATAAAATACAAGATAAAAATCTGAAAATGCATAAAAATTGTAAAATCTAGAAAAATGACGTATAAACAGAATAAGAAGAATGATTTTTCCAACTTTTAAACTGTTTTCCGGTGGTATCGAACTCTTTTATTTTCAAATGATCTACGAAGTGGATTTCTCTTTCGTTTCTTATCTTCTTTTGGGATATCTCTTGGGATATCTCACAAATTTTTTATACCAAGATAAACCCAATTTTTCGCGATTTTTGCGGATTTTTCCCAATTTTTTTCGATTTAAAACAGCTTATGATTAAGGTACAATCAAAATTAGTATTTGACAGATCAAAATACATAATAATCATGTTTTTCTTAGATTCTCAAATTTTTTTTCTTGCCAACATATCGAATTTTCGCTATTTTTGGGTTTTTTTTTGCAATTTACTCGAAACTGAAGGCTGGACGACCTAAACGGACTTCAAATTCGTATTCAGCGGTTCAAAAAACATGCCGGTATATGGGTGGCGCCCGGTGTACAGACAACTTTTTTTTTTGTGTGCCGGTGTAATTAAATTCTATCAAATTTTAATTTCCCAGGTATATCCGTTCTCCTACAACAATTACCTTCAACTCTTATGGGAAATGTGCACAATGTATGGTTACACGTAATTCCCTTTGGAATGCACTTGAGAATAGCCCATTCCTAATCATGGTAACATATAGCGACGTTAATGTTTGTACTGGGAATATTTTAAGAAATTTATCTTCTATGAGAAAAGTTTTGAGTTAAAAACAAATAAACACCACAGCGCCAAAACAAAAGTACGTGTTTCTGTTGTGTGGGATTGTTTTGTGTTATAATGAAATTCTGATTTATACTTCTAGCGCAGCCAATAATCTTTTTTCAAATTCCAAAAAATTCATGTCGCTTTTAATCAATAGCAGCTCTACTTTAACAGATTCCCCACACTCTGCCATACCAGGTTGTAATCTTAGATACACGTTTTTCAACACATTCAGACTTTAAATGTGACTCAGCTTTTTGTTAAAGTACAACTGAGGTCGCTTTTGTTGCTTTCTCTACTTGTCATCATTTGCAAACCATCATTTCCCTGTTAGTAAAAAATCACGTTGCTAATGAACGAATAACTGGCAATACCATTCAGTGCAATTCATTTTGTCAAACATTGGCGTAAGGAATGACACTTCACTATTTTACTTTACAACGCTTTGATATTATTGCCTGTTTTTGTAAAAAGAATAAAAGTTTTCGTTTGTGTATTTATATTGAAGCAACAATAAAAAAACTGAAAATTTGTTTTTGTTTCAATTTAAATACCCGAACGAAAATTTTTATTCTTTAGGTTTTCAATTTCCCAAGTGCTTCTACGTATCGGGAATCGGGGGTTTATTAATCACTCGGAATATTGTTAAATAAAATTAAAATAAAAAATTTCTTTGACACATAAACTGTATGTGAACAAATGTGTTGAAGTTTCAAATAGAAATATATTCTATAGTTTGTTTTGCAAATTCTAGTTTTTTTTTACAAATTCAAGTGCATTTTTTTATTGCTGAACTTTTTAAAGTTTATATGTCTATTATAAAATTTTTATTTGGCATATTGTCATAATTCTATTTTAAATGAAATTTATTTGTTGATGGTTAAGCAATGCCTATATGCACTTCAGTGGTGCTTTACCAAATCATCAGTAGACTTTAACCATCGTTTTGAAAAGTTCTCAGATGGTTTTCGAAAGTATGTGCATGAGATAAAAGGTCTTTAACTTTTCAAAACTATGGTTAAAGTCTACTCATGATTTGGTAAAGTACCACTGAAGTGCATATAGGCATTGCTTAACCATCAACAAATAAATTGTGTTTATATTTCTAATTTAAATTATTAATACGATTACATACATAAAATAAAATATATCCGTTTAGTTAATAAGAATTCAAATACCTATCAGAAAATAAATAACCCCCAAAAATAATTTAGAAAATATTAGCTTTGTTTTCGGTACAGTTATCTTCAAACAGTGACATCTAATTTTGTCAAAACCTTTGCTTTTTATATGTAATTATAAAAAAATACACTCGGTTGCAATCTTTGTTAGTTTCTAATTTTCTGTATTCCCGACAAAAAATCCCGCTAATCGGCAAACAAAATGTCAAGATGGGCACTGAATCTGGAATAGCTGGAAGGAAATGTGAGAACGCCAGTATTTGGCAGGTCGTCTTCAGGGTGACCACAAAAAGAATTAAATGAAGCTAGTAAAATAACACTAAGGAATTAATCACATGCCTGAATATATTTTTCCAAGTAGCAACTGGCGCAAACCGCATAAATATTGAAACTTTCAAAGGAATATTCACTACAGAAATGCACCCGCAATTCAACAACTGGCCTGATATAAGCGGTATATCTTGCCTCTTGGGCAATTGTTCGAAGAAGTTGGTGGGGCCGGAAATAAGCGTTGCAACTGCATCATACGAACTATTCGAAGAAATTCTGAACAAGCGATACAAATGCGGAGCAGTGATTTAACTACGGGAGTCAGACAAGGATGAGGCTAAAAGATCTTGACTGCATTGATGACGTACATATAAATTTTAAAGCAACAGCGGTATACGGAACAATCTCAAACAAGATCAAGAGTGCGTGAACCTTGTAATCAATAGATTTAAAACCAAACTCCACCCCGCTAATCTTAGACAATCCAATACTAAACGAAGTGATAGAATTTATTTATCTCAGTATTAAACGCGGCCTCCGAAATAGATAAACAAAATAATCGAATAAAACAAGCATACAAGCAGCCTTAAGAGATAAAAAATCTGCCCTGCGAAATCAGCAAAGATTAAACGTACCGCGGAAATACTTATATTCAACTCAAATGTAAAATATGTATTGCTTTATATGTGCGAAACATGGAGTAGATGCCTCTTTTGCATCTTGTGAATCTGTGGCCCAAATATAACCTCAAGGGAACACTACGATCAAAGCCCAATCGATGATGAAATTAAAGAAGAGGAAATGACAACAGATAGGATAAGGAACCCGTAAGATATATTGGATTCCATTCAAGAGTTTCTCTTGAATGGAATAAAAAAGGAACCCAACGCGCACTGGTTTAAATTAAAAAAGTTAAAGTTGGCTACATCGGCTATTAAAAATTTTGTGTGGGTTGTAACTCTCATATATGCTGACCGATTTGTAAAACTGTAAGTGGATTAGATTTCGGTGGACAAAACAAAAAAAATGCTGTGACATATCCTTTTAGAGCGTAAGACATTTCACTTCCAAATTCAAACTTTTAATTTTCTGTCAAATTCAAATTTGTTATCTGAATTTTTTTTGCGTTTCATTTTAAATTATTTTACTGAGCATCTGAGTTTAACTAAGAAAACACACCGAATAAAGCTTCGCAATATTTTTAGCCGTTAAGTGAAAAAGAAGGTCTAAATGCAAAACTTTGAAAATTTACTAAAAATTAACTACATTCGTGGGGTAAAAAATTACCTCACGAATGTAGTTAAGGGTTAACAAATTCTGTTCATTATATCGAGGTTTAACTGTTTCAATAAAATGCATGAATTTAAATATCAACAAAAAGATTTAAATTTAATGCTTTTTTAAATGTTCTCAATAAATAAGTCCAAAAAATATATTGAATATTAAAAACGCATAAATTTTGTTTAAAAAAACATTGATTTACTTATTTCATTAAAACAGACGACACCCACATGAATATATTTATATGTTTGTGTGTGTGCGTGTGTGTGTAAGTTTTATTTGCAGGTCATATCATAATATTGTTGAGATCAGATTTATTATAACAAATACTTTCATAGTAGGCATTATAATACCACAATAACAGTAATTTCATGTCTGCACATATTTGGGGGATTCACACTGCAGTCATAATACAATAGCACGGAAAATATGACTAGTGTGAACAACCCGCCATAACTTAGTCTACTCTTCCAAACATCGATCAGCTGATAAGAAAACAACACATTTGTAATTAGATGTTATCAAAACAAAAGAAAGTTAAGACAATTGTAATAAAGTTGTTTAAAAATGTCAAAAATAAGTGAAAAAAGTAAACTACACAAGAATCTCTAAATGAATTTCGCATGCATAAACTAAAACTGCTGCTGCCTTGACATGAGCTTGATGTGGCTGCCAGTTACAGAAGTTAACCGAGACAAATTGTTCACTTGTATGTACTCAGATTTCGCAATTAATTCTCCTTTGCTCATTTTTATGTCATACAAATGTGATTTAATGTACAGACATTGAGGTAAGAATTATTTTTTAGCCGTCTCGAATAAAGAGTTTCTACATTTCGAGTCGAGCTGTAGAGTTATTTTATGACAAAACAAAAACATACCTGAAAAAGTGCTATTATTTTATGACTTTCTTGTAGGCAGCACAACAATTTTTTTAAAGTGGTCTAAAATATTATAACTTTATGACAACATGATTAAATAGCACGCAACGTGAAAACCTCTAATGTAATTCACACTGCGATTCTTGCAAAACGTTTGCTAAGAGAAAACGCTTCTTATGATGGTTAGTGTACTTTGAATTCGTACATTAAGAAAATATAATATAAGAAGTATGTCGATCATGTCAATTTGTTCTGAATACAATCTTGCAATCATTTTCTAATCGGCAGTTTAGATTGAAATCCAGAAAATAGTTTGAAAAATTTGGTCTTTGATAGAAAATATTCTATCAAAGAAAAAAATGGTCTGGTTTAAGAAAAGGGAAGAAAAAAGCTAATAAATGAAATGGTAGGCAACATTGGTTTTTAACATGCGTTAACATCATGTTCGATCTTGTTCCTTGGAATCGTCTATGATTCTTTTTAAACACAACATTACGAACCTTAGATAGATAATCATTTTGAATTTAAAATAGAAAAAAAAATTCGGATAACATTTGCATTAAAAATATTCAATTATATTTCATATTTTAAGCTAATTGCAATAAATAGTGGGGTATTTTGTAACATCGCACAGAGTAGTATTTGAGCCAAAAAACTAACCAAAAAGGCAAAACTGAATTTAAAGCAATCTTAAGAACGTTTTACATCATATTGTATATTTTAAAGTTGCGATTTGTACCTCTGAGACTGCTGAAGTCAGCAAAGCGAAGATAATTACATGGGTTTTAAATATTTTTGTTTCTAGATGTTCATATTTCTTTTTTTTTTTTTACTCGGAGCAGCACTCAGGGGATGACCCCTACATATGCAGTGCATTGTGCCGGAACTAGAAAGGAGGAAATAGTATTGAGATGACAGGTGAAGAAAGATGAGAAGGTAGAAAATTTGTTTGTAGCTATTTCAGCTTTTTGCTTTGCCAGCTAATTTTTGATACAAGGCCGACGAAGGAGAGTGCTGTTCCTCTGCACTTTTAGTACATGATTGTGTCAGTCGCTGTCCAGTGATCAGTGCTATGTCTTCATCACTAAAACATGCTGACAACAACAATACTAATTCTGATCAGAAGAATTCAACACAATATTCATGACTGAGCGCGGGGTTGATCTCAGGACGCTCCGCTTCATAGTCTTGGTGTTAAGTACTTCAGCCAACAGTTTGTTTTGTGGCTAAACGAATAAAGGTTTAACATTGATCTTTTTCGCTGCAAGATTTGACCAAACGCTATTTTCAATACAAATAAAAATATTAATATTGACACAATTCGTAAAAAATTAAAAAAAAAATTGACACTCTTTTTGCACAAACAGTTGTTTAAAAGTGAAAGCATTTCTAGGAATTATGATTAATACCGCAATAAAATTTAGAATCTCTAATTTTAGAGCAAGAAAAAATGTGCGCAAGTTTGCGCCATTATTTTTTAAGATTTTTTTTTACTTTCATTTTCTCTATTATTGCTCATTAGACACAAAATAATTTGCTAACTTCGAGACACAAGATGGAACAAGTTTACACAAGATTACAATTGTTCCAAATAGTAAAGGAATAAGCCCTTGAGATTCTATGAATTATTCGAGGAAATTCAGCAAAACTGATACAAATCGACATGCTGTTGGCTGAAGTAGTAGAACACGAGACTATGAAGCGGAGGGTCGTGAGTTCGAGCCCGCGCTGAGTCATGACATATTCTGCTGAACAGCATTAGTGTGAGATTGTGTTAGTTGTTGCCAGCCTGTTTCAATGATGAAGGCATAGTCACTGATCACTGAACATAATTGGCAGCGACTGAAACTATCATGTACTAAAAGCAGAGCAACAGTACTCTCCCCCGTCGGCCGTGTAGCAAAAATTAACCGGCGAAGTAAAAGGTTAAAATAGCTACAAAAAATCTGTATATCTTCTCATCTTTCCTAATCTGTCCCCTCAATACTATCCCCTCGTTTTCGTGCGCAATGCATTGCATATATAGGGGGTCATCCCCTGAGTGCTGGTCCTAGATAATAAAAAAAATCAACATGTCTGCTGCAGTATGCAAAGAGCACGAATGAATGAAAACCATTTTTCATCAGACACTATTACACTGCTTCTTCTTATGACGAGATGCATATTATTATTTTTATTATTTTAAATATTAAATAATATAAAATTAAATTCTTCTGGTTTCTTGACCTCTTTTTAATTATTATTATATTCCGATATTTTTAAGCTTAAGGTCTCTTTATTTCGTCACACAAGGGAGTGACGAAATATTGAAATTAAAACTTAAATTAAAATAAATAGACCTTAAGCGTAAAAATATTAGAATATAATAATAATATTAAATAAATATAATAAATCAATATACACACAGTCTTCTAATAATGAGTTTAAGCCTTTAAAATCAACATTTGTTGTTTGAGTTTTACGATTCATAGAAAAATTTGCAAAATGTTAAGTTTCTTTTATTTTTTTTTGCACTTTGAAAATGAAAAATTTTACGAATTGAGTTTTAAATGACTTCAAAAAAGTAGCACAGAAAAAAAACATGTATTTGGCCAACTTAACCCGAATTTCCCAGTGCATCTTCTGATGTTCGGAGAAGCCGTTTTCAAGTTATGACAAAATATATTAGAGTGATCAACCGATTTAAGGGGGAACACTTCTCTAAAATAAAATACTTATGTGATAAGAAAAACGGAAAACGGATTTGAATATACTCCGCATACTTTTATTTCTGGGATAGGCCACAAATATTTGTGTATTTTTTTGGGGAGAATGGGATAGTTTCAAAATCTGCCACTAGATTTCTATATCAAATACTCTGTAATGCGATGCAAAAGGAACTGCTTTCGCATTTCAATGTAACTAGCATACAAATGCGTTCAGTTCGTTCATTCGCATCACATTACAGAATAATTCCCCAGGTTTCAAAACTATGGAAAATTTTCAAAAATTTTTTGGTCAAAACACAACTCTGCATAAATATTTCCACTATTACATCAATCATAAGGGATAATTTCTTTCCGAAGAAATTGGAATTGGAATCCGAAGAATATTAAACTGTAAGATTTTCAAAATAACTCTTTTCAACACTCCGAAATTAGCTGTTGTTATTTCCACAGACTTACCTCTTCTGTTAATGTGTCCAAATTTGATGACAAGCCTGGGGCTTCATCTGTACGATTTTTGGCCAAGAGCTTCTTGGCCTTGTCTCTCAATTCTTTGGGATGTGGGGTATTTTGACGCATAAATGGTGTTTCTTTATCTTGAGTTGGTATATCGGCATTAAATTTAACGGAATGTGTCCTTGAAGCTTCTCGTTCTTCCCAACCATCGGACTCTGATTCTTGTTCACGTGCTAATGATAACGAATAGAAGAGAGAAAACAGAAGTGAAGGCCATTAGAAATGTTTTCTTCATAAAATAAAATAAAATCAATTAGGCATGTATGTATATACTCGTATGTATCTATTAAGCGCAAAATGTTAAACATATTTATATACAAATTTCAAATATTAACATTCAATTAAGATAACTAAACATGCAAATATTATATTCGTATTATTTATTTATAAGATATTAAGTAGCATGTACGTGCAGTATAATTTCAAAAGTGTACAATAATGACATTAAATGAACTTAAGTCTGATCTAATTTTAGTTGTTAAAGTTATTCATGAACTACATAATTTTGACTTATCTGCTTAGTTCGAAATAAAATACAAGTTTAACTAAAACTGAAACTTTAGTTGAAACTTAATTTTCTCATAATTTTATTATTTTACTTTTTCCTTAAATTTCAGATAAAATATACGGCTTCATCGCTGAGCTTCAGGGCATTCTCCTGTTGTTACAGTGAATGATGTCCCAACATTGGCACATTTATAATGGTGATCAATAACATTTGACTAGTACTGAATTTACAAGTGAGCGTTAACAGTAGTGATACGTTTTTGAAGTCGTTTTGACGTCACGTCTCCACACATTTTATACTACATTAAAGGCAAAGTTATTACAAAATGCAGGGGAATAACGCCAAATGCAATAAGACTAATCGTTTGTTTATTAGATGCAAGGTTCTATAAAATTATTAGCTTTAAACAAAATTTTATTTTTACATAACAAATTTTACCCATCACGTAAAAAGGAGCGATTTTAATACACATGACGGGAAAGTTTTCTCATTCCGTCAAATTCAGTCAAAGCTACTACTTGGCAGCTGTCAAGAAGTTGACTATGAATGGAAATTAATTTCAAGCGGGTTCCTAAAATTAGGTTGTATGGTAATCACTTTTAAATTGTAAATAGTTCTATAAATATTTAAAAAACAAAAAAACATTTTTTATTTTTATATTTTCAAATGCTTTTATACAAAATTGTTTTCATATATTTCGAATGTTTCGGTCAAAGCTTTGAGAACGTTCTCGATATATAATAGTAGATTCCAGCTGGTTGATATGAGTTCCATATTGACAGTTGGTACTCAACATATCAAAGTGAAGTAAAATAATTGATTTCCGCTGAGCTTTAACGCTGAAATGCCATACCTAAACAAAAGCGGCAACGTTATGTCAAAACGATTAAAACAGGGTTATAAAACAAACAACCCTGATTATTTTAACAGCTGGACGGACGACACTTGTGATTTTTCTATTGAAATTTTGTACAAATTACAAACGTGCATTCATATGTATATATATAATCATATTGGAAATATTTTTTTACCTCCATTTTCTAATACGAAGTGCACAAATTTTTTCTTTTATTATTTATTTCACTTTCGTATACTTTTGCTTTTTTTTTGTTTACAATTGTTTTCTTTTGCAACTAACTTCATTGTGAAACGCTCTGTCAAAATCGGATTTTCCAATAGCAAAGCGTTGCCGTTGCGTTGCCGCCGCGTTATTTCGGTATGCTCCATACAAAATAATACAAAAAAACGCTTGCCGCTTTTGTTTAGGGATGGCAGTAAGAATAAATGCAATAATAAATGCTTTATTGTATTGTAAACAAACAAATAAATGAAAATTTTCTAATAAATCACCTAATAAACATAAATAGTCTTCGGTATGTAAACCGTAAATATGATGTTTTCTTATGAACCAGGCCGCAGGAAATTCTAACAAAAAGAAAAGAAAAAAGAAACAAAAAAAAACACAAAAAAACAAACAAGTAACAACGTTGTATTCGACCGGGTCGAATCTTAAATACCCTTCAAATATTTAGTAAGTAAATTTAAAATGTTTAACTTGGTGGGACAGAGTTCCTTTAAGAGATCTCTGTACCCAATTTTAAATCTCTATTTTGATAGAGTCATTCCGGGAAGGGCCGTGGGCAAGGCGTTTCATCTCTGCAATATCAGAGATCACCTCAGATTCTTATAGGCTTAAGGAATACGAATTGTTCAATATATACACAATTCAATTTTACGTTTTCAAATGTACGGGCATTGCTATATCGTTCAGACTTCATTGCTGATCAAGAATATATATATATATATATATATATATATATATATATATACATATAGTATATATAAATATATATATATATATATATATATATATATATATATATGTGTATATATATATATATATATATATATATATATATATATATATATATATATTCTCTTTGGAGGGTATTAAAACTGTATTTTGGCAGGGTCGCTGTGGCAAGGGCTGTGGGGGAGTCATTTCACCTTTTCCATAAAACTCTAAAAATAAATGTTTGGGATAGTTGTATACAAAATAAAAAAAAAAATTTTATAGGGTCATTTAGGTGCTAAAGGGGGAGGAGGGGGTAGAACAGGTTACGTCTCAGCTTCGTCATTAAAGATTAAAAATGTTATTTTTAAGGAATGTAGGCTTGAGTAAAACAATTTGTTAATTTTCTAAAATTTTTGCATATATATAATAACGCCCACTAAAGGGGACGGTGCCCAAAAATTAATTTTCTTGATTTTATGGCTCCAAGTTTAACGCGTTGGACCTTCTTTGACATAAAAATATATCAATTGCTTAACAAAATTACAAAAAAACTTTAGAAATTAATTTGTTTTTTAGAGGTTAGTTTAGTTCTTCTTAGGGAAACTTTTTTCCCACTTGCCCGATTTAGCCCATTTCCGAACTTATCCAGTGCTATCCTTCAAGATATATTTATACCAAATTTCAAGAGTCTGGCTCTTTTCGTTTGGACTGAATTGTGATTTCCGCAGACGGACGGACGGACATGCTCAGATCGTCTTAGATTTCATCACTGATCAAGAATATATATACTTTATGGGATCTCAGATGGATATTTCGCTGCGTTACAAACGGAATGACAAAGTGAATATACCTTCCAATTCTTTTCTGGAGGGTATAAAAACATAAAACAAAAACAAAAAAACAGTGCGTCTAAAATCAGGACCAAAGTGGCAGAAGTAAATGTCATCTAAAATTTTGCATTTATTGCAATTTCTTGACATTCTACGTCAAAATCATTTCACATTGCCAGAAGCAGTGATCACATTAAAAAAATACCAAGCTAAATCTCTTTAAAAATTACCTAAGAGCTAAAAGAAATTATGAATTTAAAGCCAAAAAAAGAAAGGTAGACTTGTTGACTATTTTTGGGGTATTTTTGATAATTAAAACAGGATATATGTATGTACATAGACCCGTGTATATATTCAGATTAATATATATTTTTATTATTTTACTTATTGCTTTTTGTTTGCTAAGTGGTCAAGTATGCCTGCATTTCATTGGTTCTTATACCAAATCATCAGTAGACTTTAACCTAATTCCAATATAACAAAACCTCTCAGCTTCTACATAAACTCCCAAAAATTAATTGAGAATTACACAAGCAAAACCATAGGATTTGAAATTCAAGAAAACTCAACAAGCAAATTTTATTCGATATAAATCTATTTTGTTTTTCCACCTTAAATTAAAATTAATTGAAATTAAGTATGTCGAATAAACGATTTTAAAAACAAAAAATAAATATATGCGGGTCCGTTTTGTAAAACGAATCCACTTTTTTCGTATTTCCGAATTAGAATTCACACAATTTTATTCGTTTTAAAAACGAATAAACAAACCTGCTCGAAAGTAAATAAAATGCACTTTTATTCTAATAAATAACTGAATAAACAGGAAAAAACAAACAGCATTCAAAAATTGGATGTCTTCTTTTATTAATTTTATAGAAATCACATTCATTTTAATCATTTAGGCATAACAAATTCATTTTATAAAAACTCTTACATTTTTTCATATTTTTGCTCCAAGTATGAAGAAAAATGTTTGGAAGAATAAAAAACTTTTACCGGTCAAGTTTTTAGAGACGTGAAACAAAAATCACTTTTGATCACTTTTTTTTATTTTTTCACTCATAGGATTTGACCTTAATTGCCTTCTGAATGTGTTTAACTCATGTATTTTACGTTTTTTAATATTGTTATAACTTAATATAAATGCTCCGGGCATTTTAAAAACTTTCATTTTTAATTAAAAAATACTCTTTCTTTCAATTAACAGCTGATTATGACATTCAAATTTTGTATTCGAAATTAATTTTGTATGCAACCAAATCGACAAATTTGTAGAACACCAAATAGTCATTTACTCGTTTTTAAAAACTTCTCGTTTTTTTAAACGATTCGGTTTACAGAACAGAATAAATAAAGATAAATGAAAGAAATTTTAACTTTTATTGGTGATAAAAACTGATCTTGGTTGTGTTCTATTTGTGTTTTATTAATTTTATTTAAAATTCTTGCATATTATACAAATCACTGAGAAAAATTAAACAAAAGGGAATTCTAAAAATTTGCTGTGAATGTCATTTTGTCACAAGTGCGATGAATATAAAAGAGATCCCAACAATTTTGTGGCGATATAACTCAAAGTAGAAGGCATCCAAAAGTTTAAGGAGCAGTTATTTAACAAGTTGAAACCGAATTTCAATTAAATAAAAATTTGTAAATGAAAAACTGTGTAATAAATTTTGTTTTCGTAACCATAAATTGCTTCGATTTGTTTTCTTTGTAGTTTCAAAAATAGTTTTTATGCAACATAAAGAACACATCGTAAAGAAGTGGAGCAAAGTAGAGCATGATACGCATAATAGTCTACCAAATCATAAAAACAAAAGAGACAGATGCGAGCAAAACATGTAAAAAAGGACAGAAATGGGAGTGGAATGTTAGAAATCAAGGGGGTGATAGGAGCAAATAAGTTCACAATATGTTAGAGACTAAAGTTGAAAGTGCTCATGGTAACACACGCTTGTTGTCCACATTCTACAAAACGGCACAGTGGCACGGACGTCTAGTCTACAGCACTTGTATGATTCTATTTTAGGTTTTGGCTTTGAAATGTTGCACCAGCTCCGACGTCACAGTAACTAGAAATTTCTCTAAGCAATCAACTGAACTTTTAGCATTTTCGCACTTACTAACTTATATTAGAAAAGTTTACGATGCACAAAAAGTCAACAAACTACAACTCATTAACTTCTCAGGTGCAGTGCTGGTTAGCATTTCTGTTAACAAACAATGGATGGCACCTGCTTATGCAATGCATTATACCGGAACTAGAAAAAAGGTGGGATACTGTTTATCCATTATTATTCATTATTGAAAAAAGTCTATTATTCGCTATGGTTTGCCGAAAGATTAAACATCTTAAGAGTTTGAAATGGAATTATGGAAATCAATTATATTGCAAATATCATCAAATTTCTTATAAACAAAAACCCTTTAGTGCTTTTTCTTTGTTACGTGGTCAAGTATGTCTGTATGCCTGCATTTCATTGGTTCTTACACCAAATCATCAATCAGTAGACTTCAACCTGATTCCAAAATAACAAAACCTCTCAGCTTATACATAAACTCCCAAAAATGAATTGAGAATTACACAAGCAAAACCATAGGATTTGAAATTCAAGAAAACACAACAAACAAATTTTATTCGATATAAATCTATTTCGTTTTTCCACCTTCATACAATTAGTCTGCCTTTGGAAAACAATAAAAGTATATAAAAAAGGTACAATGAAAAAAAAAATATACACACAGCGTGACCGTTGAGAAATTTCGAAAAGTGGTACAAAAAGGGGATTTAAAAAATAAAAGTGGCACGAAAAAGGGGATTTTTTTAAAAAAAAGGGGCAACTATTTAAAATCCAAAAATTCAAAGTAAAAATAAGATTTTAAGTTTATTTTATTCTTTTTATTAAAGAATAACTTTTGTTAATATATAATATCTAAAAACGAAACGAAAACATTCACAAAAAAGTTAATTGTTATTACAACTTTTATAAAGTTTTATTTAAAATTTATACATAAAAAACAATATAACAAATCAATAATATATAATTCTATACCAGATATCAACAGATATGATGGTATAACAAAAGTAGCAGATTTAGCACATTTTAAAAAAGTGGCACTAAAAGTACTAAAAGTAGCAAGAAGGTCAGAAAAGTAGCAAAGTGATACTTTAGTAGCACAGACGGTCACGCTGTATACACAAAACTTTTCTAAAATTGTTTATTCGACATATTGTCTCAATTAAATTAGTGCTTTTTAGAAAAACAAAATAGATTTATATAGAATAAAATTTGTTTGTTGTGTTTTCTTGAATTTCAAATCCTATGGTTTTGCTTGTGTAATTCTCAATTCATTTTTGGGAGTTTATGTATAAGCTGAGAGGTTTTGTTATTTTGGAATCAGGTTGAAGTCTACTGATGATTTGGTGTAAGAACCATGAAATGCAGGCATATAGACATACTTGACCACATAACAAACAAAAAGCACTAATTTAATTGAGACAATATGTCGAATAAACGATTTTAAAAACAAAACCCCTTTATTTTAACATTCAAAGAAACCCCTAAAATTTATTTACAAAATTTTTCATTTTATAATAAATCAAGCAGTCAACACAAATTGTGTTTAAGGGACGACGAACGAAGGATATCGAAATCTGTAATTACCCGCTGTTTCTATTCCTATGAGAAAGAGGACTAACAAAACGGTAATAACCGTAGTTATCCATGAGTACTGATCATGGCAATGCAGCGATTTCCGAGAACTTCCTTTTTCTATTCTGTTGTGTATCTAGGAAAATGAAGTAAATGTTAATTTTACTTTGTTCCTTGGTATACTGATATTTTAAAATCTTAGACTGACCACCATTTTTGACTTAAGAGCGAAATATATTTGAATAAAATATTTATGTCGTTTTCTTAATAATATCTTAAAAAGAAAGTATTTTTTTTTTAAATATTAATATTTATATACTTTATATGTAAAAAATTTCAGGTAACCGTCCGAACGTTTGGGTTCGGCTGCAGAGTTCGGTAAAAATTATGTTCGGTGGTCGGAATTTTTACCAAACACCGAACTTTTATTTTTATTATATTAAATATTTATTTTCGCGGTATTAATATGAAGATATAAAACGACTACTAAGTATCAGAAGTCGTTACAAAATACAACGAAAAAAAAACGGGACGGTTAAATGCTATTTCGGCAAAAGATTCTATTATATATTTACAGCAAGAGGTCACATTTCTCACACATACATAAGTGGTCTTATGAATCCGTTAAACATATATACATATATATATATATATATATATATATATATATATATATTTAAATAAATATATGTAAAAAAGTGCTATTGGTAAAATAAATTTGAGTTCGGCCGGACTCTAAAAACTATACATTTCATACGTATAGGAATAAAAGTCGGCAACATTGATTTGTCCAATTAGGGGTTAGCCATCTTACGAAATGCCCTACAAGAGGACTGCTGCACATTTGACCAAAATCAAATATTTTAAAAACACAAAAGAATTTTTAATAAGATCTGTTGTAACTGAAAAATAGCATAGTCTGCATTTGCATATGCATTGCAGACTTATGCTATTAATCCTGTTAATCAAAATATTTTGATTAACGGGAGAAAAAAATCCAAAAGACAATCATAGAAATTCCATATCCAAAAGACTATTGAAGCAGTCGCATATACTCATTAAAATTTGAACAAGGCCAGCGGGTTCGTTATTGGCTATTACGTTGAGGAGGAGGAAAGCAATAGAAGCTCTGAAGGCGTATACCAACATAATTATCTGTGTATCTGGCGAACAAAACATAACTGATGTTAAGCATCGATTGTACCTTTATTGCAGCACTAGTTCAAAAATAGACTAAGTCAAACCACGAATGAGGTAAACACGCACACAATGAAATATAATCAATAAAATTATGTTGAATGAATTCAAGTTATGATGATACTCGTACTATAAAAAAGCAATTTTAAATGCAAACAAGTCATTAGACAGACATCTTATTTCTGAGCCGACCAGTCAGTGAATCAGCCCCAAACAATCCCTCCCTTCGTCTGTTCTTTATTTCGCTGAAAACAAATATTATTAAAATTGTTACCCCACTTGGTTGTGAAGAAATTCAAGTTTATTTATTTATTATTATTATTTGTTCTTTTTTCCATTCAGCTTTTTCACACATGAAAAACTTTAAATTCACACACTAAAAATATTCCAAGTTATTTTAGTAGATGCGATTGTGAATAGAGAATTCAAAACTGGAAGTTGTAGTACAAGTTCATAGTGTTTGGCAGTCTGAGTTATTATTTTTACAGTGGAATTCGTTTTAACGACATGAGAGTTAAATCTTTGAATTGCGTCATATTTTATTTATTTTGCCTTAAAAGCAGTTGTTTAGTACCATGTATTTTACTGTGTGTTGACTGTAGACAAACTCGTAGATTAAGTGGCGTATTGGAATTTGTTGGCAAAGTGTGTAGGGACGTGTAGGGAAGCGTAGTTTTGCAAATTCAGTGTTACGAGGTCACTCTATATTCATCCCCCATTTTGTTTGCTGCCGCTTTTACGTTCATTTCACTTGTGTTTATGAAAATTATCCAATTTAAAAGTACATATTAAAAAAATAAATAAATATAAAACATCTATGCCGTTTTTATAATTTGTTATTTTTCATTTTGCTGTGTTGTTGTTGTTTCTACAATAAATTGTAAATGGTTGAATTAAATATTTAGACTGACATGTCGAGACTCTTAATACAAGTTATAATTAAATTTAAATATTTGTTTTTATAAGCACATCTGTGTACATGTGAGTTTGAGGTTTGTTTTTATTTTCATTACAAAATTATTATTCTCTTAGTTAATTATGAACGTATTCGCCGAGTGTGTTTTTTTAGTATTAAAAAATTAAACTTGACCTTGACAGTAAAAATGACAAGTCGTAAATAAAAGCGAAACCTTTACAAGATGTTCCACATGCTTTTAAGAAGAGGATAGATATACTTAAAAGTATAAAACTGCATAAGTGAATTCGGTGCACTACCTGTAAACAGACAATATAATGACGTAGTTTTTCATTTGCACAATAATATTGCCTAATTTTTATTGCACTAGCAGGAATAGATAGAATTGATTGTGTATCAACATGGAAATGGCACACTGCTGTCGAAACCGGGCTGATTGCATACAAAATTTAACGTGGGCTAGTGGAAAAGCGTTCCCACTGTAGCAGTCATTGTATTCAAGATGCCGCTGTGGTGTAATGATAAAAATGCTGCAGAGGCCGTGGTTTTAACTATTTGTGGTCCGCAGAAAAATTAAGTCCCTTCGCAAATTTTATATTTTTAATGAGTTGCCACACTCTTCCATTTTATTTATATATTTTTGAAATAGACAAAGAGAAAAACAAATTCGTTTCCTTTCAAAATGTTTACGGATTCATTAATTTAAATAAATTTCCGTCTGCGAAATTTACTTCAGCGATTTTTTTATATTTCCTTTCTTGTAATTCTAGGAATTTAGCTCAGCAGTTTTTGTAAATTCAGAGCAGACAATACGAAATATAAATTATTTCCTTTCTCTGTTTTTGTATAAAAAAACAAATTTTTACGTAATGCCGTTTCGCCATCTTTTACACTCCAACATCCTCCTTACTTCATCCGTTCCCGTTGCAAATTTTGAACACACAGTTTAAAGGATTATTATGTAACAGAAGCAATGGATAGACTAGAAAGCTGCAGTATTACAAGAGGCAGGCAATGGAGTGCTGTACTCCGCAAGAACGTGGGTCGATTTTTTGTACGAATAAATCGGTCGGTGTGTATTAGCGCAATCCTAATCCCGTCGTGCTAGCAGGCGAGCCCTACAGTGAATTTTAGCGGACTTAAAGTAAAGTTCACACTTGTCAAATACTTGGCGCTAAATACTATTGAAACCCCTTTTAATTCAGACTAAATACTTGAAAACAGTTTAAAATAATATTGGATTCTACGACACTATCTATTAGTTATGCATGAAACTGTTTTAATGAATAAACAACAAGTAGCTGAATCAAAATATTTTCCCATAGTATTTAGTGGTTACGCTTTTTTTATTTTCATTATGTTTGACAAGTGTGAACGTATCTTTATTATGTTCCCGTGCAGACTACAAACACTGCATTAGATAATGCCTGATTCCCGCTAGTCACATGTGAATTAATGTACAGTCATCAATTTCAGCAACGAAGTGTACAACTTTTGTTATATCCTTCACAAAAGAGTGAAAAGGTTTATATAGGTTTGTCATTCCGTGTGTAACTTCCTCAATATTAATATGCAACCCCAATACAGTATATATATTCTGGATCCTTATAAATAGGAAAGACGAATCAGCGATGTCCATCAGTATGGATTTCAAATTTCATAAATTGTTGTTGTATCAAATGCTTTTTTTTTTTTTGCTAATTAAAGCTACGAGTATTTTATAATTTGAGAAAATAATATTTAAAAAAGTCTAAATTCCGTTTTTGAAGATCGCATTATCAGCCGCAGAGCTGATGTCGTTTGGCCACCTCGGAGCTGCGATTTGACACCGTTGGACTATTATTTGTGGGGTGCCGTCAAAGATAAGTGTTACGCCGACAAGCCAGAGACAATATTCGTGAAGCCATTGGTGAAATACAGCTGCACACAATCGATAATGTGCTTAACAATTGGACCGATCGTGTAGGCTACTGCATGGCCAGCCGAGGCAGCCATTTGAATGAAATTATTTTCCATTATTAACCGGAAGGATTGCACTTTCAAATAAAAAAATTGATTTGAGAATATATTCAGTAGTTTTTTTATAGCATTTTCAAAAAAAAAAGTTATTTTGCGGACCGTGTAATAAGTGATTTTAATTCGAATATAAAATTCCAAAAGTAATAAATGTTTTTACTAAAACTTAAATAATATATAAAACAATTATTACTGCAAAAAAGAATTATTGTTTCTGTCAAAATAAATTAAAGCAGAAGAATAAACAATTATACATAAATAAAATAAAAAAAGGAAAAAAAACTTGTATAGAAATATGATTTTATGAAAATATAGCAGAGAACGACCATAATGGTATGTTTGACTTGAGTATTTGATGTTTTCTTGCGGTTGCATTTTTCCTTTAAAAACTCAAAAACAATTACTATTTTCGTTCGATAATTTTAAATATTCAACAACGTATAGTTAAACAACAACTCTCAACTTAAAACTTATTTATTTAATTGAATTTATTCTACTTAATTAGCCTATGAATATAATCCTTACAGGCTATTGCATAAAATTTAAAACTAGTTAGAGTTTTGTAGTAGGTTATTCAAATGCAAGCTAATTCGAATTTAATTATATTAAAGAAATGTTAACAAAACCATGAATTAAGTAAGCGTCTGAGGGATGGTAGCTAAATTATAACAAGTCTGCTTGTACATGATAGGAGATTCAGTCCATTACTCCAATTCAGACTACGTAAATAAAATAGCAAAATATTTTCGCAGTGTATATTATAATATGGATAGCAAATTACAGAACTATATTCTAAGATATTCCTCATCAGGGCTACATGTAGCTTTTTGGAAAAATATGGGTGTAGAAACTCTTTTGCCCAGGGCTTTATAGAAAGAAGAAAGGACACCTCTAGCTTTATCTACAGTCATCGTGATATGTGACGCAGAGTAAATTTTATGATCAAGTAAAATTCCCAGATACAAGAATGAATCTACAAGGTGTAATTGGTATTCCCCTAAGTAGTAGTTAACAGCAATAAATTATTTTTGGAAAATCGCCTATATTTTTTTTAATTTGCCGAACTTATTTATTTTATTATTAAGGTAAGAATTCCTTTATTGAACTCAAGTTCAAATCTGCATATGCAACTTATTTTTTTATTTTTTTTTTTAATCCAAGTTATTTTTATTAGGACTGGAATATTAGAATATTTTTAAATTATCAAACTAAGAAACCGCGAATTTCGAGTTCGTCTCCCCGCTCAATCATATACATAGTATATGGTGTCGAATTTTTGTGATCAGCATTAGTGCATGGTTGTGTTGGATTTGTTGTTAGCCTCTTCCAATGACGAAAGAATAGCTCTGGTCACTGAACATAAATGCCAGCGATTGAAACTAAAATGTACTAAATAGCAGAGGAACAGCAACCTCCTTCGTCGTACCTGTAGCAAAAATTAGCTGGCGAAATTAGGTTTACAAAAAAGCTACAAAAATTCTCTATTTTCTTATCTTACTTCATTTGTCCTCTCAATACTATTTCCTCTTTTCTTGTTCCGAAGCAATGCACTGCATATAGAAGGTCTGATCAAAAAATAACCGTTATTTTCAATTTTTTAAAAAGTATTTATTTATTCATCAATAACTATTTTGTCCCCTTCAAAGTAATCCCCCTCAGATCTAATACACTTATGCCAGCGTTTTTTCCAATCCTCGAAACACTTCCGAAACGCGCCTTCTAGTATCGCCAACAGCTCCTGTTTCGATTTTTCTTTTATCTCCTCAATCATAGCAAAACGCTTTCCTTAGTTTTGGGAAGAGGATGCGGGGGCCAAGTCCGGTGAATACGGTGGTTGAGGCATGATAACGGTTTTCTTTTTGGCCAAAAAGTCACGCACAAGCATCGATGTGTGACCTTGTGGCAAGAATTCATGATGCACCACGCCATTGCAGTCGAAGAAAACAGTGAGCAAAACCTTCACATTTGACCGAACTTGACGCGCTTTTTTCGGTCTTGGCTCTTCTGGACGCTTCCATTGGCATGATTAGGCTTTGATTTCAATGTCATAGCCATCACACATGATTCGTCACCAGTTATGACCTTTTTGAGGAAATCAGGATCGTCGTTGACGATGTTCAACAGCTCCTGTGCAATGTCCATGCGACTTTGTTTTTGGAAAAGAACACGACTAACCTTTTTATCTGTCAACAGCAAACTGACAATCCAAAATGGCTGATATTACCATATAACAGACATGTGTAACAACATAACAGAAAAAAATGCGCTAATTGAACATACGTAACCCACAAAATTTTAATATAACGGTTATTTTTTTATCAGACCTCGTATAATAAGCATCGTCCCCAGAAAGCTGATGCTCCTAAAAAAAAAAAAAGAAATACATTTACAGTTCTTGAAATTCAGCACCATCATGTTGTATTTATTTGCATCATGAAAGTAAATTGTTGGGATCGCTTTGCAGATTTGCATGGTCATTTGAAGCTATAAACAATTTTTACATAATCGGGATACATCAAAATATTTTAAAGTTTGATTGCATAGAAAGATCTTTGATGAAGAAGGAAAAAATAATAGATGCAAGGTCCCCCCTTTGAGAAACGCCGGAGGAACAGCAATAAAAGTATAATAATAATAATACAGCCTACTACGACAAGTTAAGTAAGATTTCAGCCAATTGATATATAGACATCGGTAAAACCTAGCAAACGTTGTTTGAACAGAAGCACTTAGTTCAACTTAAGAAGATAAATGGTTGCAAAGCCACAACACAACCAACGCCAAATTCAATGTCAAAATTCAATTAGAAATATATCTCAAATATGTCCAATAAAATGAGTCGAGCGTGTCATAAACGAATGAAATTTAAGATTTGTAAAAATTACCTAAGCATTTCTACAAAAATGTGCGTCTTTAAATTGTTTAACCACTTTCCCTATTAAATAAATTCAGATATTAAATTTCTTTATTTGTTTATCATAAAAATGTAAATGCTCTCAAATATAATGAAGACAAATTGTGTACGAGAACGAACACACATGTTGCTTTATACAAGGGCCAAGTTGTTTAATGAAAAGGAAATAAGTCGAGATATGTTGCACCTACTTACTTGCTGCACACTGTAATCATGTATTCAGTCGTGTTGCATAGTAAACAACGATTTTTATTTTGTACTCATATACTCGTACATCTGTAGATGGCCTTGTGTTATTTAGCCATCAACATCTCAGAGCTCCACATTCAACAAGTTTCGCCTTATATCATAACACATCATGTTGTGGCATGCCGAAATAGTGGGAGTTGGTTGGCAAAGTGGGTAAGCGAGGTAAGTGGCACTTTTTGAATGTGTTTTTATTGGCTGGTGGTAAAAGTGTTTAGCTTAACACTTCAATTATTTTATGAACATTTTCGGTTTAATTTGCGTTTTCATCGAAATAATATAAAGGATCCTTTGACTGTGTTATGGCGGCCTCTTGAAATGTTGTAAATAATTTTTTTATAGGCTTTTCGTTCTTAATTTTTTTTTATTATTGAATTTTTCCGTCGTTAAGCAAACGGTTGTATTAATTTTTTCATGTCATTTATTTATATTTTTGTGTACACAAATGATGCTTTTGTAATTGGGAACAATGTTATGAGTTTAATTCATTTGTGTTTATGACTTATTTTATTCTTCACATTAATTATTCGCATTAAGTTTCACCACTGATGGCTATAAATAATTTCATTCAATTTATTTATAGATTATTAAATTTATTTGTATTCACTTTTCTTTTGTGTACGTTCATTTTTGAATAATTAATAAATATTATCGCAGCTGGAAAAGTGGTTGAGGCAGTGGAGAATAATAATTAACGAAGAAAATTTAAACATGTTAAGTTCACATTACGCGATTAACAAGCCCGCTTTTCTGTTCATCGGAATAATAGACATACCGCAACACTTTGAGGTCAAATAGCTTGATCTTTGTATAACATGGAAGAGCCATATAGATGCAAAGCTTATCGAAATGGAATTGGATGCAATTACGGCGGCATTCTGACAGTAAAGTCATGTGACAACCTGAGGTGTAGGTAAGTCCTCCTTTAGATTTTAAACTTCAATACGTATTGTTATTTCAATTTGTAATTGAATATTCAATAAAAACTGAAACGTACGGATAAAAATCAAATTTACTGACGAAAAATTCGTCATCATTTTTATTATATTTTCACTTTGTTGTGAATTGTGGGGATCAAATTAGTATATATTAGAAAGATATATATGTGTGCGTGTGATCTTAAATTGTTTATTTATTTCATAAGACAACTACGGGGGCGGGTCAATAAATCAGTGAGTTTTTAAATTTTAAAACATTCATGTCAACAGGCAATTGTCAGTTGACTCCTATCAAAATTTGAGCAATCAGCATACTACGGTGCGTATTGAGAAGAAAATGAAAAAAGTAAATTTCGTGTTCTCAGTATTTTTATACCCTTCACAAAAAAGTGAAAAAGTATATATAGGTTTGTCATTCCGTGTGTAGTTTCTTCGATATGCACATGGGACCCCATAAAGTATATATATTCTGGATCCTTATGAATAGCGATGACGATTGAGCGATGTCCATCTGTCCGTCCGTCTTTACGTGAAATCGGTTTTCCCAAGCCCTCAGAAAAGCTAGAGACTTCGTTTTTGGACCGTTGGATTGGATATGAACTTAAATAGAATGCTATTGAAATTTAGAAAGATCCGAAGTATGGTTCCAGAGCTGGGAAGCTTACACCTATTTCTCGACGCAAAATTTATACCAAAAATCAATTATTTTTTTTAATGTTTGTAAATTAAACCTATTTCGTGCTTTGGAAAGCTTCAATGGTCTATTAAGAACTAAAAAAATAAAAAAAAAATTTCCAGGGATGGGAAATTAAAATTTTTTTTCTGCCTATTCCGTATTCTGTAATACCTGTAGTAACTAAAATTGTTAAAAATTTCAAGTTTTTCTTTAACAAACCCACTTTATACGTCATGAAGATTTGCATCGGCCAAAAAAAAAATTTTTTTTTAATTCAAATTTTGCTTCCAGGGGAATTGAATTTTTTTTTTATACATGAAGGTAATCAAACAGGCAACTGATGTTGTTTTTTTTTGTTTTTTGCTAACTAAAACTGTCTGATAAGTTAAAAAGAACAAAATTGGTATCAAGAATTGAAAAATAAAAAATAAAATTTCGAATCCAGGGGTGGACAAGTGCAATATTTTATGGTACATGAAAGTTACCAAAATGGTAAAATATTTGCAAATTTTCTTAAATAATAGTTTATACCTCAAGAAGCGTTGCACTGATAAAAAAAAATTAAACAAAAAAAATTAAAAATTCGTTTCCAGGGTTGGAAAAATTAAATATTTTTGGTACATGCAATATTTTATAGTACATTTAATAACCAAAATGGATGCAAAATTCGAGTTTTTCTTAAACAAAACTACTTTATACCTCATAAAGATTTGCATTGATAAAGAAAATTTTAAAAAATTTAAATTTCGCTTCCAGGGTTGGGAAATTGAAATTTTTTTTATACATAAAAGTAACCAAAAAGGCAATTGACGTTGTTTTTTTACTAATTAGAACTATTTTTTAGTTCAGGAAAAACAAAATTGGTATCAAAAATTTAAAAAAAAAATCAAAATTTAGATTCCAGAGTTGGATAACTGCAATATTTTGTGGTACATAAAAATGACCCAAATGGTTACAAATATTAAGTTTTTCTTAAATAAAACTATTTTATGCTTCATTAAGAGTTGCATTGGTAAAAAAAATTTTAATTTCGTTTCCACGGTTGGGATATTGATATATTTATGCTGCATAAAAGTAACCAAACGGGCAGTTGACGTTGTTACTTTTTGCTAATTAAAGCTGTTTTATAATTCAGGAAGAACAAAATTGGTATTAAAATCTTAAAAAATGAAAATTTCGACTCCAGGGTTGGACAAATGAAATATTTTATGGTACATGAAAGTGACCAAAAAGTTTAAAAATTAAAATTTTTTGTCAAGTAAAACTATGTTACACCTCACTAAGAATTGCATTGGTAAAAAAATAAAAATTCGCTTCCAGAGTTGGAAAATCGAAATATTTTACGTAAATAATAGTACATACATAAATTCCAAATTTTGTGCTTTTAGTGAATTAAACCTATTATATATTTCAGAAAAAATTAAATTAGTATCAAAAAATTATAAATTCGGTTCCAGGGTTGGAAAATCGAAATTTTTTGGTACATAAAAGTACATACATAAATTCCAAATTATGTATTTTTAGTGAATTAAACCTATTTTAAATTAATGTATGCATTTCTATTTTAATAGTGAACCTTAATTTATGTAAATTGTATTACAGGATGTTAATTTTCCCCTACAGGCTATAGGTTCAAATCTGCGAAACTGCAAATTATTTTTTATTAATTTTTACTTTTATTTTAATAAATGAACGTGATTACATTCTATTTATCATTTTTATTTTTATTTTTGAGAATGGAATATTAAGAATATTTTTCATAGTCATTAACCCAGCGGAACGGATCAGTACTGATTTCGAGGCCGCTACTCCATCTCATCAGCGTTCTTTGTTCAATTTTTCCACTGTTTCAAGTGGTGCTAGTTAGTAGGAATATCAACTATTTAACCAATGTTTTTAACGAAAATTGAATATGAGAAGTTCCCACATTCATATTTTCAAAGAATATATCAATAAGCCCAGAAACATACGGCAATTAAAAAAATATATATACGCGACGAAATCAACAACATAACAGCTGAACTTTGGCGAAAGGTTATGGAAAATGTTTTGGAAAGAACACGTATATGCGAGACAGAGAATGGCCACCACTTGCAAGATATATTTTTTCATAATTAAATGAAAAATATTCTCCATTAATATACTGTATTTAGAATATAAAAAATTTAATAGTTATGTCTTACATAAGAAGTTATAATGAACTCAAGCCCTTTCGATCATTTTGGAACACCCTGTTCTTAGACCTATAAGCATACTCGTCTTAAATCCGATGTCATTCGTATTGCTTCGACTAGGCTTCTAGCAACTAATGATAATCACATTTGTATGCGGTGTCTGTTGTACTTGTCTTTAAAACACTTATCTCACATTCAGCAATTGTACTTACATTTAACGTCGGCAACAAAAAAAAATTCCCTCTATTCCGTAAGTATTTGTCGACGTCAACGTCAATATTATATTAAAAAGAGGACAATTATTTATACTTTTTCTTCATTAATTGTGTATTCTTAACAGACTCTTGCTAGTTTCTATCCCTTTGAGAATAGTCTAAGGACGTCAGCAGTATGCAATTCATCCCCACAACACCTGTGTGAAGTTAAATTTCGAAATATAAAACTCTAGACACAAACCAATTACGTTAACAGAGCTCTGTTAGCATGTTAACATAGCTCTGTTAAGCATAAAAATTCTGAGTGTTTGTATTCCAAATGGAATACTGACCACATTTCTGGACCAACCTCGAAAAAAATTAACGGAACAGACAACCATGTCCTTAGCTTTCATTATGTACTAATACTTTGGTATAAATATGCCGATAAGCTATGATTTTTCGTATACAAAAATGATCAAATTCTAGACAGGATAAGTCAGGATCCTGGAAAAATGGTGACATGTGGGCGACTAGAGTTTTTTTTGTAGCTCTTGTGGTCCTCTATCACCTCCAATGGCCATAACCCTTAACAGTTGGATTTTTAATGGAGAAATATGGATTTTAGTGAAATTTCATACTTGGAATTTCTTTAGAGGATGAATTTCTAGAAAACGGTGACATGTGGGCGACTAGAGTTTGTTTTGTTTTGTAGCTCTTGTGGTCCTCTATGACCTCCAATGGCCATAACCCTTAACAGTTGGATTTTTAATGGAGAAATATGGATTTTAGTGAAATTTCATACTTGGAATTTCTTTAGAGGATGAATTTCTAGAAAACGGTGACATGTGGGCGACTAGAGTTTGTTTTGTTTTGTAGCTCTTGTGGTCCTCTATGACCTCCAATGGCCATAACTCTTAACAGTTGGATTTTTAATGGAGAAATATGGATTTTAGTGAAATTTCATATATGGAATTTCTGTAGAGGATGAATTTCTAGAAAACGGTGACATGTGGGCGACTAGAGTTTGTTTTGTTTTGTAGCTCTTGTGGTCCTCTATGACCTCCAATGGCCATAACCCTTAACAGTTGGATTTTTAATAGAGAAATATGGATTTTAGTGAAATTTCATACTTGGAATTTCTTTAGAGGATGAATTTCTAGAAAACGGTGACATGTGGGCGACTAGAGTTTGTTTTGTTTTGTAGCTCTTGTGGTCCTCTATGACCTCCAATGGCCATAACTCTTAACAGTTGGATTTTTAATGGAGAAATATGGATTTTAGTGAAATTTCATATATGGAATTTCTGTAGAGGATGAATTTCTAGAAAACGGTGACATGTGGGCGACTAGAGTTTGTTTTGTTTTATAGCTCTTGTAGTCCTCTATGACCTCCAATGGCCATAACCGTTAACAGTTGGATTTTTAATGGAGAAATATGAATTTTAGTGAAATTTCATATATGGAATTTCTGTAGAGGATGAATTTCTAGAAAACGGTGACATGAGGACCACAAGAGCTACAAAACAAAACAAACTCTAGTCGCCCACATGTCACCGTTTTCTAGAAATTCATCCTCTACAGAAATTCCATATATGAAATTTCACTAAAATCCATATTTCTCCATTAAAAATCCAACTGTTAAGGGTTATGGCCATTGGAGGTCATAGAGGACCACAAGAGCTACAAAACAAAACAAACTCTAGTCGCCCACATGTCACCGTTTTCTAGAAATTCATCCTCTACAGAAATTCCATATATGAAATTTCACTAAAATCCATATTTCTCCATTAAAAATCCAACTGTTAAGGATTATGGCCATTGGAGGTCATAGAGGACCACAAGAGCTATAAAACAAAACTAACTCTAGTCGCCCACATGTCACCGTTTTCTAGAAATTCATCCTCTACAGAAATTCCATATATGAAATTTCACTAAAATCCATATTTCTCCATTAAAAATCCAACTGTTAAGGGTTATGGCCATTGGACGTCATATAGGACCACAAGAGCTACAAAACAAAACAAACTCTAGTCGCCCACATGTCACCGTTTTCTAGAAATTCATCCTCTACAGAAATTCAATATATGAAATTTCACTAAAATCCATATTTCTCCATTAAAAAATCCAACTGTTAAGGGTTATGGCCATTGGAGGTCATAGAGGACCACAAGAGCTACAAAACAAAACAAACTCTAGTCGCCCACATGTCACCGTTTTCTAGAAATTCATCCTCTACAGAAATACCAAGTATGAAATTTCACTAAAATCCATATTTCTCCATTAAAAATCCAACTGTTAAGGGTTATGGCCATTGGAGGTCATAGAGGACCACAAGAGCTACAAAACAAAAAAACTCTAGTCGCCCACATGTCACCGTTTTCTAGAAATTCATCCTCTACAGAAATTCCAAGTATGAAATTTCACTAAAATCCATATTTCTCCATTAAAACTCCAACTGTTAAGGGTTATGGCCATTGGAGGTCATAGAGGACCACAAGAGCTACAAAACAAAACAAACTCTAGTCGCCCACATGTCACCATTTTTCCAGGATCCTGACTTATCCTGTCTAGAATTTGATCATTTTTGTATACGAAAAATCATAGCATATCGGCATATTTATACCAAAGTATTAGTACATAATGAAAGCTAAGGACATGGTTGTCTGTTCCCTTAATTTTTTTTTAAAAATTGGTCCAGAAATGTGGCCAGTATTCCATTTGGAATACAAACACTCAGAATTTTTATGCTTAACAGAGCTATGTTAACATGCTAACAGAGCTCTGTTAACGTAATTGGTTTGTGTCTAGGGTTTATATTTCGAAATTTAACTTCACACAGATCCCCACAACGAGTGTTTAAGTATACCATTCTTGATATGTATCATCTTGACGTTGACGTCGACAAATAGTTACAGAATCAAGTTAAGATCACACTATCGGCGCAAAGTACCGATTTTCGTCGGCTCACTGCAATAAAGTCATAAGTACTAAATCAAAATTGGATTATTTCTTAATTAATTGTGGAATATGTCCACATGGCTTTATTACCAATGCAGTGTGACGCAATTATAACCTTATATTTCATTTAGCTGAAAAATAAGCCAAATTTAGCTTATTAGTTATAACTTTATTTCAGTGAGCCGACGAAAATCGGTACATTGCGCCGATAGTGAGATCTTAGCTTCAGGGGGAACATTTACTTAATGGATTAAGACACATGTTGATTTGTACACTGTGAAGATGAGTGGCAAAAAAGTTTACCTATGCGCATGTATGAATGCAGGCACTAACATTGGCACCTCACGTCGCTAAAGCATACAGCTTTGTAGTACATACGTACAATTTTTTTGCTATGCTTAAGGCACTCGGGTATCTAATACACAGAGTGTACTCATGTACACTAATAGAACAAACATTTCCATTCATAAATATTTCATCACTGAGTTAGAGATGATCAGCGAAATGGATCCGAGACTTCTGCTAACTTATTTAAAACACTAATATTTTAATTAAAATATTACCTTTTTTTAAAGGTAATAGCATATTTCAAAGATCACAAATCAACAACGTAAAAAGCAACGCAAAAATGGATGCCATACATGTTTCAAAGCAAAATACTATTGATCATTGTGCGGTAACAATCTCCACTAAGCGTAACATGAACTCCGGGATGTTGATTTTTAATGAAATAAGACCCTATGATGCCACAAACGAGTAAACCACACCTAACGATTGATTTTTCTGGATGTAATAGTATTTAAGATCTGTTCTGAATTGGTTTCACTCCATAATTTAGGGTCATTAACGAACCCGTTAAGCCAAATATGATCCTTATCGCGTTTTCTTAGTCTATTATTTGTTTTCGAAATATATGGTCCTCTTTGGGCAAATTTTTTTTATATGCCCTTTTTGTGTTACTTTTTGAAAACTTTAAAATTTTCTTCAATATAGAGCTTATGAAAAATAACGGTGGCATGACATAATGTCCAATATCATAATATTCATGGACATTATGTTACTTTGGTTGTGGACATTATGACACTGTTGACAGCGTCATAATGTTCACATATTTTAATTCCTTAAAAAATATATATACACGCATTGGTAGTTAATTTTTTATTGAAAAATATTTAAATATTTAATATTTGGGGAATTTCGTACTAACCAAAAAGGTAATAACTTAAAAATGTGAATGTGGGAACTTCTCATATTAAATTTTCGATAATAACATTGGTTAAATAGTTGATATTCCTACTAGCTAGCACCACTTGCAAAAGTGGAAAAATTGAACAAAGAACGCTGATGAAATGGCGTAGTGGCCTCGAAATCAGTACTGATCCGTCCTGCTTGTTTGATGATTATTGAATATATTCTTAATATTCCAATCTTAATATAAAAAATAATAAATAGAATTTAAACAAATTCATTTATTAATAAAATAATAAAAAATCATTTGCAGTCATGCAGATTCGAACTTAAGCCCGCTGAAAAAATTAACAATTTACATAAGAAAGTTCGACTAATAAAAATTCATACATAATAAAAATATTTAATTTATATTCTACAATCTGTCTGCAGTAAAATTAAAAAAATTAAAAAAATAAAATCATGGGTAGAAAATTTCCCAGTGGCAACAAAAGTTGTGCTCATAATTTTTTTACTGCACTGTGTAAGTGAGAATTATATTTAAGTGAAATTTGCGGAATAATTTTGCAGTGATATTAAAAAGTTTTCCGTCTCCTGTCTTAAAAAAAGATATTTCGGCTGCTTTAGAATGGCTTTGGCTGGTAATTATAATTACAATTTTTTTTTGTAATAGTAAATTCTTTTTAAATATATGATATCAATATTATTATGAAAGAAAAATCTTTTTAAATACCTTCAAAACGGTTAAATTTTTTTATCACGAAAAGTATTCAGCCTTTTAAAATTAACCTCATTAAAAACACAGATAAGGTGCGAATCACGATTTCTTTTTATTTTTGTTACTTTTTGTTTGAATTTTTAGAATTGTAGTCGTTTTATTTGCACTAAACTGAAAATTTTTTATGGAAATGGAATGCGTTTGTGTTGTCCACAATTGAAAAATACTTCTTTTGTTTTGTTTTTAGTTTTTTTTTTTTTTGTTTACAGAAAAACGTCTCGAGTTGCAAGTTGGTGTGGTGAAATGTTTGTTATTCAACGAGACATGAGTTGTTTGTTTATGTTATTGTTTATATATTTTAATAGGGTTTTATTATTTTGACTGTAAAAAGTCAAATTGTTATTGCAAAGTATTTCTTGTTAAGGCATGTAAAAGAATTAATTTGTGTTATTTATTGACAAAAGTAGATAGCGTGAAATCTATTTAGAAATATTTTATTTTTATTTTTCTACTGCAAATTGGCCAACAAGGTATTACGTTTCTGAAGGAAAGAAGCGAAAACTTTCTACGTTTTCCAAATATTTAATATATTTCCTCTAAAGGTAGGTACACACAATGCAATGCGTTTCCGCAATCTGGCAAATTCCATTGTAGATTTCATCGTTTGCATTCGTGTTTCTGATTTCACTTCGGGCTGCAATCGAGATTTCATCAACATCAAAATATTTTCAGATTGCACTGTTGTAGATTGCATTGGTTGTATTGTGATTTCGTGTTTTTATCACTTTCTTTCATCAAAAGCAATAATTGCTGCTATTTCACTTAGCTCACGACTGATTTTTTCAACCGTATTCCCCCCGCGATATTTATGCCAGTACAGAAAAAGCAGAACTGATATTGCGTTTATGATTTCATTGTCAATTGCCGAGTGTGTGCTAAAACATGAAATCTTAATGAGAAATGGATTGCATAAACAGATTGCATTGTATGTACCTACCATAACATAATTTATCCGGAAAGAAAATATGTCAAACTTCAGCCGCACATTGTTTTAGAAAAAAGTCGGTATTGAATATTTTAAAATTTAAATAGCAGGGTAATGTAAATTTCTTTTCTAAAAAAAAGAATGCTACATATTTTGCACCTTTCAACGAAAAATGGCAATATTATGGCATTTGGAATTAGTTAATTTATTAGAAATTAATCTACCATCTCTTACGAAAAATTATTTTTATTTTAAAAATGCGTCCAGTTGTAGTTTTCTTAGGAAAACAGTGATAAAATGTTAAATTTTTTTCACAAAAGAAATCACCATAAGTAAATGCGCACTCTTTTGTTCTTTGCGCACTCCTTAATTGCGCATTAAAATTTGGCGCATGCACAAAGAGCGGAGCAATTTGGTTTCCTTCTACGGTTGCTCCTTTTTTAAAAGAGCTGCTCTCTTTTATATTCTCAAACGACTTTTTTGTGGGACTTTATATTTATAGAACAACCTTTTGTGGGACTTTTCAAATATTCCTAGCGGTAACCATATATGCAATGCACAATGGGTTTTTCTTTTGCTCTGTTTGGCTCTTTTGAGAGTTGCGTAGAGAGCAGAGCTAAAAAAGAGCCAAGCATAATGCTCCTTTGTTTGCTCTGCTCTTTTAATGCGCAATTGCAACTGCTCAGAGAAAGCGCTATAACACATTAGCCCAATTCACAATCCTGTGCAAATGGTCTTGCATTATAGCATTTGCAAATTGAGAGAGTATTTGAGAGCATTTTCAATGTATTTTGTTGCTGTAGAGTACAATTATTTTGCAAATGCAATGATGCACGACCATTTGCACAGGATTGTGAATTGGGCTATTGGCTCCAAAAAGTAAATATTATGCTAGAGTTAATGTCGACGTCGTCGACGGCGTCAAATGTCAAAAATAAGTTGAATCGTATGAAATTGTATGAGAGCAGTTAATCTCAACGCGTTGCAACGCCGTAAAAGTTCAATCTATTTCAACTTTTTCGGCGTTGAAACGCCGTCAACGGCGTCGACATTACTCTAGCATTAAGTGTAGCGACTTTACTTAGCGTCTATACCTGATATTAAATAATATGAGAGAGAACGTCGACAGAATAAAGAGAAAAATATATTTATATTAATTTTAATATCTATGCAGGGGAAAACGTACTACTGTAAATATCAATATAATTCATAATTATCATGCAACCGTGCAGTAAACATCTTCGTTTACTTTAATAGTACAGTGTGTTTTATATTATTTATATTTAGTTTTTTATTATTTATATATATATATATATATATATATATATTTGTTTAATGCGATATTGTTTTCTAAATATATATTATGAAAACAATATTATAATATTTGATGTAATATTAATATAATACTAATATTGCAGTCCACACGTAATATGATTCTCTCTGCTATGAAATTTGGCGTTTGCTGATAGAAATATGTTTGATATTATATCAGGTATAGACGCTATGTTAAGTGGGTAATACACCAAAGATGGAAAACGTTTTTAAATTAAGGAAATCGAATAACCAACGTCAGACTTTTCGTCTGTCTGTAGGTGAAAACGGTGTCCCAAAGCCCAACTAAAAGCTATAAACTTTTCCTTTGGAAATAGTTCAAAACAAATTTCCAGAGCTGAAAGA
Organism: Linnaemya tessellans; assembly: GCA_951800035.1. Classification (NCBI taxonomy): domain Eukaryota; kingdom Metazoa; phylum Arthropoda; class Insecta; order Diptera; family Tachinidae; genus Linnaemya; species Linnaemya tessellans. Next base: position 108,569,415 of record OX637532.1, on the reverse strand, counting down.
TATTTCAAAATCAAATTGGTATCAAAGAGACTATTCCAGGATTGGACAATTGATTTTTACTAAAAAAAAAATTTTTGTTTATAAACAAATTTAATGTTTTAGAATGAAAATCATTGCTATTAGAATTAAAAAAACCAAAAAGGCAGCACCAGGGTTGAAAAACATACTCGAGACGTTCGTCGGTGAAGGCTATCTATGATTCGGCAATATAGCTCAGTAATTATAAAAAAGATTTTCTATTAAGTACTTAACAACGTAATAATAACCTGCGTCGGAACCAAAAAAAAAAACAAAGAATTTAGAAATTCGAATTTTGAGATTTTGAAAATTCTCTTCAGACGAATTCTTAATACACAAAAATAATTTGATTAGAAGCATCACCTGGCATACCTTTGAGTTTTTCATAACCCCAAGGATACATACTTTGGAGTCTCGTAGTTCTAATACCTTTAAAGAGATAAAACTTCAAACACAACAACACCTTAAATGCTGCATTAAATTTCATTACTATTTCCATAGTTTTTTATTTTTTCTAAACTTTTAGAATTTTTTTATACGTTCGTAAATGCATTTCCTAATAATGACAAATTTTTAATTATTACAATTGTCTACTATATTTTGAATTAATTAAAAAAAGTCTCAAGAATAATACTTTTAATGCTCTGTATGTAAGTATGTATAAATATACATACTTACATACATACGAGTACATGAGTATATTAAACTATAATGGTTTTTCTTTTTTGACATTAATTAAAAAGAATAACCGGGTGAATAAAAAACACTAGATATCGACAAGACAACGCCTTGTACGAATAAATGACGTAATTACACTTTCGTGTGTTAAGTTTTTTAAGTTTTTCTCTATGATTTTAAGGAACAAACAAAAATTACTACAACTTTTGTTAGTTGCACATTTCTTAAGATACTTTGAAATGAAAATAGCGAAAAAAACGTTGCGTGAGAGGGAAACTAAGAAAGAGGGAAGAAGCAAAATAAAGGCAAACCAATATAATTGAAATGTTTTGAAATTCAAGAATAAGCGTAACACCGTTAGCAATTAACAGTTTAACAAGTGTCCACTTAAGTAAGCGGGTTTAGCTTAAATAGTTAATTAGCTGAATTTGGATGTGGCACTGAACAAATATACTACTTCATGTCTTTGAAGTTATGCAGAACAACGGTTTAAAAATTCATTTAACTTGCGAGTTATTTTGTCTCCAAAACACGATCAACATACTTGGGAATATTATGGCGGCATGTTGGAAATAAAGATTGCAAATAGTTGAATAAAATTTTAAATTTTTCAATTCTATAATAGGGGTCCGTTTTTTGGTTGCCGGACCATCTTCGCCCCAAATACGGAAATCTTGCTTATGACATAGTCATTTAAACAGAAATGAGATCCATCACATCACACAATTCTTTCAATAAACTTCGTGAACAGATTTTTTTTTAAATAAATTTTTACAATTTGGACTCATAGACTCATGATGACTGCGAAACGTTACTAACCAGAAATGTCAACACAGTCCATCATTCTCAACTGTCAAAGAACACTTGTCGATAATCATCTCACCAGCATAACGGATGACTACTAATTTCAAGACCGTTCTGCTGGTTTCATGATTATAAAATAGATTCTAAATATTCCACTCTTACTTAGAAAATTTAATTTAATTAGGGTTCTTAATAAATAATTTGCTCGCTTGGAGATTTGAACTTGAACCTAAACAAATATGCTTAGCTTAATAACTAAATGAATAAAATTTAGATTCATCAGTGTTGCCAATCTGTATGTAATTACTCATATTGCGTGTAATTTCTAATCGCATGTGTAGACTATGTGTAATTAGTTTTATGTGTAATTTTACTTTCTGTTAAATTTTATTCATTAATTTTCGAAAACTTATATTTCAATTTATTTCCAGAAACGTTATATGTGCATACATATATTGGAATCCATTCTTATTTTGGTTGTCAGTAAGCGTTATTTTCTTTGTAAACATAAACATTTTATTGCAAGACGTTATCCCTGTTTTAAAAACGATGTCACACACATGGTTGCCACTGAGTAAAAAAAAATTCTACCAAAATTTTCCGAAAATGTTACCAAAAAATTACCAAAAAATTTTTTTTATAAAAACAAAAATTTCTATTTTTATTATAATAAAAACAACAAATTTTATTAATAAAAAACATAACATAAAGCGTTTTAATTTATTTTAGAACATAAATAAATATTTCAATTCATTATACCTACGAATTCCGTATTTAATTTAAATAAATTATTTAATATTGCAGCCATTTAAAATAATCTTTTGCTGACCAAACATAATGACATTTGCATATTACGCTGTTGAACAATTTGGCGCACATTCACACAGTTATTTTTATTGATTTTTTTTCTCAGTGAAGCATTAGTTTGATAGTTTGTCAAGCTTTAAAAACAAAGTTACCAAATTACCAACCCTAAAAAAAGTTACCAATTTTGGTAGAATGTTACCAACTATGGCAACTGTGTTCACACATGGACTTTTAGATTATGAGAAATGTTAACCTTGTATGAGTTCAGAACCAGAAGAGTACTGGACAAAATTTTTTAATCTAAAACAATCTTTGGATGAAAAATTGTTTCCAAATGTCCAAAAAGTCGTTCATTTGCCATATGCGTCCGCAAAAAAAATATTTAACAATTTAAAAAATCGCAAAACAGATTTAAGAAATAAATTATTCGCCAAACAATTACGGCATTTTTTTATGCGAAAGAATGAATTCGAAGAAATGTAAATGAACAATTTGTGATACAAAATACAGCGATAACTCATAATAGTTTTAAAAATTTAAAAGCAATTTTTTAAAACTTCTCTTTTAAAATAGTATAAATAAATGCTTTTATATGTAAAAATCTAATAAAAATATCTGTAGAAATGCTTTTTGTGTATTATTACCGCATTAATACGAAAATATCCTAGTAATACGCATGTGATATGTCTATATTTATAAATATTTAATTATAGGGCAAGGCCACAGTCAGTAACGTCACGCTCGTATACATATTTTGGTCAATATCTTTACAAAATACAATTATTTCTCCCAACTTGAGAGCGGCATATGAAAATTCTCGTCATAACTGTTTTCATACGCAAACAATTTTGCTGTATCTCGTTTTGTTGTGAAGTTATGACCAGTAACGTCACCGGATTTTGGAAGTGTTTTTGGAGGTATCTGAAGGTTTGTGTAAAAATGAGCGAATTGAAAAGAGTTCATGTTTATTATGTTAAAAAGAAAGGATGAAAGATGATTTTTATCCAAAAGATGGGATTAATATTTTATGTTTTCATCACATAAATGACATAAAAGCAGTGTCAGTAACGTGACGCAAAGTGTCAGTAACGTCACACGTACGAATTTCGTTAGGATTTTCGGGTCTTTTTTTTCTTGACTTAATAGAGGGACCCTGAACGGTCAAATAATCATAATAGAGGAGTTTAAAGATGCAACCCTGGGGAGATATTAAGACAAAACCACTTTTCGCACTAATCTCATAAAAAAAATTGTAGTAAATCGGGCTTGCCCTTTAGAGATGATATTTGAATGATAGAGTATTAGTTAATTAAATTATCTCTTCAATGAAGGTTGAAATTGGTTTTTGACCATCATTAAAATTAAAATTTGTAATTTTTCCCTACTTTTCAGCTTTAGCGGCTATTTAGTACGAACAATGTCGAGCTGACTTCTGTCTTTCTTTTTTTTTGCGAAATATTTGTGAAATTTCTTCCTAAATGGTGATACAAATTTTATGTCAGTATTTTGAATTAAAGCCAGGACACTCTGTAAAATAAAAACACATTGTTATCGGAAAATAAAAAAGTCTTTATTAATATCAGTCTTGTTAATTGTTGCAAAATAAAAGCATCACTTCAGTTGTAGTATTTGTTGCTTTCTTTTAGCTTTTCAACATAACGCTTGTCTCTTTGTGCACCAGGAATCGGAGTCTAGCAATTAAATACCAAATTATTAAGCAAAAAAAATAAAAAATAAATCCGTCAGTAACGTCACGCAATCTGCCTAACGTACGCAATCTTGCTTTGCAAAAATACCCTGCTATATGCAAATAATGCATATAGCATTGATTATGAAAGTACTTCAAAAATACTCAAAAAATCAGCTCATCCAACCTCTTTTCTAATTAGTTAATGCATAAAAAAACCTTTTTATAAAAATTTGTCAGTAACGTCACCATTTATTTGCGGCTGATTACTTTAAGCCCTAATTGGTTCAAAAGCCACGCTTTGTACACAAATTTGCTTGCTAATCAATAGTTTGATTTATACTGCCGTATTCATAAAAAATACTTTAGGTTTATTAAGCGCTTATTTGACGTATTTCTATGGGAAATTTGTCAAATAAACCTGTAATAAACCTAAAACATTTTTTATGAATACGGCGGATATTCTATAAAAAAAGTTATCATCTGCCTAACGTACAAAAAAATAACTACAAAATTTACCTTTTCCGCCGACATTTCTATATTTTCAAACTACGCCTTGCACGTGCCGCTTATGAAAAGAATGTAAAATGTCAAAGCAGACACAAATTTTGCACTGGCATATAATGCTGCCATATTCTATACATATTTGACATTTCTTATGTAAAAAAAAAGTTTGGGCTTTGTGACAGAAAAAAAAATCGATGTGGTTTCATTTTTCGTGGCCTTGCCCTATAAATCATTTATTTAATTTTTAGCATGTACGGACATATGCATACGAGAATAAGTTATTATTTTTTATATTTTATGTTTAATTGTTATTTATGTTGAAAGAAATAAAAAATGAGAATCATGTGTAATTTTTTTTTTCAAATGTGTAATTCGGGACTCACTTAGCTATAATTTCTTAATTCCTCATTGGCAACACTGGCATTCATTTTAAAGAATTTTTATTATATTTACGTGATCTTGTTGGAAAAAAAATTATTTCAAAAGCACGTAACTACAGAAAAGTTTGAAACTTCAAAAACTTATTATTTTTATTATCTTCCAAGATACAAAATATGTTGTTTCTACGGTAAAATAGTAGAAATTTTGGCTTTGCATTGCAGCTGATGATACACGAGTATAATTTCATACGACTCTGCTGTAAAACGATATAACTTGACGAAAATCCTTTCCAGCATTATCTGACGACGTAACAGAACGGAATTTCGTATGGTCTGCAACTAATTCTATAAACTTAAAAATTTATTTTGTGGGCCATTAATACTAAATGCGAGTTGAATGTAATAAGAAGGTAATAAACATTTCGGTTGTAACTTAACTTTTCAGTAAAAGATACATCGTTTATAAAGCTTCATTTTATTGAATATCACTATAAATTTTTTGTTTTTTAGAAAATTATTTAAGCACAAATGCAATCTGTTCAAATAACACACAAACACATGTTTCCATATTTATACACACACACACACACACACGTTAGTACATCTTTCTTTAGCATGACGTATTTTTTCATTTTTCACAGCCGTTTGTCGGCAAAAATCAATAAAATTCCTCTTAAATTGTTTTCACAATTAAATTATTCCCCATCCGAAGAGAATTTGTTGCGGTTGATTTTATTAACAATGAAATGGTAATATTTATAATTAAAATTTAATTAAAATTCATATATGAGATTTCTTTTAAAAATCATAACAGTTGTCGACGTCGGTAATGCTTTCAATAAATCCTAAATATTTTTCGTATCATCATAAAATATATTCATTTATTTATTTCACACATCCATAAAAACATTTCAGAAGTTACGAGCGATATGTGTGGCAAGCAGCAAAACATATTTAAAATTTACTAGACATCACTCGCTAAGAGATGAAACTACCGCTACCCGAGGAAGCAATTTTCACACTGCTTTAGCTTAACTCAAGCCACATTTATAACAAACAGTAGTTGGTCGGATATATTACTTAGAATGTACAGTCTTAAATAGGGATGTGCAAATGTCGTGATTTTTCGTGTCCCGCGTGATTTACGCGTGAATCATGGTTACAAATTATTTAAATTACGAGTGCGTGCTTGAGCATGATTAAAAAATTTAGAACAGTGCGTGATAGTGTCTGATTTTTAATACGAATAATATTCACAAGAACAATTTTACTGTGAGCGCAAACGATTTAAAAAAAATTTGACCACCGTGTGTGATAAAAATAATGCTTTCGTGAGCGTGCGTGATCGTCAGCGTGCATGATCGTGAGCGTGCGTGATCGTGAGCGCCTTAAATATTGTCGTGCGTGAAAAAACTTGAGTTTCGTGATCGTGCGTAATCGTGAGCTTAATTTTACTCAAACGCACATCTCTAATCTTAAACAATTAATTCTAAACCGATTTTCTTTAAACATGAGATAAAGCAACGAGAAATAGTGATTTATTTTTATTGTACAAAACATCTTTATTGAGGAATTGCTTGCTATGCCAGGACCTGGTGTTCGCTTAAGGGTTAAACCCACGCTGATAGGGTAGCAGACTCATTAGCCCAGCGAGGAAGCGCAACACACTTTAAACATGAAACTAGACGCTGAGGCAGTCATACTATGATGTTAAAATATTAATGTTTTTCAAGACATCTTTAAAACCAAGATCCTTTTGCAATTACACTAGCCCAATTCACAATCCTGTGCAAATGGTCTTGAATTATAGCATTTGTAAATTGAGAGAGTATTTGAGAGCATTTTCAATGTATTTTGTTGGTGTAGAGTACAATTATTTTGCTCATGCTATGATGCAAGACTACTTGCTCGAGATTGTGAACTGGGCTACTATGTTTTTTATATATAATGATCTTTTTTGTATTGCGCAGACAATTTTCTTGCTTATGAATGGTTAACATTCTTTAAAAGTAGAACCGGAATAAAACATAATATAAGAACAAACTTGAATGTAAGGAAAAATGCTATAAACATCTTTCTTCTCTTCCGGACGTTTAATCATGATTTTAAGTCATCGTGTGAATCGTGTGTAAGTTAGTAAAAGATTTTAATTTGGAAAAGAATTTTTTTACTTAATCATTTAAGAACTTCAGTTACCAACATCCTTTTCTGTTAACGCTTTGTGCATACTTGAAATTTTGGTGTAGTCATTTAGTGGTATCATTTATAGGTAAGCGAAATTGTTGTGGCAACCGTTTTAGTTTGCAAGCCAATACCATGCAATTCAATTTCGGGTTTAAAAAATGTCAAGTATTACAGCAGGACCAGAAGGACGATATTAAACTTTAAAGCCAAATTCTATGGAGTTAAGCTCAAATTAGTTTTCATATAACCTTGACAGCATAATCATATGGGTAACTCCGCATTCAATTATACTCGTACTTAACATAACTGTAACCATAGACACCAACTGCCATTTGGTTGTAGGGGAGGGTGTCATGGGCATGTCACGACCAATTTAATTCTAATGGGATTTTTCATATTCAGTACGAGGGTCTTCTTTCCCCGTTGATTACTCCAAGAATGTTACATTTGTAGTGGTTCCGCTGGATATTTGAATTTTCAAACCCTTAAAAATCCGAGAAGCGGTATTTAAGTTGTAATTTATTTGCTTGGGTCACATATGAAATTAATTCGTTAAAAATCAGCTAAAATAAATTTGCGTGCCGCGATCGGACCATACAATTTGGATCTAAATGTTGTAACACAAACTAATTAAGCAAATCGGCAAGCAGCAAATATTTTTAGTAGTATTAAATTATTAATTACATATTTCATTTTAATTACTAGTTTTAATACTCGTACACTCGTGTTCCGCACAAATTTGAAATAATTTAAATATACAAACATTCAGTCATTCTAGCAACTAATAAATATTTCTGTTTTCGATTCAATAATAATAAATTTTGAATTTCTTTATATTTTATAAAAGTGGCCAAAAACTATGCAAACGAATTTAACAAATAAATCAGGCAAATTTTGTGAAAACAATAGAATAAAATGATTATGATCAAATAGAAATGAAGAAAAATCAAACCTTGCTGTTGATAATAATGAAATTCCGTCGAATCGAATTTCTCACTGGATCTATAAAGTTGTCCGGGTGGAATATCTTTATATTTTTACATTTCAATCACATTAACATTTAATCACATTTACATTTAAGTGGTTGGCGTGAAAACGGAAGTTTTTGATACCATTTTGAGGAGAGTAGAGTAGTTTTTTTATTGGTTAAAAGCAGTGGGTAGTTGGCATTTGGATATAAACATTTCGTCCAATATTTTTACAAAATAATTTGAAGCATAATAAATCCAAAAAGAAAAATAAATCAAAGAATTAAAAGATAGTAGTGCGTTGATAGCAGTTTTAAAATTGAGTGCGCAGTGTTGAACACATAGATATTATTTGTCGGTGGTGGATTTTATTGTTATTTAAATAATTGATGTGGTAAAAGAAGAGCGGTAGAGTAGAGGTGGTGGTAAGAGTGGATAGAAAAATATACAGAGTTGATTCGTTTTAATTAATTAAAATATTAAATTAAACAATTTTACTTGTATACTTAAGGCTAAAGTGATTTATTAGGAATAGATAGATACATAGATACCACTTAGGGATAAAAATAATAATGTGTATGTCTTTTAAATATGTAGTACTAAATATAATAATTTATTTTTACGCCCTTATTCATAAAATATTTACTGTGTTTATGATACAAAGTTTGCCATACCAGAACTTAATAAATTTTATATTATCGAATCTTCGAAGAAGAATGGGAATGTAAAATTGTAAAGATGATTTCGCATCTAATTAGACAATCCAATATTTATCCACGACAACTTTTAAACGCTGTTTCACTATTTATATCAATCCGTGCATATAAGTTTAATATGAAAACATAATATTACAAAAATAAATAACAAATACTTACAAATAAAAGTCTAGTACGCAGTTAAATTTTCAGAAAAAAAAATTTTTTTCAAAGGAAATATTTAATTGTACTGAAGGAGTAAGCCTTGAAAGTATGTTCCAATATTCCAGGATTGAAACACACATACACTGCCTTCCATTAGAATAAGGGCAGGCGTTTTGGTAGAGATTTACTGATTTTCTCCTGACTACAACTTAGGTATGTAACATTTGGGTAAAAACTTGTTAATATGACGACAAAAATATACCAATTGATTTATAGCACAATAAAATATAAAAGTTTTTGGAAAAAAAATTTTTTAGGAGCTGTTATTGTTTTGTGGCCTTGTACTGAAACAAAAAGCAAAAGATACTAATCAGCAAAATAGTTTATTTTTTATATACGCATTAAATGTTTAAAATTTCAAGCTGGTATATTTTTGAAAATTAACATTGCAAAATTTATTAGGAGCAAATCAATAAATGCATACCAAAAACGCCTGGTCTTATTCTAATGGAAGGCAGTGTATGTTTTGCTGCTGTTTTTAAATGGCACACGAACTAAATAATGACCTTTAATCGTCATATTCGAGTGCGTATCGTACTAAAGAACATATTAGCGGTCATCATTGCAAATACATCGAAATTTTCTTTAAAATTCGCAATAACGTTTTGAACAGCAACATAAATTCACATTAGAAATACTATCAAAATAATCGAAATATAGAATTGAAATGTACAAACGTACGTAAGGAAACGGTGTTATTAATTTATTTAGCAAAGAAGAGAATACGGAGGGAACTGCGAGATCGGAGAAATTCATTAGTGCTTAGCACATCGCTAAATTTTGCAAATGCCTTTAACCAAATTTATGAGTATTCATTAATTTTGTAGATTGGTTCTGTTTGAGAAAAGAGACTTTTCTCTATTCATTGTAGGAAATATATGTAACGCTATCGGATCACTTTATTTTATTTTTTTTTTTTTGGGAATAAGAAGTGATTGGCTTCTTCGAACGTGCCGCAAAACCGTTTTCGAATCTGGAAGGCATTGTCCCCCAGTCATCAGAGACCAAGGAATAGTTTTATGCAAGCCATACCTGGAGGTTATTTGCAACACAGCATGACTAATATACATGTATGTAAGTCCATCTATACAGTGCTTGTAAGGAATTCCTCAACCACGAACAATTATTTGGACGTTTTTCCTTGAAAGCCAATGAATTTTTTGATCAAAAACAGTGTTTTTTTATAAATTATGTCTTTTTTTACTTCTTAGATTGCCAAAGAATTATTATGATTTGTTTAGTGTATGTTTTTTTTAATTTAATCTCAATAAAAGAAGAATCCGCCCTCATGAGTCAATGATGTAAAATTTTTATGTTTTTATTTTGGCGGAATTCATAATTAAAGGAATTTTTGGATTTTCGTTCGGCAATAGGAATTCCTAGGGAATATTCGTGATTGAGCAGTCAGATGGGGATAGACAAGCACGTATCGAAGTTTAAAAAGTATGGAAGCGCATCACTGAAACATTTTGAAGAAGCAACTGCATATGCACATATACTCGTATCAAATTTGTTGGCTCAGTTTGAAATTGCATAAAAAATACTTTTGAAGAAAAACATAATGAAGGCAGAATAAAATTTTTTTTAAATATGTGATGTTCTCTACAATACCGGAAGGAGCTGCCAATACGAAGCATTCAAAACAAGCAAAGCACTACTTTGAAAACAATTCGAATAATGAGAAATCTATTAGAAATCACGAATTCAATGGAACAGTGGCAGAAAATACGGTAAAGCAACTTTTATATTAGGCAAAAGTATTGGTTTTGAAACCGAAACTTCTACGGAAATATTTTTACAGAAAGTGTTATGGAATCTTAAAGAGCACGAAGCTGCCAATTATTTGTATACATTTCCAGTTGAAATTTGTTATGCGATTAGGTCTAAGCCTACTTAGTAAATTTTTGTTTTCAGCCAGTATCATTTCTTTATGAAGGTCTTATACAGTTGTGAAGAGTTGGTGAGCCAAAATTATATTTTTTTTTTATAAATATTTATGCACGTAGTCATTTCTAGGACCGGCACTCAGGGTATGGTCCTCACTTATGCAATGTATCATGGCTGAAGAGTGACATGGAGAGAACAGTGTTGAGAAAATGATAAAATAAAGATTACGCCTTGCGCATGATTTACCGTTTGATGACGTAGTATCCCCCTCGCAAAGGTTACCAAGTCTGTATCATATGAGAAATTTATAATTTCTTACAAAAACTGTATGTATTTTGTAATAGTTGGCAGCCCTGTAATTAATTTACTCAGAGAGTTTTAAAAAAAGTATTTCATCGGTGCTTAATAAACAACGAATTTCGTGTCATATTTTATAATAAATACATATAAAAAATATTAAAATAATTAAAATTATAAAAAAGTGTTTAAATTTGGTTGTTTAAAAGCTGCAAAACTAAGAAAAATAAAAAACAAAATAAAGTGAAGAGATAAGAAAGAGAGCAAATATGAAATGTGCAGTGGGCAAATGCAAACAAAGTAACAGCAAAAAAACAAGTGAGAAATTATGTTAAAACCTAATATTTTGAGTATTTTTAATTAAACGTTTGTGTTTTCAAAAAGCTGTATCGTTTTACAATTTTCCAAAAGATGAAGCTCGAAGGAAGTTATGGGTAATCTTTTGCAAAAGAGTGAAGCCTGTAAATGTGGATAAAGAAATAATTTGTGCTTTACATTTCAAGCAAGAGGATTTTGAAAGAAACTTGAAATTTGAAATGGGTAAGTTAAAACAAAATTAATTCTTGCAGTACATTACTAAGGCGTTATGAATAGGATTTAGCAAACGGCGTGCAAAAATATTAAAATCCCATGCAGTTCCCTCTTTAGACACTAGTGCTATTGAAATTGAAACGACAACTGCTAATGAAACTGAAGTTGCAAAAGTATATGAAAGACTATGTGAAACTGAAAAACAAAATGATATTTCGAATAGTTTTGAAGAAAAATTGGTCACGGAAAATGCTCCACGGCCGACTGATCTTGAAGATCTTGAAAAAGAAGATGGCCTCCAAAGTTACAATAAAACTTTAGAAATGAAAATGTATGTACATTTTTTAACATTAAGCAAATATTTATTTGAATCGTTTTTAGAGATGCACTTCTCAAGGAAAATTTTAGGCTGAAAATAGCAAAAAGTCAGTGTGATGTCATTATAAAAAATTTATCATGTCGTATTCAGAAATTAAGCTTTGCAAACGTTTGAGACGTTTGCTCTCTATAAAAAATTTTCTTTTTGAAAACTATATTTTATTTGCAGCAATAGTGAAATATTGTATTAAAAGTAATGAAAATCTATATATGGAATTATTATAAAGAATTTGTTTGCTTTCAAAAAATTTATGTAGAAAAATAACAATTTGTCCCACTGTCATGTTTTTACAATAACATAATAGTTCTCCAACTGAATTTTATTAGCCAATCAGAGCACATGTTGAGTGACGTCAGAGCTCCATCATGCGCAGAAAAGTATTTTTATTTCAGCTTGTTGGCGTAATCTTTATTTTATCATTCTTGGTTGAAAGAGAGTGTGTAAGATGGTTCTTAGGAAAATTCGATTCCCTTGAACGCACGAACTTTGGCTTGAATTTTTCATTAAACACCTTTAAAAGATATCGACCCTGTGAAAACACCAGGGGAAATATATAAATAAAATTGAATAAATAAATATTGCTGTCAAAAAATCTGTATGCGATTTTAAATATTTTATTATCTGAATTATAAATATCTCTAAACAATTTTACATTTCCATTATTTTGCTATATAAAGTGACATTTTACCCGTTACCAGAGGCCATCACAAGACATTTTCAGGTCGCTATTAAGATTTATGTTTGAAATACTTTCACAGCACTGATTTTCTTACGTACACATACATACATGTACTGCAGAGCACTTCTGAAAGTACTTTTCTATTAAAGTTGCAGCCTATGAAGAAGGTACAGGTATTAAAAATTATATTCCAATTATGCTCTACGGTAAATGTCACTTGCAGCAGTAACCTCGCGAAATTGTTTGAAAAGAAAACACAATAAATGTCTTAAAAACTTTTCAATACATTTTCAATTTGTAGCGTAGATTAGAAATGTGCAATTCTTTTTTATTTACAAAGTATTTGTGTTACCAATATTATTATTATCTATTACTATGGCGGAATTGATAAGATAAAATACTTAAAGTGCGTAATTTAATCGATATAAAAAATTAAAAATACATTAAATTTTGTAATAAAAGTTACAAGCAAAAAAATAAGTATTGCGGTACGTATGGCATATCTTCACTTTTAATTTGGACCGGATTCAGTTCAAATGCACCTGCTGTTGTTGTTTATTAGTTTTGGTCGAATTTATACTTTCCTGTACTATTTTGGAGATCTAATCAGAAAGATAGCAAGCTGAATCAATTCACTGCAGTCCCAATGAATTGAGTTTACATTAAACGTAATAAACCGGCTTTTCGTTGTAGCCGCAAACTTGTACCGAGTGTCATTTTCCATAAATACATTAGAGAATTTACATATACAGGGTGTTTAACAAGGCGGTTGTTGTTGGAGATACGTAGTAGTTGGCTATTAAAATTAAATAATATTAATTACAAACGTGTTCTAATGTGCAAAAGTGTTTCCAAACAAACTTAAATGTGGTTTGTTCAGATGTAAAAGTTTGACAATCAAAACTAAATGTTTGACTCAAAGTACAGACCCTTTCGGGAAATGCTGTACCAAACCAATTAATTGCCTTGAATACATCAGTGCTATGACTGTTAAAATTATTATCAATCATATCTGTGCTATGAATGATAATGTTCTGATGAAAAGAGGACATATTAGGAAAAAAAAACAAGATTCCTTTTCTTAGTTTCATGGCGAAAGCTTTTTACATATTTGCCTGTTTTTTAAATGAATTTCTGATTTACACATACATATGAACAAGTTACTTAAGGATATTTAAATTACCGATTTTTATAAAGCTGCACTTGAGACTGGTTTAAGCAAACAAACACACAACAAGTCTCTTAAGGAATATAAGATATTGCCTAGTATCTCAATCAAATACCTACAATGAATCCGCCAAGTGAAATTTACCGGTGCCATTCATATAATGTTCCGAAACTAGAAGCAGTTCTTGGTCCATTAGTCGCGGTGATGCTAGGTTATTTTCATTCTAGGATTAACATTTTCGAAAATGATAACCAGCAGTACGTTTGACTGCAAGTTAGTTAATCCTAGAATGAAAATAACCTAGCATCACCGCGACTAATCTTGAAAGTAAGCCAATCGACAGATCGGTTTTTCGAAATTAATTTGTCGCCAAACTTCGATTTCCAGAAGTCAATGGTTGATGTTCCGTGTGAAGTCTCATGTCACTTAGATCTGTGTCATCTATATTTTGAAACTCAAAATCATTATTATGGTGCGGTAAAGATTTTTCCATACGATATATTATTGGCTTCACTTTATATCCGGCAATTTTATATATTAACAAACCCTGATGACTTCTTTACAATATAATTGTGTGCACAGGACTTGATGACTGTTTTTCAAAGTAAAAATAGGAACTGTTTTCACATTCGACTAACACCGTGTTCGGACATATACTTTAATTGAGCAAGAAATAGTATTATTTCATTAATTATTGTTCAATATATATGAAATTTTTATAATATTGAGTACAATTACGAATGCAGCACTGCTAAAAAGAGTGTTCAATGAGCAAGACACAACTCACTAAACAAAGTTAGTAGAGACTTAGCACCTAAATTGTTAGAAAAGTGAAGAAGTTAAACTACTGAAGTTAAACTACTGACATTAAAATTATTATTAATTAGAAAAATACCAAATTTGAACTTGGGGTGCACATGAATATGAAAAATGTTGACTTTTAATTTTCATAATTGAATTTTCAAAATTTTGTATATGTGAACAAGAAGATAATTATGGCAATAAAGTGAACATTGGCTCAATGAAAACTGCATGTCTGAACACCGTATAAGCTACCTAGCAAGAGCTAAAGAACAAATACACATGAGTACTAATGATAACAAGTTCTATCGTATTAAAAAAAATAAAATTTTATAGAAGCCAGCTAAGTCATAAAAATCTATTGAGTTTAATAGATTTTAAGGAACTTTTAAAAACTTGGATATTATCAAATCGTTTAATTTTATGTTTATTCCCTCATGCATGCGGCATGGATTATTTAAAAAAATCATGTTTTTGTAATATTGTATTGCCACAGAACTTAATAAGGAGTGCCAGAAATACCAGAAAAAGTTGTAGTAAACCTTGATTTCCAAAACACAGAGAAACAAAACATTAACCATAAATATTAATGGAAAACTATTCTATAACAATATTCTCCAATGATTGGAAACTTTTATATAATACGATTCTGGAAACTATTCCAATCGAAATACTTTTTGAAGCACATATTTTCGTCTCAATCTCTACAAATCTCTTAGATCTGCACCTCTTAGATGACACCCTTTATTTTAGCGAAAACACAGATATTTTGAACCTTTGCATTTAAGAGTTGCTGGTGCTGCTGCAACAACTTTTACAAACTAGAGATATTGCACAATTATTGTAGTTTGCTATTGCCGCCAACTACATCAGACGAGATAGGAGTCGTGTGAAGAAATACTCTTAAAGAAAACTTGCAAGAAGAATCACAAAAGAAACAGGTTAAATAAAAAAGGTAAACGTTGGTGGAGTGCCACCAACGAAACTTTCAACGAATAAAACTACAAATAAAAAGCAACAAGTGTTTTATTTTTCAATTAACCTACTAAGCGGTTAGTTAGAAAACTAGTCATTATTTTTTAGTTTTTGTTTCTTACAAAAATCTAAACCGATATACATATACGCACATACACACATACTTATAATATGGATGTAGTTTGGTATGAACATGTTTAGCATACATAATAGTTAATATTGAAAAAGTTTCTTGTGGAAAGACGATGAGACAAGCTATAGAACGAATATCAAGAAAGAGATGCTAAACTCACATTAATCAATCGTGATAAAATTATTCCATTTTAAAACTCCTCAGTTAAATTAGGAATAACAAATGTCATACATTAAAGAAAATCTTTTTATTAAAAGCTTCTCTTTTAATCTAATATATGAAACTAATTAACTACAGGATTCATGAAAGATTTTGATAATGTAAAATTAGATGCAAAGGATGATATCCGTTTATCAATCCTCTCGAGATTGGCTAGACAAAATGTAGAATATAGTGAGTTTACTTCTATTGATGAAAATATTCCAACAGAATCTGACACTACAGAAGTTTTGGTTGATAGAGTGGAAATAAGCTCATCGGAATATAATGATACAAGCATTTTAGAACAAGACCATAAATAAATAATTTGGTTATATTTAGTTAAGTTTCGCTAAATTGAAAAAGGCTGCTCTTGTCGTCCGTCTTTATTTTATTTATTTTTTCTCTTATAAATCTGTCGTGTTACTGCGAGCTCAAATATTAATAAATAATATTAATCAATATTAATAAATTAATATTGTTCTCATGTAAGCATGTTGTAGAATTTGCCTAAACCATATACAGAAAGTGCTCGTCGTATCGAATCATGGTTATGTTTAAAGAGATTAATTAGAAGGAATGTATCTAGGCTTAATGTTATTGCATTACTTAGGCTTAAAGTTTTGAATTTATGTCCGAAGTCATTATCAACTTATTTACGCTTGACGTTTATCGCATTCAAATTTGACAATTTGCAATAAACTAATGAAAAACGCCAACAGTAATCAGGCTAATTAAAGATTATCATACAGACTACACAAAGTTCGTTATAATTTTTAATCATTTCATTTTAATAACTGACCAAATTTATTATTAAGCACTTATAACCGTTTAAGTTGTTTTTCCATTTGAAAGCATTAGTTTTGTATTTGTGTTACCTGACTTTTAAGTATTTTATTGACGTTATCTAACATGGCTAAAATATAATTCAGAACCGCATATTTCATATTTGGCAACAAACCTGGAATATGTTGCCACATATAAATACTAAAAAGCAGTGATTACATAGTACTCGTAATATTCAAACTCCCTAAAGCAGTTAATGGTTAGACACTATTTGCAAAAGGTTATAAGGTCTCGCCCAATTCTTAATAACAATTCCCTGAGAGTTCTTTCCTTAATCTCTGTTTCCCTATTCTAAATAAAATCTCCCCCAAGATTTGTTCTCTCTTCCCTTATATAAAGCGAACTTCGAAAATGGGAATCTCTTTCCATTTGGTATTATCAATCAATAAAAGGAAAATATTATTACAAGACCTTTTTTTTTTGTTCTCTGAAAATGTTTGGTGTATCATTTAAAAGTATAAACATAATTGTATACAACGATATGCTGCAGTAATAGGCTAAAGCTGGGGAATTTTAACCGCCTCTAAAATAAAATTCCGGTGCTATCTTTTGAAACGCCGACTCACCTATACATCTTTTGTCTCCTCTGCCAGAATCAAACCTTGTAACCTCGTAATTTTAGAAAAAAATTGAAATTGTTGTACAGTGTAATTATAAATTGTATAGGCTTAATTTAAAAGCTTGTAAACATAAACACTTTGGCTTAAGCTGGTCATTCGTAAAACAACTGGGGTATTCACACTTCGTGCTATTTGGTCATATTGTCATAAAGTCATAATATTTTAGACCAGTTTAAAAAAGTTGTTGTTGTGCTGCATACAAAAAAGTCATAAAACAATAGCACTCTTTCAGGTATGTTTTTGTTTTGTCATAAAATAGCTCTAGAGATCTGAGTCGAGCGGTTGAAAATCTTTAGGCGAGACGGCGACACTATATGTTTGCCGCCGTTACTTATAAATGACTCACGACTAAAATACTGCTAAAACATTATTCATACCAATATACATTAAACCACATTTTTATAACATAAAAAATATTAAAAGAGAACTAAATCGCAAAAACTAAATATATACATGTGAAAATTTATTTTCGTTTAACTTGTGTAGCTGGCAGCCACTGAACGTTTTTGCGTATGACGCCGCAAAAAAAATTTATTCAGCTCATATCAAGGCAGCAGCTGTTTTAGTTTATACATACAAGTTCATTTAGATATTCCTGCGCACCAGAAGACAAATTTAATAATTTTAAATAGAAATGGAGTTTTTAGGCGATTCATCTTTAATTGTATGAATTTTCTTCCGCTTTGAGCACAGATAATTACAACTGTGTTGTTATCTTATTAGCTGATCGATGTTTGAAATAGCACACTAAGTTATGACGTTTTGATCACACTAGTAATATTTTTAGTGCTATTATCTTATGACTACAGTGTGAATACCCCAAATATAAAAATGAAGATATACAAAAAGTATGCCAGCAACACTTATTCATTTATGTATTTATTTATTTTCCTAGCAGAAACCCATAATAAAACCCTTTGACAAAATATACTTAAAAGTAAATACTTGACCTTGATATTCATAAATTAGATAACAAAAAAATACTTGTGGTAAAAAATACATATAAAACATACAGAATAGAAAAATGTATTTGAAAAATTTGTGAAATTATTGTAATTTTAGCAGAAAAGAGCACATACCTGGAGCGATTGGTTGATATTCTTGTTGTGGCAGTAAATAGCATGTCAAGACCTTAAATAAAATGGGAAAGTACACAATAAAGTTTAAAATGAGAATACATACAATCAAGTCTAATAAATAAAAAATAAAAATAAAATAGCTTTGGGATGATAATAAAATATATCTTAAGTAAACATTTACTTAACTGGCAAATGATTAATTAAACAAACAAGGGGAACCGCAATTTAAAATACAAGCTACTCGTAGTTACAAAGTACCAAACAAGTAAAAAATAAAGAGTCTTCCAACAGGGACTTTCGAGCTTTGACGGTTACTAACGGTCATCTTCTAGAAGCTACGTCTATCAAATAGGTTGCCATTTATTGAGTCGGCTTTGCTAAATAATCATGGACGGATATAGCATTCAACAACACAGGCAAATAATGAAAATGTTTTATTGAAAGCTGACAATAATTTTCATCGTTAAATTGTCTTTAGCTATGACACCCATGCCTGCATGAATGGGTGGTACATGAACAAACAAAATTCTCGATACCAATTCCCATAAGATCCACGAGCGTCCAATGCATTCCGAAAAAAGTTTTTGCTTAGTATGGATTATGGGCTGGCAGTCATCGGATTTTTTTTTTTTTTTTTTTTTTTTGAGAACGACGTTGGCCAGGCGCTATGAGTTGATGATTACCAACTTATTTTGCCTGAGTTGGATGATCTGCAAATCAACGACATGTTATTTAAATTGGACAGCGCTGTGTTCCGCATACCTCAGTCCACATTGACTATTTTGCACGAGCGATCTGAGCACATAGCCCTCTCACTTGGATGGCATATGAACTTGCCAGCAATGAAAGTTAAAACTTGCCACCAATGAAAGTTAAAACCATAAACAGCTGATTTTGCGTTCACACTGCAAATTGTGCAATTGTATAATTAATATGTTCAAAATAAATTAAATCGCTCATAGAAATGTGTGATTTAGATTATTTTTTTCTTTTTGCTGTACTTGTTCTCTATTTTTATAACACTTAATTAACAACCTGTTCAACATGCGTTTTTGTTGAAGAAAATAGAAATTATTTTTCATTTTGTGAATGAATATTTTAAAATTATGGAACTACTTATACCAAGTGAAGAAGTTCTTGGAAATCAAGTTGTTATATATGAAAAACAACAAAAACTATTTTAGGCGTCAGTACATATTCTTAACATAAACCATACCAGCTGTCTCCAATATATAACTTGGCAGCACTCAACGTGGGACAGACAAAAACAAGGTTGCATTTCATAAAACCAACCTAAAACCAGTTCGATAGTGGTTTTATGTTGGTTTTAATAAAAACATTTTGTATGGCAAAATCAGATTTTAATAGTTGGTTTTAACATTAAAATCAGAATTTATTAAAACCATGTCAGTGTGAACACGCTATTAGTCTTTTTGTTCTTATGTCCCAGGGGCATACGATTAAGCCACAAACTACGAGGTCCTCAAAGCCAACATAGGCCATACAATCGTTCAAATTCAGCCTGGTATAAGCGCCAGAGTTATGGAAAATTGGCTCATTGCAGATGCGCTGCACTCAGAACAGGCGTGGCGAACATTTGAATGATTTCATATTCTACATGCAATGGCATTAATAAGTCAAACCAATAAAAAATGTCCCACACTATTTTCGTATTTAAATTTAAAGATTGGAAGCGCTTAATGAAATACCCTTTGGGAGCAGTTCCCACACTCACATAACACGAGTATAAGTATTTAGTACCCATCGTATATCGACACTTATTCGCACAGAAATCACACGCGTGCACAATATTTTTTAGTCAACTCACCTGTTCGCTTGTCTCCTCATCAACATCAGGTTGAAATGTCAGCAAAGGCTGTGCTTGATTCTCTGACAACCACACAGCTTTCAATTGCAGATTCACTAAAGAATATGGTAAATACTGCAATTGATTACCAGATACATCGAGCACGTGCAGCACGCTGCAATTACCCAACTCTGGCGGCAACTTCTTTAATTTATTGTCGCGCAAACTTAAAACACCCAAATTGGCACAATTTCCAATTTCAATTGGCAGAAACTCAAGAGCATTACGATCAATATTCAAGTTGCTTAATTTGGTCATTTGCCCAATAGAGGCCGGCAATTCGGATAAGAAGTTTTCGGTGAGTATGAGCTCTTGCATATTTTCACAGCTGAAAATAGATTAAAAAAGTAATTAATGCTCATATCAGGCATTCAAATTATGTGTTCTTATTATTAATTCTATGAATGTAATTAAGAGGAACGCATTCAAGTCCTTTCGGGATTAAAGAGTGTGATATACAAAATGTCAAGCAAACGTTTTCAAAACTAATCTTTCACCATACGTTAGAACTGAATTTTTAGAACTTTCATAAAGAACTACAATACAAAGTAACGTGTGCTACTTATTTATTTCATTATATTCAGTTGATAAAAACCCGGCAGGAAATGTCTATAGCGAAACTGTACTGACTTGCTATTGACACATCCACCAGTACTAGTGACTTGTAATATCCTAGAAAATAATATTTACTATACGCATTTAACATGGTCATGTGGTTGGAAATCCACTACTGACGTTGGTACTAGTAATTCACTAGTAAATTTTAGTGATTCTAGTCTATACCTTTGATACTTTTCCGAAGTAGACTACGACAAAGAAAGTGCACAGTTTATTAACTTGTGGAGTTGTATTAAAATATATATTTAAAAGACTCAGAGCAAGGCAGATTTACTAGGTACTGTCACTAGCACAGCTCTGTATTAAATTTGCCTTGGTACGTACCAAACTACTGTCAAACGTTTATTTACAAGCTAAATAAAATGTTTTTTTTTTAAATCTGCCTTGTTAATGATGCTTCTCGTGCAACTTTCTACCAACAAAATACGTGTGGTTTTTGGTGTTGTTAATTGTTGTACTAGAGAGAGTACCCGGTAAATCCACCTTGACTCAGAGGCACTAATTCGTAAAAGTCGTTTTTGTTTATGAGAACAAAAATTCATTTCACTCATCTGCTGTCGTCACAAAAAAAAACATTTTTTTCATCAAAAGCAAATAATGTCGATAAACAGTCACCAAAATAGTAGACAAAAGTGACTTTCAAACACTCCTCCATTAATTTTCTTTTAGGAAGAAATCATCTTAGTGGTGAAAATTAATATGAATTGATATTATATCCATGTGTCGCTGCATCGATAGCTGCGAGTTGACAGCTGAATATGTCAAACTGTGTTGTGGTAAGTCAACATGAACAGTGTAACGGCAGAACAACGGTTTCAAATTCTTGAGAATCAAAATCAAGAGAGTGAAGTTTATAGACCAATTTTTCCTATTTCAAGGCCATTATGCTGGCAAGCAATTCGTGCAGTTATTGATCGTTTTCGCACTAATTTCACTCGGTTCAAAGTCATCACTCCTACAAAGAAATGTGCGTACCGAACAGAATATTGCTGATGTAGCTCGTAGTATTGAAGAAGGCGACAAAATTTCCATACGTCATCGTTCTCAGGGTCTTGGCCTTTGACCTTCAACTACGTAAAAAATTTTACGTAAACATCTTTGAGTAGGACCAGCCTCAGCAGATAGAGGGGGAGCAGTGCCTGTGAATATTTGATTTGGACTTTCTCAAATTGTAATCGGTGAGGAAGACGTATGCAGGCAGTTTGTTCCACATACGAACTGTTCGGCCAAAGAACGCATTTGCTCTGTAATCCGTAGAGATTACTCTCTTGAAGAAAAACCTGTTGATCGCAAAAATTAAAGGTCTTTGAGAATACGTTCCCGGATTTCATCGATAAAGAAAGAAACGCACTCCACATTGCAACGATGGAGTTGGCTATAGTACTGTCTTCTCTGAGTTTCTTCGCTTTCTCCTGTACACGGTCGAGTAACTTGAAAATAGACTTTGAAGCACCGACCCACACCTGAGAGTTGTATTTCGGTCAGATGTAAGAGGTAAGGAGAGTAATAGTAAGATCAAATGGGGTGAAGTATGTGCTATACCGTCTTAGGACAATGGAATGCTTCTTTAGTGAGTTGAAAGAGGGGGGTCGTCCAAGAGTCTCTGATTCTGTAATATTTACACCATCTCAAACCGCGGAGGATATATACCAGAAATCATTTCTAAAAAATAAATACGGTAAAATTGTCTAGCAGATTATAATAACTAAATGTCATTTCATCAATATTTTTGTGTTGCATTATCACTTTAAGTTCTCATGCCAGTAAGAAAATATAAACAATGGGCATGACCTCTCTGTATAAAAATTATGCTAGTGATCACTTCTTTCATTCATAGATAAAAGCAAAAAATAAATAGATATTTCTAAGTGATCAAACATTACATAATTTAATTTTATACGAAATTCTAAGTAGTCAATATTGCAAACTTGGAACACACTCCCAGCAATGTAATATAACCGAAGACTTCTAGAACAAAAATTTTTTTATAAACAAATATGTATTACTTTTAGGGCGTATTTTGAGATGTGGACTTAGTTTAATGTACTCGTAGTCAGGTTTTTCCGGCAAAATGAAATATTTTTTTAATATTTTAAGAAAACTAAGCAAAATTGTATATGCAAACTCGGTAATGGCGGCACAAATCTGTTTTCTAGTATAACTGAAATCTCAAAAACCCAGCCTTACAGAAATATTTTATAATGAAAAACTTTTGTTAATAATTTACATGCAGATAAGAATTCTATTTAATTGATTGAGATATGCACAGATTTCGTCTATATTTTTGCTTGAAATTGTATTGGTTAAGAGCCTAAAATCGTTCAGAAATTTGGGAGCCTCTGTGACACAAAAAAAGATTTCTTAAACTAAAAACTATAAATTCATTACTTACTCTCCAATATTTGTATTTAATCTCTGTAGGCGATTTTGGTCCAATTTCAAAATTGTCAAACGACTTAATTTCGCTACACCATCCGGCAGATACTCCAGCAAATTTTGTGCTAAATCCAAATCGGTTAGATTTACTAAACCGCTAATTTCAGTGGGAATTTCTTCCAGACGATTTTCGGATATATCCAAATATGTCAAATTACTCAATAGTCCCAATTCCGCAGGTAATTGTTGCAATTGATTATGATCTAGCCAAAGTTCTTGAAGTGCTGGCAAATAACCCAAATAGGGTGGCAGTTGTTCGATTTCGTTATCGCCTAAATCCAGGCGCTTCAGTTTTGTTAATTTACTAATGGATTCTGGCAAATGTTTTAAAAGATTCTCGCGTAGCTCTAATGATTCCAATTGTGTTAAACTGTAGAAAAACGAAAGAAAAAACGAAAAGGAAAACAAGAAATTAATCAAAAGCAATTTGTAGTCATTGTTGTTTGTACGCTTAACATGTTGCTGCAAATGGTGGTGGTGTTAATTGGTTTGATTTATTGGTTATTAGCTATTGAACAGCATTAACAATACTTTCTTTCTATTCTTTGTGGGTTTTTTTTTCTTTTTCTTTTATTGTACTTACCAACCAAAATCTGCTGGTAATGTGGTCAGAGACATGTCATTTAAACCTAAAACAGTTAAATTTTTTAATTGTGAAAAACCAGCGGGTAATTTTGGAATTGGATTTGAACTAAAATCAGCTACTTGTAGGCTTTTCAAGTGTTTGATGTCATCAGGAATGTCTGGAATATCTGCAATGAAAGAATGAAAATGAAAAGTTAATACGCAATCGAGGCTAATAGTACAGAGATGTTTGCTGTTTCTAGGTTTAAATAATTAAATAAGGGACCAATAAAAATATAATTAAATAAAGTACCAACTATACAGTTTTCAATTTGCCATGACCAGTACTAGTTAGCCTGGGTCACCGTTTTATACAAATATTACCCCATATTTGTCAACGTCATGTCAAGACAATATCAAAAATAAGACCCGTCGGTGCTTATTTTCTTCAATAATTAACAATTTATAGCACCCTCTTGCCATATTCAAGGTCTTAGAGAGTGATCACAGACTGTCAGATTTGTCCACAAGGAGTAGGTAACTGTCCCAATTTTTGGTATTGCCTTGACGTGACGTTTCCAAAGAGTTACGGAATAAGGAAGATTGAATTAAGATTTTTATAGGCTAATTATTCGAAATTTTAATTTAAATCTCAGAAAGACATGATAAATATTCCAAGACATAAAGGAAAGTCAACATCAGTTTTATTCAACTTACACAGCAGAGCAGAACAGCTGTTTTTGAAAGACGCAACCCTTTCATTATCAGTGCTCATGTGTATTGTGTGTGTCACCACTTATTAGGTGGCTTAGTTGAATGTGATAATATTTACAAAAAAGTAATAACTTGTAAAATGAATGTGAGATCTTCTCATATTCAATTTTCGTTAAAAACATTGGTTAAATAGTTGATATTCCTACTAACTAGCACCACTTGAAACAGTGGAAAAATTGAACAAAGAACGCTGATGAGATGGTGTAGCGGCCTCGAAATCAGTACTGATCCGTTCTGCTGGTTTAATGACTATGAAAAATATTCTTAATATTCCACTCTCAAAAAATAATAAATAGAATGTAATCACGTTCATTTATTAAAATAAAAAAAAAAATAAAAATATAAATAATTTGCAGTTTCGCAGATTTGAACTTATAGCCTGTTGTGAAAATTAACATCCTGTAATACAATTTACTTAAATAAAGTTCACTATTAAAATAGAAATTCATACATAATAAGTCATAATATTCGGCATATTAAAGTTGAATTCAATACCAAATTAAGATGTGGTTACACTTGTCGAATATTTGCGCAAAAAACCGTAACCACTAAATAATGATGAAACATCTTTTGATTTAGATACGTGTTTGTTAAGTAAAACAGATTCATACATAAGTAATAGACAGCCAAACCATTTAAGTCAATGATATTTGCCAAGTGGGACCGCACCTTTAGTAACGATGTATTTCGAGTCATCAATTTCTTGCTTAAGTAAATATGAAAATAAGGCCTAATAAATAGTTCTAGACAGTAACGATGACTGTTCAAACAATAGCAAAAGTAATTCCTCTGTGATGTTTACCTGAATTAATTATTCCTTTTATACCCTATTAACATTTACTCACATCTTCAATCAAAAGAAAGAACAAACACATCAGTGCAACAGTCTTTTGTAATCCATTACTTTGAAGTTTGAACCATTGAACCGAAAACATATAAAAAATTGTTAAATAGTCATAAGCCCAGGGAAAAGCCAATCGGTTGATCGAGGATTAATTACCAAAATATGTATTTTCGTTTTAGGTGCTTCATACATAAACATTTATTTATTTATCAGGCTGTAAGAAATTAACTTTACGTGAGTAGAAGGAATATTTTTTCATAACAACTACGTTTCGTTCGCTCTGAAGCCAACTCATCAATAGTTTCTTAAGAACAACTGAAATATTGAAATCAGTTGCTAACAAAATATAAAAAACAAATTTATTATGGACTAGGATATGGAAAATAATGGTATCCCTATCGTAAAGAATTATCGTAGTGTTGTTGTTTTATGAATTTTTTTTTTAAATTTATTTTGGTTATATTTTTTCTTTTCCCCTAATACTCGTCGGTACAGAATTAAAAAATAATTAAAAATGTTTACCACCCAATATGCAAGCAAATAAGGAAAGGTTAGTACATATTATTCTAAAAATTGAAAACTGAATTGAATACAACATTTCATTGATGTATAAACTTAATATGGTTATAAATTTTTTATAATGTTTTGAAATATATTTAAGATCGTTGTATTTATATTACAAATTTTGCTTTTAGTAAACAGGCAACTTTATGTTCCCAAGTGCTAAAAAAGAAAAAGGCAGTTTTATCTACTATGCACGCCGAACCTAATGTTGAACCGAATACTTGAGCAAAACCGGAAATTATAATGTATTATAATAAAACAAAAGGGGGAGTAGATAATATGGACAAACTATTGGGTGAATATACTCGTACGTGCAAACGGAGAACAAGCCGATGGTGATTGTCACTTTTTTTTAATACTATTGATATAGCAGCACTAGCATTCTATATTATATATATGGAATTTAACACAAAATATCAGTCTAGTGATCGTCGCACTGTGGGGTGAAAACCCTCACAAGTGGCGATTAATTCAAAACTTTATTAACTTTAACTTTCACAACCGTATTTGGTACCATATGAAAGTAGATATAATTCTGCATCACTAACTGCAAAAATAAAAGTTCTTGGTAGTTTACTTTCTTTGCAGGGTGTGTTCAAAGTTCAAAATTTTTTGTTATTTTTGCGCGCATTGATTAAAAGAGAAAATTTTGATATTTCAAGTGACTATAGTTTTTGTTAAGACTTCTATAAGTAAAAGTTTTATAATGGAAACGGCAACTTCTGGTATATGAGCATTTAAAAAAATATTTTTTATTTAGATAAATGTTTTAGAAATATTGAAAAAAAAAAATTAAATGTCTCCAAAAATGTGGTATTTTTGATATATACATTGAGCTTCAACAACTTTGCGGAGGAGTGCAGGAAAAAATGCATTTATGCTCTTAAAATATAAGATTTTAGATAATAAATCCCAGAATACCTATTTGCGCATTTGCGCGATTTTTGAGTTCTGAAGGTTTTTGTGAGAGAATTTCGGTTGCTAATAATAAATGTGAAAAAAAAACAAAAAAAAACAAGTTCTATTTATTACCTTTTTTTATTATTTTTTCTAAAGGTACATAAAGTATGCTCTAATTTACAATTTAATTTACTAATTTATCGGTTTTCATTCCAAAGTTACAGCAAAAATAGTCAAATAAGACCATTTTCTCCAAAATACAAAAAAGCCCATAAAAGGTTAACATTTTTTTTTAAATTTTTTTTTAAATGCTGGTTTCTTATGTATTTATTAATACTCATCAATAAAATAATAACATTTTAAAATTACGAGTTCTATGAATTAATCGCCACTCTCTCTACCATTCACCCCATTGAGCGTCGTCGAAAATTCTTAAAAGATCTAAGCATTGGTTTGTATCAAAAAATATCGAGCAACGCTGCAATACAAATTTTTTATATGCCTAACTTTGACACTGCAACATCATCCATACCTCCTTTATAAACAAAGGACAAAAGCGGTCGCACTGCAGTAGCAGGAAGTTGTTATGTGTGCTCTCAGCAGAGAAAAGCCCGTAAAGTTTGTACTGGCTGTTCCGAGCCAATCTGCAGTCAACAGTCGATTAGTCGACCAATATGTTCAAACTGTTCGATAAATTTACACTAAAATGTTATTTCTCTTTTTGATTTTTTTATGTTTTGTGTTTTCAAATTAGATGATAAAATAAATTGTTTTTGTTTTTAAATTATGCAGCTTTTTATTTATTCATACAAAGCTACTAACAACTTCAAGTAATATACTTGCTATGGCCGCTTTCTCATATAAAACCCGTACAGGTACTTGGGTACCTTCGTGTATAAAATATCATGGCCTCCCAGGATTTTTACAAAAAAAAATTTGGGCTCGCGTCTGCAAAGTAACTAAATAATTTGAAAGTTTCAAATATGCATGTTATCAATTTAAATGACAAAACTTTGATTGAAGACGCCAAAGGCACCCGGGTACCTTGGTGCGCGCATAAGGGTTAAGCAAGCTTTAACAGTTCAAAATCACAACAAACAAAAATCCAATAAGAGAAAAAAACTTTTTACATTCTTAATGCTGCCACCTGGTTAAGGGCGCCCTGGACATAGCAACGGTTTCTCTTGGAATAGTCCGGAAAGCTGCCTTATAACTCAAAACGTCAAGGTCTGGTGAAAGCTAAATTTTTTTCTAAACGTGGTAAAATCAGTAACTTCCGACTTTTTTGGAAAATTTCAATTTTCTTAGCGAGAAGTTAAAAAACATTTAGAATAACATAAAAACAAGGATACTAAATCAAATTCAAAGTCGAAGAAAAGTAGAAACAAATCATATTAATTTATAATAAATGGGAAATTTATGTTAGTGTGTCATGTTGTCATAACACATGCAATTGTGCAATAAATCCCATCACTGATTGTGTTTCGCTTAACGCAGAAGATATGTACACCTGTTTGCGGGCATTAAATTATTTATTAATATTACGAAGATTATTTCTTTATAAGCGTACATTAAACTAAACTGGTATCTTTTGTTATCTGCATGTATTTGAAGAAAGAATAACTTTAAGCCATTCAGCAAAGAGTAAGCCATGATATTAAATCAGTGATGTCAAATGCGATTGTGTTGGTAAGATCACTCTTATCTCTTACATTCCCAGCGGGAGAAATGTGCGGTTGCGAGGCCTAACTAGTGGCCTTTTCTAAGAGTATCCTTTTATTTACCAATAATATCTTCTAATTTTATAAGTTGTAAAAAAGGGTTTCAAAAATTGGCAAGTGCTCAGATATTTAATTTTAAAATATTTCTCCATTTTTAAGCTGAACATTTGGTTAGTTTATATACAAGAGAAACAATTTTTACAAAAAGTCTTACTTATGAATTAATTTAAAAGCTACTTTAAGAAATTTTCGAAAAGATGTACCTACATACAGTGGATCCAACTTATTTCAAACCTCTTATATGTATTGTATATATATATGTATATATATATATATATATATATATATATATATATATATATATATATATATATATATTTATATAAATATATTATTTCTATGTAGAGGCCTCAAAACAGGACTTGCGATACTTCCCGCTGAATGGGAGTGTTTTTCAGTAAACAATTATATTTTACGCTCTCAAAATAAAAGAGCGTAAGTGTACATGTGAGTTTTGCTTCCACAATTGTGTATGAGGCTGACATCACTGTATTAAATCAATTTAAATTGTATTTTAATTTAATTAATTTAGCATTTATAAATCTTTATTATCTTGCTGTACTAGCAAAAGTATGTAAAACAATAACATGGCAATGACAAAACCGTGGCGGCAATAACAATAACAAATACAACAGGCACATATTTCCAACACACAAATGCACAATCAACAATAGCAACTGAAGTAATTTAACCTTAAAACGCATGTATTCACAAGTTTAAAGCAAAAGCTGTAGAAAAATGGATGGAATCAAAGAAACTATTGCAAAATAATAAATAGAAAAAATAATAATAAATAAATAAATGGATACAACAATTGCAAGTACCCCCATGACATTCGTTCTTTTACGTATAAAAATTTAAGCCTGAAAATATTTCTGGCATTATTTTTATACCCTTCAAAAAAGAATATGGATGGTATATTCACTTTGTTATTCCGTTTGTAGCGCAGCGAAATATCCCATAAAGTATATACATTCTTGATCACTAATGAAATCTAAGACGATCTGAGCATGTCCGTCGGTCCGTCCATCCGTGGAAATCACGATTTAGTTTAAACGAAAAGAGCTAGACTCTTGAAATTTTGTTTTAATATATCTTGAAGGATAGCACAGGTTAAGTTCGGAGATGGGCTAAATCGGGCAAGAGGGAAAAAGTTCCCCTAAGAAGAACAACATAATTTTTAAAGTGTTTTCTAATTTTGTTAAGAAAATTATACATTTTTTTTGACAAAGAAGGTCGGTCCAACGCGTTAAACTTCGGGCCATAAAATAAAATATCATAATATTTGGACCCCGCCTTCTTTAGTGGGCGTTATTATATGCAAATATAGTGTAAAAATTTAACAAATTGTTTTACTTAAACCTACATTCTTTAAAAATAAAATTTTTAAGCTTTAATGACGAACTGAGACGTATCCTGGTATTCTTCTGCTCTGCCCCCACCTCCCCCTTGCCACGCCACTTAAATGACCCAATAAAAAAATATTAACTAAATTTTACATTTAATTATTCCGAAGATTTATTTTTGAAGTTTTATGGCAAAGCTGAAATTTTCCCCAACGGCCCTTGCCAGAGACCACGACAAAATACTGTTTTAATACCCTCCAAATAGAATTGGACCCCATTAAATATATATTCATATATTATTGATCGGTGATGAAGTCTGAGACGATCTAGCAATGCCCATACATTCGTCTGTGGAAAACATGATATAGTCTATTTTGGAACCCCGCCCCCTTTAGTGGGCGTTGGCGTACGATATTATATGCAAAAGAAGTGTAAATACTGAACAATTTTTATTCCTTAAGCCTATAAGAAGCTGAGATGTTCTCTGACCTTGTGGAGGTGAAATATCTACCCCACGGTCCTTCCCGGAATGACTTTGTCAAAATAAAGATTTAAAATTGGCTACAGAGATGTCTTAAAGGAACTCTGTCCCACCAAGTTAAACATTTTAAATTTACTTACTAAATATTTGGAGGGTATTTAAGATTCGACCCGGTCGAATATACCGTTTTTACTTGTTCGACATGTTTTTGTACAGGGAAAAAAATTCTTTGTTATACAATTAGTTTCAAGCCAGTGTTCGTTTAGTTGAATTTGCTTTATGAATCACCTGTGATACAAATGCTACACTATTAAATTGCTAGCCTAGGAAGGATAACGAAGAACAACAATAAGAAGTAAACTACAATTGGATACATTCTATTGTGGGGAGAATAAAAGCAGTAAACAGTGTCCTACGATTTCTATAGCCCATTGTGTTCTAGCCAGCAACAAATAAAACATTTTTTAATATGCGAACATTTCTCCATGCCTTAACTTGTTGGTGTTCAATCAATGGAAAACAATGAAGAACATATTCCAGAGCGAAAAGTAGGTTTTATGTAAAATAAAAACTTTAACTATTCACATACAAACACATTCAATTACAAAAAGAATCATCATAAAAACGATGACATACGCATTTTACTCTGTCATACTCATCGTTTGCATGAAATTGCCCTATTCAGAACAATTGCATTGGCCCCACAATTCCTTTATTTTTTTTTTTTTTTTTGGAATGAAGCACTCTTTTTCCACAAGATTTACGGCATCATATTTTGTCAAGCACATACACAAATTTGTGATACGAATTTGTGCTGCCATAAAAAATAAGTAAAAAACAACCACAAGCTTAATAAATAATAAAATAAATTTCCAAAATAAATGTCAAAAAGTTAATAGCAATACTTATTATATTTTTTTATTACCTTTTTTTGTTTTTATTTTATTTATTATTTTATTAAAAGTTATTTCAAAAAGTGCTTTTCCAAAAAGTACTTTTTTCAAAAAGTACTTTTCCAAAATGTACTTCTTCCAAAAAGTACTTTCCCACAAAAGTGCTTTTCCAAAAAGTACTTTTTTCAAAAAGTACTTTTCCAAAATGTACTTCTTCCAAAAAGTACTTTCCCACAAAAGTGCTTCTCCAAAAAGTACTATTTTTCCAAAAGTACTTTTTCAAACAACTACTTTAAAAAAAATCTAACAAATATATTTCTCCAAAAGTACGTTTTTCAAATCTGTACTTTAAAAAACTACTTTTTTCAATAAAGTGTCTTTTAAACAAATGTACTTTTTCCGAAAAAACGTTAAGTCAAAACTTTTTATTAAAACTACTTTCCTTCAAAGAGTATATTTTCATAAATTAAATTATCAAAACGTAAATACATTAAGAAGTAACATTTCCAAAAGTTTTCAAATCCTAAAAGTACATTTTCAAAAATGTACATTTTCAAACACACATTCCTCAAAAGCACCTTTTTCGAAAAGTGTACCATATTTATGTTTAACACCTGAATGTACACACTATATCAAAAAGTACCAACAACGTGCCGAATTATTTTTGGCATTATTTGTATGCTTTTGGCATTTTGAGAGTAGCTGTCGTATTAGTTTTCGAAATATACAGCAAATAAAATAAAATTATAAATTGCCCAGAGACGGCAAAATTTTCTTAAAAAGATACGCAATACTTTAATTGATAAATTGTTCTGTTTTCTCTTAACAGGATTAACAAATTAAAATGTTTATGTATGTAACTAAATGCTTAACAACTTATTTTGATTTAATTAATTAATTTCTTTTGAATAAATCACTAAAAATAACAATTCCATTTTGAAACTTTGAAGTATGTAGTTTTATTAAAAATGCTTCGTTTTCCGTTTTCTAAAGACCCGACTTTCGGAACTGAAAAAATCCTCGATCGGAATTGCGTTCTATGACATGACTGATTGAGATACAGATTTTACACTTTTTCCCCTTTGCCAAATCACTTTTTTGTAGTTCAATACATCAAAATGAAGCTCCACAACCATAGAGTACACTGTTGTAGCAAACATTCCACAGCAATGCAAGGTTTTTCTCTACGTGTATGTATTAAAGTTTTAATATACTATTCAACATATTGTTATAGCCGGCTTAATTTGAAACTGGTTTTAAACGTGTAAAAAATTATGTCTGTCACACATTTACCTGACTGGAAATTAATTAAATTGCTTATTGAGCAGAAAGTGAGAATAAGGGGGATATGACGATATTACCTCATGTTAGCAAGTGAATAGGGGATATATTTATGAACATGTATTATAGAATTTGCAAAGGCGTTTGATCGGGGATGAGCAGCACATAAGGGTAGTTATTAATATTAACATGTTCTCCACCCTCTTTCATTTAATTTCACGTGATGACAGGTGCCTGTTTTTTTTTTTATTATTTAACATTTTTTCTGGGGTTTTCCCCTTTTTTACATGAATACATACACATTATCAAACTCAAAGCATAAACGTGTGTATTTTTTATAGATAAACGAGCAAGTAAGTTGTCATGTTATGAGTTACTTTGTACTACTGCTGGGCTACAGTTAAAGGTGAGTCATTTCAATTGGACAATATGTAATAATATAAATAGAAGTAAAATTAATAACCTCAATCCACTGATTATAGATTGTAGAATAAAATGTTTACCAAATCTCATTTTAGCCATAAACAAACAACTCGAGTGGTAATGAAAATTTGATTGAAAAGAACATGCAACACGACATGATGGTATTAGTTTCTATCAGGGACGTCATAGGTGCCTAAAACTTAGAATGCGTTTGAATTTATTAAGTAATGTTGTTAGTCAACTGCAAAAAAGCTTAATTTTAACTACTGCTACGATTGAGTTATCAAAATACTCAATCACATTTTTACACAGTGAGTGAGTGCTTTATTTTATCTTTTAAAATTTGGCAATCGTGCTCAAACTTTGCGTGAATAAGAAAAATAGCACTTTTGTAAGAATATGGTTTGCCGCAATGCGTCAATTTCCACAATTGTTCCAATCGTGTGGTTGCCCAATTAAGTGCCTCATGCGGCAATCACGACCAATATTCGTTAATTTTTACCGTTCAAATACAACCCTCGTGAGGATATCGTGTGAACGTTTTATAAAAATGTCAAAAGTGCGTCAAAATTTATTGCGGTATTAGGCAGGAATCAAAGTTCACAAAACGCGCTAATACTTGACTTACCAATTTAGATTCTGTGAGTAATAACAACAATAATATAACATATATTTATAATTGTGATTAAACGTGTATTTGCAAATATACAGTAACTCCATTACAACTCATTAAGAGTTGCATTCATGCATTTTTTTTATCTTGGACCAGCATTCAACGGATGACCCTTATATATGCAATGCATTGCGCCGGAACTGAAAACGAAGGGTACTATTGAGGGCACAGATTAGGAAAGATGAGAAGATAGACAGTTTTTTGTAGCTATTTCAACCTTTTACTTCGCCGGCTAATTTTTGCTACAGGACCGATGAAGGTGGGTGCTGTTACTCTGCTTTTAGTACATGATAGTGTCAGTCGTTGCCAATTATGTTCAGTGACCAGTGGCTATGCCTTCATCATTGGAACAGGCTGACAACAAACTAACACATCCATGCATTAACGCTGATCAGAAGAATTCAACACAATATTTCATGACTCAGCGCGGGCTCGAATTCACGACCCTCCGCTTCATAGTTTCGTGTTCTACTGCTTTAGCCAACAGCACCCACATTTGAAGGAATTTTCAGAAAGCTTTTAGAAGGTGTATTAGAACCTTCTTCTTAATTAATTTCTTATCCACATAATTATGGTTATTTGAAGCTTTTAATAACCACAATGACTTCTTTGTTTTTTAAAACCTTTTACACACTAAAAGCAAAACAGCTGATTGTTAGTTCGTATTGAAACACAAAATTATTCTACGAAAATCTGCAGCAATCAAAATTATATGTATTTCAATGGAACAATTTTATTATAATAATAGATTGGTGCATTTGCGTCAACGACGCGATCTTTGCTTAAGAAGTTGAATTGCACTCTGTGATAACGAGTAGCTAAGACTTGTAACATGCGTATGTATGAGGGGATTCCCAGTAATTACTAGTAGAGATGTGCGCGTGAGGAAAATTATGCTCACGATCACGAAACTTCAATTATTTTCACGCACACTCTGGCATAGCAAAATTTAAGGAGCTCACGATCACGCACGCTCACGAAAGCATTATTTTTAATCACTTCCTTCACGCACGAAGGTAACAGTTTTGATAAATCACGCACATCCACAGTAAAATTGCTCTCGTGTGTGAACTTCCATTAAAAGCATGTATCTCTATAGCATATACCAATGTGTGTATGTATGTGCATTCATAATTTGCCTTAGCATCAGGTAGAATGAAAATTCAAAAGAAGAAAAAAGTTATCTTCTCTATTGAGTGCGTGAATATTTTACGTATTCAAAATAACGCACGATCTATAATTTTTGAATCGCGCTCTCGCACGTATCCCCCTCATTCCGAAACTATTTGGCAACGCCACGTCGCACTGTGGGGTGAAAGCCCTCACAAGTGGAGATTAATTCAAAAGATTAACTTTAACTTTCACAACCGTATTTGATACCATATGAAAGTAGATATAATTCTGCATCACTAACTGCAAAAATAAAAGTTCTTGGTAGTTTACTTTATTTCCAGTGTATGTTCAAAGTTTAATCGTTTTTGAGCGCATTGATTAAAAGAGAAAATTTTGATATTTCAAGTGATTATAGTTTTTGTTAAGACTTCTATAAGTCTGCTTTTACACACATCAGTTTTTCTTGAAGCAAGTCTGAGTTTATGGGAGAGAGAGGAAAGAAGCAAGAAGAGGGGTACATACTTGATTGTACCGGAAAGTTACTTCAATTCTCTTTTGTTATTTTATTCTCATTAATGGCGCCATATTAAGAAATTGAACACAGACTGTCTGTGTGTAAACAAACGGGCAGTTTTAAAAGAGAACTGTAGAGAACTGCTTCAAGAAAAACTGATGTGTGTAAAAGCACACTAAGTAAAAGTTTTATAATGGAACCGTCAACTTCAGGTATATGAGCATCTAAAAAAAATTTTTTTTGTTTAAATAAATGTTTTAGAAATATTTAAAAAAAAATTAATTGTCTCCAAAAATGTGGTACTTTTGATATATACATTGAGTTTCAACAACTTTGCGGATTAGTGCAGGAAAAAATGCATTTATGCTCTTAAAATATAAGATTTTAGCTAATAAATCCCAGAGTACCTATTTGCGCATTTGTGCGATTTTTGAGTTATGAAGGTTTTTGTGAGAAAAATTTAAAAAAAAAATCAAGAAAAAAAAATTATTATCTTTTTTTGTTATTTTTTTTCTAAAGGCACATAAAGTATGTTCTAATTTGCAATTTAATTTACTAATTTAGCGTTTTTCATTCCAAAGTTACAGCAAAAATAGTCAAATACAGTAGCCGCTGTTGAACAGCTTTCAACCGTTAATTTTTTTTAAATGTTTGTCTTATTGGAAGTATGTTCCTCCCCGAAATAAGTGAAAAACCTCAAACTGTTTTTTGTTAATGTTCTGAGTGTTGAGTTGTTGAGTGATTATCTTACATATTAAAAATCGGTTCTTCCCCGAGATTAGCAAGCGTGTGCATACGAATACAAAAAAGAAAATTTAAAAGAAAAACATTGAGAGAAGCTGAAATGTCGTTGGTGGAGGCGAAGCTATATCATTGGTTCAATCTACAAAGACTTAGAATTTACCCATTACAAGTGCATTAATTAAACTAAAAGCAAAATATTTAAACAACCAATTGAAAGAACAAGTTCCTTTTACTGCAAGTGATGGGTGGCTGCAGAAATTTAAGCGACGATTTGGTATACGGTTTTTAAATATATCCGGTAAAAAATTATCGTCCAATCCGGAGTTTGTAGAACCTTTCAAAAAAGGACCCCATTCTTTAATAGTAGAACACAATTTAATACATCATCAAATTTACAAAACGAACTAAGCTGGCCTATTATGGAAACTGCTTTCAGACAAAACATACGTTTTAAGAAGTGAAAAAAGTGCACATGGAAGAAAAACCGAAAAAGCACGTCTTACATTCCTGGCCTGTACAAATACTTTTGGTGATAGGGAAAGCAAAAAATCCAAGATGTTTCAACAATTTTACTCCACCCGTTGATTATGGCTATTCTGAAAACGCATGGATGACGGCAGCAATTTTCCAAACGTGGTTCAAAGATTCATTTGTTGTACAGGACTTATTTCATGTTCATTAATTATTAAAAAAAACGTATTAAAAATAAAAAATTAGTTTAATAAAAGTCATATGAATTCTTATTTGATGTTCTCTCGATTTTGTGAACTTCTCCATTTAGTGAACAGGCTCTGTTTGAATTAGTTCATATAACCGAGCGACTACTGTAATACCATTTTCTCAAAAATACAAAAAAGCCCATAATAGGTTAAACAATTTTTTTTTATATTTTTTTAAATGCTGGTTTTTTATCTTTTTATTAATACTCATAAATAAAAAATAACAACATTTTAATATTACGAGTTCTACGAATTAATCGCCACTTTCTCTACCATTCACCCCACTGTGCGTCGAGACAATTATCTTCTTTATCTTCAGCAACTGACTATTTCCAACAGCCACTTGCTATATTCGAGGCCTCAGAAAGTAGTCGCACATCGTCAATAACAACATTTATTCACAGATTGGATAACTGCCGTGTTTTTGATATTGCCATGACGTGACAGAATAAGAAGGAATAATTTGAATCTCTCGTGATAAGAAAAAAATCACGACATTCGCACATCTGTAGTACCATGAGTTTTATTGCCAAGTTGTAGTAATAAACCTGAAAACCCTTGCTAACTAATAAGAACTAAAGGTTAAATATTTTTGTATATGTGTATGGCCATTGAGCTGTTGCTAAAATATAAAATATTTATGTGCTATAAATTTAAACTAAATTATAGTTCTTTCAATAATAAATGTAATTCAAATAATTTTATTTATTTATAAAGCCCATCATATTCTGTGATCAAAATCAATTGTTTTGCACAAACCTAAAATGCAACTGTTTCCATCTTAATTTTAGACGCTTTAATTTTTAATTTAAATTTTTAACAATTCAACCTTTGACTTGATACAACATAAGAAATTTATGAATTTATATTTAAATGTATTTTTCATTACATAAATTAAAATTAAAAGAAAATGTAATAGTAAAGCTATCACCAAAAGCATGTTATATAGACTCTATAATTACAATCTGCTTGTAATACGACGACAACACACACACGCAGACAGTGTAGTGTTTGAACAATTGCATGCCATATATATTCTCACTTAAAACAAATTTCAGCATTTATAAAGTTTTTGTTTTTTTTTGGCGAGTAATCAGCAATTGATGTTAATTATAATGTTATTTCATTTATTTATTTAATTTGTATTAATTTTATACAAATTTTACTTGCTGTATGAATTTTAAACACAATTTAATTGTGTAATTACGGCGCGATTTAAAAGGCACACCCATCCCATTTGTTTGACAGTATTTAAATTTTAAGAACTTTTAAGTTGGCACACTGTTATTTTTTAAATAATTAACTATTTGTTTTTCAGCATTGAAAATAAATAATTTTGTGTCATTTCTAACGAGTGATTTTTTTAGCAACTTCTTTTTGGCACCACTGTTTTTGGCAGCACAGCTGTTTTCGCGTAGCAGGTTGCTGTTAAACATGTTCAGTTTGGTTTGTAATTTAACCATGAATCGATTTACAAATAGACAACGCTTGAAGATGATTGAATTTTATATCAAAACCCATGCTCAGTTAAGAAAGTGCCTCGTGTTCGTTTTGGGTCGAATGTAGACTTGAAGTTGCGTGAAGCGCAGCCAGAGGCATTGCAAGAACTGTCAACGCATCCCGAAAAATGCACTTTTTGGTGGGGATTATAGGCCGGTAGCATACTTTTTCAAACACAACGATGGCAGTTACTGTGAATGATGAGCGCGACTTTGCGGAATTTCCATTTTTTTGAATGGAACCGCAGAGCTTGGCTGACACGTATTTTCAATAAGACGGTGCCACAATAGTCCAATTGAAAGGACAGTTCGGAGAAGTTTATTCGTGTTTGAGGTCGGCCAATTGGCCGCATAGATCGTGCGATTTAACGGCTTCAGAACATCTTTTATGAGGCTATATCTGTAGGAACAAGCCCGCAAGAGTTGACGCACTGGAAGCCAATATGAAATAATTTATTCGTGCGATACCGACCGATATATTCAAGAGGGTATGTCAAAATTGAACCCAGCGTCTAGATTTACATTAAACCATTTTTAAACATTGAAATATATAGATGTTTCTATCCACTCAAAAATTTCATTCATATCTAAAGCTCGAAAGCTTTTAGAAAATCAGCTATTAGAAGCTGCATGCTCGTATATAGAGAATAGCTTTAAATATGTATGACGCTTTTACAATTTAATTGCATTCTCGCTCCCGATCTTTTTCTCGGCATCTCAAATACTTTTAATTTTCCAAGTGAATAAAACAAAGCACTTTGCTTTAGCTCTGGTCACATCTGCAGATTCATAAAAGGATATGTTACACCCATAAAATAAATTTATTGAAATTCTTGCCTGCTGTTTATACGCTCTTTAAACGTTATACGAATCATAAAATGTTTAAGAAATAATGTATTAAGTTTTACATTAATTTAACAAAATTTTTTGCTAAACTAAATAATTTATTTTTTTTTTCCTTTTCGACTGAATTTAAATTGTTATAATTTTATTTTTTTATGTCCCCGTTTTAGCAACAAAACTGTAGTTTGGCACACATACATATGCAAAAGTTATGATATTCATGCTGTGATTCTTTTAATGAAACATGAAACTATTTTATGCAACTGCAACCAAATGTTGTAGGAGAATGTAAACAAAACACCGGAACCATTCGTTCACTTTTGTGTTTTAAATTACAATTCTTTGAATTTGGGGCAAAATTCAAAATGAAAAAGATACACACACACACATACATCACAACGGACAGAAAAATAAGGTCTACAATTGTTTATCATAATGGCTGTTTATTAACAATTTTCTTTTAAGCTTAAAGCAGAGATGGTAACTTCTGCATATTTGGAATATTTGTGACTCGAAAAAACTCACGTCTAGCTGTTGTTACTTAGGAATTGACTATTTTGTACACGCCAATTTTAAAATTGTTTCCTTGAAAGAAACTTGTGTTCAAAAATGGCTCAGTTAAAACTTTTAGAAAGTCGTTTTAATTATTTTCTGTAGATCGGTTTTTTAGACTGGCAATCGGGAGATGGTATCCGCTCTTGCAATACATTGTGTCGGCGCTCTAGGAAGACAGCTGGAGAATGTTATAAGAAAGAATCTGGCGACAGCAACATTTTAGAAAAAAAACTTATGGCACCGCTGCAAAGTGTAAAACAAAATGTTGCTCTCTATGTATAAATTACTTTCTTGAAAATATACACACCGTCTATAGTTACTTTAGAAGCCTATATTCAAAGAATCCATCTGATATTATGAAGAGCTAAAAATACAGTTAAACTTCGATATAACAAACTGCGTTATAACGAAAAACTTAATATAACGTATGTTTTATTGAATCCCTTGAGAAAACCTCTTTATTGCGAAGTCTTTCATACAAAAATACACTATAGCTATAACGAACAAATTCTGAGCAAAAAAAGCCTCTGTATAACGAAGTATTCCTTCAAGTGCCTCAATATAACGAAATCAGAATAAATCCTAAATGGTAAAGTCCCGTTATAAAACAGCGAAGTCTAAATGTATTGGCAAATGCATTTCTAAAGCCTCTATACAACGAAGTACTCGTACAAAAGCCTCTATACAAAGAAGTAAGAATAAAATTAAAGCAACATGTTTTATTTTTTATTATCATGAAATTGAATAATGAAAAATTTAATAAAGAATTTTTTTTGGTACTTGTTCATATTTCGTTATATCAAGGCTTTGCTGACTATATTTATAGCGAAACGAAGTATTTTCATATTCCCTTGGAATTCGTTGTATCGAATTTTCACTGTACTTTCTTTTAGAGATGGGCACCCTCACGCCCCACAAAATTGAAAGCCACGATGGTAATAATTTTGAAAATTCACGCACGTCCACAGTAAAATTGTTCTCGTGCGTGAAAATATGCATCTGTATAGCACATATATATGTATGTACGTATGCATACATACATATTTTCCTTAGTATAAAAATCCAAAAGCGAATCACTACATTTGATCAACTCTTTCACGTAAGAAAACCGCATTATTAGTTGCTGTTACACAGTGTTATACTGTTTTCACACTGACATGGTTTTAGTAAATGATTTTACCATACAAAATGATTTTGTTAAATCGAACTTAAAACCACTAGTTTTATGGATGGTTTACGAAATACAACCTTGTTGTTGTCTGTACTAAGTGGGGTTTGACAACCTAAATATTAAAAACAGGTAAAAATACACAACAAATTCCACTACAATCGATCTTTTTCTTTGAGAATTTGCATGCTTTTTATGTGGAACAACATGCGTTTTATGCACTTATTCACTTTGTATAAATATTTCTACAAATTTCACCACCCCTTAAAGCACACCAAACTGGCAGGTTTCCTGCATTTAACGGTGTCTCAACATCAACACTTCAGGATTATCATCACTCCAAATACGGCAACTTTGTTTATTGGCATATCCATTCAAACAAAAGTGAACTTGATCGCTAGACAAAATTAGCTCTTGAAAAACGGGATTAACCACAATCTATTCATGTTTAAATGCCAAAACAAACTCAACATAAGTCACTTGACCGCCAGTTAAAAAGTGCTGCCAACTTAAAGCTTTATACCTCCACGAAACACCATTTACAACAAAACTGAAGAACAGGCTTTCCTAAAAGTTTCCAAATTTATTCTCTGGGGCACTTTTTGATTCTCAGATATTACATACTTTGAATATGTTAATATGAATACAGTTTTCCTTTAGAAATATTAGAAAGTCGTTTTCATATTTTCTATAATTGCTTAAAAAGTTTAAGCATTCTCATATCATATATGTTATTTTAATGGAACTATCCATCCCTGACATGAAGCAGAGGTAGATGTACTCGTATATTTGTGATTATCTGTGTACATACTCTGAAATGTAAATAATGGATGTGAATGTGGATGTATTATTTAAAATCCATATCGAGTACATGTTCAACTTGTCCATCAGTCACATAGTAAAATAGAAAACAAAAGAAACAAGAACAAAAAAGTGGTAAAAGCAGAAACTGAGCAACCAACAAACACTATTATTTTAATAGAAAGGAAATAATGAAAATGGAATATAAAAATATAAAAAAAAAAATTAAAATGCCAGAAAATGTATACAGAAACGCACGTGCTTCAGCAAATCACCAACCATAAAATAAGTGAAAGAGCGAGTGTCAGTTTGCCGCTTTGAAAAGCACAAAGTATTTTATTTTTACAAAATCCCTACACACTCCTCCTGTTGCACTCTAAAATAAACAACATTTTTAACCGGACCAGGCGGCAGGAATCATCATCATTATTTAAATAATTTCCTTTACACAATCACCGCAACTCTATGAGTGCTACTGGCTGCGAACCTAAAGTGGTAGCAGCAAGTACTTTGCATGACAATGACGTCTGCGCCACATTCACCACCCCAACGTACGGAGTTGAAGAATAAACTAACGGCAAGAAAGCATCCTCAAAAACTTGAAACATTCGTTAAACTATTATGAAATACTCCTCCCCGTTAAAAACAGGCAAGACTCTAGACGCTGCAGAAAAATAATTGTAACATCACATCAGCTACATAAATATTTCAAAAGACTTTAGATCAGTGCACTTTGAAGAAATTTATCTTCGTAACGTTCAAGTAAAAATAATTTAGTTCTGACGAGTAGGAAATTGTCTTGAAATAGAAGCGAAGTAGTCAGTGAAAAGTTTAATCGTTTGAAAAGCGTGCAAACTGTAGTGCAGAGCAGTTATTATTTTTTCTTAAGAAATGCTAAACTTCCGCCAGAAGTACACAAGAAGTTGGAATAAGCAGACGCTTCATCAAGTTCGTAACCACATTTTTCAGATAATGAACTCACTCAAATTAAAATTGGGCGCATATTTAAAATAAAAGCAATTTTTCTTGAGAGATGATAGATTAATTTCTTAT
Organism: Linnaemya tessellans; assembly: GCA_951800035.1. NCBI lineage: Eukaryota > Metazoa > Arthropoda > Insecta > Diptera > Tachinidae > Linnaemya > Linnaemya tessellans. Next base: position 108,526,415 of record OX637532.1, on the reverse strand, counting down.
AAATTCACTATTTCCAAATGCTAGAATATTGCCATTTTTTTATTAAAAAGTGAAAAATATGCAGCATTCTTTTCTGGAAAAGAAATACTCTTAGTTTTTCTCAAAGCCGACAGCAAGTTAAACTTAGCCAGCAAGCACATGTCTGCCCACTGGTAAGACGAACTCGGGTCCCGCAGATGAGCTGCCTTCTTTTGCCTTCCTGTGAGAGGCGATGCTTGTCTCTAAGCGTTCTCTTTTATTACGTGGATAGATGGAATGGCAGAAGTGGTCTCATCTATAGATTCTGTTGCAAAATTCGGGTACCGGATACTGGAAGGTTACCATTAGTTGTTTACGTGGTGGCTACGCTTGCTACCAATTCGGTGGGATTTTGCAAAATACCGGTGCACAGACACCGGAGAGGTAACTGGGACCATATGCCAGCTGTGTTGTTAACCCGTATTTAATCCGCTGCTGTAACGGAGTGCACACACCCTATGATTTTATGTAGGAAGCAGCAACTCAGTTAACCACTAAAAAATCCTCAGAATTTACAGTTATACTGAGGTGTTGAAATCAACTAGTGCGAGTGAGACTCACAACTCTTGAAAGAGAGTAGACAATCAATGATCTGGCTGAACTTAACAAATAATTGGCAACAAGGCTTGATGTTGGTTGACTGACTCAGAGCTGCTTTGCGACTGGTTGGTGGGATTTTATCTTACCTAGTTACTTTAATATACTAAAAATAATTTTTCAATTCTGGACCCGTATTTTGGCTTCTGTTGCTTATAAATAGAAATCTACTTCCAATACATCAATCTACCACCAAAGTCCCAAGTTCTTCGGGAAACAGTTTTCGATACTTCAACTTCCTTATTCAAAAGGACGCACAATATATTGTCACAGAAACCCCAAAACAACCTATCCTAAATAAAATTCAAAACTGACTTTTTTTATTCATTTTGAGCTATTATATCCAAATACTTCAGCACGCAAAATTTAGAAATTGTCCGACAACGTACAATGATTTTATTAATATAACAAAAAAGCTCTATCTGCAAATGCGATTGTTTATTAAATACAAAAAGGCCCTAACTACCACTATGCTGGCAAAGATGGCTTGTTTAGGACAATTCGTTTCAAGCATCAAATTTATTTTGAAAACTTAACGTTTCAGCTATTGCTTGTATTATAATATATTGGATATATTCACAGTCTTGTGCAAATGGTCTAAACTGCCCACATACACAGGACCTGAAATTTGTTTTTTCCGCCATTGTCATTGCTTCAATAATAATATACCACATGAAAAGTAAATTCTATTATTTTCTTTTTACTATTAATATTTGATACACAAAGTCCACAGTTCCCTGCTCTTTGCACAATGCAAATATGCAAATCCTACATATGCAGTGCATTGCGCCGGAACTAGAAAGGAGGAGATTGTATTGAGAAGTCAGATGAAGAAAAATGAGAAGATAGAGAGTTATTTTGTGTCTATTTCAACCTTTTTACTTCGCTGGCTAATTTTTGCTACAAGGTCGATGAAGGAGAGTGCTGTTCCTCTGCTCATTTAGTACACGATGGAGTCAGTCGCTGACAGTTATGTTCAGTGAGCAGTGCTACACACTGAAACAGACTGACAACAAACTAACACATCCATGCACTAATGCTGAGCAGAAGAGTTCAACACAATATTCATGACTGATCGCGGGGTTGAACTCAGGACCCTCCGCTTCATCGTCTCATGTTCTGCTACTTCAGTCAACAGCACCCACGCTTATTAAAATCGATGTGTTAAACAACAAGGCTTATGACATTTCCGAACATATTTATTCCGCTTACACCAAAAACAAATCTCAATAAGTACATATAAAAAATATTCAAATAAAATTAATTGAAATCTTGTGAAATTTTGCTCTTTTTCTTTTATTTCCAAATACATCAATGCAGATAGGACTTTTTTTATATAAAATAACAAACTAAAAGGTAGCACCTGGCATAATTTTTTCAATATAACAAATGAAAATTAGTTTTTGGTAGAATAAATTTGTTGATATTTTTTACTAATGTTCCAAAATATATTTTTGAAATGTAGTAAGAATTTTAACGAACATTTATATTGCTATATTAAATTGAATCAAAAAAATTCGAACAATTAGCCTATGAATCTTAATTCAATTTAATATTTTGGAAATGTTTGATAGGACGTTTTGCATTTTCTGTGACGATATATAATTTATGGGATCGAATATTAATAGTGTGGTAATTATGCAGGGTACGAAAAAACATTTTTGCTGAAAACTTTTGGATTATACCCTATTTATAAAGGATTATTCTAAATTACATAACAAATAAATCTTCCTTGCTTTTTATTAATAGATACATATTTATCAGATCCTCCTTAGCTTAATTTACGCGTAGTTCAAGAGCAATACAATTTAAGGATATTAAACTATTTATTTTTTTAATTGAATTTAAAGAACTTTCATAAATGAATTTTTTTTACATTTATTAAGTTCGAGGTACGATTTACTCGTAGCAATACAATCCAATAGTAAACAATTTTTTTTAATTGAAATTAAATAGCTTTCACAAACTTTGTTGACCTTTTTTAATTTAGTTTGTTTTATTTATTAGGCTCGGGGTCGCGTTTTTATAAGATTGTAACTAATGTTTATTTATATTCAATATTTCGTTAACAGTTTGTAAACATCGTTAGGAAATTGAATTTTTTCAATTTCCTATTGCTTATTCCTGATGCTGACAACAAATTGTTAAAAAATATTGATTATAAATAAAAATTAGTTATATATTTATTTTTCATCTGTAACTTTGCTGTTGGATCAACTTGCAATAACTTATATGAAATATTAACACCCTCTATATTAATAAAAAATATAACAAAATACATTTAAACATGTATTAAGTAATTTATTAATCGGTTAGCCGATTAATCTAAAATTAGCTTATTAAAACAAGGACTCGATTAAGTGAATACCCTAGTAATTATGTCATGAAGCAAACAATTTTGGTAGGGCTCAAAACTATAACGCGAGCAATAATTAACAACAAGACATTTATGTCATAACGTCATTATCGGCAGTTGTAATACCAGGAATATACTCGTACTTTTCCTATGCTGTTATTTATTATGTATGCGGCAGCTAAATGGGAAATTGATTAAAATCATTTTGCTATCAGTCAAAAATTGGTAAATGATGGTCATATTCACAATAGCAATACAACATGGCCAACAGAACAACTCTAATACTGAATTTAATCATAAACTAAATTCTTGGCGGTCATCGGGTTCAAAATTAATTTTATACAAGAACACAAACTCACTCACACACAAACACACACGGCATAATATAAAAATACGAAAAATTAATAAGAGAATCCCAAAAAACCAGCCAACCGCGAAAGTTTTCATTGTATACAAAATAAGACAACATCAACACCAAGCACACAACTGATCATATTTTAGTAGCCTGTATGCTAAAATAACAAAGACACTCTATTGTCAGTCAGTCGGGTAGTTTGCTTGTCTCTGCGTCCCTCCATATGTTGACAGGGTAAAAGTTATTCAGACAATGTGGAAAAAGTCAGCCACTTGTGCTAACGGGAAGAAGCAAAACACTCATACCAGCAACGACCGAGCAATCAGTGACTTGCATGGGGAGAGACCGAGTATTAATATGAATGCAAAATGCCTGCATGAGCCATGTTTGTATGGATGTAAACTAAAATGCAGTGCAATCAATGGCACTGCCAGCAGCACATAAATTCGTTGACCCTTATTCTTAGCAGTGAGTGTTTATTTTTGTGTTTTTATTTTATATCTACGATGAACACAGTATGAAAGATGTATTTTGCACGGCATAGACACATGCATGCATGCATATTTTCATGTCCATGTACATAATAGTATTTCTGCCACCAACACACTAACAACCTTAGTCAGCATCAACGTCATCATCTCCATCCGTTTTGAATCACAACAGTTAGCAGGCAAATTCCAACAGCAACAGCAACAGCAAAGAAGATTTGCAACACTAACAAGCAGTGGCGTTAAGTGTAGCGTGGCACAAAATAGTAAAATTTGCAGTTAAAATTGCTTTAAAACGTTTTTACTTAAATTACCAAACACACTAATGGCTAATTTTCTTAAAGTTCATGGAACGGTGCTCTGAATATTTAGATAATTTTTGCAGTGCGCTCCGTAATGGCTGGCTTCAATAGGGGAATAGTAATCTTGTACACACATTTGACAGGAACGTGTTGATTTCCTGGGGGAAATGAGTTTACGTTGCAATAATCATTAAAAAACTTAAATTTGTTGTATGTGGAATACTAGTAAGTGGCGGTTTTCTGAAAAAAAAAATTAAATATAGGTGCTTCACTTACACTGTGGAACAAATTCAGGTTAGCAAAAGTTAGGCCGATTGTGAGGTGAGGGGTGAAAATAGAGGCTAAATTAGAAGACCCTTATCGCGGCGTTTATTTATGTTAGTTCGAAATTTTTTTTTAATCGAAGGTCGATTAAAAAAAAAGTACAAATAATTTATATACATATTAAAACAAAAATACAGTCGATTTTGGGCAGACGCACGCTGTTTAATTGAACAATTTGCTTAATTAACATTAAATATTTTGCCGTATTAAATTCAATTAAGACTGATAACGTTTTATATTCAGAAAAGCATGATAAGGAAAAGTTCAAATCAATTTAAATATCCGACTTGTAAAAAACACATTTTTTAACCGATTTAATTTAGATATCAAAATTTATATATCAAGCGTTAATGATTTATATATCACTGTAAAGTGCAACAAAAGTTCTTTAGATCTGCCTTAAAACAATTTAAATATTTAATTTTTAACAGATATTTTCTGTGAAACTTTTATTATGAAATAGTATACGAGAAGTGCATCAACACTGTTTTCAACATATTTTTTCTCTATTGTCATCTATCTCTTTTCAACAAAATTAAAAACGAATTGTAACACCGAACGTAGTTTTTTAAGCCAAGGCCGAAGAACATCAACCAATTTCGTAAAGTTTGGCCGAACCCGCAACCGAACTTTTTGTCAATAGTACTTTTTTATTATTATACTCTAATATGTAACGAAATATAAAAAACTAATATATTTTAAATAAAAATAAAGAGACCTTAACTTTAAAAACTTTGGAGTATAATAATAATTAAAAAGTGGTCAAGAAACCAGAAGAATTTAATAGTACTTTTTTAAAATGACTTACTTGAAAAATAATTTCTCAACGTCACGTCAAGACATAATCAAAACTATGGCATCTGAATACTCTTTTTTCCTCGGCGTTTACACATATTTTTAACAAAATCTTGTTATTTGCGAGACCTTAGAGAACAGTCAGAGGCTGTAGGCAGTAATCAGTTGGTGCCCACAACTAGAAAGTAACTGCCCTATTTCTGACATGGTCTTTTCATGACGTTGATAAATATTTACAGTATAAAGAAGACAAATTTACGAATTTATAACAAACAATTTTATATCTTTTTAGAAATTCTGTACACATTTAGGCATATATTCCCCAAAAGTAATCAATGTATTTGAAATCTACTTTAAGAAAATTTTTTATGAAAATTTCTAAATCAAATATATGTATATCAAACTCATTTTAAATTTTATGAATATGGGAGTTAATAATTTTATTTTTCATACGAATATAGTCTTCCTGTAAATTCAATATACATAAAATTTTATTTTCTTTTAAATGTGAACCATTCGACCAAACGACAGCGAACCGGTAGTAAATATGCAGAGCTCCGAAATCTTTGCTCGAATTCGAGTAGAGAGTGAAACTCGCTCGAATTCGAGCGCGAGTACTCCTGCGAGTGAAAAAAAAATATCGAGTGTACTCTATTTTTCTATGCCACTCGAATAAGAGCGCATATGCTTTGCTCGATTTCGAGTGCGAGTAAAATACGCTCGAAATCGAGCAGATTATACTCTTGCCGAGTACTCTTTCAGTCTTTCTCATACAGTGGAAAAATAGAAACTGTTTTTGCCGATTTGTGTGGGCGTGTGTGTGTGTGTGTAGTAGCAAGTATAGTATTATTTATGTCTTTATTGTTCATTATAATATAGAAAATATAAGTAAACTTTTAAAAATATAATAAAACTTTTTTTATAAAACCAACTAATTGCTCCGCATACTCGCACTGTATGGAAAGACTGAAAGAGTACACAAAAACCACACACACACACAAGTCAGCAAAGACAAACAGTTTCTATTTTTCCACTCGATTTTACTCTTAAGAGTGAACTCTCACTCTATTTCGAAGATTTTTACTCCCACTCTTACTTTTTAAAAAGGAGCACTCGCGAGTACTCCCACCTAAAACAAACGAGTGGAGAGTGAACTTTTTGCAACACTCGTAATCTTCGAGTACTCTTCTTCGCGAGTATTTTTCACTCGCGAGTAAAATCGAGTAAATCTGAGCTCTGTAAATATGTATGTAATTCAATTTAAAAAAAGTTCGTCGTCCGATAAAGTTTGTAAAATTCCGAACATCGAAGTTTGACCGAACATCATTCTTACCGAACTCCGAACATTCGGTCGGTCTAAATTTTATTAATTGCTTTAAATTAATTCATAGTTACGCACTTTTAGGAAGCACTTTTCACATATAATTTCCTTTTTTGTATTTTCCATGAGTTTTGTTTCTGCAAAGTGGTTGAACCCCCGCTAAATAACACTCAGAAATAAAGATGTGCGCGTGAGCAAAATTAAGTTCACGATCACGAAGCAAAAATTTTTTCACGCACGCTCACGTACGGCAAGATTTAAGGCGCTCACGATTGCATATTTTAATCACGTACTTTTACGCGCGGTGGTAACAACTTTGCGAAATCGCGCACGCTCACAATAAAATTGTTTTCTTGTGTGATAGTACATATGTATGTATTTCTATAGCGCATAGGTACGTAAGTAAACTAGTCTTCAGTTATGAGCGCGTGAATATTTCATGCACGGTCCTAAATTTTTGAATCACGCTCATACACTATTTACGTGATTCATGCTTAATATGACAAGGAAAAATCAGGGCATTTGCACATCTCCACTCAGAATTTCAAAATAAAACAATATATTCGACCGGGTCGAATTTTAAATACCCTCCAAATATTTAGTAAGTAAATTTAAAATACTTGACTTGGTGGGACAGAGTTCCTTTAAGACATCTCTGTATCCAATTTTAAATCTCTCTTTTGACAGAGTTTTTCTGGCAAGGGCCTTGGGGGAGACGTTACACCTCTGCAGGATCAGAGAACATCTCAGCTTCTTATAGGAAATTGTTCAATATTTACACTATTATTGCGTATAATATCTTACTACAACGCCCACTAAAGGAGGCGGGGCCCAAAAATAGACTACGAGTATAACATGTTTTCCACAAACGAATGTATGGGCATTGCTAGATCGTCTTAGACTTCATCACTGGTCAAGAATATATATATATATATATATATATATATATATATATATATATATATATATATATATATACATATATATTTATATATATAATACCTTCCTTTTTATTTTAATACCTTCTCTTTGGAAGGTATTAAAACTGTACTTTGGCGGGGTCGTTCTGGCAAAAGCTGTTGGGGAGACATTTCACCTTTTTCATAAAACTCTAACAATAAATGTTTGGGATAATTATATACAAAAGTAAAAAAAAAATTTGTTTTTTAAAGGGTCATCTAGGGCGCAAAGGGGGAGGACGGGGTAGGGCAGGGGAGTACCAGGTTACGTCTCGGCTTCGTCATTAAAGCCTAAAAATATTATTTTTAAGGAATGTAGGCTTAAGTAAAACAATTTGTTAAATATTTTCACTATTTTTGCATATAATAACACCCACTAAAGAGGGCGGGGTCCAAAAATTTACTTTTTGTTTTTATGGCTCCAAGTTTAAAGCGTTGGACGGACCTTCTTTGACATAAAAATATATCATTTGCTTAACAAAATTAAAAAACACTTTAAAAATTATGTTGTTCTTCTTTCCCTCCTGCCCGATTTAGCCCATCTCCGAACTTAACCTGTGCTATCCTTCAAGATATATTAAAACAAAATTTCAAGAGTCTAGCTCTTTTCTTTTAAACTGAATCGTGATTTTCACAGATAAACGGACGGACGGACATGCTCAGATCATCTTAGATTTCATTAGTGATCAAGAATATATACACTTTATGGGATCTCAGATGGATATTTCGCTGCATTACAAACGGAATGGCAAAGCGAATATATTTTTGGAGCGTATAAAAACCATTCAAATAAAAATCGCATTAACGAAAACTGCGTTTGCTATCGTGGAATATAAGATGTCCTAGAGCTTAGAATAACTAATTTTTATATTCATAAAGACACTAATAAGAGAATTTTACAATTGCAGGATTTCATCACTAGACAACATAGAGTTGAATGATTTATTTCTACTCCTGCAATCTTTGGAAGAAAAAAACACAAAACACAATATTAAGTGAAGAACAAACAATATGTGTGATATGGATTTCCCGTTGAATGCTGTTGAATCTAATTACAAGTTTAAATTGCATACAGACTCACACAATACGAGTGAGAAGTAATCGTATTTAGTTCACTGGGTGGTGATTACTAGTACGTATTTGCCAGCTTTTGTCTCTGATTTTATTAAATTTGCTTATAATGAATATACATATGGAAAACTTTATACTACAAATAGTTTGCAGTTTTTCCTAATGCTCCATATGATTTCCATATGCTTATACATGGCTTTTGTGTGTGTGTGCGTTATGTGGCAAGATAATTGGATTATTTGAAAACAAATGAAGCAGCAACCAGACTGGCACTTAATCCGCCCACTCCATTATGGATAAAAGATACTGTTAAAAATGTATTATCTGTTGGCTTAAGAGAATTTAAATTTAAGCATAGGACTGTGTTATTGGCCTTTTATTAGCAGGATTTAAATTATGGCACTTTAATATTGGCTACAATAATAATATGTGTTGTGATAATAATTTAAGTTCCAAAGAAAACGACGACACCCACTTAAGATCGTTAAGAGACATTTTTTTTAATACACAGCCAAGATTGGCACAGAAAAACAAAATATTCTGTTCGCTATCGGATGTGAATGAATGATGGCAAAAATATCCTCCGCATGAAGCGGAAAAAAATCAACAAAATATTTAATATTTAAGAGCCACACAATTTATCATAATATTTTGTGCATCCATGAGGCATCGGTCATGTGCTCCAGAAAAATTTTCGTCAATCTGACAATGTAGAGATAAAAGGTAAAAAAATGCTAAAATTACTAACACAAAAAAACGTTAATAAAAACCATCATACAAACAGGTGCAATTTATGAATAAAGTAATTAAATAAACACTAGTAAAGGAATGGAATCTTCAAAAAAAAATTTAACTAATGCCGAAAAGCAATATGGCATTTTGACAACGCATTTGTGCCGCCATTTAGAAAAATGACAAACATTCACACTATTGTGTTGGTTAACGATGACACAAAACTTCATGATGAGTTCTCCGCTTCAGTTAAAACAATGATGGTATTCGGAATCTTGTGCAAATGATCTCCCATCATTGCGTTTGCGAATTGGGGGAGTATTTGAGAACATTTTCTGCATATTTTATTGGTGTAGAGTACAACTATTTTGCGTTTGCACTTATGCAAGGCCATTTGCCCCGAACACTGAATACCGCCAATGCTGTTGGGTTGTCTATCGCAGAGCAAATAATGCTTGGAATATTGATCATTTCCAATTCGTTATGAATATCACTTGAGAAACTTGCACTGTGGATTTAATAAGTTTCCAATTTCTTTGCTTGCTCGCAAGCTTTGCCGTGTGTAATTTGCGATATGTAGACCTATTGTGAAGTTTAAGTGAGTTTTTTGCATCTCAAAAATGTCAATAGTTATTTTTCAATTGTTAATGAATGATATCGTAACTTTACCACACATTTAATGTGAGTGACAGAAAGCGTTTTATTTATTTCTTTTTTTTTACTACATATTTATTTTGAAAATTCCAGTTATATTAGTAATAATAAAAAACAATTAAATATTTACAGATCTTGAGGTGGAACAATTATTTTGTTGGAAGTAAGTAAAGCAAAACAATTAGGGCCCTGAACTCGGGGACAGTGAGATCGAGATGTGTGCTGGCATGCATTCAATCTCTGGCTCGACTTGAGGGAGATGATGTCAGGATAGTCTGGGTTCCAGGGCATGAAGGCATTCAGGGGAATGAGATGGCGGACGAATGCGCTAGAGCGGGTTCGGCCTTGGATGAGGCAGCCTCACGTAGGGATATTGACATTCCCTCAGTTGAGCTGCTGAATAAGATTCAAGAGTGGGTAGAAAGGGAGGTGACAGGCAGGTGGTCAAGTATTACCACCTGTAGGGTCTCCAGAACTCTATGGCCCTCGCTTGACAGGACTATTGACTAGGACTAGACAGGTTCTGACTTTTGGGAAGAAGTCGTTGGCACTTCTGGTGGCGGTCTTGATGGGGCACTGTGCAATTGGGCACATGTCGGGTCGTTTGGGTTTTCCCCATCATGGCTGCAGGAGCTGTCTAGATGAGGAGGAAGAGGAGTCAGTACAGCATTTTCTTTGCGAATGTCCGGCCCTGCAGGAGCGTAGGCTTAGACATCTAGCCTCACGTTTCCTGCGGGATCTGGACTGCCTCAGGGATGCGCAGCTAGCTGACCTGGCGGGCTTGGTGAGAAATTCTGAGTGGTTGTCAGGAACCACTACTTTGTTTTGAAAGAATTGTGTAGGGTGTAGTCCTCTGGGCATCACAATGGGCCTTTATGGCCTCCGAGTGTTTTTCTCGCTTATGGCGGGCAGCCCTTCTAACCTAACCTAACCTAACCTAAACTAAGTAAAGCAAAATACAAAATAAATAGTAAAACGATTCGGCAAAAGGAAATCTGTGGAAGATATTATTCTTCAGCAAATAAACACAAATATTTCGACGGTGTTACGGACAATTCCAATGTCAGTGTATCGAGTGATCTTAGCAATCATCTAGGGATCAGTGCAACACATTTTTCGTTCCGGCCATACGGTGCTGTTGGCTAAAGTAGTTAGAAGCCGAGAACCCCCAGTTCGACTCACGGCTCAGTTATGAACACAGTGTCGATTTTTTCTGGTCAGCATTAGTACATGGTTATCTTAGTTGTTGTAGGCCTGCTTCAGTGATGATGGCACTGCACTGGTCACTGATCGTAAGTGGGCCTGTAGCAAAAAACATTAGCTGGCGAAGTAAAAGGTTGAAATAGTTACAAAAAAATTATCTATCTTCCCATCTTTTTTCATCTGTCTTGTCAATACTATTCCCTCCTTTCGAGTTCCGGTACAATGCACTGCATATGTAGGGGTCACCCCATTTACAAAATTGTATTTGCTTTCCATATAAATTTCACTAAAACGACGTGAATTGCACCATTAGGGACTAACAGTCTTAAGGGTTGATTTACAGAAATGCTTACGCACTTTGATATTAGAAAATGTTTTTATAATAGCCAATTATTAGATTAATTCCCTGATTCTGCGCACTTTTTTTTTTTTTTTAGGAGTAGGACCAGCACTCAGGGGATGTCCACTATATATGTAATGCATTGCCCTGGAACTGAAAACGAGGGGATAGTACTGAGGGGACAGATTAGGAAAGATGAGAAGATAGACAGTTTTTTTTTGTTTTTGTTTTTGTTAAACAGGCTGATCGAGAAGGGCTTGCGATGACACTACATTTAAAGGGGCTGATAATGATACACCTGATTCTTAAATTGAAATCATGTTAATTTGACGAATCACCGAACAAATTATTTAGATAGAGTCTTCTTCATTGTCGTATTGACCCAATTAGTACACACAATTGTGAGTGTATCCTCACAAGTCAATTTCTTTTATATAATAAACAGAATTATATAATAAACAGAAAATCGGCATATTTAATAATAATTGTTAAAAATGCTAAGAGGCAATTAAATATGATAATTTTATTAAATAAAGAATAACGAACCTTCATCTAAAGCCTAAATAACAGCACAAAATGGCACTCACCTCGCGGTTAACATCACTGAATGTATTAGATTGAAAAATATTAAGCAGCGAAAGATATTTCAAATTTTTTTATTATTTACGATAAACTGTATTATGATTACGCAAATTTCTTGTGTGTTTTCCCCTCTCCTACATGTTTACTTTACATTATTTCAATGCCCTGGCACATGAGATTTGTGAGCCATCCTTTCTGTAACTTTTCCCAGCTTCAAGATAAATGAGAAAACAGATTATAGACATCAAGTGAAATGAACTCAAAAAACATAAATAAAAAATAAGGAAATATGTATGTACTCATATATGACATCTAATGTGAATCGCTGTTAAGGAAAATTATCCTTGCACGTGCTACAGTTTTCCTCCAATATTTTGTTTTGTTTACTAATGGTTTCACTTTAATATTCACAACTTGTTTAAAAGCACAAAAACAGTAGTATGAAGCGATTAAAGAATCAAACAAGAATTAAATGTAGATGTGAATCTTGAGTAACAAAAATATGTCCCAGATTTTTTTTATATATTTATGATGTTAATATATTATAACGAGTTTCCTCCCCGGTGATTTCAGTGCGAAATCCCAGACTATCTACTAGACTATGTTGGCAACAATTTTCTGGATAAATTTAGCAACTTTTGATTCTCCTAGCTACAAAATAAATTAATTTAGCCATCAGCCATTTTTCAGTCAATTTAATATAAAACTGTTAGCCTAAAATTGACGACGAATTATACGTTGACAACTTCGGTTTGAGTGAAAGTTTTGATATCGATGACATATTTATTAGCATCATCGTTATGTAATATTATTCGTTCGTAAAATATTTTTTGGCCAAATTCAATTATTAACTGAATAAAAATTATTTTCCAGCATTGCTCCGAGTTGCGTCTATTCACTAAAACCGTTAACTAAACAAACCACAACTCAATGCCAGCTGTCAAATTTCTCGTCAAGCAAAACTGTGTTTATAAACCAAAGGTGTGAGCTTCTAAAAAGTTTACCCTTCATGTATCTTGTTAAAAAAAAAACTGGATGCTGTAAAAGTGTGAAATAATATATAATAATTAGCACGCCAAACTTTATAATGAAATTACCCTAAAAACCAAACACAGTTTAACAATCACGACCTGGTTAATTTTGTTGCCGTTTATGTTGTTTTTATGCTGTTTCCAACATTCTGACAACCCAGGCACTCAATCAGCCAGCCAAAAAAGCCAAGAAAACGAAGCCAAAAAGCAACAAACACACTCAAACCAAACATACCAACTTTTATTATTACGTATTACTGATGTGCGAATATTCTCATTCGAGTTGCCGAATATTCTACTATTTTGTATATTCGTGTTCGTAGTTTAGGTCAATATTTCTAGAATAGATTATAAAGAAAACTAATTGCATAAAGGCTTAAAGGCCCAAGTAAGTTTTAAGGAAATGGCATAAAAAATTAATTATTAAATGTTTGAATGAATGTATACTTTGACTTCTGTAAACATTTCATGCCATAAATTCCACATTAACCATGACCAGATTTGGGTCTAAGTCTTTCATTCGCTTTTAAATTGCATTGATTTCAACATGGGTTTTGTGTAAAACGGGCGTATAAATCAGATCAACCCAAGTAGAACTATAACTTGAACCTATATTGTTTGAAATAGCGGGAGTTTTCTGTAAAAAATAAATTAACTGCTGATTTCACAATGTGGAATGAATTCTTTCTTTCGTAGAAATATATTTGAAACAAAAACTAAATTTTATAAATTGTTTTTATTTTATATCTATTTATAAGGAAGAAAGAACTCTTTTGAGATTGTGAAACAGGCAGTAAGTAAATTGTTCATGGGGCTTTGGAATACATTTTTTTACAAACAATGTTTGCTTTTTTCAAAGTTTTAAAACGCAATTTCATGGCGACCATTAAAGTTATGGACACTATTTGACTTTTTGGGGTAGGGCAGAGGACGGCCAGGTAACGTCTCAGCTTAGTCACGAAAGCTTAAAAATGTTATTCTTAAGGAATGTAGTCTTAAGTAATACAATTTGTAAAATTTTTACATTATTTTTGCATATAATATCCTACGTCAATGCCTACTAAGGGGAGAGGGGTCAAAACCTTGATTTTTCTGATTTTATTGCTCCATAAATTTATCATTTGTTTAACAATCACCCATATTCCATTTAGCGTCATCAATACGAAACGATAACGTTATGTATCAATTGTTATAAATCGGTATGCCCATTCTCAATATCAAATGTTATCGATAAGCGTCGATGTAATTTTGGTATGCCGTAAGCAACGTTAACGCCGGCATCGATTTAAATTGACTCGCATTTTATCGTCACTGTTATTGGTGTCGAAACAGTTTTATTTCTTTTAAGTTTTGTTCAATAATAATTAATCTGTTTAAAAAAATGGAAAAAAAAATTACAAACGTTGTGCAATTCCAGAAGTTAGTGGAGGAGATGGAAAAAAATCCTTCACTTGCCAAAAGATTTCAAAAAGGCAGTCTTCCTTGCGATTTTAAAGAGCAGTGGGGAAGAATTGCAATTACACTAAATGATGTTGGTCCACCGAAAAGAGCAGGTGAAGGTTGGCAAAATGTAAGATAAATAGAGCTAAAACCAATTTTTTTTTTTGTAACACCAATTTTTTTTTCATTTCCTCATCATTCTGACCGGATTTACAAACAGGAACAAACAACATGTTAGTTGTTTAAAGTTTTCAAGAAAAGTTTTTAATAAAAATTGAAAACAAAACAAACCAGCTGTCCAAATTATTAGAGAAAAAACGATAAACCATCGACATCGTTACATTGCTGTTATGGAATATTAGTTTTGTATCGCATTGATGACGATGTCGATAGAAATTGATATTGATATTAAATTGATGACGATGACGACGACGGTAAATGGAATAAAGGTGAATATTACAAAAAAAAACTTGAAAAATCATGTTGTTTTTATACCATCCAAAAAAGAATTTGGAGGGTATATTCACTTTGTCATTCCGTTTGTAACGCATCGAAATATCCATCTCAGACCCCATAAAGTATATATATTCTTGATCAGTGATGAAATCTAAGACGATCTGAGCATGTCCGTCCGTCCGTCCGTGGGAATCACGATTCAGTCCAAACGAAAAGTTCTAGACTCTTGAAATTTGGCATAAATATATTTTGAAGCTTAGAGCAGGTTAAGTTCGAAGATGGGCTAAATCGGGCAAGAGGGCAAAAAGTTCCCCTAAGAAGAACTAGACCAACCCAGAAAAAACAGCATAATTTTTAAAGTTTTTTGATTATTTTGTTAAGAAAATGATATATTTTTATGTCAAATACGGTCCAACGCCTTAAACTTGGAGCCATAAAATAAAAAAAATTATTTTTGGACCCCGCCCACTTTAGTGGGCGTTATTATAGGCAAAAATAGCATAAAAATTTAACAAATTGTTTTACTTAAGCCTACATTCCTTAAAAATTACATTTTTAAGCTTTAATGACGAAGATGAGACGAAACCTGGTACTACTCTGCCCTACCCCCTCCTCCCCCTTCACACCCTAACAAAAAAAAATTAAATTTGTATACAATTATCCCAAGCATTTATTTTTAGAGTTTTATGGCTGCCGATTTTTGCCCTATTCCCTCCACCCCCTTTGCCCCCTAAATGAACTTATCAAAAAAAATTTTTTCTTTTAATTTTGTATATAATCATCCCAATCATTTATTTTTAGAGTTTTATGACTGCCTATTTGTAAATAATATATAAAATTTTATTTTGTATATAATTATCACAAGCATTTATTTTTAGAGTTTTATGACAAAGGTGAAATGTTTCCCCCACAGCCCTTGCCAGAGCGACCCCGCCAAAATACAGTTTTTATACCCTCCAAAGAGAATTGGACCCTATAAAGTAAATATGTATGTATATTCTTGATCAGTGATGAAGTCTAAGACGGTCTAGCAATGCCCATACGTTCGTCTGTGGAAAACACGATATTGTCTATTTTTGAACCCCGCCCCCTTTAGTGGGCGTTGACGTACGATATTATATAAAGGAACTCTGTCCCACCAAGTTAAACATTTTAAATTCACTTACTAAATATTTGGAGGGTATTTAAGATTCGACCCGGTCGAATATAACGTTTTTACTTGTTTAGAGGTTGGTTTAGTTCTTCCTACGGGAACTTTTTCCCCTCCGGCCCGATTCAGCCCATTTACGAACTTGACATGTGCTATCCTTCAAGATATTTTTATAGCAAGTTTCTAGGGGCTGGCTCTTTTCGTTTGGACTGAAACGTGATTGCCGCGGATGGACGGAGGAATATGGCCAGGTTGTCTTAGATTTCATTATTGATCAAAAATATATATACTTTATGGGGTTTTAGAAGAACATTGCGCTGAGTTACACACGAAATGACAAAGTGAATACATCCTCCACAATCACAGAGTTATCAAACAGCCTTGGTACTCGTGAATATTGTTTCAAATATTCGTATTCGTGTAAATTGGCATTGTGCATAGCACTATTACGTACATATCCAAGTGTTTGAATACACGTTCGTAATATAATTATGTGTCTAAATAAGTGTATATAGGTGACATTCCATTGCAACTGGTAGGGCATGTGCATAACTGTTTCGTAATAACTGTTTACTAATTTTTTTTTTGCACTCATATATATATATATATATATATATATATATATATATACATATATATATATATATATATATATATATATATATATACATATATATATATATATATATATATATATATATATATACATATATATATATATATATATATATATATATATATATATATATATATGTATATATATATATATATATATATATATATATGTATATATATATATATATATATATATATAAACATAAACAATGTTTTAAATTAAAATAATATTTTTTGAATGCAAAATGTGTATGATATGGCCATAATAATTTCAAGGCTACTTTCCTGCGCTCCGAGACAAATTTAATTTTTCACCTCCACACAAAATATAATATTTACATAAAAATATATACAAACATTCAAAATGTCAAAGCGTGAGGGTCAAGTCATAACTACTAGTGGGCCAAGCCAGAAATTTGTGGCAGAAATTATGTATTTATTTACGCTCCAAAAATTGCTCTTAGTAGATAAAAAAATTTCGTATGTCAGAATTAAAAAGAAATTGTGAATCATTGATTTAAGATGTTCTTATGTAATTAACTTGCTAGGAGCACACGATAAAATCATAATTTTGTTGTCAAGACTCAGCAGCAGATTGAACAAACAAAAAAAGCACTACTGTTGCCAAAAATCACGCGCATAATACTCTGCTGTTTAAGGCCGAGACACATAGAATCAGCCATACGTTATACGTCGTTTTACTCAACTAACAACTCAGTACTTCTGCGTCAACGCAAAGTACAAAAGTTCACCAACTTTTAACTTTTGACGTACGTTGAATACTTTGACAGACATCACTAAGTTTATCAAATTCTTCGATTAACTTTTTTGTATTGTGTGTTCAGGAAAAATTAAATTATATATGTAGTATATAAAAAATTGTGTAAAGGAAATAAAATAAAAGTTAAATGAAATGGAGAACAGATAACTGATTTAATATCCGTCAACAAAGTACTCATTGTGCCAACCTTCTCCGACAGTACGTTCATGTCCATTAAGGCCGAGACACATAGAATCCGTCATGCGTCGCCTTTTTCAACTGACAGCTGAGTTGAAATACATGCTTTCTTCTGTGAGTTGTCACATTCAGTACTTCTGCGTCAAAGCAAATTACGAAAGTTGGCCAACTTTTAACTTTAAGCTTTTCAAATTGTTTTAATTAATTTTTTGTATTGTGTGTTCAGGAAAAATTAAATAATATACAAAAAAATTTTATAAAATATATAAATTTAACATAAATAAATAAAATGGAGGACATACAATTGATTTAATATCCGTCAACAAAGTACTCATTGTGCCAGCCTTTTCCGTCAGTACGTTCATGTCAGTTGAAAAAGGCGACGTATAACGTATGACGGATTCTATGTGTCTCGGCCTTTAAAAAGGGCGACGCATAACGTATGACGGATTCTATGTGTCTCGGCATTTAGGTTAAGATAAAAGAGGAATCGGTGTAGCTCTTCCTATATTTCGTTACATAAAACATATTGAATTTGATATTCTTCTATAGTGATCATTTTGATGAAATACCACGCCGTCTTTAAAATTCCGGATTACTGGAAGGTCCGAATTACTGGAATGTCCGAGTTATACATTTTTTTTTTTTTTTTAATTTTTTACGTACCTATTTCTGCACAAAATTCTTCAAATAAGGAGTTTCTTAGCATAATAAATTTTTTATTAATTACGACCTTAGCAAAATAAATTTTTTATTTAAATAGTACATGCAATAACACACATATGTAATTCAAACTGAATAACTTGGAAATGCAAAATACGTTTGCACATTGTTTTTGTGATTTTCATTGCAACTTAATAAAATAATAGACACAAATCTCTACAGATATGATATTTATTTCTATTATTATTCGGGCGGCCCGATTATAAACTGCATAATCGATTCCATTTCTTCCAATATTCCAAGTAGCTTTGCTTAACAAATGTTAGCTTTTATTTGTAATAGTACAATTTTTTTCAGTTTTCCACTTTCGGAAGAACTGACGCAGCATTTGCAACAAAATTCTTGGAAAATACTAAATATTTTGAAACACTTGATACTAAAACGCGTTCGGTAACCTTTGAAGTAAGCCGAACGTTATATTCGACCGGGTTGAATCTTAAATACTTTCAAAATATTTAGTAAATAAATGAAAAATATTTAACTTGCTGGGTCAGAGTTCCTTTAAGAGACTTCTGTGTAAAATTTTAAAACTCCATTTTGACAGGGTCACTGAGGCAAGCGCCTTTGTCGTAAAGACTTAAAAAGTTAATTTTAAGGTAATTAAGAGTAGAAAAAAAATTTTTTTTATAGGAAGTAAAGGTGGGTGAAGGGGTGGGGCAAAGGAAGATCAGAATACAACATAAACATTTAATTTTTACGGAATGTACGCTTAAGGAACACAATTTGTTAAATATTTACACTACTTTTTATATACATATAACTTCAACGTCCACTAAAGCAACCGGGGTCTAAAAATAGATTTTTCTGATTTTCTTCAAACTTTATCTGTGCCAAATTTCAAGGGTCTGATTCTTTTCATTTGGACTGCATCGAGATTTCCACAGATGGACAGACGGATGAGTCTAGATCGTCTTAGATTTCATCAGTAATCAAGAATATATATACTTTAAGTTGTCTTAGAGGGATGTTTCGCTGCGTTGCACACGGAATGACAAAGTGAATATACGCTCCATTTCTTTTTTGGAGGGTATAAAAATACACATGAGTACTGATGAGGGAAGTGTAGCGGCATTCGAAAACAGCTGTTCTGCTTTGCTTGTAACTTGGTAATTAGAACTGATGTTGGTTTTCCCTTGTTCCTGGGAATATTTATCATGTCTTTCTGAATTTAAAACGAATTTTCGAACAATTAGCACATCAATCTTAATTGAATTTAATATAGTGATAAAAAGTTCGAAACGAAATATTTACAAGAAGCAACAATATGTTTTAATATTTGCTTTTGTTTTAAATGATATTTGCACTACAGGCGATAATTTGCAACATCGATAAACAGCCAGGTAATTAGATCGTTTCGATCGGTGTGCAATTGCTGCGCCTACTGAACGGCAGATATTCCTTAAGAGTCATAGTCTCTCTCAAATATTTTTAACGATAAATATTGGTAAACCAGGTTATGTTGCATATTAAACAACATATTAAAAATATACTTTACAAAAGTGGTATTATTATCGTAATTCATTGAGCTTGAGGCCTCAGTTATTATTATTCAACTTAAAGCAATTTCAAGAAAATATTTGTAAGCAAATTATGCTGTTATGCATTTAAAAAGCGATTGGAAATACCTATTAAATGCTCATAAATATTTTAAATTTTTGTTTAAAGCCGGAAGTATTGGGACGTGTTTTTTTTTATTCACACATTGTATTTGTTATTGTCACAGGTGCTGTTTTCATTTATACTCGTGCATTATTTTCTTATTTTGCAATAAGACGCAATTGGTTACAATATTTCTATAAATGCCACTAAATATTTGCAATTTGTATTGCCATGCTAATGAGCTACTCAACGCTGGCTTTTGCCAAGGGTATACTATAAACTGTTTTCTTTGTAATTGCAACTTATAAATATTGAAAATAAATGTTTACAAAAGTGTATTGCGAGTGCTTTCAAGTCATGGAATCGCTTATTTTCAATGCACTTTGAAATGTTGGTTGATACTTAGCAATGGAGCAGATTATAGCTTCAAAGAACTACGAGTAGCAAAACACTATTTGAAAAATATTTTATTATTATTATTTTCTAATAAAATCTTTTCATTAGAGACAGCGTGCTTGTTGAGAGTGTAATAGAAAATGTTTGTTTTGTATTATGAGTAAAAGCAGTCAAGCAAACGTTCTCAGATGTAACTTTTGTAAACTCCGATAGATATTCAGTTTTTGTAATCTCGATCTGAATCGGTCGTTACAAAGTTATTTGTGTGTTGTATGTTATTTAACCACCGGGTGTTTTTTTAGATAATGATATTTATGTTTTGATAGCTCAGAATGTCCAATTATATTGACATTTCTGTTCAGTAAACTTTGGCAAGTCATCCTGAATCGCTTCGCGTAGTTTATCTATTTGACATTAAACATAATCGGCCAAATGAGCAAGCAGTTAGTGCAATTATTGATCGTTTCTGAACTAACAAATTCAGTTTCAGGGAGCTGGTTGAACTCATTGGCTTATGCCGCCCAACCAGCAACTTTTGATGCAATCAATATTCAAGCCGTCTTTGATGCCATACGGCCAGATTTGTTGGAAAAAGTAAACAGAAATTTTAAAGATCGTCGGAAATCTTTTTTTAAAATAAATGCCATTAAAGTATCGAAAAATATTTTTTTATTATTTTAAATTATCATGCAGCGAAAAGCCACCCGATACTCATATGTGTTCGTATCCTACAGGCCTGTGTAATTTTTTATCTGATGTGTAATTTCAGAACTCGTCATGTGTAATTCGCCTGTTTCTTTTTGTGGACAGCAAACCCTGGTGAGGAATTTTGTGTTACTCAATTTGACCATGAGGAAACTATTGATCGCAAGGTAAGATTTCAGCAGATTTGAGACTAACCAAAGAAAAAAATCAATTTCGGAGTGAACAAACTTATTTATACTCCATATACAACATGTCACATCAGAGGATGGACCATTTTTCGAAATCCCACTCAGTTGATGCACAGAAAGAACTGCCAAAACACATTCACTATTTCTTCGAAATTCTTTTTTCGTCTGGTTGTCAAAGAAAAATCAATACTAAAAAATTAAATTTAATTTTTATACATTTTTCTGCTTGTCGTTAACCGTAACGAAAAATTACCTGGTCAACACTGAGAAAATAAATACCAACGACGCCTGATGTCTACTCGTTCAGAGTTGTTTCATTATTCATCAGTATCGTTCTGCTATTTATTTTATCGCGGCAGTTGAGAGCAGTGCGGTTGACGACTTTTTTGTTCGTTCCAACACTTAAAACGCAATCAACTTTATAGAAATTTAGCGCTAATAAACTCGGCCCCTGTAGCATTTGCATGCAATTCGTTTAAGTTATTACTTTAAACTCTTTAAATAATTAACGGTCATCATATATCTCTTGGTTCATTATTTTTTAATGAATTTTAAATAGACTTTCACCAGAAATTTTACTGCTGCTTGGAAACATTTTGTTAAAATTCTTTTTCCTAAAATAGAAATACGATTCTTTATTATGCTGCCATTAAAGAGGAAAATGTTATTAAAAATACAATATGAACCATAATTTTCCCTTTAATTTTTTTTTTCTTATTTCTGACTTGGTCTACTTTATTATTTGGCACGATTTTTTTATAAATTTTCCAAAAAAAATGACTTCTCTTTAACATTTAGTATTCACGATTTAATATTGTATTTAATTTTTTTCTCTCCTTTTGCAATTTTCTTTTTCCTTTTACTGTTTGGCTGCTGTGATAATAAATTCATCATATCAGGTTAACAAAAGTTCATAAATTTAACCTTTTCCATTTTACAACTTTAAAAAAAGAAAATGCTAATATAAAGTTTACCACGTTTACAACAACAATAAAACATATTTTTCAGTGTTGCCAGAAGAAGGGGAAGATTTCAATACTTGCCATTTAATTTGTTGCCAAAAATAAAGCGTCGGACAGATTTTATATTTTCATGTAAATGTAGTTTTCTGAAACGTAGAAAATTATATTTAAAATTAAAAAGCTCTAAATTGAATTATTGGCCGAATTTCCAAATTAAAAAACAATTATTTAATTCCAAAAATTTTTTTTATTTCCAGGAACAACTTAAAAGTTAAATAATATCTATATACATGGCTGAACATAACCATGTTGAAGATATATTTGCTGTAAGTTAAAAAGTTATATTTTGAATGCAGGGATCAAATTGCTTAAATCACGTTTTTTATACAAATTATGGTCATTTTGAAAGCCAAAAGAACGCCTAGATTTCGATGTGTTTCTTCAGTAAACGAATATATTTTGAATGCATGAATTTGTTTTCTCAGAATAAATACCTGGAGTTTTTGTTGGAACTTGTACACACGACACTGCGAAGTCAATTTCTAACAAAAGAATCAGTTCTATAGACCTAAAGCTTTCTATATTATCAGTACCATAAAAGTCAGTTCCGATTTTTTCCGTTATTAAAGCATTAGCTCCAGATTCACACAGTGGCTTAAGAATGTGAATGAACTTCATGATGGTTTTGATGTAAAGAAGAAAGAAGGGCAGATCTTTTATTTGTCCTTGAATTCAGGAACTGACGTTAAACTTTTGACATTTGTCCTTGAATTCATTCTTGTTATTATATTTCATTATTTTCCTATGAAAATCTTCTTTGAGAAAAGAAAACTAGTAAAACTGCTTTATTCGGCTGTGCCGAATTTCACATACATACCCTTTACCGACGTTCATCTGGTGTATATACATAAATTAATCTCCACTCTGGGATTATCTTTTCAATCTTTCTGAATTTAATTTATAAAGAAAAAGTTTATTTTAGTTTTTTTTAATGTGGACCAGCTCTTAAGGGATGACCTCTACATATGCAGTGCATTGTGCCGGAAGTAGAAAGGAGCGGATAGTAGTCGGGACACGGATTTCGGATTTTGTCGCTTTTCTCAAGCAATCTATTTAGCACTGCTTTTAATACATCAACTCAAGAGTTTCGGAAAAGTGATTCCACGTGCAGAGAGAACGGCGAACGGAGAAGGAAGATTTCAGTTATTCGCCTTCATTACTCAAACGGACTGATAGTCCGGTCAATTTAGACCAAAAAATGAGAGTGAAGTTACATAAAGTCCCAACAAGCTGAATTTCAGTGAAATTGTTCAAAATATAATTATAAACAATGTCTAGAAGTTCCCCATCATTCCCCTGTAAGGAAAAATTCAATTCAAGGTCAACGGTCAAAAAAATGAGTTTTTCGCGATTTTCAGCAAAACGGTAAGTTTTATCATAAAAGTACCTCAGACAAAAATTGTAGATCATAAAATTATCTATAAAAAATGTGTATCTATCAATACTTTTTCTCTTACGAGCCACCGTTTCTGAGATATAACGATTCAAAATTTACGTATATACATCTACATATACATAATATGCATGACTACGCCACGTATATACTTTTTGAATCGTTATATCTCAGAAACGGTGGCTCGTAAGAAAAAAAAGTATTGATACATTTTTTATAGATAATTTTATGATCTACAATTTTTGTCTGAGGTACTTTTATGATAAAACTTACCGTTTTGCTGAAAATCGCGAAAACTCATTTTTTTGACCTTTGACCTTGAATTAAATTTTTTCCTAACAGGGGAATGATGGGGAACTTCTAGACATTGTTTATAATTATGTTTTGAACAACTTCACAGAAATTCAGCTTGTTGGGACTTTATGTAACTTCGAATGTCTAAATTGACCGGACTATGAGATAGTCACAGAAAATGCAAAACGCCCTATCTGCCAAAAAAAAATTCAAAAATTGACTTTTTTTATTAATGAGTGTTTGGTCAAAAAAAAGTTGTCCGACAACGATTTTATTAATCTAACATAACTTCCCTATCTACGAATGCTATTATTTATTAAATTCAAGAAGGCCCTAACTAACACTATGCTGGCGACGAAAGCTTGTATAAACAATTCGTTTCAAAACTCTAAATTTATTTTGAAACTTGGTTTCACGTTTTTGCTATTTCTTGTATTAATTTATATTTGCAAAATAATTTTAATGTAAACTAACATAATTTATTAGAAATGCTCTCAAATAATTTCAATTTTGCACATGCAACGCGATTTGCACGAGATTGTGAATAGGGTTATTATAAAATCGATATAAATTGCAAATAGGTTCCACTTAAATGTACGAAATATTTGTAATTGAAAGTCCTGTCAAATAACATCTTGAGAAATTTAAATTTTCTGAATAAACATTTACAGAATCTGAAAAATGTTTTTCTTCGTTGTCATTACTTCAATGATAATTTACAATATGAAAATTAACTTCCATTATTTTTTACTTACATTTATTACACACAATCGACAATTCTGTTCTCTGCTCTGTACTCCCTGCGTAATAAAAGTTATCGCAACTATCAAGACTTCTTTGTTACAAATTGATGTTTAAAACATCAATTCTATGACAGCTCCGAGCATATTTATTCCGCTTGATATAAAAGCAGAACTCGATAACAACATATAAAAAATAAGTAAATAAAATTAATTCTGTGCAATACTGGCTTTTTTTTCAAACACATCAATATAGATAGGGCTTTTTGTTCCACAAAATAACAAATCAAAAAGTCTTAGATGACGTAACTTTTTCCATAATAAATATAACAATTTAACTTTTTACCCACATTCCGAAGGGCTTTTTGCCTTCTACCGCTTTTGGCAAAAGTATGAAACCACGTCACTTAAAATTCATAGTATAAATACAACAGGTTTTCGGAAGACCTCTAAGATAATGACATATTGGCTTACTTATTTTATAATTGAGGCATTTTTCAAACAATACATTGGCAACACTGGTATCCCTACAATTCAAGAGATACATATTTGGGTTTAATAAGTGCAGTTATAAACAGGGGTCAAACCATGATTGTAAAATCAAAATAATTTCTTTACACTTTTTTTTTATAAAAATTTATTCAATAATATTTTACAGAAAACAAAAATCAAGACAATTTGCTAAACACTAGCAACTGAAAGCACAATTAATTTCAATGATAATTACAAATTTAATTAAAACAAATATAATATAATCAGAATAATTTGAAAAACAAAACATGTACTCATGCAGTGTCTCTTCTATGAAAATGCTGTAATAGACTCAATGCAAAAAATAATAATAATAAAATTAAAAAATTAACAATAACAATAATTATAATGCCATAGGCCGAAAGTGTTCAATGGCGAAAAATTAAATTGACGTCACCATAGCAAACAATTTTGTTTTTATCTCCTCAGCCAAATTTATCCGCATTGTAGTGTATCTA
This sequence comes from Linnaemya tessellans, assembly GCA_951800035.1. Lineage (NCBI taxonomy): Eukaryota > Metazoa > Arthropoda > Insecta > Diptera > Tachinidae > Linnaemya > Linnaemya tessellans. The sequence continues at coordinate 108,500,619 of OX637532.1, read as the reverse complement.
ATAATGCAAATAAACGTAAAAATAATAAAGAATTTTATTTTCTTTTTCAATAGAAACATTAATAATATTCAAGCAACAAGTTGAACATAAATGCAGATGCGTTGTGTCTATGAAAAACGTTAAATACAAACCGAATATGAAAACACCCTAATATATCCGACACAATGCAAGTTTTACGTTGCAACTCAAATAATTTTTACAAAAATATCAGACTAGAAAACAGAAAAGGCAGACGTGGAATACAATTTGGAAATACTAATGAAATTTTTAGTTGTTAGTTTTATAATTATATACGATGTCTGTTACAGTTATGCCAATTTGCTTTTAGTGGTACCTCCACCGCACGTGGATGCGCCCTGAGCGACTAGTGTGTAGCTCGCAAAATCGGTCGGCTCTGTAGTACATGATAGTGTCAATCGCTGCCAGTTATATTCAGTGACCTGTGCCATACATTCGTTATTGAAACGGCCCCAAAACAACTAACGCATCCATGCACTAATGCTGGCCAGAAGAATTCGATACAATCACCCTTATTGTGTTTGGCGTTTTTCGCCAAAATGAATAGTCACAACTGAGCACGGAGTAGAAGTCGAGACTTCCGGCTTCATAGTCTGGCGTTAAGTACATAAGCCAACAACCCCCTAATTTATTTCAAAAAAATAGTGATCCACAACCGCATGGAGAGAGATGGAGAGAGAGAGAGAGAGAGAGAGAGAGAGATAGAAGGGAGTGCCTTATTTCGTTAAATTGTTAGAAGTATCAGTTTCACGTTCTAACATAGTGGAAGGCCATTGTTTAAGCATTTCTCAAGTATTCATTTATTTATTTTTTACCTATTCACTTTTTTTTATTAGAAGCGGGGTATCACATTCGCATCTTAGAAAATCTGGTGGATTCCAGGTAGCTACTAATCAATATCAACCCAAAGTGAACGATTGTCAGTCGCTACATTACGAACACGATTTAGGAAAAGGCAGTTAAAAATATATTACTGTGACTTTCTATTGTTTTAAGGGTCACACTTTGATATCGCTACAAGTAATTCACGATATTTTTGGAGAGGAACTTAACAGTATTTACACATTTAATCTTTTCGGGGGATTAAAATTACCTTTCTTCTATAAAAATATTAAAATATGAAATAAAATCAGTCTTCTCTGAAAAACATTCTGTTAAGCAGATTAAAAGACTAGTATACTTTCCATTTAAATTTCCCCAACAATATTTTCCATTTAAAATTGTAAACAACTGGTTAAAAGGTCAAAGCATCACCAACACCGTGCACACGGAAAGACTTTCTACTGCGTTCACACCATTGCAATCTGAATAATCTTCGCAATCAATTCAAATTATATGGAAATAAAACTTTAAAACAAGTATCGATAAACAATTCATAAGTTTATTTGTATAAACAAATTTACGGGTATTTCTTGTAAATGTTTAAACAAAATGATACACTTCACAAGACACTTAATGGTTTGTGCTGCTGCTGATGCCATTTCAGCCGATACAACAAGCAAAGTAAAAGATGAATAGGCAAAATTATCTGAATACAGGGTATTCATCATTCGGTTAACCGATTAACTACTACCCGATTAACTGATAGGTTAATTTAAAATGAGATATCTTTGATTAACGATCAAACTGGTTAACATCAGTCGATTAGCCGATTAAACGATATAACAAAATGTTTTAATTTTTTATACTATATATAACAAGATATATTTCTTACTTTTAATTATTTGTATCGTCGGGGATAAGTCGATAGCCTGTAGTTGCTAGTACTTTTTCTCTTTAGTTTATTGTAATTTTAATTATAATAAATTCAAAAATAATACGAGTAATAATAAATAATAATAGGATTGTGTCGGCGAAATATTTTTTCTTTAAACAAAGAAGGTGTTCATTTTAGTAGGTCAAATGATAAACTGTAAAAACTATAAGCATTCGTAAAGATGCAAGAAAAGAGAGTTCTGCCTTATACAGGGTGGACAAATTTGAGGTTAGGAAGTAAATTGGATGTCAAATCATGAAATGTCAAGAATTGAGTTGTCATCCTTTGACACTTAGTTAGTAAAAAAAGTTCGAAAATTTTAATCATCGAACGCTACACTCTTGGACAATTAATTTTATTTGTGAAAATTTACTATCAAAATGGTGAAAATTACACTCGGAAAAATTTGAACAACTTTTCAGGCTCTTACTGAGACCGCTGTGCGTAATTTAATCGCTAAATTCAAGACTCACGGTGCTGTTGCTGACAACTGCTAATTGGCTGTTCGAAAAGTCAAACGAAAAAATGTATTTTTCAACAAATCATCGATTAGGTGAATATGTAAATGAATACAATTTTCCCATATAGGACTCAGAAAATCCACAAATAGTCCTCGAAAACCCATCACTTTCAAAGGAAGTGGCCGTATGGCGCTCTCTGTGGTCAGGCGGCATCCTCGACACGCATTTATTTTTTTTTAAATGAGCAAGGGAACGCCGTCAACGTGAATTCTCTGGGGTGGCGATTTTTTGTGCCCACAATTGGCTAATGTTGGCATCAATGAACATTGGTTTCAGCAAGACGGCGCCACAAGCCACACAGCCGGTCAAACAACTCAGCCATTGCCTGAGAAATTTCCAGTAATTTTTCGATTTAGAGATGTCAATTGGCCGCCTCGTTCTTGTGATTTATCGCCGGTAGATTATTTTGTCTGTGGCTATTGGAAAGCCTGGGTTTACGTGAACAAACCACAAACAACTGACGCTCTGAAATATTGATAGTCGGCGCTGCATTGACGAGATAAGCGAAGCTTTGTTGCAAGATGTGGTTAAAATTTTTTTAAAAAAGCGGACGTCTGCCGACGTGCTAGAAGTGGACATTCGTCCGAAATCATATACCCTTGTTAATTCAAATATTTCTACTTTACAATTGTATCAATAAAACCATATTTGTTAAAAAAAAGTGTGTTTTTAAGCCAATTTAATTCCCAAACTCAAATTTCCCTACCCTTTACGTGATGTAACCCACCGTTAGTCATCGTTGTTCAAAATAGGCGACAACTTCCTTCGTGCATATAAATGTGTGGCCTATGTTCTGGCTGATTTTGATTTGGCTAAACAAGTTTTAGAAAACTGAAGTAAAACTTTAAAGCCTTTGGACGTGGGTATAAAAGATATTAGTAAAGACTCTGCCACTCGAATTGAACTTGAGGGAATTATTGAGTTTTTTGTTAATAACTTAACAAAAGACAATCCCTCTTATTCTGTAACTATTTGTCGACGTGAACGTCAAGACAATGTCAAAAGTGGGATACTCAGATACTCGTGTGGTGAGCAATTGAATTCTGTTGATGGCATCAGACTATTCCCTAAGGGGTACAAAGTAGCAAGAGGCTGTTAGAATCAGACGATTGGTGAAGAAAAGTGTAAATAATCGCCCTATTTTTGACATCATCTAAGATGGAATAACATCATTGGAAACGATTTAATTAAAATTATAAGGATTAGATTTTATTAAAAACATATTCAAGTTTTATACTTCCATTCAGGCATATGCATTTCCTTCTAGCCATACATTCTTAAAATACAGTACAAAAACAGAAAGTAGGGAGTACGGAAATAAACTAATTAATAAATAATTTTCGATGCAGAACTTTACTCTGATGAATGATGGTGATCTGACAACATAAGAAACTCTCGATAGTAACACAAACAATATTTTAACAGAATTAACCGAAAGAATAAGAACTGTTACAATTTAATGGATAATTTTATATGTTTAAAGAGATTCAGAAAAAGAACTAAGAAATTATATTCGGGTTGCTTTCGATTCTTCCAATATCAACGATATGTGAAAGAATTTTCTCCGTTTTAAAAAGCAAAGAAACGAGTTGCTTAAATCCTAAACATTTAATCCAAATTATTTTTCTAAAATATTATTTCTTTAAGACCTTCTTAATCTATTGAAAGAAGTAGTAAAAGGATCTCACAAGTTTTCTTTATTTAATGCATAATAAGAAATATTTATTACATATTTATATTCTTTCAATATTAAAAAAATCTAAATATTTTATATAAAAAGACCTCAAAAGAAAGGAATTATTACTAAAAAAATATTGTAAGATCGAGAGTGTATACAATTTTATTTATGGAAATTACTCAATGTATAAAAAAATCTTTATTAACCTATATTAATTAATCGAGCTATTAACAGACTAACCCAAAAGCCCCGATTAAAGGAGCACCCTACCAGAATACGAACAACCATCTCACTCATCATTTTCATAAATACAGCTTCACACGTATTTACAGCTTTTTGCATACATCCATGAGGGAAGTGTGTTTGTTAGCTAGTGAAATACAACAATATCTTGAAATTAGCCGTGTTAAATGGAAAACATAATTTATTGATTTTTTTACTACAATAACAACCGCAATATTCAATATGGAGCAGTACAAATTTTTAGATCAAACGATTGTGAGCGAGAATACAAACAATATTATTCATTTTCCACAGTTTCTACGTTTTTCTAACAACAGGTTGTAGATTTCAAATGCCTTTTTTTTTTGCAAATGGAAAAATATTATAAGCAAACTTTTCACTCAACCGCAAAATTACAATACAAAGAGTGAAACTAACACGCATTTTTAGAAATGTACAATGCGGCACAGTGTTGTGCGAAAGTAAAGCAAATCACATTTTCAACGTAAATTAATAAATTTTTTATACAGAATTTAACACATCCTTGAATATTTATATCACACAAAGATTTACAAATTTTCCAAAGATTAAGGGGTCTATTATAAACGATATTACGCATGAAATTTTGGTATTCAGTACATTGCGCCGAAACTACAAAAGAGGGGATGGTATTGAAAGAAAAGATGTAGAAATATGAGGAAATAGCGAATTAGTGGTAGTTATTTTAACATTTACTTCGCCGTTGAATTTTTGCTACAATGACAGCTGAGTGTGGGACATTTCAATTGAAGTTTAGTGTTTTCTGGCAACTATACACTCGTATGTATGTACATACGTATGCTCAGTTGCCAGCCTGCAACGCAACTAAAGTTCGGTTACTAAAGTAAAACAAAGATGAATTTTTAAATTGATATGAAATTTAATTTATTTGAAAGATTATTTTCTGGCATTCTAATTTAAATGTGACGTCTTTCACATGGCCGCCTCGACTAGTTCGAAGGTAGTCTAAACGGCTAAATCGAAATCTAATTTTCGATGACTTTTTCAGACATTGGAGAAGTATTTCGGCAATAACGCAGCGAATGCTGTCCTCCAGGAGGTCAATCGTTTCGGGCTTATCGTCGTAGATAATAAATCAATTGTGGCACGAGCTGTGCGACATATTGCGTCGTCTTGTTGAAACCACATCATGGTTGTTCAACTGATGAACGAATTGAAAGGTTCCATAGCGGACCTGCACTGTTTCTAAAGAAGTCTGGACCAATGATTCCACCAACTCATAAAGCACACCAAATAGTAAATTTTTGTGGATGTAACGTTGTCGCAACACAAACTGCGCTTTCAATTATTAAATGTCAAACCACGCTAAGCCTAAACCACTTGGCTGGTGACAAAATGTCGGCCACTTAAAAAGTGTTGCCAACTTAAAGTTTTATAACTCTATAAAAACACTATTTATAAGGAATAGATTGCTGAAGTTATTTCTTTGTGATTTTTAGTAACTTTCATTTTGGCAACACTGTTTTTGACAGCTCACCTTTTTTCGTGTAACATGTTACTGTTAAACATGTTCAGTTTGATCTAAAATTTAATCATGAATCGACTTACAAACGAGCAACGCTTACAGATTATTCAGTTTTATTATCAAAATATATGCTCGGTGTAGAAAGTGCATTGTGCACTTTATGTATTCCCCGTTGAAGCTCATTTCTGGTTGAATGCACTAGTAAAATTGGCGTATTTAGTGTGAATAGCAGCCAGAAGCATTGCAAGAAATGCCAATACATCTTTTTCAAAAATGGCGAAGACAGGAACGTTACAGTGAATGGTTTCCTAAAATGTAGAAGCTGAACTTGCCTAGCGAAACATTCCTATTTCAAGTTTGGCACTGGTCAATTGAGCTCCTAGATCGTATGATTTAACGCATTTAGACTGTTTTTTGTGGGCCTGTGTTAAAGACTCATGTCTATAGAGACAAGCCCGCAAACTAACGACACGCTGGAACATGGAAAAATAGAAAAATTTATTTGTGAGATACGGCCCGATATTTTGGAGAACGTATGCCACAATTGGACCTTGAGTATGAAAAAATCGAGTTGTAACCACGGTCAAGATTTACAAAAAATCATCTTTAGACTTAAATTCTATAGACTCAAGTAAACATTTCATACATTTCTCTACATTGTCTCTTTTTTTCTCTTAAATGAAAACCGAAAACTCTTAAAAAATTACCCGTTACAATAAAAAATTTCCTCACTAGGGGAAAAATGTATTGTCATAGTATCTTTTACAGAATAGTTTAAAGTTGTGTTGTGGCTTAAATAGAAAACCCATAAGATAAAAGGACTTGTTGAACTACATATTTTTATTGCTTTGTCATAAAATAGCAATCGAAATCGTAGGAAATTTGGGTAAAAATTAGGGATTAGTTGGAGGCAGAGCTTAAATTAAAATATAAATAAGTAAAATCTTCATAAATTTATAAAAATTTAATTTGAAATGGTTATTTAATTAGGACTTAAGCTTTTATATAAATACGGTCGAATCCGCTTTAGCGCAACACGCTTTTTGAAAAAAAAATCGGATTACTGAAAGCGATACAAATCCCCGCACCGATTTTAAACGCAGCTAGTCTTATTAACTTCGCTTTAGCGAAACATTGCTTTACAGAAAACATGGTATTACTGAAAACCAAAGGCCACAACTACGTTTTGTATGAAACTTCTTCGCTTAATGAAAAAAATAAACAATGACAAATTTATTTATTAGAAATCGATTGCATAACTTAAGGCTGAAAAAATTGTGCATGTTTTGTCCGTTAAAATATTAAATGGGAATATGTATTTGTTCTTTTCTCTCTTACGTTCTTTATTGTATTTTTCTATTATATTGTCAATGCAATTGGCTAGACATTTTCGAGGAATTTGTGAAAAATTTCAACAACAAAATGAATAATTTTTTTAAATAAAATTTTTACGTTAAATTGACGTAATAAAATATACAGATTTGATATAAAATATATTGTTTTACTGATTTTAAGCAGTACGCTTAATTGTAACAAATAATCTGAACTACGTTTTAGAGAAAAAATCGGGTAACTGAAAAAATGGGTTTTGGTTAATTTCCAATAAAGCGGAGTCGACTGTATGCTTTTATTTAACATGATCACAAAAAAAAATAGGAGATGAAGAAAATTGTAAAACGACAACACGGCGATTTAATGTGCTAATATCAGTTTCACATCGATACAGTTCTCGTATACTATTTCCTTATAAAATTTTTATATATCGTCACCTTAAAGACCAAACAACCTATCAGCAGTTTTCAAAAGTTTACAGGATAGAGAAAAAACGTTATAAAATTGGAACTATTTGCAATATTGAACCGAAAATTATATATTATGATTAAAATGAAACCAGAAGTATATATCGGTTGAGAAAGCTTTGTTTTTCTAAACACAGCTTATGATATGGCGCTTAGGTAATTTGGAATTGTAAAAACCTGAAACCAAACAACCTATCAGCAATACTAATTAGTATGAATAATTAGGCATTCCTTTGAACACATGATTATTATTTACATTAAATAATAATACTTATAGTTTCTCTTACTTGTTTAAACAAAAGGTGCTTAATGTTTGCTTAAATTACACTATGCAACAAAATTAAACTTTTATCATGATTTTTGATGATTTATTTTCCTCTTTATTTAGTACGTCACGGCCTTTTAAAATAGAATTTTTTTAATTTTCCTAAAGTTTTTGATTTTTAAATAAAATTATAGGTGGTTTTACAAAAAAATCTACTTTTTTATTTATTGCAATGTTAATAACTAAATAAAAAGTTAAATTAATTAAATTAAATAAAAAGAAAACATTTCATTAAATAAAGCTACCGCAAAAAAATTATTCAAAAGGTATGTTATCATAAAAGTAATGGCAGTCTGCCGGAAGCAAAGTTTTTACATATTGCAAATGTTGCCATTTCTTTTTGGAGATTTTTAACCTTTCAGAATGTAATAACTTAGGACGACGAATTTCAAAACGTGTAGCAGATCTTTGTTGTAAAAGCTGATAATTGTCTTTAATATTGATTTTGTAATGTATAGATCCTGTTGGGTCGTACGCCAAAACACGAATCATGTTGACTTTAGGGTCCCCAATCCTTTTTCCTAAAATATAATTTTATTTAGGTAGAATGAAGTTAAATGGCAATAAAATAAAAGAAATTACCAGGACGGATAGAAGTGTATCGCATTGGAAGATTTTCATAATCCTTGAAATAATCATGGTATAGGTGATGAACAGTAAGTGGATATGGATTTTTTCGTGCATCTTTCATTAGCTCAATTAATTCAGAGGGCAAATTAATATTTTTATTATTGATTTTTCTTTGTATTAATGAGTGGGTGGAATCGCATTCCATTTGGGTATGTCCCACGCCTAAGTATTTATGCTCAATGGTAACATTATTTTCTACACAAAACGAAAGTAAGGCATTGGACAATACAACATTCCTGTTTTGATAGAAGCACCCATCAGAATATATTACAAAATGATGTACATTTGGCGTATTGAGCATTTCTTTTTTTAAATGATTTACTATAATTGTGGCAAAGGTAGGGGCAATTAGATTTCCTTCTGTTTCATCCCATACGTAGTTTTCAGACTTATGAGTTATAGCATTATAAATTGTAAAGTTGTGGACCTGGAGTTTCATTTTGTAGTACGATGCATTTGCCTTTAACTGCGGTATTAGTTTTACGGCTTGCATATCCATGCATAATAGCGATAGTAAACCCTCCTTAGCACTTTCAATATCATGTTTTTTTTCCTCTCTCATGTCCTCTATTTGCATTCTGTGAAAGTCGTATTCTTTTTGCAATATATTTTTTGACTCAAACGATACACAGGTGTCACACATATCGTTTCTAGGCTTAAAAATTGAGCAATTTTTTTTCTTCGAAACATCCATGAAATTAGGAAACGATACAGGTGAAATACCATTTTCTTTTTGCGAATCACAATCTTGGGAGTAAACTTCATACACAGATGCATAAGATTTAAAATCTGTTTGGAAATATATTTTTTTCGTGTACTGACGTCGGTAATGCGATTCTAATTTTGGGATGCCTTCCAACGATTTATTTAAATAATTTAAACGAACCTCATACTCCTGGCCCTTTTTTGTATTTCTTTGTTTTTCAGCTTGCAAGATTTTCTTATTATCAGGTCCCAGTTGAGCATTATGAAGTTCACAGGAATTAATCCAACCTCTTACCATAGTTTCCGAAATTCCGAGGGTTGACAAAAACATTTTACGGCACACTTGATAGCGCTTTGTTTTGTTGTATAAAAAGAACGCTTTTGAATTTGAGCGTCGAGAATTTTTCACATAAGTCCTCTTTTTGGCGAAAACGTCAACAGTACTGGTTACGTAAAGTTTTTTCTGGTCCCATGACATCTGCCAAAAACGTTGAAATATTTCTTCACGTAATTTTTCAGAAAAAATAGAACAATGTCGATTTGAAGCCTTTTCACAACATTTTGATGTGCACCCAGGTTTCATTTCTCTTGGCTTCCTGCAAACGATTTTGCCTTTTGAAAAACCTTCATATTCTTTACCGTTCATACGATTTTTCTTTCTTTCTTCTTTTTTGTTGACTTTTTTAGGAACTTGCATATCTGCCTCAGAATTATTTTCATTATGGAATACATTTTATTGCGTTTTAACACTTTTTGTGTTCTTTTCACTTCTAATAATAAATAAAATGTAATAAAACACAAACAACAACAAATCAAAAGTAACTGTGTTTCAAAAAAAAAAAATTCAAATAAATGATTACTCTGATTTCTTTAGCGTGAGTGCTGATAGGTTATTTGGTTTCAGAAAATTGTACACTTATTTGGTAATTTGGTAATAGCTTGGTTATTTCTAATATTAGAAGTTTAAAATTTTGCATACATATGCTTTATGACATAGGGAATATTATTAAATAAAAAACTAAATTTTGAAAAATTTGCTGATAGGTTGTTTGGTCTTTAATGTGACGATATGTAACTTTTTAACAAATTTAACTAAGCCATCAAACATAAGGTGATAAATTAAACTGCACACGAGTACTGATGATATAAGTGTACCGTTTTCCGAAAATAGCGCTGGTCTGCTCTGCTGTGTAAGTTGAAAATTAAATTTCTGCTAACTTTTTGTGGTTAATAGTCCGAATCTTTCAAATATAAAAATATATACTGGATTTCGAAATGTGTGCGGGTTATTCACAGCAGACATATTTTTGACCAAAGTTTGCATCCTCTCTACATTTCAAATTTTATTGAAAATTTTTTACATAGATGTTTTCTAAAAATTTTAAGGCCTACAATATTTTTTTTTTAATTCTCAATTAGTTTTTAAAAGTTTCTGCAAAAGTTTAGAGGTTTTGTTATTTTGAAATTATATTCAAATGCAAGCATATAGATGTACTTAATCCACAACCAATAGAGCATATGTTTAATATATCAACTGGGAGAATGGCTCAAATAAATTACATTAAATAAATTTTAAAAGGTTAAGTAAAGCTGTATCTCAATATTCTATCAAATTTTTCATAGTGTTGTTGGAAATGTTGAATGCATTCCAATAAATAATGGTTTATCCATTATTACTATTATCAAACAAATTTTGTTAAATTATAGTTAATTATTTCTTTGATTGTATCACGAGTGAACTGTAACTGGCAGTTTATATTCACGCACACCTAAAATAATGCCAGCCAAATATGAATACATAGTCGCAATATAAAAAATGTAATGAAACTTATAAAAATTAATTTGATTTGAATTCCTTAAAAGAATTGAAGACAACACAATGTCAATGTTTTCTAGACGAACTACAGATAAAAACAACACGGCAACAGCAAAAATGAAACAATGAAAAATATGAGATGATGACGTTCCCAAGAACAACATCTGTGCCAAAAATATATTTTACAAGAGCGGCAATAAAAAATATTACAATTGCACATTAAAAATTGTAAGAGAAAAATTCGAAAAATAAAAGAAAAGGCGTGTAATGAATGCAGAAAACCAGACAATATTTATTGCACAAATTCATTTTGAACAAACATATTTACATTAACATTGTAGAAATGGGTTTGCATGTTTTTAATCGATTTAATAAGTAGTTGAATTCATGAGTTTTCAGTTAAATTGACGTGGGAAATTCATAAAAAATTAATGATAATGTGTGTAATAAAACAATTATTGAATAGTTGAACGACAACGATAATTAGACAATTTTTTCACTATGAGTTGTCTAGAGTTAGACATTGTAGGGTGACGTCAAATCCATTTCAAGGAAGCGTTTCCCAGACCGATTTGAGGGAATTTAATGGATACTTAACTGCGCTACTTATCTTCTGTATTTTTTTCTCTATTGAGCGAGTTGGGTTTTAAGGAATAGCGAAGATTGGAGAAATTCAAATCCCAAGTTTTTTCACACCGTCTTTTACAAGTAATTATTAGCAGAAATCAAAATAGTTAACGCATGCAAAGAATAATTATCGCGTGCAATAAATATATTTTCATATTTTAATTTACGCCAAAAAATTAATTAATAACAATTACATGTGAGTTACATTATTTTAGTCAGTTCAATTCAATTCGTATGACAACTAAAAGTAAAACCGATCGGGTGGAGGATTCTCTGACATAGGTCGCAACTTTCGTAAATACTTCCGCTTGGCAGATCATAGCACAGTATTTCAAACTGAGATCGCGGCTATTACGGAAGGGTTAAGGTGGTTAAAGGAAATCGATAGCAGACTGCCGGTTCGTATATTCACGGATAGTAGGAAGGTCATCGAGGCCCTAAGAAATTATGCGGTTCATTATCGGTGTGTATTACAATGCAAGGATGAGATTAACTCAACCACGCATTGTGGAAGCATCGAGATAGTATGGATTCCAGGACATCAAGGAATACCTCAAAATATTGAGGCAAATAGACTAGCAAAGATGGGAGCATTGATGGCAAAGATCACACTAGATAATCCAAAGCCATTTCAGGTTTTTAAGAACGAACTGAAACAATGGACTATATAATTGCATACAAGAGATGGGCAGCACTCCACCGTAGGTAGGGTGACTAGAATTCTTTGGGGAGACCCAGACGTTAACACGACAAAGGAGATCCTAACTGAGTAGGCCAGCACTACGGAGATTGGTTTATTTAATAACAGGACAAACAGAGTTAAGGAATCACCTGGCACGCATGGGTATCGTTGACGATATAACATGCAGGGCCTGTCAGGAAGAGGACGAAACACTGGAGCACTACTTGTGCTACTGTCCAGCTTTTAGTCAAATTAGAAGACAAACATTTAATCAGGAGATTATACAGGAGATTGGAATTTCTTAGGGGTTGTAATTGCAGAGACTTAAGAAGATACCTTGAAGAAACTAGGTTCTTATTGTAATCAAATTCAAAGGTTTCCATGGTTTTAATGGAGGCTCTCTATAATAGAATGGGAACTCCTTATAACATAGCGCACAACAGGCTTATGAGGCCTAATTGTAATCCGGATCGGATTGGGATAGCCCTCGCTTACTCCCCTCTCTTCAACCTAACCTAACCTAAAAGTAAAATATTTCATGTTCGTAAGGTTCTGAAGTTCAAGTTCAAATCTGTGATGTGAAGTATATCTAACACATCATAAACTCAACTCTGATATATTCTTAAATGTTGTTAAGGTTACGGTCACTTTTATTAAATATTTGCATGAAAAACGGTAACCAGTAGTTACTAATGAAAATTCTTTTAATTCAAACAAGTGTTAATTCTTTTGAACAGTTTCCAATAATATAACACTGTCTGTTATTTTTATATGCAACTGTTTTGCTTAAAAATATTTTTCATCAGTATTTAGTGGTTACATTTTTTTGGGCAAATATTTGATACGTGTGACCGTACGTTAGCAGTACGCTTAGTTTTGACTCAGTTGCTTTGTTGCAAGTAAAGAGCGAGTTTCAGATAAAATTAAGTTGAAACTTACGTCATTTTTATGTAGAGTTTATTACAAGAATCGTTTATATAATAAAAATATCTAAATGATGAAAAAATTCATATAATAAAAATGTTTAAATATTCAAATAATACGAATATTTAAATAATGAATAGATTTAAATAACCCAAAAAAAAATTCAAATATAAAGGTCGATATTACCCATTTAAAATCTTTGACCATGAATTTTATAAAAGGTATCGATTTCTTAATTGCATAAATATCTGTGGCGCACAATAATTTCTGCCCACAATTACAAATCGATATATGTTCCTCAAAAAAAATGGAAACGAAGTAGTTTTTTTTTCGAAATATGTATATCGCATACATATTAACTTCGTTATGAAAAAGAAAGTTCTTTTTGTCTGAACATCTGAGGGTAAGAATTAACTGACTATTTTTCAAAACATTCAAAACATGTTTTGTGACTTCGAATATATGCAACCGTTTTTTTAATTGTATTCTGACTAAGAACATAAAATAAATAGAACTATTCATATTAATGCAGAAACATTTAAAAAGAAAATTAGTGTTTGGAATATATCCATTTGGGAAAAAATGTTCCAGGCGATCAGCATTAGTCATTGTCAAATAGGCAGAGGAGCTTCCTAAGCCTCTATATAATCAATTTTATATTTTAATATTAAACAAATTTTTCTACTATTAACTTTGGGAAAACAGGACAAACATATTATATATTTTATTTATAGCAAGCAAGCAAAAACAAATATTGCCAACACTTAAATTTTGCTTTTGCAAAATCAATGATCCTTATTACGTTTATTTGATAATATTTGAAGCGTTGCCATATTTGAGCAATTTCGTCATGACTATCAGCCATACCTAAATAGGAAAGTGGAACGTTTTTTCCGCTGAGCTTTAACGCTGAAATGCCATACCTAAACAAAAGCGGCAACGTTATGTCAAAAAACAATAAAAACAGGGTTATCAAACAAACCAATTAAACAACCCTGATTATTTTCACAGCTGGACGGACGACATTTGTGATTTTGTTATTGAAATTTTGTACAAATTACAAACGTGCTTATATAATCATATTGCAAATATTTTCTTATCTTCATTTTCTAATACGAACTACACAAATTTCTTCTTTTATTATTTATTTCACTTTTGTAAATTTTGGCTTTTTTTCTCTGGTTACAATTGTTTTCTTTTGCAATTAACTTCATTAGAAAACGCTCTGTCAAAATCGGATTTTCCAATAGCAAAGCGTTGCCGCCGCGTTATTTCGGTATGCTCCATACAAAATGTATGGACATGAGAACTTTTGACAGCTAAAAAACGCTTGCCGCCAGTATTTAGGTATGGCTGTATGACAACCATAATAAGACTGGTTAGTTTAGTTGTTGTTGTTTTTCGTTCTGAAAACTACAATTAGAATCTTTAAAAGTCTGAATGATACAGTAAGACAATGTAGAGTATCTACCAAGTCTACCATGTATTATACTCTGGAATGTAAAATAATATTTTTGTTAATGTTTATTACAAAAACTTAAATTAAGTTATTGGAAAGTTTGTTAATATTGTTATTGTTTAGTTTTAAGGAATGCAAATAATATTAAGATTTAATCCCGTTATATTAGTATACTTATAAACACTAGTTTGGATGAAGTAAAAATCAATCATAAGTTTGACCTAAAATCGGCATCTTATCATTAATTTACAAAAAGAGCATTCAGCATTTTTTTTCTTTTTAATTATGTATATGAACCCTATGAACCATTTAAGGAGTAGCCGCGGTCAAGATTTATATGAAATCATCTTGAAACTTTGAATTATATAGACTGTTCTATCGACTCAAATACAGATTTCATGCATTTCTCGATATTTCACTTTTTTAATAAAATCCTAAAGCTCTTAAAAATCACCCATTAGCACAATTTTTGGGAAGAAGTACCTTTTGGAATAGAAAAGAAATTTTATAAAAATTATTCTAAAAGTTTATTTTTGAAATGGTGCTTTCAGAAAATTTATTCTTAGAAAGCCGAGAGGTAATTTCTTTATATCGCCACCGAAAATCCGAAACTCCACAAAAGCACATACATTTTTTAATGTTTTACAGGAGAATGTTTTGTTTTGCCAATTTAGAAATCAATGCTAGAAACCCTACATGGATCTGATATTTTATCTGTATCACGCTTTACACGAACAAATCACGATATTAGCATATCTCTAGTTATTACTATCTTCTTGCAAATTTCATATGCGGTTGACTTAAATTTTCCTTTTTTCAATTGACTCATCCCAAACCACTGCCTTATGTGTGCCTACAACAATATCATTTTAAGTTTGAAGTAGATGATGCATAAGTGCAATTGCGCAGACACATACAGAGATATCATAATAATAAAAAAGAATTTATTTAATATAGCACTCATATATCATAATTTTACTCGTCTGTGGCGAGTATGAGTAAATGTATTTATAAACATTTTATATTATAAATATGCACAAGTATTAATGCTTTTTATTTTTCTACTTCATTGCATAAAATGCATTATTATTTTATCTGCATCATCATGACAACAGAATTAAACAACAATTTTATTTAAAGTGAAACAGAACAATAAAAAAACGATACAACAACCACAAAAAAAGTTTGAAGCCGCACAGCCAATCTCAATAGGCTAAATATGTAAGAAATATATTAGATGTAAGTTGGCAACGAAAATTGTACACTGTACATTAATACGAGTATTATTACCCAACAGTTTAAAAACTTAAGTTACTTGAATGATTCTCCCAATAATTAAAAAAACATTTTGTTGCCATCGAGCACAAAATTTGTTGGCTAAAAACAGCAATTCTTCTGACTCCATCTGAAATATAACGAACTCTATTGCGAATGTTATTGGGAATGACATTCCATATTCCCCCATTCCCAAAAAATCGGTATCGTGAATATTTTGGAAACAAAACTTTCTATTGTAAATTGTTTGAAGATAATATTTTCTATTGTGAATAATATTTTCTATTTATATTTCCTATTGTGAATTATTTGTGTAAAAGTAAAATATATATGCAGATTTCGAATACTTATGAACGGCGTTTATCCGCGTTTTATTGTGTTGAAAAGAAGAATAAATCCTTAAACTGCGGCGCATGACGAATAAAAACCATAACTTCAAAGTATCGTATACAATTACGAGTATGTATCTCTATGCATATGATTACATACCAATATTTGTTTTAGGAGTGTGTAAAACTCCACTTTTTTAGTAATAATAATGAACGGTAAATTTATGACACACAACTTAGATACTTGTGCGATATAGTTCCGGCGAGTATTCATCTCAATAGGGTTCATCTTAAATAGAGTTCTGTACTGCATTTTGTGTACTGTGCAGTATCGAGAAAACCTAAACAGCCTTTAATCGGTACGTAGAGGTCCCGATAAAACTTTTAGTTTAAAAAGAAAGAACTAAATAAGTGTTACATTCGTATATACCCTTCACCAACGTACGTCTGAAGTACGGGCTGTCTGGTGGAAAATTGATATTTTTAAATACGATTATTTCAAAAAGTAATAAACGGTATGGAGGGAGGCTGGCGCCGTTGGAATTATTGATTGTGCAGATTTGTCAGTCACGATGTCGCAGTGGTCGAGTGAGCATCGCGCATTCGCTGTGAAGGCATTTTTTAAGAGTAATAATTCTTACGTAATTGCTCGTCTACAATTTTGTTCAAAGTTCGGTAATCGGCCAATAAGTGATGGACCGAGTGTAGATTTAATTCGTTAATGGATGCTGAGATTCCGCGCAATTGCCCCGGCCTGGGCCCAGTCGAACTTCAAGGACTCCCGAAAGTAGTTTACGTGAAAATCAGCGACTTTCAATACGGAAAAGAGCAGCCTCACTGAGACTTCCAAGAGCGATTATTCATGAAATTTAAAAAAAAGGATCTGAAGTTCCATCCTTTTAAAATTCAAATCGTTCAAGAACTGAAAGAAAGTGACTTTGCCTTACGCACAAATTTTTGTGAAACGATGTTGGAGCGTTTTCGCACTGTAAATCCCATTTTTTGGAACGACGAGGCTCATTTTCACTTAAACACGTCAACAAGGAAAAATGCAGTTACTGGTCTCCAAGAACCCGCAAACCCTTGACTGAAATATCAAAAACCACTGCATTGCCCCAGGGGAACTATTTGGTGTGCCTTATCCACGCATGAGATAATTTGAACTTTTTTTCGAAAATTCTCGAGTCCAGGCGACGAATGTCAACGTTGAAAATTATCGACGCATGATTACGGAATTCCTTTTGCCAAACCTGCGAGGTCATTCATCGTTCTCTTCACACACGTGGTTTCAACAGGATGGGGCGACAGCACACACAGCCAGAGCATCGATGAATTTGCTTCGGGAAAATTTCCCCCCAAAACTGAAAAGTCGCTTTGGCGACATCCCATGGTCCCCTGATTTAGCTCCCATAGATTTGTTTTTGCGGCTACCGCAAAGAGAGGGTTTATAATGACAATCCCCAATCTCTTGTAGCTTTAAAGGAAAATATTTCTCGAGAAATCAGTTCAGTTGAACCAAGTTTACTGCAGCGTGTGGCGCATAGCACAAGGCTCCGCTTTGAACAGTGTATTCAACTCGACAGAAGACATCTGGATGACATACTCTTTAAAAAATAAAATCTCTCTTAATAAAACTTTGTGTCAATTATTACGTTTTTATTTAAGTTCGAAAATATAAATCTCCTGCCAGACACCCTGTATATATAAAAATTCATTCCAACCCTAGAACCATCTTTCCGTTCTTTTATATTTTCCATGCTAATTTTTTTCTAAAATACAAAATACGTTTGACCAGCAAAGAAATAAATTTGTGCTATTTACTTACTTTAATACAAATAAGCTCTGAAGCTCTTTTCTGAAGTTGATAGATGACGCTGAAGTACTGCGAATATATTCATAAAGCGAATTCAGACGCTGCGGACTAGGCAGTGGAAACCGTGATTTGGATATTGCTGATTCTCAGTAGCACTCTATTTGGGATGTCGGGCATGTGGCTACCGCTACTTGACATCCAGTTTTGTGTCTCTTTTTCCAGCAGTGATGGTATTATGGTACGAAGTATGTGTAGCTGCGATGTGTCTGAAAACACATGTCGCCAGGGTCAATGTCATTCGTATTTTTAAATAAAAGATAAATGATCGGGGGCGTAAGCGATCTCTATTAACCAGAACTCTGTGAAAATTTTTGAAGATTAAAACTCCGCAGCAAAAAGGTAGTTTTCGAGCTGATTTTTAAAATAGATCTCATAATTTAGCGGCGTTGTTAAAGCAAATTATTCACGATTTACATGAATATTTTGCAAGTGAATTAACTGATCAGAAATTGTTAAAGGAATATATTTTATCACGTATAAAATAAAACACAACATATTTTTACATAAAAATATACAAAATATATCTTAAAATATACATAGCACTAACTTTTTGTCTTATGTGCTTTTTTAAATTTTATTTCCTTGAAACAAAATCATATTTAAAGAACTTGTAACATTTCTGCTTAAATTTTCTGCTGCACAGATCATTCTAAGCGGCGTTTTTTATCTAGGTGGTAATTTGTCTTTAAAATTTGCACATGCTTCAGTACTTTAAATATTACTATTTTTACAATGAAAAAAACGAGCCACTGAGCAGCAGGCCATAATAAAGAATTTGTTATATTGTATTGGTTGCATAAAATTTTCAATAATTTGTATGTTCAGGCAGTTCCAGCCTTCTCTGCTGGATCGTGACGAAAGTTACAAATGATGACTCAATTATTTTATATTCATTTGCGATTGCCCTTCACTTTATTATAAATATGCACACGTAATTATGGCAAACACCATAAATATATGATGATACCATCCAGTTAAACAGTAGCGATAGTTAAAAAATTTTTTCTATTTTTCTCATATTCTCAAAACAACTTATGTCACAACAACAGTACTACAACATTGTTTTGATGATGCTGGTGTTGGTGGCATACTTAAAGTTCATATAATAAATATTTTCACAGCAATAAAAAAATATAATAAGAAAATTCTCTAAACATGAGTTAGCAAAGTACAAACGAGCGTGTAACCCACTCCTCATCGCAAGATCACGCATTGCATTGAAACATTTTAGAGGTAAAAGTAGAACGAATAAATCAAAGAATGAAAGTGTTGTAAATAATATGAACATTAACTAGATTTTTATGTTTAAATTATGCGTGCATCGTAAGTTTGTATTTTATTTGCTGATAAAGAGGTGAGAATACACTAGTTGAATATTTTTTTGTTAATTAAATAGATTTCGAAACGATGCCAAGAAGGAGAGGAAGAGGAATGTGCTATTGAGAAAGTTTTAGTTTACTTCGGACTGATTGATTTAAATCGGACATATATTTATAGTTTGTCAGAAGTGCAATGCATTTCAATTAGCGGAAGAATCACCAGGATTGTGTTACGCGGAGGGAAATGTGAATATATGTGAAGTGCTTCCACTCTTCATTTACGATCCCGAACACAAAACAGAAATCTGTTGCGTGGACTCTCATATATATTGAGTCAATAAAACCAATATTGTATTTTACTCATACTCGTATGTATATTGGACGGTACCAAATTCGTCTGTTACGAATTTCGTACAAATACAGGATATAGAGTTTATATTAGTGCGTTAGCACGAGTCTAACGGGGCCTATTCAAAAAATTGGGACTTGCTTGACAGTGACACTGAAACGTCTAATAATCGGGTTCAACATCCCATCACGCAAATAAATTCGAAATTTAAAAATGTGATTTTTAGCAGTTTTAGTGTTTTGTATGCAGTCAAGGAATCAAATGGAAAATTTGGCCGTCTCTATCTAAAGATATTCTTAAACAGCGTTATGGTTCACCGTGGTTACTCTGAAATGCGGTTTGAATGTTTAAACTTTTTAAATGTTTATGTTTCCTACAATGCAATTCAAAAATATATTCTTTGGATCGAATTATAGACTAGTGGGTTACTTTTCAACTCGAATCGAAAAAAATGTACATTATGAATGAATTCAGTTTTATGTATCAAAAATATGTCATTCATCTAAAGATCTTTCTATTTCTTTTTGATTATACACTTTAACAATGGTGACTTTAAACAATTGGATGCTTGTACTTTGTTACAATAAATATTTTTTATAAACTTTCATTAAACTTTTTATTTAGATTATGATGATAATAAACTATGAATATAATAAACTAAACAGAAATAATAATAAAAGCATTGATAAATAATACAAATAACAATAACTCAGTAATATTTTCCAAGAGAGCAAATTTATTTGTAGGAAACAAGAAACAATTAAAAAACTTTATAAAGAAAGTAGATATAAAAATTAATAATAAAATGTAATACAAAAGTAAAGCCAGTGTTGTTACTTGATTAAAAATATAATAATAAAAATAACAGTTGCTGCAACATTTAATTAATTTTTTATCGCTTTTATTGAACATGAGCCAACTGCAGCTTATTTTACCGGCAGCATTTAGTACGAATATTTATTTACTGCCCGTATCACATATTTATACATACATAAATACTTGTAGTTTTAAAGAAAGTGCGGGATAGTGCATGCGAAAAGAAATGAGATATAACATGATGGACTTAATTTTCCGTTCATATCATATCCTGTCGAATTCAGATAAGGGCTGCTATTCAATTGAAAAAGAAAACTCTTAATTAAAAATAAATAGCCGTTTCCAAAGCATTTTTGTTTGCTAAAAGCAAAGTTCTCTACGTCGAATTAAAACTTATTTCGCTACAGAATGCGTTAATTTATGAAGCAAGCACAGAGAAAAAAGAAGAGTAATAAAACAGCACCACAAAGCAGAATAAGCAAAGAGACCCCATATTTATCATAATAAATGCAAAGCACCTGGGCGCTATTTTACTCGATACGTAGCATACCGAATTAAAAAATTAAACCAACTTTACCGTTTGACCATGACTGTAGGTCATTGCAGCCTTCTTTTGACATTTATAATGAATTCTTATTCTCATAATGCGTGTCATCTCTTGAAATAACTATGACAGTTTTCATAAACGCAACTTATCTGCTTATTTTTTGTTGTATTACCTACATATTTATATTTTAATTAGGTTGTTCATGTAAGGGGTGATTTTTTTACCAACTTTGCTTTGGCAACACTGTTTTTGGCAGCTCAGCTGTTGTCTTGAAACATGTTCAGTTTGGTCTATAATCTAACAGTGAATCGATTTTATTATCAAAATTCATGCTCGGTTAAGAAAGTGCATGGTGCTGATTTCTGCTTGAATAGATATGTGAGCAATCAAAATTGCCGTATTTGGTGTGAAGAGCGGCCAGGAACGTTGCAAGAACTGCTAGTGCAACCTTAAAAATTCATGTTTTGCTGTGGATTGTGGGCACCATGCTCATGATAGAAGACCTGGACCTGGCTGACATGTGGTTTCAACAAGACGATGTCACACAACACGTGAAACAATGGCCCAATTGGGAGGCGAGTTCGGTGAACAGTTTATTGCACGATTGGGGGCGGCCAATTGACCACCTAGATTATGCGTCTTATCGCCTTTACACCATTTTTTGTTTTGTTTTATTAAGGCTCATGTCTATAGAGGCATGCCCGCAACGATTGACACACTGGAAGCCAATAGTAGAGAACTTATCCGTGAGATACCGGCCGATATGTTGTCTGGAGTATTCCAAAATTGGACCCAGCGTATGAACCATTTTCGCCTCACATATTTACACGAAATCATCTTTAAGCATTAAATTATATAGGTCGTTATATCGACTCAAATAAAGATTTCATAAATTTTTCGAAATTGTATATGTTTTTGTTTATCAAACCCGAAAGCTCTTAAAAAATCACCCAATATTATATTGTATTAACAACATAATATATTAATAAGAACAGAAACTGAGTACAGCTGCCATGTGAAGGAAAAATTTAATTTCCTATGCCTCATTTTCGTTGCGTGTCGCTACACTCGTACGTAAATCAAAACATCATTGGATTTTGCAATTGCGATCTTTGAACAATACAAGACTTTTTAATAGTTTAGCACAAGTAACGGCGAACAATTTTTATAGCAAAAATAAAAATCGAAATATTGTCTGAAGTACGAGTATTTATATTTTTACATTTTAATTTATTCTTTTAATGACAAACAGATGGTCCGTCAAACAAACACAGTTTTTCATTGTTGCTCATGACATGGAAACAAATAGTGGTGGTGTGAGGGCAATCGTTAAAATGGTAATAAATATGCTGCAACAAATCTTTCATATCGACTCAAGGAAATAAATAAATTAAATTGTCTGGATTCAGAAAAGTTATTCCAAATCAACAAGTTTTAAGCAAAGAGATGATTAAAATGGAAGGGCAATAGATTTTATGAATACGGCAATTAATTTCTCATATCAATCAATTCTTCAATGACTGCGCATGGAAGCCACAATTTATTAATCTTAAAATATATATTTCACAAATTTATTCCACATTTTCTCTTCTTAATATATTATGATTGTTTAATTATTTAATTATTCAATTATTTTTATACATAAGATTTTTATAAACAATAATTGTACCAAAAATATATGTGAAGAATACAGTCCAATTCGAATAAGCGCCATCCTGTTTAATTTAAAGAATTAGTTAATTGATATTAAAAAAATTAATTTTGGTTTTTATTTTGGACTGACTTTTGTTAGACATTTAATTGAAAAATATTTTCCTTGGAATAGCGATACTTTATATGGAACAAGCACCGCATAAGAGCACATATCGAACCATTTTTATCATAATAAATTTAAAGCAGCTGAAAAACATTTTGTTTCCATCTCATTCATAAAGTCTTTATAAATACCGACCGAAGTGTTGGAGATCAAGAAATTATCTGATATTTCAAGGCCTAATACCCACGGATCATCATATTAGTATAGCGTGTACTTTTAGAATGTGAAGTTTCTCCTAAAGAGAATTAAAAAGATATGACATTGTGGAGCCTCAGCGTCAGCGTTGCCATTTGCCAAGTTTTTTCTTTTTTTGCAAGTTTTTTGAGATGCAGAAAAGTTTTAAAATTATATGCGGTTTTGTGAATTTTGTTTTAAATTCAGAAAGACATGATAAATATTCCAAGGCACAAAGCAAAGTCAACATCAGTTTTTAGTTATTCAACTTACACAACACAACAGAACAGCTGTTTTCGAAATGCTTTCATCATCAGTGAATATAATTTAATTTTTTATTATTATTTATGTGTATAACGTTTAATATACAAACATATGTATGTATAGGTACATATTATGTATGCAATGTTTTTTATGTTTTGTATTAGTTAGAAAAATACATTTTTTTGTTAATAAAATATTTTTAATAATAATGAAATCTAATTTTGTATTTTCGTTTATTATTTTGGCATATTTAAAGAAAAAGTTTTTTTATTCAAAAAAAAGTTTTTTTTCTGGAGTGGCAAGTTTTTTGAAAAAATATATGGTAACGCTGCTCAGCGTGTTCGTCTGCAGCTGCAGCAGCAATTAGAAAGTTACAGAACATTGGCTCAGGAGATTATATAGGAGATATAGTAGGTATATTTAAAACAAGATCAAAATATGGAATATAGTGATCACATAATAATTTTTATTGAACCTGCTATGAATCAATCATTTGAGCGGTTACGCCTCAAATGGTGCATACGATCCGTACAATTTTGGCATACTCTTTCCAACACTTCGGTCGGTATCTAACGAATAAAGTTCCAAACACGACTACAAACGCTGCTGGCTACAAAGACTGACATGTAGCCAGCTACTTAATGATTTTGAACACGGTAGCTGCATTGTAAGAATTGATTTCAGTGGTGCTACTTTCATATGTATATTCTAAATATATTTATAAAGTTCTTAAAATCGTTTATTCGACATATTGTCTCAATTAAATTAGTGCTTTTTTTATTTGGTCAAGTATGTCTATATGCCTGCATTTCATTGGTTCTTACACCAAATCATCAGTAGACTTTAATCTAATTCCAAAATAACAAAACCTCTCAGCTTATACATAAACTCCCAAAAATGAATTGAGAATTACACAAGCAAAACCATAGGATTTGAAATTCAAGAATATACAATAAACAAATTTTATTCGATATAAATCTAACTTGTTTTTCCATCTTCATACACTTCATTGTGCCTTTTTTTATATACTTTTATTGTTTGCTAAAGGCAGACTAATTGTATGAAGGTGGAAAAACAAAATAGATTTACATACATACATA
Organism: Linnaemya tessellans; assembly: GCA_951800035.1. Lineage (NCBI taxonomy): Eukaryota > Metazoa > Arthropoda > Insecta > Diptera > Tachinidae > Linnaemya > Linnaemya tessellans. The sequence continues at coordinate 108,476,070 of OX637532.1, read as the reverse complement.
CATATATCGAATAAGATTTGTTTGTTGTGTTTTCTTGAATTTCAAATCCTATGGTTTTGCTTGTGTAATTCTCAATTCATTTTTGGGAGTTTATGTATAAGCTGAGAGGTTTTGTTATTTTGGAATTAGGTTAAAGTCTACTGATGATTTGGTGTAAGAACCAATGAAATGCAGCCATATAGACATACTTGACCACATAACAAACAAAAAGCACTATATTAATAAAGTTTAAAAGTTCAAATTTAAAAATGCAATCAAACAAAAGCTGTTTGATATTTTGCCAAATAAATATTTTTGTTGTGAACTAATTGTACAATTTTCGAACACTTTTTCGAGTGTATGAGGTTGTATCTCGACCGCCCGATAGAAAATCGTCCAACGGTGCCGAATTGACAGCACCATTTCGACCGTCAAACGTTTGACACAATAAATTTTCAAAAAATCCCAACGTTGCTCAAGCGTAAATCGATTCATTTCGTTCAATAGAGATAATGTACTGGCAGGCTAGAATGACATAGTATGTAACTATTGCCAGATTCGAAATGACCGTTGATTCAAATTTAAACCGATAGATAGCCCACCCGATATAACGAACGAATTTAAAAGTACATCAGTTTATTTGCTTTTAGCTCTATATTGTTACTGCATTTTTAATATAAACTATTTTGTGACGTTTATACTCGTATCTTCGTTCGAAAGCGACATAGCTCATGTATTTTACCGCTAATGGCTATCAAATATTTACCAATTAAAGGTTGGAAAGTTCCAGATAAAACTATATACAAGTTTAATTAAGGTTGCATTGAGTATTTTTTAATAGATTTTAAATGAAATTTATTTGTTGGTGGTTAAGCAATGTCTATATGCATTTCATTGGTGCTTTACCAAATCGTCAGTAGACTTTAACCACAGTTTTGAAAAGTTAAAAAAATAAATTTCATTTATATATTAGTATTGTGACAACAATGTGTTAAATAAAAAAACTTCATAACAGTTTAATAGATTTTAAAAATTTATAGTTCTTAAAAATGTATGTACCAATAGAGTGCCATTTTAGAAACCCATATAGTCTACATTTGTTCTATATTCTAGATGTTATAATAAATAAAGGTTTTGAGCCGCCCTAATCCGGAGACAAAAAAAAAACAATTGCACAATAATTTTTATTTTTGAAATGGCTGTTACCTTATGCAATTTTTATTTTCAACAATTTTTATTTTATTTTAATTTATATTGAGCTTGAGGCTTATTTATAAGCCTCAAGCTCAATATAAATTAAAATAAAATAAAATAAAATAAAATAATCAAAGGCTAAAAAAATAGAACAATATACAACAATTTTTATATAATTGGCCAGTCTAAAAAAAATTGTGAGCGCTTATTTATTTACAATTATTCATTATATTGGCAGCACTAATCTGTTTATAGATATAATAGAAATTAGTTTAATTTGACTACAACAACAAAAGTAGTAAGGGCAACAACCTGCCGTGTAGCCCCCATTTAAACACATGTTCTATTTCTGACAGGTTGTACTCGGTAGCCTGCTGTCGTCTAAGTTCTTCAATTTTAAGAGAACCGCACAAAAATTAGTCTAAAAGTGTTAAAACACTCGATCTAGGCGTCCAATTGACCATTCTACCAAAAATAACCTTCGTCCAATTTCTTAGACGGGAATGAATTGATTTTTTTATTTTTTATTTTTTATTATAGACAAAAGTGAATATGTTGCACGACAACAGCTGAGCTGAGCCAAAACAGTGTTGCCAAAAAGAAAGTTGCTAAATAAAAAATCACCCGATATAAAGGCATATCCTGGCTTTATACAACAATTTCAATGGTACAGCATTCATTTAATCGAAACAAGTCTCAATTATCCGAAATTTGTTTTAAAGAAAATCGAAAACTGAAATCAGTACTGATCCGTTCTGCTGGTTTCATGACTATGAAAAATATTCTTAATATTCCACTCTAAAATATAATAAGTAGAATGTAATCACGTTCATTTATTAAAATAAAAATAAAAAAATAAATAAAAAATAATTCGCAGTTTCGCAGATTTGAACCCATAGCCTGTTGGGAAAATTAACATCCTGTAATACAATTTACATAAATAAAGATTCTAAACGAATAAATACACATTATAAAATAGAACTGTTGTAAGATTAATTATAAAAATTCCTGAATGTGGCGCTTAGCTTAAGATGTTATGGAGTTATCATACATTCTTTTTTTCGAAATACTTTTTCCCTTAACAAATTTAAAAAACTTACCATTACGTGAAACATCTAGTTCCACTAGATTTTCAAAGTGTTGTATATCTGGCGGCAAACGTACAATTTCATTGTCACTTAAACCTAATTTGCGCAAGCGATGTAGTCTGAAGAAATTCTGCAAGATGGAATATATACAAGATTATTAGAATATATTTTGTATTTTTAAGCAAAATAAAAATGCATTTTGAAAGTATGTATAAAAGACTTAACGGAGCAACCTCTTTTAAACTGCAAAATGCACGATTTCTTTCAATAGAAAGCAGACACACAAACATCTTTCAACATGGAAATCTTAATCTGGTATCAAGTTCATGGGCAATAAGCAAAAAATAAAAAATACATAGAGAATAAAAGCTAAACATGACTAATAAATCCTAAAAATCGCTTAACACACACCATAAAAAGCAGAACAATAAAAGCAATTTGGAGAGAAAAAAGTACCTGCCCGCCTTAAAGTCTCTAGGAAGCTTTTGCATGGTACATTGTTTTTTTTTTGGAGTAATTTTGTCAGTCTTTTTTGTTCTTCTTACATTTCGGTCGGCTTATTGAGTGGCAATAAATTTGCAATTTCATGCCATTTGTAACAATGAAATATTAAAACTACAATGTTGTTGCAGCTTGTGCAGATGATGCATAAAAATGGTATCCAAGGCAGCACAAGTTGGCGGTGGGTGAGGGGACTGCCGTTAGGCGTATTGCGACAAGAAAGTGTACACTTAACCCGTCCCACATACTGCTATTGGGAGGGGACATGAAAGAAGCGATCGTTTTAGCAAATTGTCTGCTGTTCCAGTGGAACACAGCAGACAATTTGACCCAGCTTTAGTTTCTTTTTCACATTTTACATCTTCCTAAATTGTTCACTTACCATGCAAATGCTCCAACGATTTGTTGGTTTATATGGAAAACCATTTTGCATTGAAACCCCAAATTAGAAAGATCAATTTATTATAATCACGATTTATTTTTATGTGTACTTTCTTTTTTTGGGGGGTGGAGAGCGGAAGAATGTCAATTGCTCTTTTATTATTAATATATCAGCGGTCTAATGATGGCAACGGAAGAACATAAAAGAAGTAGTTTGAATTGTTATTAATACACAATTTTAAATGTCTTAACACATTATTGCGGCAAATTGTGAAAACTGCAAGTAAGGTAGCAGCGGTAAGCTTTCCCAATGTCTTTGTTTGGATTGTCAGCGATTTGCAAATTGCAGTCGATGGAAATTATTTTAAGATTGATTGAAGAAGTGTGGGGACGTGCAGTGCTACCTAATGATAAAATATCGTTACTAAAATTGAATAGTCTGAACTATTGATTCAATTAGAAAATTGTATAAACGAAAATTTCAGAAGAGGATCTAAGCGTTCAGATAAAGGATTTTATACAGCAAAAACGGTCCACGAGTTGCTAATATTAAAATCTTAGTATAGATGAATACCGAGTTGCGTATGTATTTTTCTTCTTTTACTAGCATCATCACTCAGGGGATGACCCCTACATTTGCAGTGCATTGCACCATAACTAGAAAGACTGGTTATAGGACGTAAGATAGAGGTATTAATTAGTATCTCTTGACATCCAATTTGGACTTTCCCAAACTGTTAGTAACAGGTAAGGCATCTGATGACAGCTTACTCTACATATGGACTGATCGACCAAAAATTTAGGTCTTCCTGCAATGCGATTTATCGGTACATCCTTCACAAATGGATGCGCTTTGAAAAATAACGTATTGTGCGTAGAACGGGTTACGGCAACAGATTTTGTGATTTTATTAGAGCATATCCCGTTCCAGTAAGATAAAAAAAATCGAAATGCAGAGATCCCATATTACGACGATACTCAAGTAAGCAGATACAGTTAGCAACCCCATTGCTTCCAATAAGTTTCTTCACCATATCCCGTACATTGTCGAGTATCTTAAAAAGAGATTTTCAATCATCGATCCACACACGAAGGTTGTATTCCAATTTAAGTCGGACGTGGCATATGGACCAGATTGATTGAAGTAGATCTGCACCGCCTTAAGGAGTTGTAGTACTTGAATACTTTTTTTCGACTTGAACGATGCGAACCTGACATCACGTTTGCTTTACCTCATTCAGATATTTTTACAAGTAATTTAAAATATAAGATCGTTAAGGATACGGGAAAGAACAAAGTCCTGAGTTACCCCTGAATTGATCTTGATGAGATTCTGCCTGTAACAACTCTAATAGAGATATCCATGACAAAACTCTGGCTTCAATTTACTATTATGGATCTGTGGCGTTAATTTATAATGATAATTCATGTATGAGAAGGCTTGAGTCCATCGATAAAGTTATCTCACAAGCAATATTCTACGAGTATTGGAAAACAAAAGCTTGTAATCTGTGTGACTATGTTAACTGTTGTCGGCCTGTTTAAATAGTGAAAGGATCCCACTTGTATTTTTCTATTTTTTTTTTTTTAAATTCTTAATTTTTATCTTCAGGCTCTAGGTCTAAGAATTAAAAATAAACTAAATAAAAAAAAATTACACAAAATTAATTTCAATTTTTTTTTAACTAATTATAGAAAATACAGAAATGAAGATATTGCATTGAGTGGACAAATATAGAAAGCTGAGAAGAGAAAAAAATTTCACTTTATTTATAACTAGAATCGTCCTTCCACTGACAATGCCAATGATTAGTTGCATCTGGACGTAGTTTTTCAGGAAGAACCCGGACCCAAACAGCGGTTGAACCCGAATTTTTTGGAAAGCTTCTTAAATTTATCGAATTTATAAAAGGTAAAAGAGAGGAGCCATTATGCTCATGCCCTGGACATACACCTAAACCAGGAAAGTCCTGTTGTGCGCTTTGAGAAATTTAACTTTTTATAGATACTATATACGGGTACATACATACAATTTTGTGAAATAAAATTTAATTGTTTTTTGGAGTAAGTATTTTTATCCAACATTCATTTCGCTATATTAAATTGAATTAAGATTTATAGGCTACTTGTCCGAAATTTTTGTTTTAAATTCAGAAAGGCATGATAAATATCCAAGGCGCAAAGGAAAGTCAAGATCAGTTTTTAGTTATTAAAGTTACACAGCAGAGCAGCACGGCTGTTTTCGAAAGCCGCAACGCCTTCATTATCAGTGCTCATGTGTATTGTGTTTGTCATCACTTATTAGGTGGCTTAGTTAAATATGACAACAGTTCTTATTTAAACAAATTTCATTAGGAAATTGCATACGAGAACTGTATCAACGTGATGTTAACACATACTTTGTTTTATTACCCGTGTTACCGTTTGATTATTTTCTTCATGTCCCATTTTTTCATGTAGTTGTTAATATTAATATGGTGTTCTTATTAGGAACACAACGGAACGGTGACCATATTTTTCAACGCAAAAAGAGGACATTTAGAACTGTAATAAAATTGTATCTACTATTTATAGTCAATTGCACATATTCTAGAAATGGCCATATATATTACTGTTTTGTAAACAACAAAATAAGTCCAGAAATATTACAGTCATTTGATAAAGAGATGTTAATTTCCTCACAATCCATTTGATGATTATAATATATTGCAGATTATAACTTTTATGGTATTGAGAAAATAAAACTTTTAATTTTGAAGTTTAAAGAAAAAAAATTAATAATAAAAAAAAGTACAATAAAGTGCACTTCTATTAAAAAAAGAACACTCCAATTTTTTTTTAATCTAAGAGGACATCGTGTAAAAAAAGAGCGTTGTCCTCTTAAAAAACGACGAATGGTCAGCGTACAAATATGTACATGATAATTAATATGTAATTTAATACAAATGTTTGGTAAAATTTGATAAAAATTCCGAACAATAAATTTTTACAGGAAATCATTTTTGCCAAAACCGAAACTTTGGTCGAACACAACTCATAACCCATTTTAATATTTGGGGGATTGACACTGTAGTCATAAAGTCATAAGATAAAATAATAGCAAGAAACATATGACTAGTGTGAACAACCCGTCATAACTTAGAATGCTATTTCAAACATCGATCAGCTGATAAGAAAACAACACATTTGTAATTATTTAGATGTTATCAAAGCAAAAAATAATTAAGTTGTAATAAAGTTGTTTGAAAAAGCCAAAAAGTCTAAAAACTCCATTTCTTTTTAAAATTATTAAATTTGTCTTCTGGTGCACAAGAATATCTAAATGAATTTGTATGAATAAACTAAAACAGCTGCTGCCTTGATATGAGCCGAATACTTTTTTTTTCGGCGGCGGCATACGGAAAAACGTTCAGTGGCTGCCAGCTGCGTAAGTTAAACGAGAAAAATGTTTCACTTGTATGTATTTAGCTTTTGCGATTTAGTTCCCTTTTCATTGCTTTTATGTTATAAAAATATGATTTAATGTACAGACATATAGGTATGAATAATATTTTAGTCGTTATTTAGTAGTGAATCATATAAAAGGAACGGCGGCAAACATATACTATCGGCGTCTCGCCTAAAGATTTTCAGCCGTTCGACTCAGATCTCTAGAGCTATTTTATGACAAAACAAAAACATACCTGAAAGAGTGCTATTATTTTATGAATTTTTTTGTAAGCAGCACAACAACAACTTTTTTAAACTGGTCTAAAATATTATGACTTTATGACAATATGACTAAATAGCACGAAGTGTGAATGCCCCAATTGTAAATTTGTTGTATATTTGCCTCAGGTTCCACTAAGCAACACTTCGCGTGTTAATGAGTTGATAAGTAGAAGTCGTCTGCAAATGGATGTTTGAATATGGCTTTTTTATTTGCTTTTTTCTTTTTTTGTTTTTCTTTTCTAAAAATGTATATAATTGCACAAATAACTATTTAGGTAACGGAAATTGTATGTTAATAATTTTTACACTTTTGATTTGAAAATTGTCCATTTCTCTTTTTGCATTTAAGAGATGTTCAATTAGTGTGTTGCATTTCAAATGGCAAAGTTGAAAAAAAAATATCACTCGGACAAGCAAACCAATAGAAAATTGTTTTGTGGCCATCATCATTACACAGAGCTACAAAGCCTGCACAGAAAGAAAAAACTCGTCTAAGTGTAAATAAACTGTCTTCTTTCTTTCAATAGAAGTCGTGCAAATAATAGTGAATTGCACTTAAAACTAGGAAAAGGCTGTACTTTCACACGTCAATCTTAAAAGTGATTTCATGTTTAAGTTAACTTCGTAATTGATATTGATTTGAAATTGTTAAGGCGCAGTTCAATACCAAAAAAAAATATTTTTTAGTGAAAAAAAAACGAGTGAAAGAAAGATAATGAGTATTAATTTTTTTTAAGTCTGTTCCAATATTGAAAGATAAATAAATAAATGCAGCGTAATGGCAGGCAGTCGGCATAAAAGTGAAAACATCCTGTATAAAGAGTGTCTAGTAGGATCAGCATTCAGGGGATGACCCCTACATATGCAGTGCTTTGAGCGGGAACTAGAAAGGAGGGCATAGTATTGAGTGAACAGATGAAGAAAGATGAGAAGATAGAGAATTGTTTGTTATTTTGACCTTTAATTCGCTGGCTAACTTTAACTAAAGGGTCGGCTAAAGAGAGTGCTGTTACTCTACAATACAATCCTGCAATATTGCCGATCAGAAAAGTTCAACACCATATTCATGACTGAGCGAGGAGTCGAACTCGGGACTTTCCGCTTCATGGCCTCGTGTTAACTACTTCAGCCAACAGCATCTAACTACAGAATTCAGTATAACATTGTGTTTGGATTTGAGGTCCATAAGGGTTTTGGCTGAAATTACGCACATACATACGATATGTACGTTGTAAATCAAAAGTGCGTAAAAGAAAACTTCAGGTGTCTTATGTTATTTGCACCCTTCTAAATCACATCTGGTTCTTAAATCGTTATTCTCTGACTGGGGGAATACACGCAATCTAAATTTAAACACATACAGTTTAAGAAACATGTGAGATGCATCTTGTGCAAAGATAAAAAAACAAAAACAAATTTTGTTGTTATACAAAATAGAACAACTGAAAGAAAATACGAATAAAATATGAAACAAAAACTAGACAAATGACACTTCGCCTTATTATATCTTTTTTCACTTCGCTGCTGCAAAACGTCATCAATTCTTTTTTTCTGTCGATTCTTCTGTCTTTTCAGTTGGTTACTTAGCAAGAGATACGACGAACTGCAGCTAGCAGCTACAACAAAGTGCATGTATTGTTGTTATATTGCGTTATAACCCGATTAAACAATAAATAAATTTCAACAACAACCAACATGTTCTTGCCATTTTGCTGATGGTGGTGATTGTTTTTTTTTGCTTTTTTTTTGCTATTTTGTTCAGGGTTGCATACTTGTTTGCTCTTCTTGTTTTAGATATAATGGAAGAAGAAGCAATTGTTTAGTTTTTGTTTAGAAAAATGAAGATGAGCTGAATGTAACAGGCGCCCAGAAAATCTAGAATCATGATGGTTCAACTTTAAAATCAAGATATAAATAAATGGATGCAACATGACACACACGGTAAAAAAGATTACGAAAACACATGCATGCGAAAATAACGGTTCATGCAAACCATTATATTTGTGAAGGACCATTTATATTTGTGAAGGTTAATTAATTGTGCACACAATAATAACGTAATCCTTCAAAAAAAAACAACACAAAAACAAACCTATTATATGAAATTAAGTTCCTTTATTCAAACATTAGTTATGCACTGCATATGTAGGGGTCATCCCCTGAGTGCTGGTCCTACTCCTAAAAAAAAAAAAAAAAAAAAAAAAAAAAAAAAAAAAAAAAAATGAGTAGAAGAGCCATTTAGGGCTGTCTTAAACAGCGTTGCCAGTTTAAGGGGTTTTATTTCACTTAGGGGCAAACTTTAGGATATTTATATTTAGGGAAAAAATAGCCTGGCTACACTGATCTTAATATCGTAGGGAGTAAAATTATAAACAAACTATTTTTTTAATTTCTCTCCAAATTGGGAATTTTTTGTTCTTCTTTATTGTAAGAAGGAAAAATATAGCCTTTTGTCTGTAATCTACTACAAAATTTCCACCGTTAAGGCAAACAACGCCAAACAACATAAGTACTACCCATTAATTCCTTGCGAATTGTGGGCCCGTGCGCAGAAGTACGCATTCTTGTCATTCTTATTATATTTTCCATATTTTAGATGAACCGTGTTTCACAACGTTTCCAGCTTTTTCTATTCATTTATTTTGTGATGTTGTTGTAATCAACAGCATCCGTGACCAACTTGTCTAAAATGTTTATTTTAATAAGAGATTCTCTGCAATTGCAAGTAGGCAGCATCAGTTAGTAGTCTATCTAAAAGTAAATGAGTGAAGTGTAGTCGAGTAAACTGAAGTAGTTGTACGTTGAAAAAATTTTTCGCTGCATGATTATTTTGTACTTAAAAAGTCGTTTGCTTTTTTTCTTCTTTTCCTTTTTTGATAATTTTTGAGTAGATGTGCATGTAATCTGGCAGTTAAGTCAAGTCTATTTATTAAATGAAGATTTTATCGCCCATTAATGTGATTTATAAATTAAATCATAAATAAAATTTTGTAACTTATTACAAAATAAGCTGAAAAAAATATTTGCAAGATTGAACATACGAGTAATTGTAATCTGTTAAAAAAAAGTTGTTGTTGGTATTTAGTGACGACGTTTTAGGATTACACAAGTCACTAGAGTATGATTAACGAAAGTGATATACTTAAGCAGACGGTGATTTTTAGAGTGGAAACTTAATATCTGTTTTATTTGTACATTATTTTTTTATATTATATTTATGAATTCGATTATCATTTTTATTATAATTTTGTAAGAAGTTTATTTCTTCTTCAAAAGTATGGCGGCAGTCTTTGTACTTTAAAAGTATTTTATAATCTTCAATCATTAACAGCAGTGTAGTGATGTTTAATTCAGCCCTTTAGTCAAATTCGTCGAAATTTTTGGAAAAAAATTACTTTCAATTCCAAAAGATTCTACCTTTCAAAACAAACAAAAAATATATACTTTTATATAAAGTTTACTAGCACGCATAACCTTGCAATAACCGCATACGAAAATATTTCACATGTTACTTGAAATTATGAATTAAATATTTGTTAAAAAATTCTGTCCATTTATTATAGCGAAGATCGCCCAGTGGTCAAAATTTGACAACTAAAAGCCTAAAGTTGAAATAAAACCTGAAAATAACATTTTATATGTAGGCGAGCAAATGCCACTGTTAATTAGCACATCTCGCGCCAAGCCCCAAAATCGCAATTCATTCATTCGGGCCAAAAACATTCTGTTTAGGTCTGCCTATGGTATATTTGAAAACAAAAAGTGAAAGTTATCGCTTTTTCCATGGTTTTTCAGCAATTTTGCCAGTGTTCACCGGTGCATACGCGGCCCCAAGTAGTAATTTTACTTCTGATCACCGGTGCACACGCAACATTTTTCTCTCTTTACTGTTTCAGACGAGTTAATTCAGCTAATTTGAAAAAGAAATAAAAGATTATCTGTCAGATTTTGGTGACTCAGAAGATGATGATAATGTTGATAGAGACAGGGATTACATTTCTTCTAGTAGTTGTGATGAAGAGTCCGAAAATTGTTTTGGTATACAATGTAAATCGTGTGCACTATACCACATTCACGTTTAAAGACATCAAGGTTGCGTGTGAATATGTGCACACGCGGCCCGAACGAGTAGTCAGGTCGTGTGCACCGGTGGCGCTAAATGTGTTAAGGAATATATCAGTCAGCTTTTGATATTTTATTCTATTTTTAAACAAGACATTTTAAGAGAACAACATACTTACAGCAATAGATAGAATTCGTTGTCAGTTTTCAAGCAAATTTTACACGTTATTTTATAAGTCTTGTGTCAAGCGCGTAGAAAAATAATTTAAAATGTGAATATTTAGATAAAAATACCTTTTAAGCGATACATTTTTCCCACAAAATAATGTGTGGCATTGTTATATTTACGACTTTCCTACTACTGAACGGTGACATATTTTATAAAAACACAAAAAATTAACTTTTAATCAATCCAAAAATGTTTTTACATGAACATCGCTGACGTTTACAGTGACCAATAATTTTCCTAACAAAAGCGCCTTCTGGATGTTCTACATTGGGTCGCTTTTGTAAGTGCTTCTGGACTTGTGTCACGAAGAACATTGTAAATGTTGCACATCAAAAGGCGCCAATTGTTGTTGGTTTATCAACAAAAACGAATGAATTCATACGGTCCTACATAACATAATCACGAGCTGTTAAATCGCACAACTTTGGATGTCAGTTGGCAGGTTAATTTCCCGAAATGCACATATCCACAAATTTTTGTTTCAATAAGTCGATGGTTGATCATTGCCAGTGATGCCAATTCTATCACTTTCCATCCAGTTTAGTCCGAAGACAAATTAATTAAGTTGTTAGCCATCTATTATGCAGTCATATTTGAATCTAGCTCTTTCCCAGTAACAGAAAACAAAGCAATCGTTTAAAAAGTCGCGGTATTGAATTCAGAAAGACATGATCAGTATTCCAAGGAACAAGGAGAAATCAACATAAATATAATTCTTATCCTATACAGCAGAGCAGAGTACCGCTACTTCCAAAAACAGTTTTCATCATCGGTATTCATGGCCATTTTTGTTTATCACAAAATGTTTGGTGGCTTAAAGTACGTTCGCACTTATTAAATATTTGCCCAGAAACGTAACCACGTAACCGCTTTAACCAACCAAAGCCAAGTAAAATAGCGAAAACTAAAATTAAATAATATGTTTGGGAAATTTTTCTTTAAAAAACCAACTCAGAGGCCTAAACTGATAATTCTGTTATTAGTCTTGTTTCATAAGCAAATTTTCTGTAGGCTTAGGTGAATTAAAATTCTTTTACTTGTTTGACTATCTACATATGTATCGTATATAACTTATGCAAACATAAATTAGTTTATCTTAAAAATCCTCTATTAATAAAACTCTTGCTCATTATTGCAGATCTTCCCTAAACACTTCCTTCTTTACTTATTAAGAGCATCCAACAACACCAGAACGGAAATTACACAAGCAGTGCTAAATTCTGTTGATATAAGCTGAGCTAGTGTCATCATAAATACTTATCCTGGCTGTCTTTCATTAGTATACGAAGGCAATCCCAAAAGTAAATATACATATGTCTTGGGGATGGGATTTATGTCTTGTATATTAAGTTTAAATATAATTTGCAAGATAGCGTTTTTATACCCTACAGAAAAGAACTGGAGGATGTATTCATTTGTCATTCCGTGTGTAACGCTGCAAATATCAATCTGAGACCCAATAAAGTATAAATATGCTTGATCACTGATGAAACCTAAGACGATCTAGTCATCTACGTCCGTCCGTCTGTGGAAATCACTACTTAGTCCAAACGCAGAGCCAGACCCTTCAAATTTGGTATAAATACAATTTGAAGGATAGCACAGGTCAGGTTCGTAAATGGGCTGAATCGGGCCAGAGGCAAAAAAGTTCCCCTAAGAAGAACTAAAGCAAACTCTAAAACACAACATAACTTTTAACGTTTTTTTTTTTGTAATTTTGTTAAGCAAATGATATATTTTTATGTCTAAGAAGGTCGAAAGCATTGAACTTGCAGCCAGAAAATCAGAAAAATCAATTCTGGACCCCGCCCCCTTTAGTGGGCGTTGAAGTAACATATTACATGGTAAAATAGTGTAATACATATTTAATAAATTGTATAAGTTAAGCCTACATTCCTTAAAAATTTAATTTTAAAGCTTTTATGACCAAGCTGAGATGTTCTCTGATCTTCACCCCTTTAAAAAAAAATTATGCGGAGTGACCCCTCCAAAATAGATTCCAGTTACGAAGTATTTAGAGGTTATTTAATATTCGACCCGGTCGAATTCTTACTTATTTTTTTAGTTGATTAGAATTGTATTCACAATTTTGCAGCACTGCAATTATTTGGAATCATCTGTTGAGTATATTTTACTGTAGGTTACTATTTTGTCGCTTAAGCAAAATTTTTATAGAGAGCAATTTCTTTATTTTGGTCAGTACTCCAAAACCGAAAAGTATTCCAACGGATTGCAGATTATCCACTTGTCGGTTTCAAAACCAAAGTTAAATAGAACGCACATGCAGGACAAAATGTCCAACGGCGTCACATGATCTTTATGGCCAATTAACGCCGCCAACACGAGAAATTACTCGTTGTAAAAACTTTTCATGCAATAAAGCCAAAGTCGTTCGTGTTGTGTGGACCGCTGTTGAAACCACAAAAAAGGTCGGGTATCAAATGGCCATCGCGATCTGAACGGTAACGACATTTCAAATATCATTTTAAAAAATTGAGACCTAATGACAGCTCCTGGCAATTGTATTATCCTTTAGAGAAACTCCAAATATGAAATTGCACGAATACCTAATTATAAAAAATTTTATAAAAAAACCAAGTGTAAGGGGTTTTGACTATTTGCTAAAGGAGTTTTAACACCGCAAAGCTCTTTTGACGCAGCTGTTTTATATTATAAGTTTCGGAATGTACCTTCACGCACGCACTCCCATTATTTAAGGTCTGGTTGAAGAAAGCAATAATTTTCAAAATCGTGGTATTTGCAACAAATTATTTCCGTTTTTTAGATGAATTTTCAGTCGTTTTCTGTATATTACGCTTTTAAAACATTTGGTTGCTAGTGTACAGATTTACTTCATTTCATTAAATGCAAGTTTGCATTTATACGAGGATAGTCATCGTCGTATGCATAGAATGCACGTCGATAAAACATTAAGCAAACATTTTGCCACAAAGTTGTTGATATTTCTATATTAACGTAAATACAGTTGCACATACGCATACACACAAGTATGAGTGTCGATATATTCATGTATATTTTATACACTAGTGTATAAAGTATTGCATCTGCGTTTCCACGGCAGACTAGACAGTTCCCTCTACATTTGACTACTTGCTTCCACCGTTCATCAAGAATATTTTGTAGTGGTATTAAATGTGGCACCAGTATGCGAATGTAAAATGCGAATACAATTGGATGAGTTTTAGTTTTTATGGGCTCCCATCGAAAAACTACATAATGTAAGTTTGTAATGGTAGAGTGGAAATACAGAATCAAACCAAACATGATTAGACATGTAATGAACACAAGATTGTGATTATTATGCACACACTTAGAGAAATAAATTGGAAACAAATAATAAATTTAGTTAGAGAAATTTGATTATGATTGCATTCTGCGAAAGTTGCCTGAGATTATTAGGCAGTAGACTTACAATTGGAGGATTCACAATTTATAACATAATTTGTACTGCAACATTTAGTAAATAAATTTAAAAAATATGGAAAACGGTTGGCTGCAAAAATCATAAGTGCAACTTCGCGATAATTTTAACAGCAAGTCTTTCGTAACGCGTTTTCTTGTGCTGTTCTATGCTTTTAAACTCTTTTAAACTCAAAAGTATAATAACAGTTTAATAAAAAACTATTATATATGTAAATTTTCAGACTACTATATTAATTTTTAACATTTGAATGAATCAACCGATTTTCATGTGGTTACCGATGATTGATCTAGTTTTTCGAGTCCTATAAAAGAATCGAAAACAATAACTTTTTTTAATTTTTTTGTTCACGATATCTGATGATCTCATCGGCCCATGTCGACACGGTTACTGGCGATCAACACGGTTTTTCAATATCACGACCTGGTTAGTTATGAAATCGATCAGTAAAGCCGTTTAAAAATGATTAAAAAACAAACTTGAAAAAGTTTTCTAAGTTTCTTGAGATTTCTACCGAAGCCTACCGGTCCCAAACGGTTTTAACTCACAGGAAGTGAATTCTAAGAGAACTCTTCGAAGCGACACTAATTTAGTTCGATTCGGTCAAGCCGATCAAAAGTTATAAGCCACACACAATAACATACACAGACACCCTCTCAAAAATAGTCAGGAAAGCTACTGAGGGAAGCTTCTCAAAACGGTGTTTTTTTTTTCATTTTCCAAGCGGGAAGTTAATATTAGCAAAAACTAACATTATATTTGGAAATCTGCTGGTTTTTATGTAATTCCCAGTTGGTTTCGGAAGGTATAAGAAGCAATGGTTGAATTCAGTTTAAGATAAAATAGAAAAAGTGCAGTTTACAATGTTAAAGAGTCACAATATCAAAAGTGTGCACTAATCAAAGTGGACAACTACTAGCGAAAATGCACATTCTACACAAGCAATAATTGTTGTGATCGAGAGCATATCAATTGCAATTTGACCCACTTCCGCATAGTATGCCTTGGGCCAGCTACATCAAAATTCATTAAAGTTAGCTTAATATCATTTTCGAAATATTCATTCCAAGTGGTAAATGAACGTTTATTCCATTGCCTTTCATACAGCTCCAGGGATCATCTTTGAATCTATTAATTTCAGTAAGACATCCTTAACTGAAGCTAGTTTTTTTGTGTTGTTGAGATGGTACATTTCTGGATAACAAAATATAAAAATTTTCGTATAAACGATAAACCATTTCGGCTAAAAATGATTCCATGCGCAGTTTTCTTTTACCAAACTGGAATTTGCTAGCTCTTTTTCAAATTCTGATCGGATATCTACAGTTAAGGGAAGGAATGAATTTTGGTCCTCTAGTAACCTCAATATTAATAGTATGACGATTTCAGAAAAAATAAAGCTTATTGAAGATGAAGATCTTGAATATTTTTATGTTGGACGAAATAGTTTCATTATAAAACATTTTTTTAAAAATCCCAACCAAAACCGCAAAACCCAAGCCAAAATTTTCATCCTTTTTTGGTGATGCAAATTCCGTTCATTTGGGCCAGAAACACTAATCTGGCAGCACTGGTTAAACATAGCTTTTTCAACCTAAGCTAAATGTTATAAGTAAAAGGAATAAGTTCAATGAACAATTCAAGATTACTTCTTCAAAACAGTAGAGCTCAGCTCTAACCAGATACACGTATGGATATAAATTTTCAAATACCTTTCGCCGTTTTGTTCTACATTCAAGACGAGTGAAAATGTGTCGGTTTTGTTGTCCGTTTGACATCAGACTTAACACAAGATACTCGTACATAAGAATCAATTTATGTGTATATTTCATAAATGGAATTGATGTGGTCTGTGGGGACATTTTATTTGTTTTGCATGCAAAGGGATATTTGAAAACATTTAGTGGCACCAATGCAGAAATCAAACGCAACGTAGCGACGCATTGAAAACCGGAAACTGGTTAGAGCATGTTTCACAAAATTATAATGAATTTTTAAGCATTGAGTTCACAACAATATTTAACTTATATTTTTGAACTTACAGTGCTCCCGCAATAACACCGAGTAAAGTGACAAATTTTTTAAATTGGACCTTCTAAATGAGGAACAACGTTTGAAAGCTTTATAACTTGGACGATAAAATCAATGAAAATACTTTAGAGTAATTTTTGCTACTTAAGAGAACCAAATTTTTATAAATATGTGTGGAAGTATACTTTTCTGTTTAATTCGCTACCCTGACAGATGAGCAAAGTCAGAATTAGGGGAATCGCGTTTATGCAAGAAAATATGTAACTACTCGTGCATGGAATTGTACTTTTTTATTATTAGAAAAGAATAAGTGAATTTTTTAATACACAGTCTTCCTTATTCTGTAACTATTTGTCGACGGCAATGTCAACACAATATCAATAAGATGATATCAGCTGACACCTCTTCTCTAAGGCCAACAAAATTGCAAGAGGCATAGTCAATTGCAAAGAAAAAATAACACATAAGTGTTTTATTTGTGAAATTATATTGACGTTGACGTCGACCAATAGTTACAGAATAAGGAGGAGTAGATATTTGTTAAATTAAAGGGTGTTCCAATATTTGACAGTTGATAACGGCCATTTTGTTGAAGCTAAATCTGTGAAATTAGTTATCATTTATTCAGCCCTTTTTACCAAATCAGCATGGAGGGATATGAAATTGTTTTATTAAAATGGTCGTTCTGTTCGGTCAAAGTACCACGTGATTATTCATCGAAAAAGCATCTTCTGCGATGGGGACGTGGACAACCAAAATTTTACGAAATTAGGACGATATCAATTCACATGGAGCCCAATAGCGTCCATGCTTCGCGTGTATTTTGAACTGGCAGCAACATCGGTTCATAGTTCTTTGGGAACGTCGCGACGTTGGACAGACCACCACTGTCAACGACGAAGACTAAAGGTCGATTATTATCAACTTCTTTCAGTCTGAATTAGATGATCTCGACACCAACGACATGTGATTCCAACAGGACGGCTGTACATGGCACCAGATAATCCCACATTGTATATTATGCACGAGCTATTTAAGATGTGAAGATGATGACGTGGACGCCGAGATCGTGCGATTTGAGTTCGTTAGAGTTTTTCTTGTGGGATTATGCAAATAAGCCATAGCGGTTTTCAAAGCCAACATAATCCACGCAATCGATCAAACTGAGTTCAAATTATGCATCGGAGTCATGGAAATTTGAACATTTCGGATGCTCTCCATGAAGAGAATCTGCGGCGGACATTTGACCTATTTTATATTTCGCATAAAATGGCACCAACAGGACTTTCAAACGAATAAAAAATGTCGACGATATCTCACACACATTTTGTTTTAGTTAAGTTTTAACATAGGAAGCGCCTAATGAAAGACCCTTTACTATTGACATATTTTTTTATCTTGGACCAGCACTCAGGGGATGACCCTTTATATGCAATACATTGCGCCGGAACTGAAAACGAGGGGATAGTATTGAGGGGACAGATTAGGAAAGATGAGAAGATAGACAATTTTTTTTTTTTTTTTTTTTGTTTTTGTAGCTATTTCAACCTTTTTTTTTTGGATCACCGGCTGAGTTTTGCTTTTATGTGTGTATGAAAGTGATTTTGGTAATAATTCCAAATCATAATATAATTTTTATGATTAATATATAAATAATACTTTAAAACTACAATACAGATTTGTGTGTCCATTTACGATAAGTATTCAAAAACGTGAATAGATAATTCCGCAGGTTTTAAGTTGTTTCCGTTATCGTTGGTGCACTGTACTTGTTATTGTTGTAACTTCAACATGACGCTGCTGCTACTGCTATTGATGA
Organism: Linnaemya tessellans; assembly: GCA_951800035.1. NCBI lineage: Eukaryota > Metazoa > Arthropoda > Insecta > Diptera > Tachinidae > Linnaemya > Linnaemya tessellans. The sequence goes on along the minus strand of OX637532.1, from coordinate 108,457,633 downwards.
AGATGATAAGCACATGGCACAAACTCGTTCTGATTTTTCCCTCTTTTTATTTTCATATAATTTATGTCATGAATGCACATTCCCAGCGCATTTGCAGCTTAGATACATTCAGTGACTTGTTTTCTGTTGCTGCTAGTTTGTGGATTGCGTTTTCGGAGTTTTTCTACTTATTTTTCATATTATTGTTTTCCTCTCCTCTATTCGTTTTGCTTCACTTTTCAGCAATTTGACGTTTATCTGAAAATCACGGTGCGTAACATCAGTATCTTACGTGAAAATCTCTCTAGCCATCATTTTAACGTTTCTGGTATTTGTTAGAACAATTGAGTAGTGCGATTCAGTAACTAATTTTGACGCCCATTAACTTTTTTTAAACCGATTAGGGCAAAATATTGTATTCTTGCCATTCAGTAACACATTTCAAATGCATTTTTTGGGTTTTAAAAACAGCTGCCTTTGTGTTAATGTAAATGTAATAATTTTTTAACAAAAAAAAAATCGTTAAAATTTCCTTTAGACATACAAATTTCAATAAATTTAAAAAATGATTATTTTTGTTTTCGAAAACAACAGCGATGATCTCAGTCGCACGATAAATACGAGACTTCATCTACAGCGAACCCAGTTTGGACGAGCGCCCCGCCAACCGCTTCGTTTTTCGAGCACATGCAGAATGACAACAAAGAAAACGACAACGAATTTTTACGTTATAGTATTGAAAGGAAAGATGAAGAAAGATGGGAAGATAGAGAATTTTTCTGTAGCTATTTTAATATTTACCTCCTCGACAAATTTTTACTACACTGTCGACGAAGGAGGGTGTGTGTCAGTCGCTGCCCTCGTGACTGATACAGGCCAACAACAATTAACGGAACCATGCACTAATGCTGAGCCATATTCTGTAACTCGCTAAAGCTATACCGCCGTATTCATAAAAAATGTTTCAGGTTTATTACAGGTTTATTTGACAAATTTCCCATAGAAATACGTCAAATAAGCGCTTAATAAACCTAAAATATTTTTTATGAATACGGCAGATAATCTAAAAAGTACTTTTAGCCTAAATAGTTGTAAAAAATGTCTGCATATTTTTGGGGCTTATTTTGTAGTTATTTGCTAGCGAACACATAATTATTATTTTTCTTTGATCAAGCTTTAGGTCACTTTCTTAGGATCAATCAAATAATTCTTTTAGTTAAAACTCCAAAAAATATGCAAAGTGTTTTAGAACTATTTACCCTAAGAACAAGTCGTACGGTTTTGACGATCGGAATTTGGCTTCAGCGAGTTACAGAAAACAAGGTGAATACAAAATAAACCCAAAAAAAAAATGCAAAAGTTTCTTACAATTATTTACAATAAAAATACTTTTTAGATTATTAGCGATGGAGTTTTAGCTTTAGCGAATTCGCGAATTTATCTGCTGATCAGAAAAATTAACTTCTTAACCACCAGCACCCTCATGTGAGTCACGTTGAAGTAGTAGAATTTTATGAAAAATATTTGATAGAAGAACCATAGACTTCTGCGGCATTATGCATAATGAAAAACTTTCTGCTAACTAAATTGCTGCTAAGTTTCCCTTATGGGAATTTACATACAAAAAAGTTAGCAGCAATTTAGTTAGCAGAAAGGCTTTCATTATGCATAATGCCACTGATGATCAATCAGTCAGCCAATAACAACATTTGAGTAGTTCAACCGTGCCTAAACTATAAAAACATATTGTAAGTTGTCACAATATCTAGGTTTTATAAAATCGAATGGTCAATAAAAATTAATGTTTTTGGATTTACCCATAAAGATATTATCTAAAGGTTGCAAGTGCCGCGAAATGCATGTGCTGAAATTAGTGTAGACACTTTCTTGCCGCCTCATGCTACAGTTGGAAATCTAGTTCTCAGTAGTTTCTAATTCAGAATTATAATGAACGATATTATCAAAACATTCTACAAGATATTATTGCGGCTAGTGTAGTGGTAGAACAGAACAGCGCGCACAACAAATGCGATATAAATAGATTTTGCTAAAAATATTTTCGCATTATGTGTGTGTGTGTGGTTTTTTTTATCTTTCAGAACCGCAGCTGCTGAAAGCTTCATTCATATGCATATCGAGTAAGTTGAGAAAGACATAAACCTATAAAGCAAAGTTTGAACGTATACTCGTATGATCTCTGCATAAGGCGGTTTGAGAACAGTACAGTTGTTTGTTAAGATTGCAATGAAAAGCTTTACGTTGGGTCTGTCTGTCTGCCTGCCTGCCTGCCTGCCTGTTCACATTCTATATGCAATCCAGCAACAGTTGTAAATGCCATCTCCCAGCCATTCAGTTGTTAATTCAGTAGGTCTGCCATAAAACATAGCAAAAAGTGCAACAACAACAACAGCAGCAATCGTACGCAACTTGAAAGCAGCGGCAGAGCTACTAAAGCTCAAAATCGCATTAAGAAAAGGTGTATTTTTCCAATCACGATGGTTTCCCATTTTCTTGTCTGTATTTCTGTACGCCTGATCAAAATAGATACAATAGTAAAAATTTGTCATCTGTTGAGTATGCATTTATTTGTTGTATACAAACCAAGAGGCAAAAAGGGTGACGAAGTGGGAGGAGAGAAGGAGAGAGGGTTTGTGTACGTGTGCATGAAAGAGTGACTGTTCGAAATTGTGTACGGATATCTTTCCACTTTGCATCCATTGAACACAGAGTATTTAAAACTTATATTTGTTGAGTTGAACAGAATTGTACAATATTATGAATGCGGTATGCAGCCTTTGCCAACACAATTGGATAAAGTTTCATTTTAAGTCTTTTTTTTATATTTCATTTTGGAGTTGAGTTTTTAAAATCAAACAATAAACGTGCTCGTAAAGTGAACATGGAAAAATTGTATGCGATGGAAAAAAGAGAAACAGGTAAATGCCGGCCGGCCGGTAATACTAGATTTATTTTTCTTTGTTTGTTATAATTCTTCTTTTTTTTTCGTTTCCAGTTTCTTAATGGTTTCAAATAGAAAAAGAAACGATTTTAGAGGCAAGTTTGTTCGCTGTTGCGACTTGTTTGTTTGTGTTTGTTAAAGATTGTAAATGATTTCGAAAGGGAGATGAAGAAAATGCCAAATAGTTTTTATGAGTAAAAATATGAATGTACACATTCTGATTTTTCACCGCTGGTCTGTGAGTCGCATCTGAAACTGCCAAACTGAAAATAGAAAGATAATGGGTTGAATTTATACAAGGAGTTTTAGTCAATATTTTTCAACTAGTACGAAAGTTGTTTTTGTTGTAAAACAATCAAAACAAAATTGTAAACCAGTGATGTCAGCCTCATACACAATTGTGGAAGCAAAACTCACATGTACGCTTACGCTCTTTTATGTTGAGAGCGTAAAATATAATTGTTTACTGAAAAACACTCTCATTCAGCGGGAAGTATCGCAAGTCCTGTTTTGAGGCCTCTAAACAGAAATAATATATTTATATAAATATATATATACAATACACATAAGAGGTTTGAAATAAGTTGGATCCACTGTATGTAGGTACATCTTTTCGAAAATTTCTTAAAGTAGCTTTTAAATTAATTCATAAGTAAGACTTTTTGTAAAAATTGTTTCTCTTGTATATAAACTAACCAAATGTTCAGCTTAAAAATGGAGAAATATTTTAAAATTAAATATCTGAGCACTTTGCAATTTTCGAAACCCTTTTTTACAACTTATAAAATTAGAAGATATTATTGGTAAATAAAAGGATACTCTTAGAAAAGGCCACTAGTTAGGCCTCGCAACCGCACATTTCTCCCGCTGGGATTGTAAGAGATAAGAGTGATCGCACCAACACAATCACATTTGACATCACTGTTGTAAACGCAAAAATATTGCGTGGTGTGGCATCTGACTTTCTGAAGCATAACATATGAAGTGTAGTTTTTCGCGTCTGTCGTTAACTTTAGATGGAGCTGACAAAATAAGAAAACTTTTGAAAAGCTCCGAAGTGGTGCTGACAGTTATCAGTGCTGGTTCGTTCTTGGTAAAGTAGGCAATTGCAGAGCTCAGTTAGGAACGCTATGTGACGCCTAAATGCACGATATATACATTCGTAATTACCTTGACACAATTTATGAAATAGGTCGAGTTATTTCTAAACAAATTATCTAAAAAAAATTGTTTTAAAAAGATAGCTTGAGAGGAGTACGGTCATAATTTGCTCATTATAAAAAATGGGGATGGGTATACATATACCACTACCCACAAATAAAGGCCCAGAAAGCAATTTATATCGCAGAAAAAGTCTTATATCTGAAATAATTTTGAAATTCGAATGTCAATTTAAAAAAAAAAGTTGTTTCAAAAAGTTGGCTTGAGAGAATTAGTGATCATAATTAGGTCACTATAAAAAATGGGGATGGGTACCAGCGTTGCCATTTGCCTAGTTTTTCCTTTTTTGCAAGTTTTTTGAGATGAAAAAAATTTTTAAATTATATGCAGTTTTTTCAAGTTTTTTTTAATAACTTAAAGTTTGGAATTAATTTTTTTAAATCGTCTATTTGACATACTGTCTCAATTAAATTAGTGCTTTTTGTTTGTTATGTGGCCAAGTATGTCTATATGCCTGCATTTCATTGGTTCTTACACCAAAAATATTTTTGTTATTTTGGAATTAGGTTAAAGTCTACTGATGATTTGGTGTAAGAACCCATGAAATGCAGACATATAGACATACTTGGCCACATAACAAACAAAAAGCACCAGTTTGGAATTAATTTTATGAATATATGGATTGACGATGTAATGCACATTATACAATGAAAGGACCTTATATTTTTCACTCCCTTTTTATACAACAATTTATTTATTTATTTATTTATGTCAATAGATTTTATATCCTTACTGACTAACATTAATAACAAAGTTTACTTATATACATATAACAATATACAGTACAACGAATAAGTTTTTAAACAAAGTAAGATTTTTAACATATAACATCAAACAAAAGGAATCAAGTATTTAAATGCAAGGTTAATTTTCTCTTCAGTATTATATTACTCTCAGACATTTCGATCATATGGTAGCATTTATTGAAGTTTTCACATGCACGACGGAAGGAGTCATTATTGGCATATATAAACGGTAATATTTAAGTAATAGGAGTTCAAAATTCATATGGTAGCATTTATTGAAGTTTTCACATGCACGACGGAAGGAGTCATTATTGGCATATAAGAACGGTAATATTTAAGTAATAGGAGTTCAAAATTACGTGAAGGTCTAACAGGAAAGTTGAAGCAAATTCGACTAAGCAAGAATTCCGAATCAACTTCACCACGAATCAGGCCCAAAATAAACAATGTGCTCAGCATTAGTCGTCTACTTTTTAAAGTTGGCAGTTTTATCAAAGCAAGTCTACTTTGATACGGCGGCAAGACATATGAGTTCCAGCCAAGACCACGGAGGCAGAAAATCAAAAATTGTTTTTGTACTGATTCAATACTATTTATATGAATAGAATAACAAGGATCCCAAACAGTTGACCCATACTCAAGAATTGGTCGAACAAGAGAGGTATATAAAAGTTTTGTAGTGTAAGGATCACGAAATTCCTTTGACCAGCGTTTCATAAAACCAAGTATCCCGTAAGCTTTATTTACCATCATTGAAATGTGATCACGAAAGTTGAGCCTGTGATCCAAAAGTATGCCAAGATCCATTATTGATTGAACTTTACTTAAAACAGCAGTATCAATATGATATAGAGTCTCTATCGGACGATGTCTGAAAAATGAGATATGTTTGCACTTTTTTATATTTAATTCCAGTAAATTGAATTTACACCATCGAGAAAAATTTTTTAAGTCAGCACATAATAAATTATAACCGTCGATATCATTAAACGAGTTAAAAATTTTAACATCATCAGCATACATCAATACCATGGAGTTCAAAACAACAGTTGGTAAATCATTAATCCCAAGTGACTGCCTTGTGGAACACCAGAATTTACTTGAATGATCTTCGACATAACATTTCTAAACTTTACTTGAATGATCTTCGACATAACATTTCTAAACTTTACTGTTGGGTTCTTTATGATAGGTAAGAATTTAACCATTTTACAACAGAGTCACTAAAGCCCAAAAGTGATAATTTTTGTAATAAAAGGTTATGATTTACTTTATCAAACGCCTTGCTGAAATCGGTATAAATCGCATCGGATTGCATTTTTTTTGTAAAACCTTCATTAACAATTGTAGTGAGTTCCAAAATGTTAGTAACAGTAGAGCGAGACTTACGAAAACCATGTTGACAAGGTGATAGAAGAGGTGAAATTTGATAATATAAATTTTCAGTAAGTATTTTTTCAAACAGCTTCGGAATTGCATTAATTTTAGCAATACCTCTGTAGTTAGAGACATCAGCTTTACTTCCATTCTTAAATAAAGGAATTATAAACGATTTCTTCCAAATTGGTGGCAAATAACTTGATTTAATAGATAAATTAAATAATGCAGTGAGAGGCGAAGATAATGATAAAGCACAATTTTTAAGTATACAGGTTGGTATACCATCAGGACCCGCGCAAAAAGAGTTTTTCAGAGACTTCAAGTTCGAAAGTACAGTATCAGTATTTATAAACGGAAAGTATATCCCAGACGAGTGTGTTATTGTGTACGGATAACTTGTTGCGATGTCATAAAACTTTGTAGAATATGTGGTTGGAAAGAAGTCCGCAAATAAATTGCTTATTGAAACATCATCCTCTGCAATTGATGAGCCATACTTTAAATGCTTTGGATAACACGAAGAACGACGCTTAGAGTTTATAAATTTATAGAAATATTTTGGATTTGTTTTAATAGTACTTCTGATACGGTTTATGTAATTATTGTATGCGAGTTTGTTAGCAGAGTTGTACTGAGATCTTGCTACGGCATAATTACGAAAATCTAATGATGAACCAGTTTTTTTTATATCTTACAAAAAATTTATTTTTCTTGTTTTTAGCATTTCTTAAGTGTTGATTATTCCAAGGTGGACCATTATTTTTGATGACATTAATCTTTGGAACAGTAGTACTTATCGCATTTTGCAAAACACTATAGAAGCGTGATACAATGAGGTCAAAGTTATCACCAGCAAGCAAGGAATCCCAGTTAACATTAGATAACAACAAATTTAGTGCAGTGTAATCGGTGCGTGGGAAGCAGTAGGATTGAGCAGGTTCAATGTTTCGTTGCATTGTCTTCAAATGGTTATTATCCGATATGGAAAGATCAATTTCAAAAGGTGGATGATGAGGGTCAACAGGATAAGTCATAGGCAGTGTATTATGAAGACAAAAATCCAAATGATTGTTAACAAAAGCAAGATCAAGAAATTTTCCAGATGCATTAGCGATATGATTTATTTGAAATAATCCATAACTATGAAGCATTTGTATAAAATCAGATGTGGTTGTGGGTAACATATAATTGCAATCAAAATGTTTTAACCAGTTTGCGTTTGGAATGTTAAAATCACCAACAACAAGAAATATATCCGACGTGTTTGATTGATCAAGAACGAAGGTTATTGCGGAAATATGTTTATTATATATCTGAAAAGGTGAATTTGGCGGTATATATGAACAAGTTACAAATAAGTTTTTACAACCAACACGTATTTTCACGGCAATAAACTCAATTTCGTCATGGTCAATCACATAACAGCCATTAATACGTTCACATTGAAAAACATCCAGAACAGCAATAAGAACTCCACCACCAAGTGTGCGCTTACGATCGTTTCTAAATATTTGATATTTAGAACATAGAATTTCAGTATTATGAATGGATTTTTTCTCATTTAGCCAGGTTTCAGAAAAAACAATTATACCATATGGAAATTCAAAACTATTAGCAAAAAGACTAGTCAATTTAGTGTTAAGACCTCTTACATTTTGATATGCAATACTGATAATGTAATCTGCAGACACTTGTTTCAGTTTTTTGACGACAATTGTGGCAAGTGAACAACATCAGCGCTTGAAGAATTTGATTTGTTGATTTGTTTTTACTCCCACCAAAACGCTGTAACTATTTTAAATTGAAAGTTTGCAACTTATTTCGTTGTGAATTTTGTTTTAAATTCAGAAAGACATGATAAATATTCCAAGGCACAAAGCAAAGTCAACATCAGTTCTTAGTTATTCAACTTACACAACACAGCAGAACAGCTGTTTTCGAAATGCTTTCATCATCAGTGAATATAATTTTGTTTTTTATTATTATTTATGTGTATAACGTTTAATATACAAACATATGTATGTATAGGTACATATTATGTATGCAATGTTTTTTATGTTTTGTATTAGTTAGAAAAATAAGTTTTTTTTTGCTAATAAAATATTTTTAATAAAAATTAAATCTAATTTTGTATTTTCATATATTATTTTGGCATATTTAAAGAAAAAGTTTTTTTATTCAAAAAAAAATTTTTTTTTTCTGGAATGGCAAGTTTTTTAAAAAAAATACGGTAACGCTGATGGGTACACTATATACCACTACCTCCCTATGAAAGCCCAGTAAGCCCTTTATATCGCAGAAAATGTCTTATATCTGAAATAATTTTGGAATTCGAATAATATCAATTTAAAACAAAATTTTTTGAAAAAATTGTCTTGAGAGGAATAGTGGGCATAATTTGGTCATTATAAAAACATAACATAACATTAACAGTTAAAAACTCGAGTTTGCCGAGTGCCTTGTTCTGTTGTTTACATGATAATATACTACATATACAGATAGAGAGTACTAGATATCCGTTAAATTTTTACATAAATATCTCACCTGTCTAGTTATTGCAAAGCGGGACAGGAGGTGGAAACTATCAATTTGATAGTTTCGTCGCCGCAACGGTCACGTTAGCGTGACCGTTAACGGTCGTTACATTTTTTATTGATAATATACTAGCAAAACCAGAGAAAGATTACGACTTCTTTAGTTTTTGTCCAGCTCTCATGTTCTGCATCCAACTGTTAACCGTTATGGCTATTAAATTAGAATAAAATTTAGTCGCCAACATATTCGCATTTTTCAGAAATTCATTCATCCTTTGGAGAAATTCTAAATATGAAATTTCACTAAAATCCAAATTTCTCTATTAAAAATCTAACTGTCAAGAGCTACAAAATTAAACAAGCTTTAGTCGCCCATGTAATCCTGTTTTCCCAGGATCCTGGCTTTAGAATTTTACGATTTTTTGTACAAAAAGTCAAAGCTTATCGGCATAGCTATACCGAAGTATTAAAATATTGTGAAAACTATGGATCGTGGTGTCTGTTCCGTTAATTTTTTTCAAGGCTGATCCAGAATTCCATTTGGAATACAAACACTCGGATTTTTCATGCTGAACTGAGCTATGTTAACATGATGCTAACGGAGCTTTGTTAACACATTTTAGACGACTGGGTATTTAATACCCAAAAACATTAAAGTAGCAAAAAAAGTCCTCTGTTGGCCTGATAAGAGATAATGACTGCTAATTGGTTTTTTATTTAATAATATAGATTGATTAACGTGGAAAAATTAAAAAAAAAAAATTTTTTAATATTTACATTTAGTTTGAGAATTAGTAAAGTTGCGTTTTTTTGTTTGTCCGAAAATTATCAGAAAAATATTTGTCAATAAAGGATAATGCAAAAAATTAAAAATAAATGTGAAAAAAATAAAAGCGATTTGTCAACACACGCTAAAAAGAGAAATGGGTATTTAAATACCCAACCGTCCATAATGAGTTCTAAAATTATCTATTTTCTTTATATTGAAATAGTTCTTTTTGGCGTAAATAAAAGACGAGTTTATATATTTCAAATTTATTTAAAAAAAATAGAGGTTATTTAGACTTTACAATAGTAGATTTATCTGGTGTGACACTTCTATGGTAGTCCAGGAAGCATGGTGCGGGTGCAAATTCGCCTGGCACTTCAAACATCCGTACTCTGTTTTGCCACCGCACTGCCGGCAGCCTCGACGTGCTGGGAGTTTAGACTTCATCATTATCAATGCAGTTTCCATGCATTCACCATAGCCGCATCAAAAGCGTTTGTAACTAATGGCCAATACCACTTTTTGCCCCGAACTCGAATACGATAATTTTTTATGGCGTTATCGGAAAGATCCACACCTCCCATGTATTTACTATATTGGTTGACTAAATAGGGTGTTCCATTGCAACAATTTTTCATTGTTTTCAATCATATCGCCTGAAAAAGCAGAAGCAAACTGGGAATCCCCTTTTTAAAACCAAACTGCTAAGCTATAGAGTTCAAAGTTGGATTTACTTTTTACGGCGTAATTGGTACGTGGGTGCTGTTGGCTGAAGTAGCCAAATAAATTATATTCGATATGAGTCTATTTTATTTTTCTACACCTTTATACAATTAGATATCTATGGGATTGTTGGGTTAGTTTTGTATGAGTTTCAAAGCCTACTATGCTTATTCTGATGTGATTTTTGAAAATAGTTTGTAATTTACAAATTGTACAATAAATTCTCAGATGGTTTTCAGAAGTATGTGAGTCATTCCATGTCAGACCGAACACCTTTTTTACACCACCTCTTCCGATTTTCTTTAAATTTGCCAGACGTATTAAACATAAAAAAATATTTTACACGTGTTTCGGGAAAAAAATTAAAAATTTTTTTTAAAAAGTTATTTGCATTTGAAAATCGTCAAAATCGTGAAAAATCTTCCGGAAGATTTTTCACGATTTTGACGATTTTCAAATGCAAATAACTTTTTAAAAAAAAATTTTTAATTTTTTTCCCGAAACACGTGTAAAATATTTTTTAATAAAGACTTCGTTCTCAAATTTTGAAAAACATCGGAGACTTCAAAGTCAATTTTTAGCAAAAATCGTACGGTTTGACATGGAATGACTCATGTGCATAAGATAAGAGGTTTTTAAATTTTCAAAACTGTGGTTAAAGTCTACTGATAACGCACCAACGAAATGCATATAGACATGGCTTGACCACCAACAAATACAAAAATTTCATAAGACAACACCTCTTTTATTTTTATTTTTTTTCGTTCGCGAGTGACCATTTTGATTCGGTTAAGTGTGCTTGCGATCCGATTAACAGGTTTGTTAGTTTGTGGAATCGATCATTAAAACTGTTTAAAAGTTATTAAAACAAACACATATGCAAAAAATAAACTTAATTGTTTTTGGGATTTCCACTGAAATCTAAAAAATTTATCAAGTGTGAGAGAACTCTTTGAAACGCCACTAGATTTGTCAACACGTTCAAAAAATTTATAAGGTTCACGCCCGCATGTGTTAAAAAGAATCACATTATCATTATTTGATAGAAATTATCCCAAGTTTAATTTACAAGCTTTACGATTATATAAAAAGAACTGTTTTGCATAAAATCAATTAAGTTTGTATAAACAATATTCCCAGAATCACAGCATATTTGTACTTTAATTTTATATAATTTTTATTGTTGGTACAATTTCTTTTCAACATGCAAAAGAAGCAAAATCGTATTAAACCATTGAACTGAATATTTGAAAGGTTTCATTTTGTATCAACAACATTCTTTAAATACTCAAATGCACACAGAAAGGAGATAGAAAAAAGTCAATAGATGCAACAATATGCACGCAATCTGTCGATGCTTTGATCCATAAAGAGATTGCGAATTTGCATAAACTAAGTAGTTTGGAGTGGTGTGAACACATGTACTATAGACACAAAAATAAATCAGTTGAGCTTTAAATACTTTCCGGTACGTGGTGTCGCACAGAGGGATTTGTTCGTACAATAGAGTTGTGTCACTGAGCTATGAGCTAGTTCAATTGAACGTTTCAGTGAGCTGAGCGAAATGAGCGCTCACTGCAATAGCTGATTTTAGCTCTATACTGAGCTCTTTTGTTTCAGAGCGCTTTTGCTTCAGAAATATTTTACAAATAAAACTGGTGCCATGAAACCATATTTTGAAAAATACAAGTACATGAGAATGGTTTTATTATAAATATATATATATATATATATATATATATATATATATATATATACATATATATATATATATATATATATATATATATATATATATATATATGTATATAAATATGTATATAAATATGTATTTGTATATATATATGTATATATATATATATATATATATGTATATATATATATATATATATATGTATATATATTTATATATGTATATACATAGGTACTGCAGATGACTGCAGTTAAATCACTGAGGAGAGCGTATGAGGGCACACAAACTGCCACGATAGGCCTGAGTGCCCCTCTGGCTAGACGTCTTCTGGAGATGTCGAGGATACGCATCGGCTGGGTCGTATGTCGAATACGGGAAAAGGTAGCACCGAAAAGTTGCTACAACTGTCGCGACTATGGACATAGGGCGGCAAATTGTAGGGGCCAGGAGCTATCCAAGAACTGCTTGCGGTGTGGGGAAACTGGCCACAGGATTGGAACATGTTCCAATAAACCGTCGTGCTTGCTCTGTAGAAAGGGTACAAACACTAATGGTGACCATGTTACCGGATGTGTAATTTGTCCGTACTACAAGAGAGCACTTCAAAGGCTTAAGGGTTAGAACAGTACTTAAGAATCAAAATGCGCATACTACAGCTAAATCTCAATCATTGCCAAGCAGCACAGGACTTGCTTAGGCAAAGCGTACGAGATTTAAATGTAGACGTCGCTGTACTTAGCGAGCCATATAAGAGGATTGTATCTGCAAATTGGGTTGCTGATAATACAGATACATCGGCTATATGGACTACCGGTTCCTTGACATTGAGGGAGAAGTCAGCTGCTATGTTCCTCCTACGTATTCTATTGAGGACTTTCGTGTTATTGTAGACAACATAGTGATGGACGCTGCAGCCAGGAGTCCTGTTATAATAGCAGGAGATTTCAATGCGTGGGCTGTTGAATTGGGTTGCCCTTCGACAAATGCGAGGGGAAGGATTCTATTGGAAGCCCTTTCTGCGCTGAGTTTTGTACTCTTGAATTCTGAAGATGAGGAAACCTTCAGAAGAGGAAATGGTGGATCAGTTATTGACATTACGTTTGCCAGTGAAACCATCATAAACCTTGTAAACTGCAGATTATCTGATCTTTATACTCACAGCGATCACAGTGCCATTATTATAGATGTGCAGGGTGATATACGTCGTGTCACTCTCCGGGCACAAGGTTTGACAGGATGGAAAGTGAATACCTTTGATAAGGATATTTTTGCCATCTGTATGGAGGGTATGGACTTGAATGGTTCAGCTGAGGATATGGCGGTACAATTGGTAACCTATATCACGCGGTTGTGCGATGCATCTATGGTGAGGCGGAAGGGATCCGCAAGGGGATCACCGGTTTATTGGTGGAATAATGATGTTGCTAGCTTAAGGGCTGAGTGTATACGTGCCAATCACGGCACATTATGGAAAAAATTTTATTCCACCATATCTTTTAAACCATATGAGCGAACTTTATAATTTTTTTTTATAAATACGCAGAAAAGGCTATATTTATATCTTACTTACAAACACTATAGAAGTGAGTAAACAGTTTTCAATATTATGAACCAAAATTTAGATGTGACTTTATTTCATTATTTCAAAGACAAATAAACGTTTTTTTGAAATACAATTTATGCAAAATAATGCATCATTACAATTTTAAATTGTCGAAAAAATTACTTATTGCACAAAAAATGCCACTGTGTTGTGGCAGTATCTGCCATCAGGGATGTAAAATGGCTATTTTGCACTAACAAAGTAAGCAAAATGTACTTTTAATGCCATTACGGTGCCATTTTTAAATATTTATTAAAAATAGAAATCCTAATAATTGCGTATACAAATTCGCAAGTATACAAGCATGACATATTCCATAAAGGCATGATATAGAAATGAGTTAATTGAAATACACTCTTAAGGCTATAATTTTGTATACTTTTTAAATTGTGCACATTTTCCCTATTCTAATTGTCCTCGTTCTGCATTATAAAAAAATGTTCCAGTACTTATTTTAATATAAAGTTATTATTAGAAATACCTATAGCAAACACACTCCCACAATCAAAAGTAAGTGAAAAACACATTCCAGTCAGGATATAGGACACTGGTTTAGCAGGATAATCAGTTCAGTCATTAGCACAAGACTCAAGAATGATTCCGACAAGTGCACAACAACCTGTTCGCACACAACAATCTGTTCACAATCATAAGTTAATGATGCTGATGCTCAAAATATGACTGCGACTGCTTGGAATCATATCTATGACAGTCTAACGATCAAACATATACCGCAAATAATTGAAAGTCAGTCCCGAAAATCAGATGTAATTTATCAAAAATTTGAGTCATAAAATAATATTTCGGAATAATAATTTCCCTATTAATTGTTTTGATCTAGCAGAGGAGAAAAAATACGTGAGTAATTTCATGAAATGCTAACTGGGATATTGCAATAGTCACAACGTCTATATGATGGCAGAATTCATAAAAAATATCTTCCGTTTATTAACTGATTATTTGACAAATTTATAAAATTGTTTAAATATAAAATGTCTTTTTATGTGTTAGGCCACAAAACTATAGCCCTTGGTTGAGATATTTATATTGCACCATAAAAAGTACAATTGTAACACCATGTTTTCCATCCGTGTCAGACATTATTGGGATGAGTAACAGAAATGGAGGATATTAAATCTCATTTAGCTATGGGAAAAACAAAAATAATATCTTGAATTTATATATCTGCGCATTGTTGTTTACCACTTCAGCTTTTAATTTAAAATATAAGTAATTATTTTCGAAATCGCAGGGCACAAAAACTCTGTCACGATGTACAATTTGTACAGGTGAATTGCTTCAAACTGCTTAGTACCTGCTTGTTCTCAATTTCATATCTTGCGAGCAGTGGGAGGGCGTTCAGGTAATTTTTATAAAATTTAAATGTACAATTTTTATTTACATATATCATAATTCAGCCATAGTCGCTTTTAGCAAATTGTTTTTAAGAAAATAGAATTGCAATGAGAGTTTTTCATTGATCTTTATGTAAATAATTTTACCCAAATTTCAAATAAAGATCTTTATCGAAATTCCTTCTTTCGTTCTTGTCGATTATGTTACAGATTAGCAGTTTCCCATTTCATTAGAAGCAAAAAGTGCAACTTGAGACTACAAAATATAAAGATGACACATTTGCATGAACATAAATTTCACGGTGACAACCCAGAAGAAGCAACAACAGCAAATACAATAATAAATTTCAAGAACACAAAACCGCAAAAAATTGTGTGTGTGTGTGTGTGTTTTTTTTAAGACGTCGTGTATTTTATCACTCATGTCAACTTTGTAGTCAGTCATCAGTCAAGCTGTACACTGGCAGTATACGACCACTACATGTGTTTCGTGTCGTCTAATAAATTGTATTTCCTTGTAAAACATGTCTAGTTCTCCAAGTGACTCTTTTATTTTTGGCTTTCTAGCCATCGTATTTTTAGTGGCAATCAATGCAAATGATCAAAGTCATCATCATTAACGTTTCGTATTTTTACTCTGATGACAAAAACAATATCATGGGGGCCCGACTATAAGAACAACATGAATTGTAAATTTCATTTTGATCATTGGAAAATCTGAACAAAAAGCTAATTAATCATTGTGGTAAAATGCTTGTCTTAAACTCAATGATTAAAGAAACGACAATAATTGTTTTCCCAATTTTATTAGGCAGATATCCGCTGCTTCACTGATAACCAGCAGTGGGTGAAGAAAAAAAGAAAAAGAAACAATGAAAATCTTTGAAAACTAAAACATAAAAAGGCTGGTATATTCTCAGAAAATTACTTATGATCGTGATGTTCATACTAACGTCGTCTAAAAATTGATACGCCGATACAACCGCTGCCTCTACATCCTCATGGTGGTCGCTGGAAGCAGCCTGCCATTTGGTTTACATGATCGATTATGGAGAAATGTAAGAAATGGTTGCGAAGGACACGGATGGCGAAAATATGTAAACTTAAAGAAGAGAGCAGAGGAAAGCTAGACACTGGGGAAGATGAAGTTAATTCTGGGGTTACTTTGATCTATAGATGTCCAAATGTCGTGATTTTTTCGTGTCACGCGTGAATCGTGATTATAAACTATTAAAACCATGCGTAGGTGCATTAGTGTGATTCAAAAATTTAAGAACGTGCGTGATTTTTACCTATAATACAGAAGATAAGTTTTCCTTCTTTGGAATTTTTAATACTGAGGAAAATATGTATGTATGTACATACATACATACCTATTATGAATGTGGTATGTATAGGGATACATATTTTAGCACACAAGAACAATTTTAATGTGAGCGTTTTTGCAAAATTTTT
Organism: Linnaemya tessellans; assembly: GCA_951800035.1. NCBI lineage: Eukaryota > Metazoa > Arthropoda > Insecta > Diptera > Tachinidae > Linnaemya > Linnaemya tessellans. Next base: position 108,441,216 of record OX637532.1, on the reverse strand, counting down.
ACCACCGCGCGTGAAAGTATGTGATTAAAAATAATGCGTTCGTGGGCATGCCTGATCGTGAACGGCTTAAATTTTTACAAACGTGAGCGTGCGCGAAAAAAATGGAGTTTCGTGATGTCATGCACGATCTCGAACCTCCATTTTTTTCGTGAGCTTAATTTTATTCACGCGCTACACTCTACTTGGATCTATTAAGAACACGTCAAGAGCTGAGACGAAACAGAAACCAACGTTCTACCAGCTATTCAGTACTCAAATACTTTGTCAGCGCTATTGGGCTCTCACGTAGTACGAATTAGAAGTGCGCAAGTTTCTCATATTTAAAACAGGATCGCTTTCAATTCTGGTTCAAATAATAATGGCACAGCCTACGATCGGGCACTTGTTGGATTTTCCTATGGTGGTATTAAAATTGTCAATTATTTGCCTTGCAACTTTGTTCGTATAACCACAAAAAAAAATGTTTTTTCGTCCTATCAAACGATTAAATCTAAAAAGTTATTCGATTAATCGATGAGAATAACGAACAAAAGTATTATTAAAAATATATTAACAATATCTAAGTAACTCATATAAGAAACTTTTAAATAAAATAGTCAATATTGTAACACAAAATATGATTATAGAACTAAAAAAACTTAAAAATTACACAGCTAATATCTTTATTAATAAAAAAAAAAACTATAAAAATATACAAATTGAATAGCTTAGATCACTTTGAACTGATGTACATCATTTTAAAATACTGTTAGAGAAATTATTATTTTGTCTATTGTTCGGCTAAAGGTTATGTTTTTGATAAAATTAATAAACATTAAACATTTTCTTTTTGTTTAATCTTTATTTAATTTTAATAGCTATTGCTGATCATCCCAATATTTCGAATAGCTACGCTATTCATCTTCAGGGGAAACACTGTTGGATACAAAACAATAATAATAAAATAATTTTTTTTAAATTTAATTATTAAAAATTTTCCACTAACAACATCATCACTACATACATGTACAATTGAAATTGAATAATAATTAAATATTTTATAAATATTTTATAAAAAAGGCTTCCATGTATGTACTCTGCGTCGATCGTCTTTCTTGTGTTTATTTATTATATTTCTATAAATCTGAGCGCATTTCTCTGTGTCTTGTTTGTAGTTAAGTATTTTCTCTGCTGGAACCAGGGACCGGAAATAAGAGTTATTTTTCAATTTTTGAAGAAATAAATCATACATAAATGAACATCGTAGAAAACTTTTAATTACACCATCATGATTTTTAGGCGAAATGCATCCAACATATTGCATGATTTTTAAATTTCTGATTTTTATTTTAACAATCAAAAATAAGAGTTATTTTTGATTTTTATTTTTTTAAATGAAAAATAAGAGTTATTTTTGATTTTTATTTTTTTAAATGAAAAATAAGAGTTATTTTTGATTTTTATTTTTTTAAATGAAAAATAAAAGTTATTTTTGATTTTTATATTTTTAAATGAAAAATAAAAGTTATTTTTGATTTTTATATTTTTATATCAATAATAAAAATCAATTCAAAACTCTTATTTATTTGTTGATGCCGTATGTATTATATTATGCTGCTTCATTCAAATAACAACAACAAAAATGAAAGAACAAATAATAGCGTTATTTCAAGTTCAAGGGCAATGCACAGCGTAATTTAGAAACTTTGTTACACACATTTTGTTGTTATTATAACTGTGTACTTTATTTTTACTTTAATACGTAACAAAGATTAATAAACATATTACCTATGTCACGAATTTTGAATTGATTTTTATTATTGATATAAAAATATAAAAATCAAAAATAACTTTTATTATTGATATAAATATATAAAAATCAAAAATAACTTTTATTATTGATTTAAAAAAATAAAAATCAAAGATAACTCTTATTTTTCATTTAAAAAAAAAAAATCAAAGATAACTCTTATATTTCATTTAAAAAAATAAAAATCAAAAATAACTCTTATTTTCTATCTAAAAATATAAAAATCAAAAATAACTCTTATTTCTTGATTTTTTTGATAAAAGTCATAACAGTTACGGTCCCTGGCTGGAACGTCAATTATATGTAACATCTCTTAAGTGAATCTCCTGGAATAATCGGCCTAATAGTGTAAGGCGTTGGCGTTTACGCCGAAGTAGTTTTTTGTACAAGATTGAAGAAACATACAAGAAGTTTTCTTTAATCTACTACGAAATACGACAGAGGAGTAAACGCGAATGTCTTACACAATCAGGGGGAATGTTTTTCTTCTTGTAATATTTTTACGTCCTCAAAATTTAGTTAGAGAAGTTATTTAAAAACATAACTATATACATATATTTTATTCGACCAATATATGAAAGTTTGTATATCCAATATTTCTTTATAGGTACAATTGTTGAATTCGCAAGCCTCGTCGTTTCGTTTAGAATTGTATTCAGTGTTGTCAAGTGGCGTGTATTTACACACAATGCAAGTAATTTCTAATTCCATGTGTAGCCCATGTGTAATCTGTGTGTAAATTTACTTTCGGTTAAATTTCTTCATTCATTTTCAAACACTAACTTTTTGTCATTTATTTCCATTTTGCAACACTAACGTATAAAGAGACGTTATGCATATAGTACATTCAATCCTTTCTAACATTCGCAACCAGTAAGTTAATTTTTTTTTGTTGTAAACGTAACCATTGCAAAGAATGCAAGCTATTCACCTAAAGACATTGCTTGACCACCAACAAATAAATTTCATTTTAAAGACCTAAAGACGATTTCCTACATTTCATATTGATCTGCAACTACTAAATAACGAGTAGCGATTATATGCCAATTTTAACTTAGTATAAATTTAGAATCAGAAGTATACCGGCCAAATGTTTTTAGTCTAAAAAATTCTTTGGGTGAAAATATGTTTCCAAATGCGTTCGCAGAAAACATATTTAAAAATTTTTTAAATTGCAAACAGATTTGAGAAATAAGTTATCCTCCGAAGCAATTGACGCAATTTTTTTTTTACAATAGAAGTAATTTGAAGAAGTGGAAGTGAAAAATTTTAGCCTACACAAAAGATGTATCAAAATCTATATTGGAATCAATGATGTCGTTATATACGAGTATGTGATACAAAATACTGAGATAATATAAAGCAATTCAAAAAATTTTAATGCAATTTTTAAAACTTCTCTTTTATAATAGTATAAATAAGTGCTTTTGTATTAAAAATTTTAACAAAAATATATGTATGTAGAAATATTTTAGTAACATGCATAGCGTTTATACATATTTAATCTTAAGCTATTTATTTACTTTTTAGTAGATACAGACATACATATATAAATGATTATTTTTTATATTTTATGTTTAATTGTTATTTATGTTGAATAAGTCAAAAATTAAGTGTAATTTTCTCTTTGAAATGTGTAATTTTGGACTCGCTCATGTGTAATTTCCGAACACTGGTTGTTTTGGAAAATACAATTTCAAATAAGATACAAAACAAAAACGCTTTAAGGGCATAACACATTTATCCAAATCACATCATGCATTATGCTTGTATTAGTCAAAATTTGTTTGTATGTTTGACACCAACGATGATGCTTGATCAAAAATCAAAATATTTAGATTTTTGGCATCCTTGACGAGTCATTTGGAATGAATGTCTTAATTTTGCGCTTCAATGACATTTCAAACACAACAAATTCAATTCAAATTTCTATGGAAAATTATAAAAAAAAAATGATTTGCCAGAATTTCGGGAAACCACAACATAATATAGAAATTAGGACGATATACTAAAGTAACGATATACAACATGCTACAATTGTACTTTTTATGGTACATTTTCGACCTTGTCGGTACCGTGGTACTACTGCGACTTACTTCGTACAATTTAAATATCTCATTCAATCTACAATCAGACTAATGCATAAAAATTATTTCACTTTTATTATACCTTTTTCGAAAAATTTATAAAGAAATTTGTTAAATAATCAGTCAATAAAAGTAAAATATTTTTTATGATTTATGCCGACAACTGATTATATTTTTCAAGTCAACCTTTTTCTGTATGTCACTATTCGAAATCATGGAGCCTTTTCACTAATCTGCTCGATCAGAGCAGATTATTGCACTTTCGGGAAAGCAGGTCCGTTAGCCGCGACTCTTCTGAAAGTGTTTTTATGACTTGCATTTCTGATAAAGTATGAAGCATTTTCGAGACAGACTACGATTAGTATGATGCTTTGCCGCAACTAAAACGTTTTTCAGTGTCATCGTACTTAGATTCAAATCTTTTGTAAAGTTGTGTTGTGACAAGTTACTTTCTAAACAAGGGTGGGTATTGATTACTCAGCTCTTGATCATCTAGATTTTGTTTACGAATGCTCATTTTAGCGATTATTGATAAAAATTAATCTCCTTGTTGCTGAGTGGGACTATTCTCGTCTCTGTATTTTTTAATTCTGTGAGATTGTATTTGCTACATATAAATATTTTCAATTCATTTTTAAATAACAGAAACTGTATATTAAAATATATATTTCTTTAAATAAAATTTATGGATCCAATATATTTTATTATGTATTTATATTCTACTGTCTCTTTGCCGCCGACGTTAACAGTACAAAATAAATTTTAAAATGAATGATGATGGACCGGTGTTGAAGCAAATGTATGTTCTAACGTCAAGCACACGTACCTAAGCTTGATGACAAGCATTTGACCAATGTATTGCAGCCTCTAGACATAATTTGTTTTTGAAATTTTCTATTTAAACACAACAATAAGTGATGCAACATGGATTGTGAACTGAACAAATATTTGTTATATAGTCTTACATTTTGTATAAAATCATTTAATAAAAAAATTTTTGGATTAATTGGCATTAATTAATCGATTTATTCGTTATTGTGAAAATTAAACAAATTATTCTTAATCCGTTGAAAACTGTAGGTTTTGCTCGCTAATCTTACCTAAAATTTTCACATTGTGAGTTCATTTTTTGCAATGTTTATCAGCTGCAAGTGATCGATTTATTTCACTGAAGTAGGTGCACGATTTTTTTTTTGCTAAATGTATGCACATATGTTTGACTTAATGTATGCGTGTATATGAATTATTATAGTTTTTTTTTATGGTTTGTCATATTTCTTAGAACATGACTAACTAAATATTACTTGAACTAAACGTTTAGGTAAAACGTTCTTTAACCCTAGAACGTCATCCTTCGTCAATATGACGACGGAAGATTTTATTTTTAAATTAAAACCATTTTGTTATATTTGTTTTGTTCTCAGATTTTGTATAGCGTTAGTCGCTCGCAATCTGTTGTTGAGTGTAAAATTTCAGCGACCTGCGTACATTGTAAGTGTTTGTTTTTTTGCTTTTAATTTTTTTTCGTAGTCAAAATGACGAAGGATGACTTTTGTGTAACTTTCAGGTTTCTTCCGTGTATTTTTTTTATGAAAAATTTTGTTTGTTTTTTCTGAAATGGCAAATCAGCGATCTCTCATTGATGAACAAATTGACCAGTTTCTCTCCAGGGCTGACGACAACGATGATTTTGAAAGCGATCTCAGTGAAATAGGTTTTGACATTGAAGTTGATCAAGAAGAATCCGTTGGAAATACCACCACATCAAACGACCATAATTTAACCCTGTTGTCTTGTAAGCCCAAGCCAAGCATGGCTCGTAATGAACATCTCAAAACAAATAAACCCAGCATGGTGAAATTGTACAATAGTACGAAAGGAGGAGTTAATGCATTCGACCATATTTGCAGTGTTATGAGCTGTTCAAGGAAAACAAGCAGTTGGCCGTTATGTCAATCTTTCGGAATTTTAAACATATCATATATTAACTCATATATAATTTATGCGCACAATATGCTTCAAGATGATAAAAAGCCTCTAACTCGCATCAGTTTTATAAAAAACCTGTTTTCAGGACTCGTAAAAAATCACATGGCAGACAGGCTTGAAATGCCGACAATAACGTCTAATCTCAGAAAAGGTATACAAAATCAGCTGCAAATGTACTCCACAGATTCCGAGAAAACTTCTACACAAAATCAAACTGGAAAAATAAAGATATGTGCAGTTTGCCCTTCTTCAAAAAGAAGAATGACAAATGTTGTTTGTGCAAAGTGCCAAAATAGGCTGTGTGGCGAGCACAAAATTGAAGTTTGTGACTCGTGCTTTATATAAAGTATATAATCTCAAATCTAATGTTTTTTTTTTTAGTTTAATACTTATACTTTAAGAAAATTAAAGACTGAATTAAAAAAAATTGTCTTATGTTACTTTTTTTTATGTTTTGTTATTACTTATTTCAAAATCTATGCCAATTCAAGGAATGCTATGAAATGTTAAGTTTTTATTATATGTTAAAAAATAAATAAATGAATTTCTTTAAATATTCATTAAAAAGTGTCTATTAATACATAAGAAAATTATTTTGGTATCCATTTATGCTCACGAATGTTTTTATAGTCTCTTGAAGTATGCCGTAGTCAAAATGACGAAGGATGACGTTAGTGTATGTAAAATAAGGATGACGTTCCAGGGTTAAATAGCCTCAACTAATTACAGATTGGTTTCCACATTTTGCTTTTTGCGTTTAATAAAAAGATTTCAATAAGATTTTTTTATTTTTGCTTATAAATCACTGGGTTTAAGAAACTCTGTAGGAACCACGCCAAATCATTCCTCATAATAGAATTGCTATATTCATGGAATAGTCAGTAAGGAATTTCTTTCTTTTATTAGGTTTTATACTTCTTTTTGTAATTAACGCATGTGTTAATTGCTAAGCTTAAAATGTTGAGTCAATTGTGTGTAATGTGAACACGGAAGCGAGAATAGTTTTCATTTAAACCACTACGAAGTTAAACGACTTTTAATTCATAAAAAATAATTACGGATGACACTGGAAATGTTTAGTTATAAGGAAAAGAGAAATATTGAGGAGAAGAATAATTGCAAGGAATGAATATATTTAGTATACGATCTTCTTACACCCCATTCACGCGATGAGTTTTATGACGTCCAGTTTTCGACGTCATTTTTTGTTTCATAGCGGACGGTGTAGAGAAGAAAGAGGGGTAGAAGAAATGACTTGATTTCTGATTTCATGGTTTTTTTCATATTTCTCTTTACATTAATACCTATTCTCTTTGTTACGTTTTGTCCTGTTTTTATTTTACATGTGAAACAAGAACAAAAAATAAAAATAGACATGAAAATCAAATTTATCGTATGAACACAAAGAATTTTTGGAACAAATTTCAAAAGGGAATTAATAATATTAAACGTCATAAAATTCATCGTGTGAACTGGGTGTTATTTCAATAAATTAATAGAAAAACATATTAAAGAAATGTAGAAAAAGCAAACAATAACGAAACCTTTTTACAGTGGTATTATCGAATGATTTGCCACAGTATTTGTAATGAAATCATTTGCGATAATAATTATGCGATAAAATTTTTTTCCAATTGTTTATAATTATAGCTGTAACGTATATAAAATAAACCAATTCTTTTCGTAAAGAAGTTCAATTATTTAGTGAAATTACTTTTAATTTAAAAAAATGCAATCGAATAAAAGTTATGAGAAACTGAAAATGAATTTCAAGTAAACTATATATCTTCATTATTTAAGATAATCGGTAACAAATCAGGGTTGCATTGTACTCCAAAGTGTTCGGAATTGTCATAGCGTTGTAGTTATGTATATATGTATATGTGACGCGCAAAATAGAAAAGGACCTAAGGGTAAAAACCGGTTTTGTTCAGGAGAGTCATTTTAAAAATTTAAATACGTGTATCTTTGGTGTACCATCACATCATAAAACGCGTATATCTCTGGGAGGGAACACTTTTGGGGCATGGGATCGGTCTCATTCGATGCTCAGATGTTGTCCACATCAAAAAAAAAGTGAAAATTCATTTTTTTTACCCTTAGGTCCCTTTCTCTATGCGCTGTCACATATATGAACTTGTAATAACAAATCCTTGATAATTTCGAACATTCACCATATTATACGGAACAGGTCTGAATATGGTTGTATATTAAAAATTTCCCAACAAAATATATGCAAAACTTATATGATACTTTTTTGAATTTTTTAACAAGTCTGCAAAAAAACATTTTCACAAAGTATAGATATGAGAATTAATACACGATTAAACATTGCAGTCATATAGATATATTTAAAATGTAACAAATAAAACAACTTTTATTAACAAATTATTTGGGACATCTGAGATAAATAGTATTAAATGCTACATCATTAAACAACAAACTAACATCTTACAAGTTACATATGTTATGTGGTACATTTTTCAGTATTTTACGTCCACCAGTATTGATGGAATATTTCCAATTTAGAAGGTATTATTGTGCAGAAGTGCACAACGTAAAATTTTACTATACTCATAGTGCAAAAGTAGTAGAAATGCGGTTTCTGGCAGAATCATTACTTACACCCATGTTATTTTTAAACAACTTAGTGTTATTAAATAATTATATTGGATCGACCCAAACTCTTTAGTATCTGCAGATTTATCTTTAAAAATGTATGTAATATATCAAGCAATTGAATCGATACTATTTAAGTAACTTACCGAATATTTTATAGAAAAAAAGTAAGACATGTATTTACCTGGAAGGAAAAGAAAAATTATTATTAATGATATTTTCTGTTGGCCATCTTAATTCTTTGTTATTATAAATATAAAAGAAATTTCCATTAGTTCTGAATTCATATTTTAATAATGTCAAAGTTTATTTAATGAAATATATTTATTGTGCTGTCTTTTAGTAGACAGATTGTAAATAAACAATTATAGAAAAGGAACATTTCACGAAAATTGCTGCATGTAAAAAGAAATTTTTACTTAAAGGAAATTATCTCTAGTTGAAAAGTACTATCCGTGTGCTTATGCGTCCCTCGATTTTCCTGTCGTAAGTTAACGAATGGGAAGACTTTAACCAATAATTAACTCATATGGTAGTTAAACCATCATCGTTAGTTAACCATCGACTGAGAATTTCGCTGTTATTGAAGCTATTGCCTTTACTAAATTTTAATTAAAAAAAATCAATTATTTTGGATGCTAAATCGTTTTCGCCAGCTTTTTCATATTCCTTCTATTTCATATAAAGGAATACCATAATTCTGAAGAACTTACGTTTAAGAATATTTTACAAGGCATTAAATAAAATAAAAAAGAGTCTAAAGAAACAAGGCGAATTCATACCAGGTGATCTTGCTAGTACGACAGCTACAAAAATCATTCCACGTTGTGAACAAGAACTCAAACAGTTTCAACGTCCAACCATCTCTACACATCGCCAGCTGAAGTTTTAAGTTCCCATAGTATGAATTGCTCCAGAAATGTATGCGAATAGTCTTAAAACAAGAACGCAAATAATACGCAGATCGTTCGAAAAGTATCATACGTGTTTAAAGAACAATAGTAAAATTGTTGGGTTTCAAACAAAAAAAAAAACGAGCGAATGAACGAATGCTACACAAGTCTATTTTGCGAGGTTGTGTTTTGACCGCTAAAAATTTCCCAGTGTCATGTGATTATTAATAGTGTTTTCACACTGAAAGTTACAACCTGGTTTAACGTTAAAGCCATAAACAGCTGATTTTGTGTTCACACTGCAAATTGTGGTTTTAACACACAGGCTGTGTAGTAAATTTGTATAAAATAAATTAAATCGCTCATAGAAATGTGTGAGTTTGTTGCTGTATTTGTTCTCTATTTTTACAACACTTAATTGACAACCTGTACAACAGAAGTTTCTGTTTTAATTAACATTTTGTAAAAGAATATTTTAAAATTATGGAACTACTTATACAAGGTAAAGAACTTCTTGGAACTCAAGTTACATATAAAAACGTAAAAGAAAAAATGCGCTTGTGTATTAACATAAACAAAACCAGCTGTTTCCAATATATAACTTGGCAGTACTCGACTTAGCACAGCCAAAAACTGGCAAAAAAAACAAGGTGGCACTTCATAAAACGTACTTAAAACCAATTCGAGAGTGATTTTTAGTTGGTTTTAACATTATCATTTTGTATGGCAAAAACAATTGGTTTAACCATAATTTGTTAAAACCATGTCAGTGTGAAAACATTATAAAAAGTACCTTGTGAAATTTTAACACTCGTTTCGGAAGCCAATATTCTGGGGATTTTGAAAAGGAAAAAAAGCACCAAAAATACCAGATAAGCACCAAAGGTAGAAGCTGCTTATTAATATTTTAGTACGGGCCATTAACATCGAATAATGCACGGTAAACAAATATTTTCAATATTCTAATACTTGATGTGGCAACCCAGCATAGCTTCAGTTTTAAAAGTAGAAACACTAAATTTTGTACACTTTGTTGTAATATTTATTCAAACGAAAGGATTACCTTCAGATTTTTTCTAGAGCACACAATTTTCTATTGTTGTGTTAATGATTATTCGCTTAATTTAGAATTGCTTTCTTATCATCAGTTGTAACCTGTCTAACGGTTCGTTATTCCTATTGGTTGTGTTGCAACATGGGGCAATGAACTAGTTTCAGAAACGTACTAAAACAGTATACTTTTAAGTAGGCTCGGTATACACAACTCCAGCCTTAAAGGATTACTGCCAGCTGGTGGCCTGTTTAATAATATTTTTATTTAAATTTTATTTGCATTCGATCTTTTAAAACTTTCTATTCAGCATGACGTTACACCCCCAGACTATTACACTTTATCCACGACTTTTAAGTCTCGTGTTCGAGATTTCAAAATAAAAGTAGAATGTCACCATACTCCCCTCTCTTTTTTACCATCATATTATTAAATAGACCTAATAGTTAAATAAAGTAGTTGGTCGTATAGGAGGCTTCTCCTACGTACTGAGCCAATACTAAATCTTGCTAATATTCATATTGTATTTCTGTATATGCACTCACACACACACACACACATAAACAATATTCCGTATTAACTATCTTTGCTTGTTACTTAAACTTTGTTAATACTCGTACAACATCATTTAGCAACATTTTCTCTAGCTGGGAAAAAGAAACGTTTGCTGACAAAGAAAGAAAACGAGCACAAATAGGGTCACTATTAGATTATCAACAGCAGGCAAAGTAACATGATGTTTTTCATGTACGTTTTTCTGCATTTTTAACTAAATAAATCAATAGCTTGGAGGGAGAGACTTTAGAAAAAAAAATCGTATTGTAATGTAAACCATGGCTCTTCCTCATTCACACAATAACCAGCCGGGCAAACCCGCCACCGACACAAGTCATTACTTAGTTGGAGGCGATATCAACACTATCATCATCGTTGCCGACATCAGCAGCAGCAGCATTTCATTGATTTTCAAATATCCTTCTATCGTTTAGAAAAACTATTGTAATAACACATAGAAAAAGTACGTACTCGTACTTGAAAAAAAGAGGAGCATAAAACACGATTTAGGTTGTGTTCAAAACTTTGTAAGTTTTTGTTTACTTTTTATTTTCTTCTGTTTCAAATGTACTTTAATGCTGTAAATTTACACCATTATCATCATCCTTTCATCACAACCAGCAGCGACTGACTGTAATGTTAGTTTTACTTGACTGGTGTGTGTTGAAAAAATTGATCTCATTGCTCTAGATACACATACGAGTACCATGTACTCTTATATAGATATCTACGATGCATAGTACATACATATGTATGTACGTATGTATGTAGGTTTGGTGCATACAAATATTGTAAAGTGGAAAATACACTCGAAGAGTTTAGTCATCTATAAGCCACATTAGACTGTAATATTATCTAGGATCGGCTTTCAGGATATGGCCCCTACTTATGCAATAATACTAAGAATTGGAGATTTTTTGCTTGCCATTTTTTTAGCTGTCATCGTCGGCGAATTTTCTACAATACCACCGAGGAACAGAACACTATCCTCCGGTATTGTAGCAAATCAATGTAATTTTTAGTATGCAATGTAGCTTTGCCATTTAAACAGACCAATAACAATTAGTACAGCCATGCTCTAATGTAGATCATAAATGTCCATGATGTTGCCGACTTGGGTTAATCATCCCTATAACTATTCAAATGAAAAACCCGCTCAAGATTTCTGATTTCCTATCTTGAATATTTACCATGACAAAGTGTTTGAGAGCGAATGGCCAATGCTTAGCACCGAAAAATATATTCACAAAAAGTGTCAATGGTACCGATAATTTATTGTATGACTCTATCAAAATAAATGCTTATTTTATAAAAGGAGTAGAAAAACGTATTTAAAACAATATTTTATTTAAATGATATATAAATAGCAAAATAAAGTGGATATGTAAGCGTCACTAAAATGAAAGGGCAACATCCTGTCGCCAGCCAAAAATTTTAACAAACTGCCTTTTTAACTTTGAGTTTCGTAGGTGGTATGGTGTTGACCGATCTGTGAAATGTCTCAATATTTACTAATCATTTCTGAATGAGAAAGCCTTCCTCAACTGGGTGCATATTTATAAATATATCTTCAAAAAAATCGTAAAATTAAGTTGAATACATTTTACACTCTCCACAAAAACTTCGTCTTTGCAATTCAAGCTTGTGCATAAGAATATTATTTTTAATTGTAGGAGTGCAAAATGTCGCGAACTATTTCTTGTATTCACATCTGAAGAAATCGTTCTTCGAAGAGATTCGATTCCAATGATGAGTTCATCAAACAAAGAAATTCCTATTCTGATGATCTCGATAAATCAAAGTTTTTTGAAAGGGAATTGGAGAAACGTAGGACAAAATGTGCAAAGTTCAAGAAACTAGTGTTTCATTCAAAAGTCAAACACATATTGACCCACCCTTAATTAAGATTTACATAAATTTGTTGCTTTCTTCCCTAATAAATTTTTTGTGCAAAAGTTTTATAAATACAGCGTTGCCACATGTCGTTGTATCTGCGTCAGCAGTTTATTTTACTGCTGCAAAAGTTTGCAGAAATGTACTGCATTTATTACTTGCTATTCTGTAACTTGCTATTCTGTAACTTGCTATTCTGTAACTTGTTCATTGTTGTCGATATTTAGACAGTTTGCATCAAAATAGTTCTATCACCGATTTTCATTAAACTATACCTATAACCTACCACCGGGTACCTTAATTATGCCGGTTGAGCTCCTAAAATTTTAACGCCATGTAAATTGTACCACTCCGAATCAGTTGTTAGTTCCTGACACCCAATCAGATTGTATTCCCTCTATAAATCAATTCAAAAATATGCTATTGAAGTTCAAACAAACGCTAAAGGCCGAGTCAGATAGAACTTTTTCGCTTTGCGTGACGTTTCTAACTTTAACAGAAAAGCGGAAAGCAAAAGGTGTATGTCACAATAAAAACTTTGACAACACCCGTGTATTGTTTCTTTACCATAAAAAGTGGTTGATAATTTTGTTATTATACATATTTTTTTAATATTTATTGCATAAATTGTACATATATATTTAGCTTTTATTAAAACACATTCAGATATTTAAAACTTACGTCCGAATTTGCCAAAAGAAAAAAAAAAGATTCCGCCGATTGTCAAAGCACGCAAAAAGATGAGAGTTGCCCAACTTTACGCTTCGCGTTACGTTAAAAGTACTTTATGTGACATGTTTCATATAAGTATGTATATTTCATCTTAAATGTCAAAGCGAAACTATAACGCAACGCGAAGCAAAAGTTTTATCTGACACGGCCTTAACGGAATGCACAAAAATAAAAGGTGGTTCTCAGGGGTTGGGCAAAAATCTTTATCTTTAGAAGTTCCATGAAATAAATTTGTTTTAAAAAATTCCCACATAAACAACTAGCAACTGATCTATGTTTTTTGGTGTACGCCATTATGGTTGCGGCAGTATGTAGGTGGTCGCTGGTCGAAGTCAGGCAGTTAACTAACCACTTGTTGAATGCTTTAACAACAACACAAAAAGTAATAATAATAATAATAATCAAAAAGGAATACAGGCAAAGGGAGGAGGAACAAAATACATACAACTGCAAAAAGCAAAATAACAACAACATTATTGAGTGCACACCAGAGGGAGTTTAACAATTTGATTATAAACACAAAACATCGAACGTTGATAGAATAAAATGGTAAAAGCAAAACAAAAAGCTAAGCCTGTTTAGATGATGTACAATTTCATGTAGTCCATGTACAAAAGATGTTTATGCAAGTTGTGTGAATAAATAGAGGAAATAGTATTTTTTTTTTTTGCAAAGTTGACCGCAGTTGGGGCAAAGCGTTTTATATTAGTTTGTTATTCCGTTCGCAAATTTTCGCAGTATCAAACAATAATTAATTCTTGAATCTATTGGCCATATATGGAGATTAGAGCAGTTTCGAGGTATTCAAATCAGGTAAGTATTCCAGAAAGAACTTCATTGTGTTTTTTATCATAAATCAATCTATTTTTACCAAAGAAATTCAATTACTGACATATTTAACATTCTGTGAACTATTTCACCATTTTAAGCTCTAGTGGTGAAAAATGAAAAATTACTAGGCTAATCTTAGCCACCTAACAACAAGTGACAAAAAACAAAAACACGTGACTACTGATGAGAATAGAGCTGTATGGGTTGTGGGATTAAGTGGACTAGGTGTTTACAAATAATTCCGATGTTTCACAAATTGAATTTTTATATTTTTTAAGCGAATATTTAGAAGTTTGCTATCACTCTAGGTTTTTGAGAATAAATCATGAGAATCATTTATGGATTTATAGAGTTCACGCGTTTTACTTATTTTTCGAAAACATTTTCGAAAGTAAAAACATATCTAAAAACAAATATAAAAACAGCTGTTCACATTTGACTCGCCAATTTAAAAGAAAGTCAAGAGTAAAATAATCATTGGGATTTTTAAATTTCAAATTTTATAACAAAAAATAATTGAAAATTTAGTTTTCTTTTTCAGCAAATGAATAAAAACAAACTAAATTTTAATTCTACAAAAAATTTTTAGACCTTGAGTATTTAGTTTTAATAAATAAGAGAAGTTCGCATACAAGTCACTTTGTCAATGGTCTGTTATTTAAAATGGAAAAATTCTTTGCGATTGCGAGCTCCAGCACACCAATTTTGCGACTTCAAATCGTAAACGCTAATTGCATGCGATAAGCGATTTCCATCGCATGGCCGAATATCTCATATCTCCACTCACCGATTTTGATCACATTTACAGTCTTCGAAACAGTTTTCCAAGTCCAAAGAAGTAAAGAAAGCTTGACAATCAATTTTACCTGAACTTTTGCAGCTATTAATATAAGGCGTTTTTTTCGAGAATTTTCATTAACTATATTTTGCGAAAGAATCAATCGATCAAATCGACTGCAAAAAGTCGATGATGGTTTTTGAAAGCTCTGGTCATTTAAAATTCATTAAATAAAATTAATTCGGAAACTTTATGTTCAAAGCCTATGGAATCTGATCGTTTCGTTATCTTACGAAGTCTAAGCGAGCTCAATGCCTTTAGAGCTCCACAAATTTGTTTCTGGTCGGTAAAGTTATTTCTAAGTTATTAGAGTTTTATATATTTACATACATATACACTGGCATACATACACATGTACATACAAACATTATCGCAAAAATAATCGGTGTAATTCGATTCCAAAAGAAAACTGTTTGAATTCGAATGCTATTAATAATGCAATTCTAAAGCGTTTGCTTTCAAATCGAGTTGCACAGTAACTCTCGGGAATAGATTGAAACATTAGCCCCCATATTCATAAAAAATAAAATTTATTTGAAATCTGTTTCAACAGAATTTTGTACGAACAATTTTGAATAAAATACATTTGAAACCCATTTTAAATTTTATTAATATGCGGGTAAATTTTTGAAAATCGAAGCAAAATGCAACAGACTACTTACTTATGGAAAAATCTTTATTGACATGCCAAAAATTTTAATTTTTGCGAATATATGTTAATCGCTAAAAATCCTCGAGGTTTATGCAACTATATAAAGAAAAATAACACTATCGAAAGTTGAAATAATATTTCACAGACAATTAATAAACATTTTAAAACTACAAAGAAAGGCAAATTCTGAAAGGCCTGAGATTTGAAACAGTTTCATTAGAAACATTAACGTAACTTTGCTTTTGCGTGTAGCTTATAGACAATTCGGCAATAACCGAATAAATTTCTCGTACTTGTTTATTTGCTTTTTTTCTATTGCAGTTTGGTGGTCTCGAACTTGTTTAGCATGGGAAAACAATGCAACGGAAGTAAATATTTGCAAAAGCATTACAAATATGTCATTTTAAAGCCAACAGAATTACACGTCTTTTATTTGAAATATTATAAAAATAATCCAGTTCTGTGGTTTGATACTGCAAATGAATCTGTCAGGTGTGTGCTTGTTTCATTCTCTTCAGATACTCGTATTTAATTATTTAGCGGCAAAGTTTAATCCTAATCAACTGGTTGTTTAAAACTTCTTTTCTTTTTTAATTTAAATTGGAATTTAGAGCTGATGGAGAAAAGCAATTTAATGTTAAATAAAATTACGTGGGAATAAATAATTGAATGTTGTTAAAACTTTTAGTTTTCAGCTTTCTTTGAATACAAATTCTTATTGGATCTTTTCGCATGTTTTCAAAGTACGAGATGGTTTTACAATTTTTTTATAGCGTAACCGCACCAAGAATGAATTTAGTTATTTCAATTTCAATTGTTTATTTGAGTCTTTTAACAAACCATATGAATTAAATTACAATTCAATAAACTAGTACAACTTAGGACTATAATGTATTATCCTAATTACAAAATATTAACACAGTAACAAACTTAATTTAACAAGGAAAATAAATTACAAATTGTAAAACCAATTATGTTTATAAGCAATGAATTTCAAAAAGAAAAAAAAAGAAATATATATATATATATATATATATATATATATATATATATATATATATATATATATATATATATATATATATGTGGTATTGTTAACATTCACTGTAGTATATATAACCTTGTAATAATAGTTTTAATCAAGTTCGCTGTTATTATATTTTCAGAAGTCAATTAATAATTTTGAATAAGAATTGAATTGAATGAAATCGGGGTTTTCTGGATATTAAATATTTTCTATTAATAAAGTTTATAAAAGAAATCTTTGTTTTGGATATTTACTATCAAATCCTACATTTGGGGGCTCAACCTTAACATAGACATATCAGAATATTATTTCAACTAAAATGGAATGGGCTAGTGCTTCAGATCAGGATCTTAAGGATGCTTGTGAGGAATACAAACTAAATGATGATGGGGACAGAAGCACATTGATAAGACGAATTAAATTGTTTGAGAAAAATCGATCGGAAAGACGAAAGTTAGAAGAAGAAGAAAGAATTCAAATTGAAGCTGTAAGAAGGAAAAAAGATGAAGAAAGATTGAAAGCCGTATATGAGAAGACAGTGGAAGGAGAAAACGATGAACAGGTAATATGACAATTCACTGCATCAATAACTCAAGGAAAAGAAACGGGACAAGATGAAACACAAATGGTTGACGAAAGAGTTAGACAAGAAGCTGTAAGAAGGAAAAATGAAGAATATGAAAAGCGATTTGAGGAAATGGTCGTGATGGAATTACGACGACTACAAGATATAGACTCACGAGATGTGAGTGACTCCGTACAATCACATCATCCACGAAGAAATGTTGGAGACACTTTTGATCAATATGCAAGGAAAATCAATCGGAAGTTACATTTGGAGATTTAAGTGAGTCAATGCAAAAGTTTTCCGGTGAAGTGGCCGCAGTATAAATGAATGGCTTGAGGATTTTGAACAAAACGCTTGTTTACTTAAATGGACAAATGTTCAAAAACTAATCTATGCTAAAAGACTACTAACAGGTACCGCAAAACTATTCATGGAGCACGAATGCAAGGCAAAATCTTATGGTGCGCTCGTTTCTGGGCTTAAAGAAGAATTTAAATTGATGGTTAATAGTGCTACTGTACATCGAAAGTTGCCTGAGAGAAAAAAAGGGTAAATGAATCGTATCGTCAATATGTATATACGATGATTGATATCGCTTCACAAGCAAACATCGATACAAGTTCTATTATCTGTTATATTGTCGATGGAATAAAAGGGTCGCCGTATAACAAAGCTTTCTTATACGAATCCAAATCGATTGCTGAATTGAAGGAAAGATTGCAGACGTATGACCAAATTCAATTTAAACTAGAATCAAGGTCAGAAAAGGTAAAATCTGATAAATACTGCTTCAACTGTGGTGAAAAATCTCATGTATCAGACGTATGTCCGAACAAAAGTAACGGACCTACATAAATGTTTCAAATGCAACGAGTTTGGCCAGAAGTCTAATAGGTGTAGTAAATACGAGAAGTGTATGCCAAAATCTAATGTTAACGTCGTGGAATGCAGAACATCATTTAAAATTGTCAACATTAACGGTATTGAAATGGAAGCACTAATAGATAGCGGAAGTCAAATAACTACAATTCGGAAGGATGCATTGTAGAGAAACAACTTTGGTAGATATTCAAAAACAGAAATGACAGTATGTGGTATCGGATCAGCATATACAAAAGCAATTGGTGTATTTGATGTACATGTAGTAGCTGATTAATGCAAACTCGTAGGAAAATATCATGTGTTGCCAAACGAATGTGTGAGTATCGACTTAATTATAGGCACAAATTTGACTAATCAGGCAATTGTAAGTTTTTCACAAGATGGCGTAAAAATGACTAGACTAGCAACATCAACAAGCGATGAAATGTCAAATAAAATATTAAATTTATCAAATAGTTTGTTCATTTCCGATGAGGAAAGATTTCTCCCGGATATTGGTCACATTCAAAATAAATCGCTAATAGCTGAGGTAAAGCAAATCATTAGTGAATATAAACCTAAGCCAATTAAGAGTTCGCCAGTAAGTATGAAAATAGTTCTTTCTGATGACGTTCCCGTGGCACAACGTCCGCGTCGTTTACCTCAAAAAGAAAAAGCAGAGGTAGAAAAACAGATAAATTCTTGGCTAGAAGCCGGAGTCATTCGACCTAGTATATCCGATTATGCAAGCCCAATAGTTCTGGTAAATAAAAAAGATGAAACAAAACGATTATGTGTTGACTATCGCCGACTCAATCAAAAAATAGTTAAAGATAAATACCCGATGCCAGTCATAGAGGACCAAATTGATATGTTGCAAAATAACAAAGTTTATAGCACTCTTGATTTAGAAAACGGATTTTTTCACGTTTCACGAGGAAGAAAGTCGTAAGTACACCTCTTTTGTCACACCAGCGGGTCAGTATGAATTTATGGATTATGTACCAGCCCAGCAGTTTTTCAGCGGTTCATCAACACTATATTCAAAGAAATTATTTTAATTTATATGGATGGTCTGATTATACTAGCTGAAAATGAGGAAGAAGCAGTTAAGCGATTGAAACTTGTTTTAAGTATTGCAGAAGAATATAATTTAAGTATTAAGGGGAAAAAGTGTAATTTGCTACAAACAAAAATTGATTTTTTGGGCTATGAGATTGAAAATGGTCATATCAGGTCATCGCTCTTAAAAACAAGAGACGTTCAAACAGAACGGAACAGACGGAATCAAAAACAGAAAAGTAGGTGCAACGATTCCTGGGTTTAGTTGGATATTTTCGTAAATTTATCCAGAACTTTGCTATAATCGCAAAACCATTAAGTGATCTATTACGTAAAAACGTAAAGTTCAAATTCAACGAAGAGCAGCGTCGGTCCTTTAAACATTTAAAGGAGTTGATATCAAAAAGACCAGTTTTAACAATATTTCGGCAGGGTGCAGAAACTGAATTACATACAGATGCATCTAAGTGGGCATTTGCCGCAATACTCAGTCAACGGGGATATGACGATGGAAAGATGCATCCATTAAGTTATTTTAGCATCAAGACATCTGAATCCGAGCAAAAATACCACAGTTACGAACTAGAGGTAATAGCAGTTATAAAAGCTGTAGAAAAATTCCGCGTCTACCTTCTAGGAAATCGATTTAGAATTATTACCGACTGCAAGGCATTTGAAGCAACAATGAAAAGAAAAGAAGTACCAAAAATATCTCGTTGGGCGTTAATGTTACAAGAATATGATTGTGAAGTAGTGCATCGTGCAGGAAATATGATGAAGCATGTAGATGCATTAAGTAGAATGTATTTGATTCAAGATGCAGGATTAGCCAACAATATCAAAGCAGCACAAGTTAACGATGAACATATAAGGGCCATTACAGAAATAGTACTTAAGAAACAAAAGTATGACAAATATGTGATACAAAATGGTCTTTTATGCAAGAATTTCGATGGAAATGTCGTAATCGTTGTACTAGAAGAAATGAAATATGGTATTGTAAGGAAAACTCATGATCAAGGCCATTTCAAGCTAAACAAAATGAAAGACGTTATTAGAAAAGAATTTCATATATCAAAGCTAAAAACGACAGTTGACAATGTCGTTAAAAATTGTGTTTCGTGTATATTAGCTGAAAAGAAAGCAGGAAAGAAAGAAGGTTTTCTCCATCCAATACCAAAAGAAAGTGTTCCATTAGATACTTGGCATATGGATCACGTTGGACCTATGCCATCGACAAGCAAAAATTACAAGCACTTATTGACGATTGTGGACTCATTTACAACTAGATCTACTACTGCTATAGAAACTTTAGGTAAATTGAAAACTGTAACCAATATTTTTGGAAACCCGACGTATAATTACAGACAAAGGCACAACATTTACGGCAGAAATATTTCAAGAGCATTGCAAAACTGAAAATATTGAATTGGTATTTACTACAACTGGCCTTCCAAGGGGAAATGGGCAGGTCGAGCGAGTTCATAAGACAATTATTTCCGTTCTTTGCAAATTGTCGATAGACAACCCCGAAAAATGGTACCAACATGTGAATATGGTTCAGCAGTATTTGAACAAAACAACTCATCGTTCCATAAAAACCTCACCATTTGAGTTAATGATTGGTGTTCCAATGAATATACAAGAGGACATGAATATTGCAGAAATAATTGAAGCTGAAGTAAGAACTGAATTTCATAGGGAACGTGATAAACTTAGGAATAAGGCCAAGGGACAAATATCAAATATTCAAAAAGAAAATAAAATTAATTATGATAGCAAGCGAAAAGCTGCCGCGCAATACAAAGTGGGTGATCTGGTGTCAATGCTCGTACACAGTTCGGTGGTGGTATGAAACTTCGACCAAAGAACCATGGACCTTATGAAGTTATTAAATATAAAGGAGCGATCGTTATAACGTCAAAAAGGTTGGTGATCATGAAGGTCCAGGGCCGACATCGACAAGTGCAGACCATATGAAACCTTGGACCACATTGGTATGATAGATTAGGTATCCGGGTCGGATGCCGAGTAGGATGGCCGAGTGTGGTATTGTTAACATTCACTGTAGTATATATAACCTTGTAATAATAGTTTTAATCAAGTTCGCTGTTATATTTATATTTATATTTTCAGAAGTCAATTAATAATTTTGAATAAGAATTGAATTGAATGAAATCGGTTTTTTCTGGATATTAAATATTTTCTATTAATAAAGCAAGAAATCTTTGGTTTGGATATTTACTGTCAAATCCTACATATATATATATATATATATATATATATATATATATATATATATATATATATATATATTTATTTGTAAATAAAATTTGATTTTGAATTAAGATTCACAGGCTAATTGTTCGAAATTTGTTTTTAAATCTAAGAAAGACATGATACATATTCCCAAGCACAAAGGAAAGTCAACATCAGATTTTTAATTTGCACAGCAGAGCAGAACAGCTTTTTTCGAAAGCCGCAACACTTTCATCATCTGTGCTCATGTGTATTGTGTTTGTCACCACTTATTAGGTGGCTAAGTTGAATGTGATAACAGCTCCTATTTACACAAATTTTATTGTGAAAAAGGATACGAGAAGTGTATCAACCTGATGTTAACATGTTATTGTGTTAATACCCGTCTTACCGTTTGATTATTTTTCTTCATGTTCCATTTTTCTGAATTTTTTTTCCATCATACCTAAGCCAAACTTTTTTGGTTTGAATTTTCTACTTAAGTACATGTGAACGTTTTCCAATTTTAATGGTTTTAGCTCAAGCCATACCTTAAATTTGTATGTAGTAAGTATTTTTACGAACATTTATATTGCTATATTAAAAATGTGATTTTATTTTTAAAAAATTGTTAGAAATTAATGCAGGTATTCAAAGTTTTGTTAAAGAATTTTTTTTTTGAATTTTTAACATGAATAACTATATTTTCAAATAATTAAGCACTCAATGAAAAATTAAGTTTGAAGCATTTATTGGTGTTACATATACACCTAGCGAAATTAATAACAAATTCATGTTTCGACTTCATTTGAATTATTTCAAATGAATTGGAAAAGAATTGCAATTCATTTTTCTAATTTATTTTAATTAATTCAAAACTAATTCAAACGAATTGGAAATGAATTGCAATTCATTTCTTCTAACTCATTTGAATTAATTCAAAGTCAATTCAATTGAAATGAATTGCAATTCATTTTACCAATTCATTTGAATTAAAAATGAATTGCAATTCATTTTGCACATTTCATTTGAATTGCAAATGAATTGCAATTCATGTTTGTTAAATTCAAATGAATTGATTCAAATTTCATTCAATTCGTTTTTTCTCGAAAAGAATTACTTCAAAATTTTACCAATGCAGTGCATAAATGATTCGCGAATTAATTCAAAAATAAATGTTTCGTTAACAACTCTGTTATGTATTTATGTATGTAAGTAAATATAAAATTAGTTTCGCTAATTCACATGCACATATAACAAAAATGTATTAAAACGGGGCTTCGTTTGGCAATGCATACATTTATCGTCAAATTCATATTAACACATTAAGGAAACAAAAATCATCTAAGCCCCGACACTCCAGTAATTTGCACGTGTTCAAAATGTTGTGTGTACGGATTATCGTGATAGCACTGTAGTGGACAAAAACTACAAAAAATTTTTATTAGTTCCCAGATTTTTTTGCCGTAGAGTGTTAATCAATATTATGTTTTATATAAACGCCACAAAACATTGGTCAAATGCTTAGCTTCAATATATGCGTGCTTGACGTTACAACATACAATTGCTTAAACGCCTGTCAAGCATTCATTTTTATTTTATACTGTAACATCGGCGTTAAAGAGGCAGTAGAATACGAGTTGTGTTTAGTATATCGCAATTATTTTCATATTGTGCTACTATGCACAAAATTCAGGAAAAAAATTAATAAATAATTTTTAACCATCAAATTCGACAAAGTGTAATCGATTAAAGACAAAAAGGAAATTTTTCCTTAATCTATCGAAAAATTACGAATTTTTAGGCGAAAGACGCCAAAATAATTTTATTTTTATCCATTCGATATCGTAAGTACGTTTTGTTTGAAATCTCAGTCAAAGTGGGCACGTGTTTGAGGAGCAAAAACAATACATTCATCCAAATCACTCGTCAAGCATGCCGAAAATCGAAATTTTTGATCAAACAAGTTTTCAATAAAACAAGCAAAATGTTTGAGGTGGTTTGTACAACTGTATTGTTGTCCTAAGAGCTTACATACATACACACACATAAATATATCGTCCGCAACCAATTTTTTTACTCAATTAGTAAGCAATTAAGTACTAATTATGGAATTTACTAGTCTAGTTCGTGTGTGGTAAATAGTGCTTAGTTGTGACCTAAATTAGTCAAATTTCTTAGTTGTACAACTGAAGTGTATGCTTGGTAAATTATAAGAAGCTGGGAGTTTAAATATCTTATGGCATAACGAAATCGAAAATATTATTCTACCTGATTGTGTAAGGCGGCTGCGTTTACGCCTCAAGCGTTTTTTGTAGTACATTAAAGAAAACTGCTTGTGTGTTTCTTTAACCTTGTACAAAAAACGCCTTCGGCGTAAACGCCAGCACCTTACACAATCAGGATGATTGCTTTTTAATTAAAAAACAACATTTAATAAAAATTTTGAACATTACTTATAAAACTATATTATAACATGATTATAATTCATAATTCTAAACAGAGTATGTTAAATCTTTTTATGTATGATTTTAAAGGGATTTTGATTAAACTCTATAAGAATGAATATTAAAAAATGTTATCGTATTGCGGGGATTTTGGCGAAAATCGCTAAATATAGAGGTGGAATTGCAACTACGGAAGGAATGACGACACTAACACGTAAAATAGGTGCGAATCTAGCGGCCACGTCGCAGATTCCGATCCCGTTTTCTAAATTAGTTACTAGTTGAATGTTCAACAGTAACAAAAATAAATTTGGTACAACTGCGTAGACCTTTTTACATGGTTCCAATCATAAAATACGTAACATTCGCCTTTATTCTCTAACAACCGGGTGTCCGTCGGGAGGGTATACTACTTTGTTGTTTATAATGATTAAATTAAAGAGAATGGATCTTATATTGACAAATACTTTATTTAATCTCGGCAATTATGTATGGAATACAATATCAGATAAATGTCCGCCTGTGTTAGCCTCACAAATGCGAGCCCTTTTGAGCACATTTTTTATTACATTCTCACACATTTCACGCGGAATTTATTTAATTTCATTACGAATATTTTGTTTGAGCTGTTCAAGCGTTTCTGGCTTGTTTGCATAAACCTTGCTTTTCAGATATCCCCATAAAAAGTAGTCTGGGCAGTCAAATCAGGCGGCCGTGGAGGCCAATCAGCACCACCATTTCTTGAAATAACTTGTTGTGGAAACAGATCTCGCAGTAATTCGACGAAAGGGGAGTGCTGTTACTCTGCTCATGATAGTGTCAGTCTCTGCCAATTATGTTCTCATCTTTTCTAATCTGTCCCCTCAATACTATCCCCTCGTTTTCAGTTCCGGCGCAATGCATTGCATATATAGGGGTCATCCCCTGGGTGCTAGTCCAAGATAAAAAAAAAAGGTTTTAATTTCTTAAATCGAGTTCTGTCGGATCGATTCAATCTATGGAACAGCCCCGATTATATTTTAAACTATGTACCGATTATATGTAAAACGAGTTCTTTTAAACCTTAGCTTTTATTATTATTATTGTTTATTGTTCAGTCAATGGACAAATAATCCTTATAGACTAAGCTTTTGTGTTTGCTGGGTAAGAACTACTCTTAACGTTCCTGTTTTATTAGTAGTAGTGCTAACACAACTTCCGAACCATTTTATTGTTTTCTATTGCTGTTGCTGTCGTTATAATTATATATTTGTTCATAATCTATTATTATTGTCGTATAACATGCACAATTGTTTACTACGATGCACAGTGGATCAGAATATAAATATTTTGGAATAAATCAGTGTTGCCAATATTGAGTGTAATTTCTAATTTCATGTGTAGCCCATGTTTAACCTGTGTGTAATTTTACTTTCAGTTAAATATTTTGATTAATTGTTTGCCATTTATTCTCACTTTATAAAAAAATATAAAAAAATGTTATACATAAATATAGTACATCCAATATTTTCTAACTTCAGCTATCAGTAAACCTTATTTTATTTGTAAAGATAACCTTTTCATGATAAAGAATTCAAACTTTGGTGCTCTGGGAAACAATTGTGGCATTTTTCTTTTTTACACAAAAGACATAAAAATCCAAATTGGAATCAATGATGTCATTATATATGTGATACAAAATACCACGATAATACAAAAGGATTCTAAAAATTTAAATGCAATTTTTAAAACTTTTCTTTTACAATAGTATAATAAATTCCTTTATATGAAAAAAGTATCACAAAAATATCTGTAGAAATATTTTTTGTGAAATCCTATGTCGTTAGTGCAAAAATATTGTATTAATATGCATGTAATATGTACGAAAATATTTGTGATATTTAATCATAAACTATTTATTTAGTTTTTAGTACGTTCAGTCATATAGAAATTGTGATAATTTTTTGTACATTTTATGTTTGATTGTTATATGTATGTATAGTATATGTATGTTAAAATAAATAAGAAATGAAAACCAAGTGTAATTTTTTTTTCAAATGCGTAATTTCGGACCCGCTCAGTGCAACTTCCGAATTTTTCATTGGCAACACTGATAAAAATAGTAAATATTTGTTTTTGTTCCTTGTACTCTTTAACTTTATGTTTATGCTTATACTTGTCCTATGCTTTATTTTTTGATGAGTTATAATCTTTTCAAATTTGAATATTCGTAAATTTTTAAAACTTTCATGCCAGCATCTTAGATTTCGGATCATGCGAATATAGAGATTTTTCGAGTCTCTTCAAACTGTGCGATGTCATCAATATTAACTGCAACTATAGATATTCCATTCCTCAAATATTTTATAAGCAAAAATTAAAAATAAATAAATTGTTATATCTATAGTAGTAAAAGCTTAAAGAAATTTGCATTAACTGACACAAAAAATTAGTTGTACATATTAAAAAAAAGTAAAGTTTCAATTCAAAGAAAAATAATGTTAAATTGTTACAACGATTTTGATACAATAGATTAACATGTCTAAAAATTGCATGTCATAGATTAGACTTGTATGGAACTATTTTATTCACTGCTGGGCTGTCAAAAACAGTTTGAAAGTGGAAAATGCTCATGCTATGTGAAACAGCATTCTGGAATCCCTTTCTTAAAAGTTGAATTTCAAGGTGTAAGTTTTGTAGATCTTTTGCGAAATGGAAAAATGTTAGGCGAAGAACTTAAAACATTTCATTTTCCAAAATTTATTTTGCTACTACTCCACTGTGCGATATGAGTATATTCTCAATAGCAAAAAAAACTCACGTTTTTCATATCAAAAATATTTATATATGTATGTAGCTTAAAGTGATAAAAAGTATTTACTATGAAATACAACAACAAATAGGCGAAGTTCAAAATTAATACATTTCAAAAACTAGCAACAACAAACACTACAACGAGTAAAGCAAGAAATTTGTGTCCGAAACATAGTTTCTACTTCAGTTCAGTTCAGTCATGAGAATGAGTTTATAAATTAAACCGCACTAGATACACAACTATAAATAAATATTAGATATAGATCTTGAGAACTAATGATCTTATTCGTAAGAGATGAGTTGCATTGGAATAAATTTATTCGTATCATAAAAGCCACACCTTTAATTTATGATCTTAACAAGTGTTTTTGTATTTTCTGTTCAGTTATTTCAACGAGTGGCTTAATTTAGAAGTATTTGAAGCAACGAACTAATATTGCGGTTATATAATGCGAAACAACAACTAAGCGCTTTTATGACACAAAAAAAAGAGTTACATGGTGGCTTTCATTTTTATTTTATTTTATAACCGGAATAAGTAAATCATCTAGATATCACACAGACGAAAGCTTTTCTTACAAAAATTCAACGCGAAAAAATTGTAACAGAATTAGTCGATTTATATAGCAACTAACAAAAGAAATCGGTTTTATATTTTTATTATTATTGTAAATAAATCCACTGCCTTTTATGTTACGAGTTATAGTTTGCCCAATTACTTCCTATATGGCATAGAATAATTTCGATTTTTGTTGGTCGATCTTTAGTAAACAGTGATTTTCTGTGGATTATACATTAAGAAGCATATTTTTGGAGTATAGCAGCTTTAGTAGGCGATACTTAACCTGGAAGTACATAACACGCGTTTAACGCGTCGCGCGTTCTATGCGTTTCATACTTCAGACGCGTTTTTTCAACTCAAGTTACATGCAAAGCGTTTTATGCGTCAATGTTTATGTCTTGATCAGCTGTAGTGTAATATTCACAAAAGTTCATTTTGCTAATATGTTAAATAATATTTCTGTACAATAGCAATCTTTTGTTGTATAAAAATTCGTAATTTTTAACGGCATTAATTAACATCTCATCCATTGCACTTTAATATTATTATCTGTGTTTAACCTACCTTGTTTAATATATTGCAAAATTAATAAACGTAACAGAGATGGTACTTATTACATAAAATAAATCGATAAATTATATGAATAATTGTTTGAAGAAACAATTGTGATAAAATAACTATTTCAATGCATTTCACTCTTGAAAATATTAGTAATCTTTATTGCGACATTGTTTTCTTATTAAAAACGTTTTATTACAATAAAAATTAAAAAGTAATAATCCACGACAGAATCATAGTAATCGATAACATTGAAAATGTAATATAATTTGTCATCCCTGGCTATCAACAACAGCTGACATTTTTTCAAGACACGTGCCGCGCGTAAAAAAGTAGAAAGTAGATCTACTTTACGCGTCAAGCGTTCTAAGCGTTTTGCCATGTAACTTGTTACATACAATTACACTAGTTCTACTTTTTTGACAGACGCTTATAACGCGTAGACGCGTGTTATGTACTTCCAGCTTTAGCCTAACTTGCAGAGCTGCCAGATTTTGTTGAAAAAGCTGCAAGAATAAATAAAATGGGGCATTGTCTGGGCTTTTGTTAATTTTAAATAATAAGAAAACAGAAACAATAACCATTACTAACTTCCTATATGTATTTGTAAAACACGGAAATATTTTCCGTAATCTTATATGTCTTTTTGCTAAAGATATATAAAAACGTCCACTAATATCTAGTTTAGAAGCTTAAATATACATGCAGATATAAATAAAAAGCACTTATGATGTTGTTGCACGGTTTTCAACAAATACACTAATTCATAAACACCTCAAAATCTCATTTGTTTCCAATGAAATAAACAGGTTCAGTTCCAGATACTTAAACCGTCTTAGTAATCACTGTAATACATTAGCAACAGTTCTTCTAGACAAATCAGAGGAAGTTAATAGATTGGAAAAATTCAACATACCAGAATTACCTTCCAGAAAATAATAATAATATTAATATGCATAAATTTTATATTAGATATGGTTTATTAAGCTTGTTGAAGCTTAATAGCAACTGTTATTATATTTCATTTTATCAAATTTGCTTACTATTGTAAAAATAGATTGTAAATAAATATTATGAAAAAAATACATGTTTCATATAAATTTATGAATACATGTGCTAAATCGTATTTAATATCAGGCTTTAAAAAGCATAATTTATGAAGTTTCAAATCATCTTTGGAATAAGGAATCCCTTCTAAAGTTTGATTTGCTATTTAGTAATTTAGTTTTATTTGAATTTTGATTTGCACATTATTATGAAAAATATCAGCGAAATTATCAAAAGGGTGATTCTCGAATACAATTCCCCGGGAAAGCGGAAAATGAACATGAATCATTCTTCCGGGACTTCCAGAAATGGGAATCCCGGAAAAACCCTTAATAAAAATGTTTTTGTCGTTTTTAGCTTTGTAAATGGGCATTTTTTACCCAAAATCGTCATTTGGAATATTGTTAGTGAGTAAAAAAAACGACAGCTTGGATTGTGGAAATAGCAAATACAGTAATTCTTAAAAATAATTTGCAAAATTTGCTAACCTCAAGTACAATTGATTTTCTTCTTAATGGAAATATTTTTCAAACTACATTTTATTTCAAACTATATTTTATTTTTTAGTTTTTGCTTCGAGATCAATGTCGAATATTAGTAGAAAGTTGTAACGTGATCATTGCTCCAATCAATAGAAGAAAGAGCAGAACAACGCTGGTTTCGACAATCGCTGTATCCCTACAATCAGTAATCATGTGTATTTAATTATTTAATACTTTTGAAGTGGTTTTTCTGAATCTGATGACAGTTGGTTTTCATACATATTTAATGATAAAATTACACCAGCAAAAACCTCGCCGAGAAATTCATTTTGGCTAATATTTTGTGCTGTTGTTTCTATAACAAACTGACAAGTCGATCCGACAGCCGTAGTAAGGCCGTCATTCTAATTGGGAAAGATGGAGACAAGAGGAGGTCGCATAGAGCTGAATGTCCCTATATTTTAAATGAAGTTAATTTTATAGTTATTAAAATAATATTTCGCGGTTCTATTTACTTTTTAAAATTACTACATTCAATCTGCACCACTTCAAATGGCATATCTGTAAGTAAAATATATAAATAGTTACAGCGCCGAGATCTGAAAACCTGTACTTTGGCAAAGTACACGGTGCGTGGCGTTAAAAAATTATATTTTAATTGTTATGAGGCTATGATTGGTAAGTTCATTCTCAGTTATTAAATACATACATACTTAAATCTACTATAAATCACATTTATTATGATTATAAATTTGACTAACTGTAGCCTCTAACATTAAAATGTAGATAGAAAAAAAACGAATATAATAATATTCGTAAAAATGTTAAAAGGTGTGTCATTTACTTTTAACTCTTATATTTTTTATTAGCATAAATAAGTATATGCACACACATACAAACATATGTACATACGTGCATGTATCTTTTTACATCTATACAATTGTATCTGAGAGTTCAGCGACCAACATATCATGACTGAGTGGAATCTCTATTAAAGGAATGGGAAAACAACAAAAGAATGCGCGTATTGTTAATGTTTATGATGCGTATGAATGCGGATGAAGAGGAAATTACATGATCATTTTTTATTACATTTTGAATTAAATAAACTCATCAACATTTCCTGAATGAAAATAAATTGTAAGAACAAAATGTCTGCGATTTGCAAACCAAGAAAGTGGGAGAGCAAAAAATATTTTGATCGTACATACCTACAAGAAATATGTATGTACGTACCAGGATTGACAAAACATTTAGAATTACATATACCTTTTTGGTACTATTCAAACTCACAGAGTATTATAGTATAAAAACGGCTAATTTAGTACAATTAAAAAACCTCTCTTGATACGAGAATTGATATATCCAAAATTCTCGACAATTTATCAGCACGTCAATGTTGCCACTTTAGTAAAAATGGGCATAAATGGGTAGGAATATCTTCATTGGTTGCTATATGTTCCCAAATTAAAGGAGTCTTTCAATATGAGTTCCACTTTTTCTAATAGACATTTGTGGCCTTCTAATACATATATTTCTGTGTATAACAAAAATATAGTAAATATTTTCATTAAAGTAACATCATAATATGTAATCTCACGCAATATGGAAATGTTTTGGCGTGAACTTGGAAGATATTCGCCCTTAATTTCTAAATTTTGTAATAGATTAAAGAATAATTTTACTATTTGCCTTTAATATATTATAAAAGGTCGGATTCGAGGCGATAGACTCCAAATACGATAAAGGTGATTATGTAGGAATATTGACTTACATCCCTATTAAGTCGTACTGACCCAAGAAAAAAAGCTAAATATACATAGATTATATCGAGACTGTAACAAGATACCGATTGCAATGAAAAAATTTCTATTCTCAGGCGAGGCACGTTTCCAATTGCATGGCTTCGTTAATACGCGAAATTCTCATTATTGGTGTGTGAAATGTAAATTTGTCTTGGAAATTACAGAAATTTGTGTTCAGTACCATTTTCAAATGTAATTTAATTACGAATACAAAAAGTTTGAATACTTTTTACTAACTATAATATAGTCGAACAGAATTATGAAGATTTTGTCTTCCAAAGCTGTTCATGTTTTATTTTTTGAACGTTAAGAGAATCCCGATTGCATGCCTTTGAATTTCATATAAATATAATATTCTTATTCGCAAAATTTCTTCCAGATAGTCCTGTTTGTGTTCGTATTCGCGAATATGGTATTCTGCACATCATTAGTAATACTATGTTCACACGGACAGAAATTACCGGGGTTCGCGCTCTCATTCGTGTTTCGCGCTCCAAACACGGTTGAAACATCATGGTTCACCATATAAAAATTTGAGAGCGAAACATCATGTTTCATTATGAAACTTGCTGCGAAACACTATAAATTTACTATCATCTCCAATTTTGATAACAAATTATCGCAAGTTTATCTGAACTAGCTCTCACAAAATATATAAACAAAGAAAAAGAGAAAATTAATGTGTGCAAAAATGTATATAAAAATATTAAATTAAAAAAAGGCGTATATGTACATATTAAAATAAAAATGGAAAAAAAAGAAATAGTGAAGTGTATTTTAAAGTACAGAAGAATATATATGTAAACATCAAAATGAAACAAGAACCATCGTCTGAACACCAGGGTTCACAATCGTGTTTCAGAGAGCGAAACAAGTGTTTCACTTTGCCGTGTGAACATAGTATAAGCTTCTTCGTTCCGCAGGGCTGCCACAGGCAAATTAAAAACTTTTATTATAAAAATTACATTTTAAGCGGCCCACCCACTTGCAATATAACTGTGCAATTTTTCGTATTGTACAATCATATCGCCAATGTGTATGTCATATTCAAAGGTGGCACAATATGTTGGCAGATATCAAAAGATATTTGATATTTATTGTACAAGCCAAGAAAAGTGCAATACACTGTGAAATGTGTTGGCAACATTGCACAATATTGTTTTTGTTTTGCTTATAGGTTATGTTTATTTTTTATTTTAAGAAAGTTGTGCCATATTTTATTTGAAACTATCGCGCCACTTATTGAATAATAGAGGCGAAAATTGAAATAATGTGGCAAATAATACATACAATAATATTGTATAATGTATGGGCCGCTTTAATCATTAATTCCTTACTTTTATTTTTCGCTTAGAAAATATTCCGTCATTTTGAGTTTTTTAATAAAATTTGAAGAAATAAAAATTGATCAAATTGGTAGTCGATGTTACAAATGGTACTAAAGTTATATTTCCTACATTATTACATATTTTAACAATCATCACCATTTTTGAATATTAAGCAATTGATGTCATACCCTGAAGGAAACCTGGGGCTAGTGTCCCCAAGAATCTACAATATAATTCAGTATCGTCATCTATTTCAGAAAAGTATCAAAAGTGTAGACTTAAATTGCATAAATGTACTAGTGAATTACTAGTACCAATGTCAGTGGTGGATTTTTAATTGACATTTCCTTTAAGGTATCTATAAAAAACACAGATTATATAATCCAAAAGCAGTTTTGTTTAATTCTGTTGTTTTTGTTTTAAATATTTTTTTGTATTCTTTTATTTTAAAATAAACAATCAATTAACCTTATAAAATTATTAAGTTACAATAATTCAAAATTTCAGCGATGTTCTTCAAATAGAAATTGAAAGGTAGCAACCTTTCAGATGGTTGTACAGTAGCAGCAAAATGTTCTACTTTTACACCGTCTTATACGCGAGGTTTTTAAATTTTCAAAACTGTGGTTTAAGTCTACCAATGAAATGCATATAGACATTATTATTATTATTATTGTTATAAATTTTTTAAGCGTATGTGAAAACAAGCGCCTACGCTATTGATAAAGTATTGCACAGGATTTTCTGAAAATGGAGCAATTGAATGCGTCAGTATCAACAAGTCCATGATGGACATTTAAACAGTATATTACAGCTGCATTGCTTAAGCTTACAAATAAAACCCTTGTGGTTTGTTGAGATATTGAAATCCTATCATTCCTAATAGAAATATATTTTCTTACAACAACAACTATCATTCAAAATGCATGACAGCAGGATTTAAAGCATACTTTTATTTTTCCGACTTTTAAAAGCAGTTCATATCGGCTGTAAAATATGTCTTTTTATTTTAAATAGGCGGCAAATTAGATAAAAACACAAAAGGCAAAAGAGAAAAGCAAATTAATTGAGAAATGTTCAATTTAAATGGCAGCAAGTTGCCTGCATGCTTGGCATTTATCATTCAGTATTTAATTGTTATTTCAGAGTAGTAATATGTTGTCTAGTACTCGTAGAGCAAAAATAGTTGACTGCACTAAATGCTTAAATAAATATTTTTCAATGTGTCGGAGACTATGTGGTGCTTTGGCTTTAATAACACTGATTGCATTCTTTTGCCTGGAGTTAAAACAAATTTTAATTGAGCGTTTCCGTTTTCTGTTTTATTTCATCTTTTCACTTAATAAGTTTTATCTCTTTAAAATCTAAAGACAAATTATGAAAATAAGCGCTTTGAAACTTTGCTGTAAAAAAATTAGCAGTAAAATATCAACAGGCAAAACAAGAGTTTCGTGCAAGAATTTCCTTAAGAGATAAATACTGTTTACACAATTTAGCAAGAGTCATGGTATATTGTGGATATGAGGACTTTTAGGATGGGTAAAGAAATGTATGCATTGAAATGTAGCTTTCAAAGTAAAAAAGCAACCACTTAAAAAGAAAATGTACATTTATTCACTTTTGATTCAGGGTGAAAGTAAGCAGCATTTATTTAAATTCAGTGGAAATGTATTTAATTATGTCGAACTTATCGCCAACTTCACCTTTGACCGCATTCAATTTTTTATAGTCTCATCAATTAGTCCGATTAGTGTTA
This sequence comes from Linnaemya tessellans, assembly GCA_951800035.1. Lineage (NCBI taxonomy): Eukaryota > Metazoa > Arthropoda > Insecta > Diptera > Tachinidae > Linnaemya > Linnaemya tessellans. The sequence goes on along the minus strand of OX637532.1, from coordinate 108,406,753 downwards.
GTGATTAATTAAATTCTTAAAGATGCGCAATTGTAGTGCTGAGAAATGTCAAATTATAATTAGCATACACTAATTGATCTTGAAGAGGTTGTAAAATTTTAATATGTATTGCCTTTGTGTGTGCTGCATTGTCTACTATTATTAACGGCGCCCAAATAATGCCTTTAAAATTGTAACAAGTGTTCGTTAGTGAGAGCAAGCAGCTTAGGAATCCATGTCTGAGCAGCTTTTTATAACACTTTTTAGAAAAAAAAACTGTAGTTTTTCGTGTTTTGCAAAGGCTTCGATCTAAATGTCTTTCAATCCAATGTTATGAGTTATTTTATACTATTGCGAGTACATTCAAGCCGTTTTGCTTAATACTATGATGTTTGCTATTAGATTAGCGCCTTGAACGCGTTCTTATTGCTTTAGAATATAATATGTCATCATTAATGTCTGCCATACGAGACGTTTTTTTTAAATCTGGTTTGTCAGCTTTTCAACTCATATCTATTTAAATGTGTATGTCTGCCAAAATTGTATTTTTACTGAATATTTATAATGGGTAGTTTTTAAGGTCTTTAGAATTTGATTAAAAAAAATTTAATTTAGAGGAATGTAGAAATTGAGTGGATAGAGCGATCAATATATGTAATTCAATATTTAAACATGATTTTATATACATAGCTCCAATTTTGCTGTACTTCCTCCAACACATCGGCCTGTATCTCGCGAGGAAATTCTTCAATATTAGCGTCAACCGTTCCGGCCTTGACCCTATAGACTTGAGCCTTAATATAGCTCCACAAAAGGGTATTAAATCGGACGATCTAGGCTGCCGATTGACCGGCCGCAAAACGGGAATAGACTGTTCACCGAACTCGCCTCTAAATTGGGACCTGTTTCATGTGCTGTGTGATATGTGGCACCGTCTGGTTGAAACCACATGTCAACCAACCCCACCTCTTCCATTTTGGGCAAAAAACGTAACGTTACTCTGACTGCTCTTCACACCAAATACGGTAATTTTGGCGTTTTCACGTGTCCATTTAACGAGATATGACCACGATGCGCTTTCTTAGCCCAGACAGAATTTTGATAATAAAATTTTATAATTTGTAAGTGATGTGGTATGTCGAGTCATGGTTATATTATGGGCCGAACTAAACACGTGTAACAGTAACATATTAAACGAACTGCAAAAACAGTGCTGATAAAAGAGCACCTTTCTATAAAATCACCCTTTGTTCGTATATGTTAAATACACTCTTCTTTTTTCGTTATGTTTTCAAACAAATTTTGGGAAAAGGCACTTTTAGAAACCCTATTTTTGTCAATAAAAACATATTTTAATTTCGTATGTAGTAAGTATTTTCACGAACATTTATATTACTACATTAAATTGAATTAAGATTCATAGGCTAATTGTTATTATTATTTAATATATTATTATTATTTTTTATTATTATTATTTATTTATTAGTATTTATAATACTTTAAAAAGACTTTTCTTATTTAATAAAAGTTTTACAAATTATTTTTTACAAAAGATACAACAAATTTTCTAAATACATTATTGTTTCTTTCGACTTGAATATTGTTAGGCAAGGCGTTGTACAGTTGTAGACCCTTATAAAACAGTAATCGTTGCATTGCACTTGTTGCTACCCTTTCGATCCTAAAGTGTTCAGCATTTCTTAATTGATATGGCTGGACCTCCCTTACGTACGTGATCTGATCCGTTAGATATTGTGGCGCTTCGGCGTTTTTTATTTTTTTTATAAAGTTTATAGTGTTTAGTTCAAGTCTTTGTTTTATATTAAGCCATTTTAGCGTTTCCAACATAAAAAAAAGTTTATGATGTATATCTATTGAATTTTAATATAATTCGCATTGCTTTGTTTTGCAGTTTCTGTAATCGTTCAATTTGACGCGCAGTGCAACATGAATATAAAATAGTCGAACCAAATTCGAAATGAGGTTTTATAATTGTATTGTAAATATTTATTGCTGTTATGTATGAGATTTGTTTTCTTATTCGTTTGAAGAAGTTGATTTTTTTACCGATTTTTTTGCATATATAGTCAATATGATCATTAAATTTCAGGCCTTGGTCAATAACGAAACCTAAATATTTTATTCGATTCATCTTTTCTATTTGTTCATTGTTTATTTTGAATATTTCATTGCTATTCGCGTTAACTTCCATTATTTTCGTTTTGCTTTCATTTAGCTTAAGCTTATTCGTATTCAACCATTTGTTTATTTTTTCCATATCTCGGGTAAGGTTCATGTAGCATCGCTCAATTGACTCCGCTTCCGTGAAAATAAGTGTATCGTCTGCGTATAATGTTATTTCACATTCATCCAATACGTTCGGCAAATCGTTAATGAACACAATAAATAATAGGGCACCTAATATGGATCCTTGTGGTACTCCGTAATCATTGTTAATTATATTTGATTTTTCGTTGTTTACTTTAGTGACTTGTTTTCTGTTTGTTAAATAGGATTCAAATCATTTTAATATAGCAACATAAATGTTCGTGAAAATACTTACTACATACAAATTTAAGCTATGGCTTGAGCTACCAATAATAAAATTGGAAAACGTTCACATGTACTTAAGTATAAAATTCAAACCAAAAAAGTTTGACTTAGGTATGATGGAAGAAAAAATTCAGAAGAATGGAACATGAAGAAAAATAATCATACGGTAACACGAGTATTAAAAATAATAACATGTTAACATCAGGTTGATACAGTTCTCGGATTCTTTTTCACATTAAAATTTGTGTAAATAGGAACTGTTATTACATTCAACTAAGCCGCCTAATAATAAGTGGTGACAAACACAATACACATGAGCACTGATGATGAAAGTGTTGCGGCTTTCGAAAACAGCTGTTCTGCTCTGCTGTGTAAGTTGAATAAAGCTGATGTTGACTTTCCTTTGTGCCTTGGAATATTTATCATGTCTTTCTGAGATTTAAAAACAAATTTCGAACAATTAGCCTATGAATCTTAATTCAATTTAATATATTTTAATTTCTTTTTTGGAAACAGCACTTTCAGAAAAAGTTGCATTTGAGAAAGGTACTTGTTTGACAGCGTAATTATTGAAAATTTACTGTCCATTTCAGGTTATCGAAAGAATTATTTACTTTGTATTTGTACGAAAGAAAGATCTATTTTGATATCGGGCAATAACCAATTAGTTTTGGGATACGAAAAGTGTTGGAAAAGATAATTTTGAAAATATGTAGATACTTTTTAAGAATTATATTTTATGAAATTAGTACTCATATAAAAAAGTACTTTTAAAAAAAGATGTTTACTTAAAAGAGAGCTCTTCAAGGAAGTCAGTTTTTTAAGAGGTACTTTAGAAGAAAAAACTTTGTAAAAAATATATATTTCAGGAAAAGTGCTTCCTCGAAAAGGTGCTTAACTGGAAAAACATCTGTTTTGCAATACAAAACAAATCAAAACAGCAGCATTTCATTAGCATAAGGGCTGGCGTTTTTATAATGAATTTATTGGTTTTCTCCTGATAAGTTCTTCAGTAATAAACTTTTGATGCAGATATAAAAAACAAACTATTTTACTTATAAGGTTACAAAATAGAAAAACAGCTCCTAACAATATTTTTACAAAAAACTAATATTTGTACATTTTTCTGTTTTGTTTTTGTTTTATTTTTTTGTTTTGTTTAAAAAAAGGCTCAATAAATTTTTACTTTAAATTTGTTTATATCATAGAAATAGAAAGTTGTAGAAATATTATTATTATTTTGTTTACTTATTCTAACGAAGAGATAAGCAAAAGGTAAAATAGTTTAGTCTGCATAAAATGTTTCAAATGCTCTTGCACCAAATTCGTATTAAATAGACGAAATAATCGATGTTGTTCAAGCAATGAAACTTAATACTAAAAATTAATTCTAACGCAACATGCAACAAGTCGCAATAGCATATGTAGATAGATAAAGGGTGTTATTACGATTTGTCGTATCGATAGCCTGTAGCAAACTTTATAGAAATAACTAATAACATTCCAGAGCAACACAATTTTCAAATGAAGCTAAAGTTATAATAGATCCTACTGCATATGATAATGAAAAGAGGGCTTTTAAACGGCTGTATGAACATTTTTCTAGCATATCTAAAACAGATCTTTATCAACTGACATTTGAAATAGAAAATAAGAAGATTCACTCCAGTCTGCTGAGATCCTCTGGTGTACGGAAAGATAGGCGGCTTACAGTCCATACTATTTTTTCGACTACTAAAATACAATATAATATTCTGTTGGAATTAGACTAAATTCATCTGTTGATATCATTAAAAGCATGTTTACTGTTTTGTTGAATCACAACTTTATTTAGGAATAAATAAAACTACAAAAAAGCAACTTACCTTTGGCAAATCCCGTATATGATTTGCATCCAAAAATAGTTCTTCCAATGTACGTGAATAACGTAAAATTTCTTCTGGAACACTTGGTAGTGAACAATGTCGTTTGTCCACGAATTCTACTTGGCGGTTACAGCCCTTGAATATTGGAATGCACTTAAACATGTTGAAGATGAAGGCGATTGAAACGGTTACGACAACAACACGACGGCTACACGAAAGAAACAAATTAACGCACGATTTAACTTTTTAATCGTTTCTGAACGCGGCACAATAAAATAAACACGGCATAGAAAAAATAATTTTTATTTTTTACACAAAATATAAGAGTGTGTGAAGAATATATTTAAAAAAATAGTTCACATTCCGTCTTATTGTATTATTTGGTTTAAGTTCTCTAACAAAGAACTTTTCTTTAAATATTTTTTGTAACGATGGTTATAGAATATTTCATTAAAATTTTAATTTTAAATAAAACAGCAAACTTAACAAATTATCTGAAAGTAGAAAAACATTGGGAAGATGTTAATTTTTCAATAAATTCATCAAAAACGAGACTTTGGCCAAATTACCGCACTCGATATATTGAAATTTCCATCGATATCCAATGCTGTAATTTGCCCCCTGATTTCTTCTGTATGGATAGTAATGTACCTATTACACCCTTAATATTAAAATTTAATGAAAATTCTTAAATAAAAAATAATTTGCTGATTCGGAGATTCGAACTTAAACTTGACTAACAATTTTTAGCATAATAATTAAATGTATTCCAATATCTACATTGTGCACAGACAAATTCAAATCACACAGTACCTCTTCAGAAAATAGCTTGATTGAAAAATAAATTCAAGTATACGTAAATTCGATAATTCTTTTGGTTTTCAATACTTCTTCTTCAGCAATTTGGATTTTGTTTTCCACATAATTTTCAATTCGTCGATTCAATTTGAATATGTATTATAATTAGGTGAATACACAAATTTCCTAATAGGCATGTAAAAGGAATATCCATATACTTCGATATACATACATATATGCATGTGTGTACGTTTGATTGAAAATATACTTAAACATACCGGTACCGGTTCCGCGAAGATTTAGTATAAGTTTACCTCTATGCAGATGTTCTTCAATTAGAACATCGACTTCAGAAATTAATCAGTCAAATAATCCAAATAAACGAACAAAATTCAATAATTCAATCCATTTCATCCAGTGGATATTCCACACATTCATACATATGCGTTTATATACGTCACATACAAACATACACACATATACATATTACATTTAACTCGCAGACGAGGGAAGAACAATGAAATTCTGGCAGCACTATTTTGCCTCGATAAGGCTATAATTTCTAACCAAAAGCAGTGGAATAGTTAACTATTCTCAATGTCCGTCGATTTGGTCTTTTGCTGTTGGATGTCTGTATCAGTAGTGGTGTTTTTTAGCTCTATGAGCTGAGGAATTTAGTGCGCAAACAATTTTCTATTGTCTAGTGTAATTCTGTTCTTTTTTGTTGTTTTCTTTGATTAAACGCAAGGTGTACTTTATATTGGAAGTTAACATGAGGGAATGAAGGAATTTAGATTAAAGTTAAAATGTTTTTGGCCCAATGCCAATCAACTAATAAAAATTAAAACTAATTCTTTACCAGCAAATACAAAGCAACTGTTTAACAAAATTGTATTGTTAAAATCTTCATAAAAATGCTAATTATTGACACACCCAAAATGAAAAATGAACATTTTAACTTTGGCATTTTCAAATCCTTTCCAAGTTCTAATAAGACACATGATTTATCCTTGAAATGTTTCTTTAGTTAAATTACTGATTTTCATTTAATAATGATATTCTATGCGGCAGTTTGTCGGTAATTTTTTTCTTTTTGTACAAGACTTGTCTGTTCCACCTACATATTTAGGTATTTCAGAAACTTGGATGACTTTTCCGTTTTAAAATGGCATTTTATTTTTTCCATTTGCCCTTTTCCTTTCAAATTATTATTTTAATTTTTTTTCGTTTTGCTAATATAACACTTTTTAACAATTATTTGTTGTACCTAAACACAGTAAAAATTCTTCATTTTTTGTCATATTATTCTTTATTGCTTATTTCACTTCGTCATCTATTGAAACACTACCAACATCATCATCGTCATCGTAATGATATAATTAACACATACTCAACAAAACTTGGGTTAACAAAACACAAGCAGAGTAGACAACAGCGAAAAACAAGGCAGAGCCAAATTCTTGATGCTTAAATATATTTTTACATAAATATTTTCTCACTTCTCATTTTTCTTCGAATTGTTTGATTACTTTTAGATAACTTAAACGCGTTTTAGTTCGTTCGGATTTTTAATAGTTTTGATTCTTTTCTTGTTAAGAAAAAAACTTTCCAACCAAAAATAAATAACGAAACTATAGCAACACTTCCGTTCTTTAATAAACAACAACACCTCTCGACGAAGAAACACAAACTAAACGGATTTGCAAAAATCGGACAACTCTTTTTATGTTTTCTTTGGGCTTTCGTTCGCTCGTCGTTGCACAGCACTGCCAGATGTAAATTATAATTATATACAGTGTTGTATTTATTCATTTCAGGGTCACCTGTGTAAGGGAAAAGTTATTGATATCCTTTGCGTTCTAATATCCAGCTACCCGTTCCTTAAATTTTGAGTAGCAGTCGTATAACATGTTTTTGCAATGTATTAGCTGTTTGTTTTCGACAAGCATATTCTTTGACTTATGCAACGAAAGAATTTAATTAAACTAAACCGTAACACATTTTAAACTGAATTAACAGCTTCCAGGGCACCAGCAGGATACATTCAAGTTCTATATTTAATAAACCTTTGCAAATAAGATGGCATTGTGTAAAGATGTGTAAAACAAACATCAATCCACCTGTCTCTGGCAAAGGTCATATATAAGAATGTGAACTAAATTCCAATATAATGAGTTGTCGGTACGATCTAGAGCTCTTATATAATTTGAATATAAAACTTCTGACCATCCTACACAATCGGTTGATCTGTCAAATATGGCAGGTCGTAGGTTCCATTTTTAAACTAAAAGCTAGTTTTGAGATGATATCAACAGAACGGTATGAGAAAGAACCTTAAAAGTTTCTGTGTTCATGTAATAATTGCAATTGAATATTTTGAGTTTATTTGAACCTTATTAGTTTATTGTAGATTATAATTAAAGGGACTTCGAATACCTTAGCGTTTACAGAAATTATACAAAGTAAATTTTTGTTGGATAGTCTGATTACTGTCCAACTTTTAAAGAATCTAACAAACGAGAAATTCAGAAATAGTATACCCAACAAAATATGCTATCTCTACCTAGTATATTTCGATGTATACTAACAAGTATTGCAGTATTAGAACTGTTAATAAAAATTTCGTTGCGATCGGAGTAGTATTTATTGATTAATTGCCAGCCAGATTGTTTTTGCATCACTGACTCTAGGTTGATGTCAACTTCTTTTGTACAAGTGCTCCTTGTGTTTGCATATGTGAGCGTCGTTCGTAAATGTGCATGTGTGCAGCAATATAATGTGTTATGTTGCTATAATTTTGACGTAGGCCATGAATTTACACAAACAAAAACTCTCTTGGTTGTAGGCTTACCACTTACAATGGCTTAGATTTCCAAGTTCTCATAAATTAATTGACTCACCAATATTATGCGAATTTTATTATATGGAATGAAAAGGAATCGAACATTTTCTTCTGTGACGATCCGAATAAGTAATTTTAACATAATGTTTGTTTTGTTAACGGTGCCTCCGTTAATATATTATTTAGTATTTGTAAGAGCAGCTCACCCAGGCTATTGAATTTTTTTGTGTTTTATGTTTTTGTTTTTTGTTATTCTTCTATTTATTTTACTGAAATTTAAGTGCAACTTGAAATTAATTGATCTGTTTTATGTTTTTTTTAATAAAAATTCCTATTATCACTTGCTACTTATCTCCGTTATGTAGCAAAAATTTTAAATCGCCTGTTTTTTCCTCTTCAAAGTGTGGTAAGCCTACTTGGTTGTTTTAATGTTGTATTTGTTGCCGTGGTACTGCCACCTTATATTTGTTCACTATGGTATAAACCTTTCGTTAAAATTATAAGTAAGTTCATCCACCGTTTATCATAGCGTCCACTTTGGGTTAAAGTACAATTATATTATTGTAATATTTATCAACCTTGTGGTCGTTTTTATAATATATTATTTCTTATAATTTTTATTCGATATCTCGTTAACAGCTTGTTAACATCTTCAGGAAATAAAAATTATATAATTTTTATTTCCTGAAGATGTTAACAAGCTGTTAACGAAATATCGAATAAAAATTATAAGAAATAATATATTATAAAAAACGACCACAAGCTTGATAAATACTACAATAAACTGATAAGGTACAGTTATATTTAATAAACTATTTATCCGTCCGATAAAATCCCACTTTTAACTAAAACCAGTTGTACAAATGGCCCTAAATACATTGAACAACTTTGTAGCATGAGGAATTTAAATTCTATTACTTATTTGATCCATTTTTAATTGTTTGGTTTTAATTTTTATATAAAATATATAACATTTTGGTAAAACGTCCATGTAGGCAGAGCCTTTTGTTTCATATATGTAGTAACAAATGAAGTTACAACTTTTTCAATACTGACTATAAATTAATTATAGTAATTGCAATATGTACTAGAATTGTCAACCGATTAGGAACTATCTATTCGGCTAATCGATGAAATAAAATCAAACTCTTGTTTGAATAATTTTAAAATGGTGATTTTTGAATATCGAATAAATCGATTAATTAATACCGATTAGTCAATTGTTCTTATTAAAATTTTGAATAAAAGCTTAGAATTTTATTTAATTGAAAATGTAGGAAAGTTAAAAAATATATTTTCAATTCACAAGCCTTGTTGTTGTATTGTTTATTGTTGTATTTAAGAAGACAATTTGAAACAAAATTTCTCAAAACATATTATTAAACATTTTTGTTTCTAGAGACTTTATTTGAAATTGTCTTCTCCAGTGCAACCGTAAACAAGACTTGTAACTTTAGCAGTTTTAAGAAAAAAAATGGTTGTTGACATAATATGTATGTATGTGCATATGTACTTATTTTGCTTGAATAAAATACATATTTCTAAATTAATTCTCTAGTATTATTGTTAATCATAGTAATTTATTATTAAAATACGAGTGTTTTATTCAGACTCACGTTCAAATCCTCAATCATTAAACCATTTTTGTTAATAATTTTTATTATATATAAGTTATTTTATTAATTTTCTTGTTCATAAAAATATTAGCTACTTGCTTTTTAATTCTTTTTTTGTGGTTAAAAACAATATTGAGAAATTTGTTTTTAAATTTTTTATATGAATTGCTTATTTTTTGTTACCAAAAAAGTTGTTTTAGAATTATATTTTATACTTGTTGTTCTAATCAATTAATCGAATAATTTTTTAGATCTAATCGTTTGATCAAGCAAACATAAACACTAATTTGAAATATTCGAACAAAGTCGAAAGGCGAATAATTGACAAATCTAACATATACATATATAACATATACATATGTATATATCATATAAATTAGTATTTTAGCTTCCCCAGTTAACTTTTTAAAAGGTTATATAAAACATTTTTCTTTTGTCTAATTTTTTTTAACCTTTTTTCTTTAATAAATAATATATTTGTTTGAGTCTTGAGGTTAATTTATATTAATATTTGTTATTCTTCGATATTTCGCTAACCATCGGTTAGCTTCTTCAGGAAATTATTTAGTTTTGTCAAAAATTTTCTTTTCAATTAGTATATACAAAATTTTTTTAACAACATAAATCAAAAATTTTAAATATTAAAAAATACTAACTCTAAAATGCGTAAATAGTTTAAATTAATACAATTTTAAATATTAAAACATACTAAATCTAAAATGAATAATTATTATAAATTTTAATACTATATAATAATATAATGAAAACCGATGTGTGTGTATTAACTACAATTCTTTTAATGTTGTGTATTTAAATAAATATTATATATTAGTAAAATTTTAAATATTAAAACATACTAACTCTAAAATGTATAAATACTATAAATTTTAATTATATATAATAATATTATGAAACCGATCTGTGTGTTAACTAAAATTCTTTTATTAATGTTACGTAATTAATTGTAAACAAAATTATAAAAATGTTTTTTTTTTTTTTTTTTTTGTAAAAAAATTTTTAAACATAATACGTCATAAAGCTTATGGTAAATTATCTTAACATATGCATACAACGCAAATAATTTAACATAATTATTATTATCAATTTTAAATTTATACATGCATGCATATGTCAAAATATTTTATATATTGTGTATATAATTTAACATAAACAAATAATTCTAATAACTTAATTTCTATGAATTAAATATCTATAGTTTTGAGCTAAATTATCAGTATCTATCTTAAAGTTCATCCGTTCTCTAACAGGTATATTAATAATTTCTAACATTTCTAACAAAAGTCTTCGTTTATAATTACTTTCTGTTCTTAAAACTGATGCATTTTCAAAGTCAGGATAGTGATTAAATTTAAAACAATGAGATGATAATGCTGTTTTTTTTCTGAATTAATGTGTCTATATTTTTGATTACTTTTATGTCCTGTTATTCTGGTTTTTAATTTATTTTTTGTTGTACCTATGTATACCTCATTACAATTGACAGATCCATTCCCTTTACATGGTATTTTATAAACTATATTTGATCTATCCCATTTTGTCACTCTATCTTTCATATTACTAAATAGTTTATTGTTGGTACTATATGTTTTGAAAGCCATTTTATATTTTTGAGTATCAAATATATTTGATTTCTCTAATCTTTCTGACATTTCTGGTATGTAAATTAAGGATTTATAACATTTTGGTTCTGTGTTATTATTTGTATTATTTGTTATCCTTTTCTTATATTGATTTATTAAACTATAAACTAATTTTTCTGGAAAGTCATTCTCAATAAGAATTTCTCTAATTTTTCTCTTATTTTTTATATGGAATACGCTATCACTAATTGTTAAGACTTTTTCTATCAAGTTTTTTGCTGTATTAATTATAATTCTTTTACTGTATTTGGAATAATAATTAATTATCCTAGTTGAAGCTGTTGGCTTTTGATACCAATCCATTACTATATTGTTATCTCTCCTCATAACTAACGTGTCTAAATAAGGTAACTGTAAATTACATTCTTTCTCAATTGTAAATGTAATATTACTATTAAAACTATTTAATGTATCTAACATATCCTCAATTCCATTCTTAGATATAATACAAAACAAATCATCTACATATTTTGTAAAAAATTTAGGTTTAATGTCAAGATTGTTAATACATGTATTTAACAACTCTTCCATAACAATGTCTGCTACAACTGGTGATGCTGGAGAACCCATAGGTAATCCTTTCTGTTGAAAATAAAATTTGTCATCATATTTAAAATATCTATTGTCATCTATACAAAATTTTAAAATTCTACAAAACAAATTTTTATCTATTTTAGTAAATGTTTCCAATAAAGTCCACTTTTCCTCTATTGCATTTATAGCTAAGTCTATTGGGACGTTTGGAAACAAAGACACTACATCAAATGAAATAAGTCTATCATTTGTGTCTAACTTAATTTTCTTTAATCTCTCTTTTAAATCCAATGAATTCTTTATATTATATACCGATTTTTCATTGATTTTTTTCAAAATATTTGTAATATATCTACTAAGTTCATAAGATGGTGAATTTATAAATGAACAAATAGGTCTCAATGGAAATCCCTCTTTATGAATTTTAGGTAGCCCATACAATCTAGGAGCTACTGCAGTCATTGTTTTAAGTCTATTCTTCTCCAGTGTTGTTACAATCTTCTTTTTGAAAAGTTCTTCTACTAATTCATTCTTTTTCTTTTGTAGTTTTCCTGTCTGATCCCTATTCAGAGTTTTATAACTAAAGTTATCACTTAAAATATTTTCAATTCTTAGATTATAATCATGTCTATTAAGTGCAACCGTTGTATTACCCTTTTTCATTTATGTGACGATATGCTCTTTGCACTTGCAATGAATGATATGGTAATAATAATAGGCACATATTTTTGTTAAACTTGTTGAGACTCACTAACTTACAAATGACTGATAAGCAATGAGTCCAATAAAAAACCGCAAAAATTCTTTATTTATCCTCATAATTATGTATGAGACATGCTAAGTATATCACGAAAGAAAATTATATATGTGACATACAGATATTTTAAGATTTAAATGTTTCGTTTAAAATCTTTCATTGAATTTTAAATAGTTTTACAGCTTGCTGGGTGTCAAGCTTTGATGCAAAACAAAAGTCATGGCAGAGAAATATAATATAGTCCATTTCATCCAAATTCCACAGCCAAATCGGGGTTTTAATATTTCTACAGACAATAAAAGCCTATTAAGTACAACATGTCGCCGATATCAGGCACTGCCGTGGCGTGACACTCTTGATGGCAAAGATATGGGCGATAGTGACAGTGATAATAGTGATGTTTCTAGTGATAATGAAAGTGATAAAGGTGAAATGACACAAAACTTGTAACCATAAATGAAATTTAAGGTAAAAATTTGATAATACTCCCTCGTCAATTTGTTATTGTATTTAATATTTGCGTTTTACTTATAAAACCTAGTGCTATAATTTGGAACTTTAAGGGTTACTATTATATTAGAATCGTACCAGAAACGCATCTTGAGGTAATAAATTTAAATCATGTTTTCTTGGTAGTCGCAGTTCCCTGAATATCTTCAATGACTATATAATAATTCCCATTCGAAAATTTTCGGTGAACTAAAAATGCAAAGTGAAATAATCAGGATCATTTGTTACCGTAATTACGCAAAAATAATTTGGGTTTGAAACAAAACTTTCATAAGAATGTTTTTTAAAATCTTTTTCATATACAAAGAACAAAGTCCACCTTGGTTTATGTATTTAACATAGCGCTCGCTACGTATTTTGTGGAAACACCGAGGAGCTATTCTGTGGTACTCAGTGCTACAAAGAATCTATCCGTAATATACATTTGGGGTATTCACACTCTACATGTTTGCCGCCATTACTTATACGTGATTCACGACTAAAAAACGGCTAAAATATTATTCATATTTATATATCTGTACATTAAATCGCATTTTTATAGCATAACAACAAATTAAAAGCGAACTAAATCGCAAAAACTAAATATATACAAGTGAAAAATTTTTCTCGTTTAACTTACGTAGCTGGCAGCCACTGAACGTTTTTCCGTATGCCGCCGCAAAAACGAATGTATTCAGTTATGACGGGTTGTTCACACTAGTCATATTTTTCGTACTACTATTTTATGACATGAATTTATGACTACAGTGTGAACCCCTCACTTATTTCTAATCCTAGTCGCAGAGCAGATCTGGTTCAGTCAACATCGAGTCTCGTTGGCAACTATATTTTGGGTGCAGCCAGACTAATCATTTACTCTCTTTCAAGAGTTTGGAATTTCAACACTCAGATAACTGTAAAGATTTACGTTTCTTCTGATGAGTTTTCCGTGGATAATTACGTTGCTACTTCTGATGTGAAGGCATTAGTCGTGTACAGTAAGTCAAAGTAATAGATAAACATACTCGTTGATAACACCGCCCCAGCCATATCTTGGACCATATGCCGTTGCCAACCCGTTGGCAGCTGTGCCCTGATGCTTTGCAAATTTTCTTTACTAATAATAATAATAATATTTCTATCCTAACGAAATGCTGTCGTTGTAATAATTGAATAAGATTAATTTCTAAAACCATTTACACAAATAGAACAGTTGACAACCATACATATAGTCACATATGCCTGACCACATGATCACAACTAAATCAGATATACATACATACCTATCACAGAACATTCGACGATAATTAAATTCAAAAACTTTAGAACCATTTCATAACGTTCGGAGTAAAAACGCGTAACAAGTTGTGTTAATAGTCCGTAACTGTAAAAAATGGATCAAATAAGTTCACAGCGTTCAGAGCTGGAGGAGCTGCGAAGTCAGGCTGGGCAAATAACCGATGAGTCATTAGAAAGCACACGTCGCATGCTAAGCTTGGTGGAAGAAAGCGAAGAGGCTGGTAGGTGTACCATTGAAACTCTCAATATTCAAGGTGAACAGTTAAAACGCATAGAACAAGGAATGGATCATATTAAAGCTGATGTGAGCAAAGCCGAAAGAAGTTTAAGTAGACTAAAACGGTGCTGTAATGTTTGTACAAATCCTTGGAAGAAAGTTTCAACTCTTGATGACACAGATAGTATGTATTGTAAATATAAAAAAGAAAAGAGTAATAATATTGTCGTGGATCAACCACAAAGCATAAAACCGCCAAACCGTCGATTACATGAAAATTCTTCAACTCGTTATATAAAACTTATAACAAATGACGCTCGCGAGCAAGAAATGGAAGCAAATTTGTGTCAAGTTAACTCAGCTGTGTGTGTTCTTCAAAATATGGCCTTAGATATGAATTCAGAATTAAGCAGCCAAAATGAAAAAATTCAAAGAATCAATACACAAGGAAATGCCAATGCTATACGTTTGGAAATGGCCAATATTGCAGCAACTGATTTACTTAACAGTTGAAATATAAAAATTTAAATGTGAAGTTCGGAATAGTGGTACGTTTATGTCGTTTTTTGTCATATTTATCCTTAATAATTTAGCAAAGCTTATCAATCAAGTTACCATGCTTTATGGTACAAATTACGCTACATTTAATTAGACCAAGAAATGTTGATCTAATTCTAATTGTTGATTCGGTTCGTTTCTTTTGAGGATTTTAGAGTAGAGCGCTCCACGTTAATCGCATGGCGGCCGAAAGTGTAAACAACTTTTGACACTATCGAAAATTTGTAACGGTCAAAAACTACTCCCCAAAAACCAGCTGAAGAATTGAGATTATCTGTTTACTCGGTTTATTCTATGGCCGAATAAACAATTCAATGCATCTTTTCAGATGATATATTGTAGAGTTGTGTTTTGATCGAATTTTTTCATAAATTTTATGAAAATTACCCAAATTTCTAGATTAGTTAAGACTTAGTTACTTAGTTACTGCCCCAAGCTTTTGTGCAAGTATATGACACCAAAAATAAAAACAATATCACTTGCATAAAAACGGTAGACTGTGGCATAAACCAAAGACACAGAACAAGAACAAGCAAAAAGAGCGTTCAGTTTATTGTTTTATGACTGTCGCTGATCCAAAAGGACTGAGCAAAGTAACTGGCTCACTTCGTTGAGGATATTCTCGTTCGTTTCGACCTGTTTGCAACAGATTGTACTTTTTGCATTAGGTGCTGCTGTGGCTAATCAGCCAATCGGTAACGATGCTAGCCTATTACTACAGAGGACGCGGGTTCGATATCCGAAAAAGTCCTTGGGTGTTTGTAGCGTTTATAGTTAATGCAATGTTGCCTACTAGAATCCAAGTGGCCTGGACTTGTTAACCACTATATATATTTCGAAAGCTTTATATATTCGAATTACGTTTATTTATAATAAAAATCGCTTAGAAGCAAGTGTTATACTTGTATTGTTAGTTTGGACACCTGCTGCACTCAAGCTTCATTGTCAAATGTCGCCCGATAAATATTTCACGTCTGGTAGCATTTTCATATGTATAGTACGAAAATACAAAAGAAAATTGATAAATATTTTAGTGAAGGCAGGAAATTGGAAAGTTGGTGTGAAACTATTTTTTGTATTGATTCGCTTGACATTTCCGCGATTTATTTTTAAATAAAACTTTAATGGCTGGAGAAACGGACCGTACTGCGGAATCTAAATAACCTCTCTGAAATTTTATTTCTTAAAACAAGAATTGATTGAGACCGGCAATAAAAAAAAAAGATATTTGCAAAATTAGATAAGTAAGACTGTGTGTATATTTTTTATAAATATCTTGAATAAGTTCTTAAAAGCTGTGAGATTAACAACCACTTGTGAAAAAGATCAAAAAGGAAGAAGCATCGAACATTCCGTCATCAAATTGACTGCATACATAGTATACATATTGAAGTTTCTATAACATCATAGTCACATTTTCAATTAAATTATAAAATATACAAAGTATCTGCTAACATGGAAACAGGAGGTGCTCCGCGTTCGGAACTGCAAGATTTGCAAATGAAAGCCGCCCAAGTGACAGACGAGTCTTTGGAAAGCACTCGTCGTATGCTTAATCTCATGGAGGAAAGCAAAGAAGCTGGCATACGTACACTTGTTGCTCTTGATGACCAAGGCGAGCAGTTGGACCGCATTGAGGAAGATATGGATCGAATCAATGCTGACATGAAAGAGGCGGAAAAGAATCTCAGCGGAATGGAAAAATGCTGTGGTATATGTGTGATTCCATGGAAAAAGGTTTCCATTAAAGATGACAGTGATAATGCCTGGAAAAATAATGATGACGGTAAGATTGTAAATAACCAGCCTCAGCGTGTAATAGATGCACGGGAAAGAGCTGGAATGGGTGTTCCACCGCAGTCTGGTTATATAGCCCGTATAACAAATGATGCCCGTGAGGATGAGATGGATGAAAATATAGGCCAAGTAAATTCAATGCTAGGCAATCTGCGCAACATGGCCTTGGATATGGGTTCTGAATTGGAAAATCAAAACGTACAGATCGATCGCATAAATGCCAAGGGTGATGCTAATAATGAACGTATGACGGGTGTTAATAAGAGAGCTAACAATTTGCTTAAGAGTTAAATTAATTAGTCATTGCCGGATAGTATACAAACAATAACGTCACCCAACATCATCATTAAAACCACGGGAAGTAAACATATATAATTGCAGCATTTAACTAAAACTGAAATAACAATTCAAAAAGAAGAACAAAACAAAATTAATAAGAAGGTATGTGTTAATATTACAATTAACGAGTGGAAAATAATCAAAATAATCATATAGTCTTGTTCAGTTTTGGGTTTACTCCCGGCTAAAAAATAACTGTGTTATAGGAAATGTGTCGTTTTGTTTAAAATGTGGCATATAATCACATTATATGTTCGGAGTATTCATCTCTAATTGAATTTGACTGAAAAAAATAAATTTTAATAGCTATTAGCGGTATAAAATTAGTATACATATTACAACACCCTTCAGTTATAGACGTCTTCGGTTTCAGCAAAGATTTCCGTAACAAGTATGATATTTTCATATTATGTTATTTTATTGATAAAAGTTGAACATCTTTAAAAATTTTATCCAAAGATATATACATACATATCGCACCCTAAATACAAAAGGGTCACAACTAAAGTACTAAAATTTTCAGGAGAGACAAAAAAAGTTCATCGAGCTGAAGCAACACACTTGACATAATATAAAAGATTAACTGTATTTTTCCAGTTAAAGAAGATAGTTATGTGAAAAAAATTTTTGCAGTAGTTAGAGATGTGTACTCCGAATTAATTTATGGAAAAAATTCAGTTTTGGGAAATTTGGAGTTGTGACCCTTTTGTATTTAGGGTGCGATATGTACACGCATTCCTTAGATATATTGGAGAAAGTTATTACTGCAAGAAATATTCGTTGGTGTGATGAAGATTTTTATAGCTTGTTATGCAAGTAGTAGAAGTAAGCTGAGTAAGAAAAGTTGGTTAAAATACTTTGTGAATCATGAAAATAATATCAATATGCATTATGCACATAGTTTAAGTGTTTGAATAACTTAGAATTTAAAAAATATTCGTCATAAATTTGAGATCAATTTTTCAATGATAATAAACAAATTTGCTCTGCTAGCCTATAAAGTAATTTATACAACATCCAGACCAGAGAACAGTTTGAATGTATTCACGTTTGTACATAATTCATGCATTCGTTGCTTTTGCCATGCAATTTATCGACACCAACCTTCATTACACATGCTTACTGAATGCTCACAATTTTCGTTAGTTGTTTTTTTTCACATGCTTTTATTACTCCACCACACGTTGATCAACGAAATCAGAAAAAAAAATTCAAGCACTTGCTCATTTTTCGTTTATTACGCATTAGTATTAGTACCAATATTTTCATACTTTAGTCGACCATTCGCAACATTCGCTACTTTTGTGAATCTTCAATACACACAGCAAAGGCAAGCAATGCATGCATGCATGTCATTTCATCGTACTCTTTGTATGTGAAAGATGTGTAGCTTCGTTTCATTAATATAATGTGGATTGACAGCCTGTTTTCATTTTTGTGTGAAAACATTCAAGGCAATAAAATGGCCATTCAAACTGTTCACTGATCCAGACTAACTGTAACTTTTCTGAAGAACTTAAAAACAACCCAAATTGTATTGATCCTTATAGAAAATATATTTTATCAATTGCTTGCTAATTCCCATGTTTTATAATATTGCACTTAAATTTGGGACGAGCTGCATTATTATGAAACGTATTTCATATATTAACGATAACGCCTTTCTGCAAGGAATTGATTAACATTTGTGACAAACTATGTTATTACCGAATTTATGTTCTCCATGAAAGATACATCTAACTTACAACTTTATTAGAATTGTTGAGTTTTCTTTTCTAGAAAACGTGTAAAATTTTTCACTTCTAATCAAAATTGTTGCAGCTAAGTGGATTTTAAAATAATTAAATAGTTGCCTAAGCAATGATAAATTAATTTGTAACCGATTCACTATTTCGAAATGGCATAATGTTGCAGTTTTTCATTAAAAAGTGTAAAATATAGCATTATCTTCTAGAAAAGAAATCAACATCAGATTATGATACAAAAAATAATGAATAGTGATATTATTTTCCTTGTAGATATTTTCGAGTAGAATAATGTGTTTTGAGATTTCATCAAGTTTTATCGGATTGTGAAAGATAACGAACTTGCAAATATTTATGTATAAAAACGAAGAAATAGAAAATATTGTAAATCGATGGTACATTAAAGAGCCAAAGAGATTCGCTTATAAATAATACTCCTATAATAAATAAAAACCGTAATCGAAAATTAAAGCAAATTTACTTGCAGTTGAACTTTTAAAAGTCCGTAAAAGCAGTATTAATCTGAAGAATTCTATTTTAAGAGTATTTTTTAAGAGCACATGTGTCTGACAATACTAAACGTGAGCGCAAGATGTTAAAAAGTGTACAATAAATATTACATATTTTTGAAGCGCAAATATTTATTGTATTTGTATGGGAATATGACTAAAGAGTAAATACAGAGAACAAGAGAGCAAGCAATACAAAAATTATTGTACCTCATTTGAGTAGTCAGTTTTATCAAGTGTGCAATAAATATTTTGTGCACTTCATACTGTTCAATAGTTCATTTTACTTACACTTTTTTGGGAGTAAAATCTTTTATTTTTTAATATGAAATAACTAACTATAATATAAAATAACTAAAATACAATATAAAATAACTAAAATACGAAGTACAAACCGTTGCTTTTAACATCATTCATTTACATACATGTTGTCTCCTATAACAATATTTCATATCAGGAGACTATTGAAACATGAAATTCGGTACTGAAATTTTATTTTACACAACAATAAATATTGCATTGGTTGGAAGAAGAATAAATGCTATTGTATGTTTTTTTATTTAAGAGAACTGCAATATTAGTGTACACATGAAATCAAGTGCAAAAAAAGAGAACAACTCATTATTGAACATAATGAAGACAGTCCAACTGTTGGACTCCAACAAGACGTTTTATGCTCACGTTTAGTCAATACTCAATATAAGTAAAGAGATTTGCCTCGATATTGTAAAAATTTTCGATTTTACTCTACAGCTAAAAATATTTCTATAAAAGCAAGTTCAACATTTTTCAGATCGGAGGAAACATTTGATATCTCATTGACTTTGAAAAAGGTAACAACAAACTGATGACCGTTCACGTAAGACCTTGCAATTAAAAAGGATGGCCCTTCTGAGTAGGTGTATACGGTAGTCTTACATCCTACTCATGTAAATTATTTTAAAAATTGTTTGCAAAATTTTAAAATAAATATCATGTTTTCATTAATTTCTTCTATATTTACATGTAAAGTTTTCAACCATATATTTTTGACAGTGCTTGTGATTGCATAACAAGTTGAACAGCGAATACATAATAAATATTAAATGTTAAAAAATATTAGATGATTACATGGAAAAAACTACTTTAGACAAAAAATATATATACAAAAGTCATGATTGTGAGATCAGTTTTAAATTAAATTTAATTTAATTTCTTTTCTATTATTTCATAACATTTTAAGCAAAACTACTGTTTTACTCTTGTTGCTGTTCGGTCAAAATTTTTTACATAAACTTGGTAATGGCAGTACAAATATGTTTTCGAGATATCAAACACCCAACCATAGACCAATAGAAATAGAAAATTGCCTGCATCTTATAATATAGCGTAAATCTGAATTTTACTGTCTGTTCACCGATGTCACTAGATATCGTTCATCCGCAGAATTACAAGTTCTAAAATTTTGTTTTTAGTTTAAATGACAATCGATTGCAATGAATTGAAAATCTGTTAAAATACTTAATCATTAAAAATGATTTAAATGTAGTTGCCTAATGTGTATTATTACATAACTTAATGTAATACGTGCCTTAAATTATCAGGAAAAACTAAAACTTGTATTTGTACATATACCTTATTATGTATGTATATGTATGTATTAATAAGTGAGTTATGTGTTTGTATATTCAAAATATCTATTTTTATAAAAGGTACCAATTTATCTAGCAAATAATTAATAATTATTACTTTTCTTTTACACACAGCTCAAATAGAACGATTCAGATTCCAGCGTTTAAAAGAATGCACAATGAAAATCAAAAAGCACAAAACCACACCAGCACAAAAATAACCGAAATTGAAAAAGTAATTAAAACTGCAACAAAAGAACAAATGTGAAACTAATACAAAAAAAAAACAAGAATATATCAATGTCCAATAACAAATACTACAAGGAACCACCCACAAAAAACTATTATCTGTAAGCTATCTTGAAATTGTCTGAATTTTTATAAAAAATCAAACAAAGAACTAACCTACCGAATTCTTTTATAAAACTATCAAAGCAAAAAACTTATGTATATCAATAATACTTTAATATTTATATACACATATATACAAAATTGAAAAAAGAATTGTACATCTATTGAAAAAATGCTACCTACTATTTGCTA
Organism: Linnaemya tessellans; assembly: GCA_951800035.1. Taxonomy (NCBI): domain Eukaryota; kingdom Metazoa; phylum Arthropoda; class Insecta; order Diptera; family Tachinidae; genus Linnaemya; species Linnaemya tessellans. The sequence goes on along the minus strand of OX637532.1, from coordinate 108,385,042 downwards.
AAATTGTGTATTAACTATTATAATAACTATATATAATTTTTATTTATTATTAACTATAAAAATGTTGAATTTACAACCATTTAATTTGCAAGAAATAATTTCTTTTCTTGATTTATATGTGATAACTGTTTTGTTAGTTTCTAGACAAAAACATTTTTATTATTTATGTATTTAAAACTCTACAGCAAATTTGGGTGTAAAAGACACAAAAAATAATAAAGTTATTAAATTCCTTTGTTGTGCTATTTTTTTAATTTTATATACAATAATAAATACTTAAAGATAACTGCATGTGTATGAAAGCATACTACATACATACATATATGTACATATATACACATATGTATGTATGTATAAATCTATTAATATGCCAAGAACTAAATGTGAGTTATAAGTACGTACTCTTGTACTTGTGCATTTCAATTGAAACTTTTTTGGAACCAATATTTACACATAAAATATAAATCAATATATAAAAAAGATCTACTTTTCCTATACCTCTTAATGTAAAAAAAAATGTTTGTTATTTACATATACATATTAAAGTTAAATGTTCTTAAAATAAAAAATCTGTGTCATGTATTTGTTTTTTCTTATAGATAACAGCAGTTCTATTCAGTGTAAGAACATGGTTTAGCCATTAGATAAAGTTTCCATTTTGTTTATTTACAATACATCTAAGTTATCCTCAGAAGTAATTAATGTTTTCTAAATAGTTATGAAAAGAAAACGACTGTAAACAATTGCGAAATAATAAGAAGAAAAATGTATGTAAAACATAACTTAGAAATAAATTTGGAATTGACAAAATCATTTCCTTATAATGTATGGAATATCACAGCTTAAAGCACATGCATCATATATACTGTTCCTAATAGAAACATTCCCCTTTATTCTGTAACTATTTGCCAACGTCACGTCCAGACAATATCAAAAATAGGACACTTACATACCCGTTGTGGACAACAATTAACCAGTTGTGCTGGCCTGTGACTACTCTCTAAGACCTTAAATATGGCAACAGGCTGTTAGAAATTATTTTACTTATTTATTTGTAGAAAACTTTACAAAGTAAATTTCCAAAGTGTTGGTGCACAGATGCCGATAGGGTGACTCAGAGCATATGTCGGCGATATTATTAACCCGTATTTTTATCCGTTATTGTGACTAACTGTACACGAGCTATGCTTTCACATAAGAAGCAGCAACGTTGTTAACCGCGGCAAAGTCCTCAGAAGAACTGTAAATCTATACAGTTATGTGAGGTGTAAAGATTAACTATACAGGTGTTGAAATTAACTGTAAGTCTATAGAGGTGTAGAAATTAAGTAGAGCGAGTGAGACGCAAAAATCTCGAGGAGAGTAAACGATCAGTGGTCTGGCTGCACTTAAAAAATAATTGCCAACGAGGCTTGATCTTAGGTTAGGTTAGGTTAGAGGGCCGTTGTCCCTGGCGGGACAATCCACTTGGGTCCGTCGATTCGGTCCCTTTGTGATGCCCTTAAGCAGAGGACCTCTTAAGGGATGTCCTCCGCCGTTTCAAACCATCCTGTACCCCTGAGGAAGGATGATATCCCTGAAAGCTCCATGTTTGCCAGGCTGTCTAAGTCTGACAGGAATCGGGAGCCCAGCGCCGCTACCCTTGCATTAGCGAGGGCAGGACACTGACACAGAAGATGGAGGACAGTTTCTTCCTCCTCCTCATCATTGCAGCTTCTGCAATAGTCGTTGTATATTAGACCCATCCTCCTAGCATGAGTCCCAAAGCTACAGTGTCCTGTCAAAACAGTCACCAGTTGACGCATGCGCGCCTTGTCAAATTTGAGAAGGTCGCGCGTTTTGCGCAAATCGTAATGGGGCCACGTGGCTCTCGCCACGAGGCAGTTAGCCACACTATCCCACCTAAGTTGAGCTAGTTTGTATGATTCGCTTTGAATCAGAGACTTACATCGCGCTAATGGAATGCCAGTGAAGTGACTGATCATTGAACTGTTCAATTCAGTCCCTTGTCTGGCAATCTCATCCGCAGTATGGTTGCCTGGACATCCAGAATGCCCTGGCACCCAAACCAGTGTCACCCTCGAATGTCTCGCTATCTCGTTGATAGACAGTCGGCATTCGACCACAGTTTTTGATGTACTGTACACACCACTAATAGCAGAGATGGCTGCCTTGCTATCGGTAACAATGAAGATATCATTCGATATCCTATAGTACCTTAGCCACCTCGCTGCCCGAGTAATAGCAGAGATTTCGGCCTGTAAGACAGTACAACCGTCCTGGAGCCGGAATGGAGATCTAACATTGAAGTTCTCCACATAGAAGCCTCCGCCCGTTCTTATTCCCCTTTTGGATCCGTCAGTGAAAACTCTAACTGAATCCTCGGGAAAGGTAAGCCTGTCCACCTGTTCCCTGTCAACGACAATGGAACGGAAAAGTCCACCAAAGAAGGGTCTTGGTACACAGTAGTCAATGTTGGCATGGATTTCCGAGTGCTCTCTTAAAATCCTAGCATGCCCATAGTCAGTCCTAGTCCATGGACATACTGTATTCAACCTGACCGCTGAGAAAAGAGCCAGTTGTCTGGCCAGAATGTCAACCGGGAGCCAGTTTAGCATTGCAAAAATTGCTCCCGTTGGTGTAGATCGTAGTGCGCCTGTCATCAGTCTCGCTACGACCCGAAAGACTTTTTCAAAGGTCCTGCGATGAGCCTGCTTGTCCATCGCATTCCACCAAACCAATACCCCGTAAAAGAGTACTGGTTTAATAACAGCCTCAAGGATCCAATTGATCCCCTTAGGGTTGATACCCCATTTGAGGCCTACTGCCCTTTTGCATGTATAAATAGCCACTAAGGCCCTTTCCACTCTCGCCTGTATGTTCTGATTCCATGATAGCTTACTATCCAGAATCACACCCAGGTACTTGGCGGTTTTAGATAGTTCCAAGGAGGTGCCGTTAAGCTTTGGGTGTATAAAGCTATCGGTCTTGTACCTCCTAGTGAAGAGCACCAACTCAGTCTTGGCTGGGTTGATGCCGAGCCCACAGCTGACGCTCCACCTACTCAGCAGAGCCAGCGCAGACTCCATACACTGAGATATGGTATCCAAGTGCTTACCCGATATCGCCACCGCTACGTCATCCGCGTACGCGACAGTCATAATCTGTCTGCGTTCTAGACTTAGCAAAAGCGAATTAATGGTCAGGTTCCACAACAGAGGTGACAGAACACCTCCCTGTGGAGTGCCCCGATAGACTGCCCTATACTCAGTGACATCCCCAATCGAGGCCCTGACTACCCTGAAAGTTAGTAAGTTTCTAACAAACCGGCATAAATTGTCATCAATCCCTACCGCTGCCATCCCATTGATAATGGAATCGGGTTTGACATAGTTGAAAGCACCCTCTATGTCCAGAAAAGCCCCCATAGTAAATTCCTTATACTCAAGAGATTTTTCTATGTGGCCCACTAGAGAATGTAGTGCCGTTTCCACAGATTTGCCTTTAGTGTAGGCGTGCTGTGATTTGGAGAGAAGCTCATTCGGAATGGTCATTCTCAGATGAATATCAATTACTCTTTCTAAAGTTTTGAGTAAAAAAGAAGTAAGACTTATCGGTCTGAAGTCTTTAGGCTTAGTGTGTGATGTCTTACCCCCTTTCGGGATAAAGACAACCTTGCACGTACGCCAAAATATAGGTATATAAGCCCTCCTAAGGCATTCACTGTAAATTACCGTGAGCCAAGGTAGGACAATGTCCGCATTTCTCTGTAGATCCGCTGGAATTATTCCATCTGGTCCCGGAGACTTGAACGGATCGAAGCTGTGTACAGCCCAGCGGAGCCTATCCATATCCAATGGAGTTGTGACTGCGCCTGTCGCCAAGCTGCCATCGGCAGTGCCTGTTAAAGGTGCCGCCTGGCTGCCAGGAAAATGAGTGTCGAGTAGTACGCTTAGCGTTTCTTGACTACTCATGGTCCAGTTACCACAGGGTTTCTGTATGTAGCTGGGTACAACCGGTGCGGTTGATAGCATCTTACGCAGCCTGTTGGTTTCAGATGAACCCTCCACATTACTGCAGAAAGCCCTCCAAGACCTCCTTTTTGCGTTCCTGACAAGATTTTTGAAGCGATTCACGGAGGTTTTGTATGCCGACCAGTCGCCTGATCGTTTAGCCTCGTTGAATAGCCTACGACATTCCTTTCGTGAATGTGCAATTTCCGGGCTCCACCATGGTGGTCTGGCCCTTCCCCTGCAAACCGTTGGTTTGCAAGCCACATTGGTAGCACAGCGGAACGATTCACTTAGAATCTCCACAGCAGAGTCGATGTCCCCAATATTTCTAATAGTTGGAGACGTCGATAAGGAGTTGCAGAGTACACTGTTCTGTAGCTCCCAGTCAGTCTTCTTTCTGTTAACTATAGGATTTAATCTACTTACACCTAACCCTATGCTGAAGTCAATATAGCGATGATCGGATAGGGAGCAGTCATCCGCAACCCTCCAGCCGCTAACCAGATTGGTGTGCTCTGCACTAACCAATGTTACATCTAAAACCTCTCTACGGTTAGACACAATAAAAGTGGGTTCTGAACCCCTGTTGACAATTTCAAGATTATTATTTAAAATGAAATCGAAGAGACACTCACCCCGCTCGTTAGTATCGCTACTACCCCAGGAGATGTGGTGTGAGTTGGCGTCAGCACTTATTATTATAGGTGTCCTCGTGCTTATCGCCCTTGACACAATGCCACGCACCTTGCCATTTGGTGGACTGCCCTCATGGTCATGCGCCATATAGCTCGAGACCACCCAAACCGTACCGGACGGGGTCTCCAGAGCAGCTGCTACAGTATCCCCATCACTGAAATCAGATAGGATAAAGATACGCAAAGAGTTTTTAGCCAAGATACAAGATCTAATATTACCTGTGCCTTTGGCAAACAATAGCTTGTAGCCCTTAAGTGTCAGTCCATGAACCCGTCCTTGGTGGACCCAGGGTTCCTGGACCATAACCAGCTCCTCCTTCCTCTCAACCACCCGGAGGAGCATCGCAGCGGATGCTGCTTTAGAGTGGTGAAGGTTTATCTGCGTCACCTTCACCATCATGTAGCGCAATTATGGTGGTGTTGGCGTCCTCTTGGCTGGATTCCAAGAGGGCGTCAGTGTCCTCATCCGCGACTGCCATCCGTTCAAAGAAGCCACCCACCATGTCTGAGACTGAGTGGGTGTCCTCTTGCCCGCATGAAGCTGCGTCCGACACACCAGCAGCAGCGCAGTCAACAGCGCCGTTGGCAGCGTCATCCCCTCGGTTGCGGTTCTTCCTGACATCGGTCCGGTAGAGGCGCAACAGAATCGTACTGAAACAGTAAAAGATTTTGTTGCCCCTCTTACGGATCGGTGCCAGAGATTCTTTGTTAAGAATCAGAACCACCTCCCTTCTAGACCTCTCGGGTGCGTTCACCTTAGCTACCCTCCAGTCATGGGTGGGTAGATCCGGGTTACAGTCCTTAAGGATCTCAAGGATCTCCTTCGGGGAAGAAGGTTCAGCAGGAATTATGGTCAAGGCTCTTGGTCTTCTGGGTATGTCTTCCACGGAAACCACATCCAGCTTAGAGCCTTCCCACACCTCGCCAATAGCTTCGATGGCCTTCTTTAACAGAGACGCTGAGCGTTCATCCGTGCAGGCCATCAATTTAACGCCGTGCTGGTGCCAGCCAGCATCGACGCATTGAGGCGGCGGTCCCGGATTCTCCTTGCGGATCTTCCAGAACACTCCCGCCAGTTTTTGGTTGACCAAGTCCCATCTGGCATGGGAAATGGCACCGTCTGATGCATCCCTATCGATTATGGCCCTTATGAGCTTGCCTTTGGCGATCTCACTAAAGGTGCCTTTCGAAGGGATGTTCTTAGGACGTTTTGCCCTAGAAGCCCTAGCTGCATCGTTCTCCTCTTCCGAACGTTGCCGTTTAGGCGCCGCAACCGTGGCAGGTGCGGGGGAGGAGTTTATTTGCAGCCTCGACATATGAGCCTGTGCCCACTTTAGAGAGGCTGCCTGCTTTTCAGAAAGCTGGTCAGCCGGGATCGCACCGAGGTGCGAAATGGTTTTTAAGGCGGAGCGCCTCGCATCATTGGCCCTGCGTGTAGAATTTTTGCGCGAAGGTTTACTGTTATTGCCGGGATTGGCAGTGGGTGACGCAGTACTGTGGCTAGAAGTAATCCTCTTTGCCTTTTCCTGCGCAATGTGCGCTTTGGAGGCGACGGGTTTGGACGGCTTAGGCCTTCCCATTCCCTTCGCACCAGAAGAAGGGGTTTTTACCGTTTTACCGGTAAGGACCTGAGCAGCTTTTGAGGTACTTGGAGCGAAAGACAGAGGTACCTCGCTGCTAGTGCTAGGGCAGCCACCCGTTGCCGGGTGTTTTGCCCCTTTTTCAACAGCAATCAGCCCGGTTAATCCAGGCTGATTGCCCACCACGTCAGTAGTCCGCAGACTGGTCGGGCCTGATGTGGACACCCGGCCAGCCTGAGCAGCAGTAGCTTTCGATTCACCGCTGCCTGCTACTTGCGCCGCGGGAATAGGGTCCCCGGAGATTGTTAAGCCCCTAACCGGGTACGTGGGGCTTGGCTTTTTATTTTTCATTTGTTGGTGGGTTAAAGGTTGCATTTTATACCTACTGCCAGGTTAAAAAGCTGCCGACCCACCTGGATACAGACGCAGACCATCAGCCGCCCCAATTGGGATACAGACGCTGATGGATTTGGACATGGTCCTTTGGACCGAAAAACGGACTGACTCGATAGCCGCCCCATGGGGAAAAACAGACGCTATCGAGTCCGGGAAGGGTGATTCTTGGACGGTACTTAGTTGTTGGCCACTCTGGCATGGGTGACCCTACCAGGGGCTACTGATATCAGCTGCCCCCGCCAGTACAGACCAGTCAACTAGACCTAAGCCTCCACATCGCGACAAGATGACCACCCGGCGTGGAGGAGGCTTGATCTTGGTTGACTCAGAGCTGCTTTGCGACTGACTAGAAATTATTAATTGTCCTATTTTTAATATTATATTGATGTTCACAAATAGTTACAGAATAAGGGATATTGGTTCAATATTACCGAATTATTGCTTTATTTTTGTTCTTTCATGAAGCTGCGATATTAAATTATAGGCTGTATTTTGAAAAGTAATTGATATTATTAGACAGCATTATGAGCATTTCCATGTCATCGTAGTTGACATTGGTCCGCCTGTGGGGTGGAGTAAATTTTTCAAGAACAGATGTAACTAAAATTTCTACTACAGTATTTAAAAAGAGAATTCATCACCCTCGGAATTCGTGGAGTTGTTATGTAATTCGACTCAAAAGAAAAATCTTTCGAATCTCTATGTTAAGAGCAAGAATGATAAAATAAAGATTACGCCTTGCGCATGAGTTACCGTTTAATGACGTATTTGTTCCCTCGAAGAGATTGCCAAATGTTTATTATATGCAAAACTAATACTTTCTCGTACAAAATTAATATATTATGCTATATTTGGCAACTCTTAACACAATTTACTCAGAGAGATTTCCAATAAGCAAATTAAATCGGATTTATGAAAGTGCAAGTTTTGTGTTATATTTTATAATAAATTGTGTTACATTTTAAAATAAATATATTAAAATAATTATTAAATAACTTAAAGTGTAAAAAACTTATTAAAACTTGATTTTTTAAGCTCATAAACTGTAAACAAAAAACCTAAATTAAAGAGAAAAGAGAACAAAAAGAGCAAGCATGAAATGTGCAGTGGGCAATTGCAAACAAAGTGACATCAAAAAAAAAAAAAACTAGTGAGAAATAATTGTGTTATAATGTAATATTGTTATAAAAATTTTGTTTGTTTTCAAAAAGCTGTGTCATTTTATAGTTTTCCAAGAAATGAAGCTCGAAGGAAGTTATGGCTGATATTTTGCAAATTTGTTTTGAATGGGGAAAAAGAAAAATAATTAGCACTTGGGTTCAATATTTATATAAAATAACTATAAATTAACAATTTCAAATAAAAAAAGTGGAAAGTAAAATAATTTTTTAAAATTGTTAATTATCAAACAAATTTCATTTTGGGGCAATTTGCCCCACCGTCCTGTTATTACAATAACATAATAGTTCTCCAACTGAATTTTATTAGCCAATCAGAACACATGTTGAGTGACGTCACAGTTCCATCATGCGCAGAAAAGTATTTTTATTTCAGCTTGGTTTGTTCGTTATTTTATCATTCTTGCTTAAGAGCATGTATTTTTAAACAATTTCCGTTTCGAATGGAATTGCATAAGGAAGTGATATTGAGCAGCATGTAAAAAATGTTAGAAAATCTATTTCGGAAGAATTTTTTTTCTAAATATAAGACATGCACGTTCGCACTTGTCAAAGATTTTATTTTTTAAGCACGACCCGCACTTGGGGGATGATCTTTACATACATATGCAGTGCAATGCGCCGGAACTATGAAGAAGGGTATAGTATTGAGAAGACAGATGAAGAAAAATAAGAAGATAGCGATTTTTTTTTAGCTATTTGAATCTTTTACTTCGCCGGCTAATTTTTTTTCTACTGGACCGACAAAGGAAGGTGCTGTTACTCTGCTCTTAGTACAGGATAGTGTCAATCGCTGCCAGTTATACTTACCCAAGAAAGCGTAACCACTAAATACGAATGAAAATTTTGGCCTTAATTTATGAGCTAAGTTTGATAAAATGAGAGCGCGTATCAATTCATAATTATACATATTTCTAGTAAAAAAGCGATTTGAATAAACTCAGTTATTTTTGAAATATGTATCTTTGTACATTTGCCTGGTATCTCAAGTAGAAAACAGTGCGGAACATGCAATAAAGCTTTTATAAAACTTGATGTCAAACGTTTCTAATATTTATATTCTATGGGTTACATTCATATTTAATGCAATTAGCTCTTCACTTCATTATTTTCATCAACATTTTATTCTATATTCCCATTCATTATATTGTAATCAAGATTATAAAAATTATACATACCCAATGACTTCTGATGGTTGTACTTGTTGTATAGAATATGAAACTGTTTTTTAAGGAAGTAAAATGGAATTCCACTGTTATTGTTTTAAGGCAAAACATGAAAACGTTTTTAGTACCATTTACGGCATGACTAATGCCATTGAAACTCTTACCAAATTAGACACATGATGATAATATTATTGATTCTTGTGTTAATATGTAGTCGTATCAGCGTCACAGGAAAAAATGTGAGATTAGAGAATAGTCTCGTTCGAGTACAGCATAAGTTGTAATGATTTGACCAACATATTACCCAATATATGTATGTACATGTACATGTATATTCTTTGATAAAAGTTAAAATGCATATTCTGACTTATTTTGTATTTCCCATAATCAAAACAATTTTTTCGATGGAAGAAGTTTTCACATTTGATACAGTAACGATGCACTAAAATACTTCAGATGACATCCGTCAAGCCAATATAAAAACAGCCCCGCACTCGATTTAAATAGGAGTTATGCCAATATTAAAGATACTGCAGAAGCCCCGCAATCTATTCAAATACGATCGTATTAAAAAATAAAAATATTTTCCATACGGAAGCCATAATAAATAGACGAATACATTACGTCAAGTCAAAGAGCCTTCATGTTATTACAGTCACTCGAAATTTTCAGTAGAGGTCAAAAGCTATTTGTCATTACATTTTATCTGTATTTGAAACCTCAAATACGTCCTGGTAAACAAGTTCCATTACAAAAAGAAGATATCCAGAGGGTATCGAAATATTGGATAATAAAAAATTCCATTTCTTTTATAAAAAGGTGACCTCAAGCTTGTTAAAAAATATACAATCAGTCGAAGAATGAGCCTTGTTTTTCTTTTGAATTTTTTCAATTATTGAAAAAGTCATTACTTAATTGGACCCAGTGGGCTGGACACTACTTGTCCTTTCACCAGCAACCTGTTAACCTAACCTATCACTTAAGGATAAAATGTGAGCAATTATATCATAAAAAATGTCACATTTTAAGTTAATATCATAAATTAAAAAAATTCGTTAAAAAAATAAAAATAATTAAAAATATAATATAAAATTTTTGATATGTTAACATCTATACGCGCGCCTCTAGGGCAGTAAACTATCAGTCTCAATACATACGCAAGTGTAAGTGTAAGACTTTGTTTGTTTGTTGTTGTTGCTTGGTTCGGTTTTGGCTTATGCATAGCAAAGAGAATAGTGACGTGGTTATACGTACATATATAAAAATGAGATAGCAAGACAGCAACGTATGTAGCTTATGTACAAACATAACAATGTATGTATGTATGTACATTTGTCTGTTGCTTTGCATTCTCTTTGTTTTTTGTGGGTTTAATATAAAATAAATAAACAAAAAGGTGTTAACACATCGCCCGTGAGTTCGAACACTCATTGATTTTTTTATTTGACATATTGTCATAATTCTATTTTAAATGAAATTTATTTGTTGGTGGTCAAACAATGTCTATATGCATTTCATTGGTACTTTACCAAATCATCAGTAGACTTTAATCACAGTCTTGAAAAGAATTATGACAATATGCCAAATAAAAAATTTCATAACAATTTAATTTAGATTTTATTTTTCATTTTGCCTTATAAATACTTTTCTTGTTATCCAATGGATTTCTAATTGTATAAAGCTGTAGAAAAATAAATCGATTCATATCGAATATAATTTATTTGTTGGGTTAGTTTTGTATGAGTTTCAAAGCCTACTATGGTTATTCTGGTGTGATTTTTTAAAATAATTTGTAATTTACAAATTGTGAATTCTCAGATGGTTTTCAGAAGTATGTGCATAAGATAAGAGGTTTTTAACTTTTCAAGACTTTGGTTAAAGTCGACTGATGATTTGGTAAAGCACCAATGAAATGCACATAGATATTGCCTGACCACGAAGAAATAAATTTCATTTAAAATAAAAATATAATAATTAATTTCCTGAAGTCACACAATGGAGTGACGAAATATTGAAAATTAATATATTTTAAATAAAGAGACCTTAACCTTAAAAGTATTAGAATATAATAAAATTCATTATATAAAATCATTCTAATTTTTTGTGTTATCTCAAAATAATATTGTTGTTAGAGAATGGACACTAAAATAGTAAAATGAGGAGAATTTTTATAGTGTGTAAATATTCATGTTTTTAAACCGTGGTCTTGAAGAGAAGACATGGGGAAATATGCTTGGAGATAGACTTTGTCGCCAAAAGTGGAAATTTTAATATTTGTATGTAATATGTATAATTAAGACCTAATTCATAAAAAATATATGACGGATATAAAATATTCATTTGACAACTTCTTTATAGAAATTTTACAGTTAATAGGTTATAAGGGGTTAATTAAAAATTTAAGGACAACTCAGAATCACCTAACGGCAATTTCAAACTTACTGCCTTTCCCACGATTTCATTAAATTTCATTCTACCGCACAATCGAATATAATAATAAAGAAAAAATAAATATAAAATTGCTGTTCATGTTTTACATGTAAACTCAGCGATCAAAAATTTTTAAAGTTAATTTCACAGTATTTCTAAATCATTTCATTGGTTAATTGTGCCGAAATTGCTGAAAATAAGGTTTCTTATGCATTTCGCTATGTTGTTATCAAACTTGTTTTGGTATAGCTGCGAGCCTTCTAGCCTTCTTTCATTAGCTGGAACTAAACTGTTCAATAATTTTAATTAAAATTACAACACAAATATTGTACATAAATGTAAAATTTTATTATTAATAAAATATGTATCTAATGGTCATAAAACAAACGAATTTAATTATGTAATTCAGAATTACATAATAAGTTTTAAAATACTAACACCTCTCAGAAACGAGCCACTTGGGTTCGTTGAGTCAGCTCCTATGTGATGAGATTTTAATTATTGTCACCGACACATCATTCACTAAAAATACATTGGTAATATGTACAACTTTACTTATTGAAAGAATTTTGCGTAGCCAAATATGCGTTGAAATCGGTTGTGCTTTTATCTAAGCTTAAGAGTTCGATATGGTTCATGTTTTCTGGTGGTATGAACACAATAGAACCACGTTTTAACATTAAATCAGCATGCCCGTTCAAACGTAAAATGCGAGAACCACTTACGACTAATAGTATACCAGGAGATTGTGGTAAATTTAATGTTTGTGTCGATGCGGATGAAGATGAAATCTGTACAACTGCGAAATCTGGTACCGGTGGTGCAAACAATTTAGTATTTGCATCTAGTTGTTTGGGTTGAAAAAGTTTCGAGTTAGCTGGAGAGCCAGAGTAAGTTAGCGATGCCAGCAACTGTTTGACGTCCTTAAATTTTGGAGTTAAGCCTGCACGTATCACATTATCCGAACATGCCATACATTCAACGCAATCGCCTGAAAGGTAGGCGTGAATTTCATTAGCACCCAAATAAATAGATTCGCCAGGCTGCAGGTAAAGTAAATTTAAAAAAAATAATGAAAGCACGCCAACATCGCCAGGAAAATCTGAGTTAATGGTTGAAAATGTGTCTAGCAAATCATGTTTGGCGAGAACTGTAAAAAGATTTACATATTTTAATATGCAAACGTATTTTTTTCTATTTAGGTAATATTTTTACAAACCAGATTTATAGTCCTTAAGTATTGCATCAATTACTCTTGATATGGCCACCGGATCAGCAGTCATAAGTGTTTGATAGCACTTTTTGAAATCATTTATAGATCCATTAGATAGACCATGCACCACTGCTTCTCCGCCTAATAGTTCGTTTAAAGGAGGTAATTCTTGGCAAAATTCATATATTTCCGTATAAGGCCGGAAACCACAAAGCGCTTTGAACGGTGTTAGTGCTATGGCCAGTTCTGGTTTGTGGTTTGGGTCTTTGTATATGTCCGGCCTATCTTTGTTTAAAATTGTAGCTTCCTCCTGAAATGTTGAAGGAAACAAGTTTAAATTGCATATGAATATCTGTAAATGCAGTTATAATTGTTTGGAATAATGCAAACGTTCTTATGGCCTTATGCATGTCAAATATATTTGGTGATAGCCCGGTATTGTAATTGATTCCGTTTTTTTTTTGCCTCCATTAAAAAGAAATCAATTGTTCATTTTCTGAAGAACCAAAATGCAACAGAAGATGACATGACAGATTTTATGTAAAAATTGTTTGAAAATTTTCTAGATAAATTCTAATATTTTGTAAACATTTGTGGCGAGTATTCGGTTTTAAATATTTTTAAAATTAAAAAGTCTATTGTTTAAGATTTTAGGTGGTTTTGCGAATAACATAGTTAGTTAGTTCATTTAGAGACTGACTTATACGTACTAACGCAAGCTTACGAAAGCCGACATTAGTTAATTGGTATACAAAATATTGTAGGATTGGTTCAAAATGGAATATTGGTTAAAGAACAAAATGTTTGCAGTAAAAAAGCTAAGAAAAAATAACACTTTATATAAAAAAAAAGGGTTTACACAATTATTCTTACCTTATTAGGATGGACTTGAATACTTAAAGCCTTGCGAATACTTAATACCTTAAATAAATAAGGCAAAGGTTGCTTATAAACGTGCCCCAATTCCTGGCCAGACGATTTCACTATAGATGGGCCGCTATTGTGGTCTCCCATCCATAGTTCGGCATAGGGGCAGTTGCTAGCGACATCAAAATCTTCCTTATTAGCCTTAACCAGTTTGGCCACCTCTGAAGATTCACCCAATTTACCCCATTCGTAATTTTTAATGTTGCCTTCAAGTTCCATTTCGATAGTTCCACGTATGTATGATGATTTTGATGAAGTGTTTTACGGTCGGCACTCACTGAATTACTGAAAAAGTGGCAGCTTGTTTTTAGCGCACTCATTTAAAAACCATTTATTGCAGTTACGTGCGCAGGGTCATATTACGAAGGTCATTTCTAGTTGATACGCTTTTCTTAACGCAACGAATTTATATTCATACATTCATTATTAATCTATTTAGGCAAATTCCGCATTTAGTTTAGTTTTGATTAATTGTTATCAGTTTACTTGCTTCTTTAAGAACTCTTAATTACAAATTTATCTCTCGTTTCGGCACTATTTTATTATTTGTGGTGGTAATTATGGTTTTTTCGCTTTTGTGCTTTCCTTTATTTGTTATTTCTTTTTAATTATTTACGTGGTATTATCAATTTGCAAATGGGTTGAATGGCAGCTGGTGGGTGGGATTGGTTATGAGTTTTTGGCCTTTTGTTTTGATTTGCAAGTTTCGTTTATTCTTTACTTTTTGTTGTATTTCTGTACAATTTTGGCTTAACCATTACTGACTCCTAGGTGGCGCGCTTAGCATTTGAGAATTAAAATCATTAGTTTGCTGTTGTTTTAAAATTTGATTAACCGCAGAATGGATAAACAAAAAATACCACCCAAATACATAAGAAGAATACTCGTGTCCCTCCATATAATTTTGAACTACAGATTAATATGCTAATAACTACAGATATGGAATGCTAATATTCCACACAAAAAAAAAAACAAAATATTCATTCATTAATAAAATGGAAATGCCATGTTTTTGACCAATATCATCATCGCTAATCCACTCCACGTCTCCACAATCATACTGAAGGAGATCGACGGCCATATGCTCACGTTGTCTTCGGGATGCATACGTTGTACGCACTCCCCGAAGTCTATTTTCGTTATAGGGACATATTTTTTGTAAATACGTCACAGCAAAATCGCCAAAATTTTTCCAGTATGACCAGAAAAAGTGGTTAAATTCTAAAAGCCTTATTTATAAGAAAATATTCTGTTTTATAACAGGTAATAGGACAAATTCGCACTCCAAAATTTGTTTTATAAGACTTTTATTAATCAAACATATATTTATAAACTACCTCTCAAATATATAGTAAATATTTTATTGTTATGAAATTTTTTATTTGACATATTGTCACAATTCTATTTTAAATGAAATTTACTTAACTTTTCAAAACTGTGGTTAAAGTCTACTGATGATTTGGTAAAGCACCAATGAACTCCATATAGACATTGCTTGACCACCAACTTTCAATTTCATTTAAAGTAAATATTTTCTACAGGAGAATAAAATGTATGTAACAAGGAAAAATTTTCATTCTATTTCATCTTTATTAATACATATGTACATACTTTAGTTAAATAGGCGCAAGAAGGCGTTGGCTACAATAGTAAAATCGCTGGTGCCATCGCTGAAGTTTATGTATTAAACTGATTAAAAATAAATAAATGCAAAAAAAAAAAAAAATAAATGAATATATAAAAAATAATTGTACAAAATTAATAATTACAAATAATTTTTTGTTAAATTTTGTAAAATTTCTAGAGACTGACAGTGATTGACACTGTCATGTACTGAAGAGTAAAGAAACAGCAAACTCCTTCCACGGCCCTGTGGCAAGAATTAGCCGGCTGGTCCTACTAAAAGAAATATTATATACATAACAGACTTACTTACATCTCAAAATTTGACAATTTTCACTTTTTGCAAGAAATCGATGTACCCACTGTAAAAATCTCATTTCATTATTTCTACTCTTTAGCCAAAAAAATATACAAGTCTATACCTGTTTGTAATATAAAGTAGTATAAAATATTTGCAGTTTTTTGCCTCTACTGAAAATTTTATATTTTGAGTTAACGATCTTTAGAGGAACCAGTGCGATATATTTTGGGAAAATAAAACGTTTAATTTTGAAGTTTCAAGAATAAAATTTATAATAAAAAAATTACAATAAAGGACAATTCAATTAAAAAAGAATACTTTGATTATTTTTTAATCTAAGAGCACATCGTGAAAAAAACGAATGTCAAAAGGACGAACCTTAGTTATACGAGTTCTTTGAAAGAAATTAAAAATTGATTTCTAAAGAAGTACTCCCTTTATTTTCGCTGACAAGTATTAAACACAAAATTTGTTAAACAGTTGAACATTTATGCTGAAAGTGTTTGCGAGAATTGCATCACGTAATATGTGAGCAACACGAGCTTTGAACGCAACAGTAAAGAAACTGGTTTGGTAGATGAGCGAGTTTGCTCCAAAATTGTTAAGTAATACATTTTAGAATCTAATCGCGTAATGTGTTTTCGAAAGTGATTTCGAATTACAGATTTTATGAACGAACTTGTGTGTATTGCATTCATCAACACAACAAAAATATATTCATAGATACTTTTTACAAATAATGATTGTTTACATTGTAAACATATTGTTTAAAAAGGGGGATGAATTAAACTTCCGGGAAATGTTTCTTCCTCTTTTACTTCACACAAGCACTTCTAATGTTGTGTGTAAATCACACACATTTATTGTGCATAGAAGAGAGGCCTCAAATCAAACCCAAAGCAACATTTTTTCATCAAACCTCATGCATACTGTTGCAAGTAGCAATAGCAACATCAAAGATTGTGCATATTTAACTGAAAGATTGAAAGAGTTAAGTTTTTCTGACAACTGTTAGAGTGTTTATTTAGTTTATTTAGTTATTTTTTGTTTTGTGGTGGTATCAAATGACACTTAAGTTGTGTTGTGGTTCCATTGCATATTTTTTGAGTGACTTGATGGCATTTTCATTCGTTATTATGAGTCCAATAGACTATTCGATAGATATATTCCATAAAACCGGTTTGTTGGACTATTTGAACAATTTTATTAGAAAATAGTTTTGCTCAAGATACTACACGAATATAATCATAATACATATTTTATGTCTTCTACAAAATAAGCGAAATTGTGTTATGCGGGCCCCACACGTTGCCAAAAAGGCAGCCTTTTTTTATATGGCAGCTTATTTTTTATTTTATAGCAACAATATAGCTAGCATTAATATTATCGGTATCCTCTTTTATATTCATAGTTCTTTCTATCTTTTGTTGTATACGTAGGCTTTCGATCGTATATCTTTTCTCTATCTAGAATTTTAACTTTGTCAAAATCCACTGAATGTTTCTTGTCGATAACATGGGCTGATAAAGCTGTCGATGTTTTTTGTTTAGCGATATCGTTTTTGTGTTCTGACATTCTGGTTCCCAAGTTTCTTTTTGTAGTACCTATGTAAATATATTAATGCTAGCTATTTTGTTGCTATAAAATAAAAAATAAACTGCCATATCAACTATTAAACTTGACTCAGTGCTTGAGGTATACACTTGTTGATTTTAGTAATTTTCAAATTGTGATCTAAACAATTTTTTTAATTTGACTTTAATTGTTAAAAACAAAAACATCGTATATGTAATTAATGTAGTACGAACCGCAATATTCTGAGTATAACTCTAATTTTAAAAGAAATAATGTTTTTAAATTGTAACTGGTATGTTTTAAAATTTAAATAGACAAAAAACCCTAAAGAAGTCAACAAAAAATTGATGAAACGTTGGGGAAAAAAATGTAATAAAGGTTTTTTATTAACATTGAATGCGTTAGGCCTGATTAGGTCAAAAAGATTCTTCACGTATTGAAATTTATGCACTTGGCCAAAGAAAGTCTAGAAACACAAAATCTAATATCTTTTGTATAAATTTAGTTTGCAATTTCTCGAATAGCTTTTCAAATGATCGGCAGCCTGTGTTTTTATCTCCTCCAATATTATTTGAATTTCTAATGAATACTAAAAAATAATAAAACTTAACACTCAAACATTTATCATTAGATTTTTCGAATATTTGCTTACTTTTTTAAGGTTTTTCATACTTGAAATCAGCAGCGGTAGAACGAAAATGTAGCGCAGTGCGCTTGATATACATTTTAGTATTGCTCAAATGATATCAGTCATTCAAAAAATTGTTGTTGTTTTCTAGAGAATTCAATTAATCGAGTTTCTGTCTTAATAGATTAATAATTCGATTATGTAATAAATTTTTCAATATTTCTATAGACAATTTGTCAAATAAGAAAGTTATAAGCATAAAATATTTTTATTAATTAGGCCTTTTGGAAATATGTAGTATTTGTTCCAAATCTTTAGAGAAGGCGAAGGTGGCTCAAATAATATCCAATTTCTCAGTGCATTTCTCGTTTTTTTCCATTATGTCACTGCTTATTTTTTTTCAATTTCTTAACATTTTCAATATTTTTTTTGTTACTTTGGGAAAAATGCTTCTAACATAAGTGCAGAAGTATTCTTCAATATCACGTTAACATCATACTCATGCTCCAAAATATTTTATTTCCGAATTCCTTAGTTCCAGTCTTTGTGCAATTAAGTTAAGTTAATAAACAACATATACTTAAAACTTGGATTCAGTTCTTATTATACATATATAATTCTCAGATTTGTAATGAAAGCACTTGCTATAGTATTATTGTATTTCATCAAATTACAGCAGCAAAATCCGTCGCAGTAGTAGGATCTTTAGTAAGCGCATTTATAGCCACCTCCAATGGGTTTTGAGAATATATGATCAAATGGTATAAAATATATTAAAGTTTGTTTGGTTGATAAATGGATTAATCGACCAAAGATAATCGTTAATCGAAAATAGCTGATTTGAAATTAGCCAAACAGTTATTCGGGTAGCTATTAGTCAGTTAACCGATTGAATATCCCAGACTATAAAAATTAAAACCAATTTCAACATATTAACTTTTTTGTAAAGTTTTCCTATAATTTTAAATTAAATGCCTTCCAACAGAAACTTCCGAACTTTGACAGTTCATAACATCCATCTGTCAAATTAGTTCTCATTTATGAAATCTGCTATTCCGAATCAGCAGAGTACAGTACATTGAACAACACGTGGAAATAATAAGATTGTTTGAATAAAACGGGTGTCCTGACTATTCGCAAATATGG
Organism: Linnaemya tessellans; assembly: GCA_951800035.1. Lineage (NCBI taxonomy): Eukaryota > Metazoa > Arthropoda > Insecta > Diptera > Tachinidae > Linnaemya > Linnaemya tessellans. The sequence continues at coordinate 108,366,171 of OX637532.1, read as the reverse complement.
TGGATAAATTGTGCGTGCACTGTTTCAATAAGGAGTAAAACAACACCCGGCAAGATCTGCCCAAAAGCAATAACGCTGTCAGTGAGAATGTAAAGGAGAATCTGATAAATTAGTGTTTTCAGCGATCATGAACATTTTTTTCCGATATTAACTTTTTATATGAAAAATATTTCAGATTTCTTTCGATTTTATTTCCAATTTATATAATAACCACTAAATTTTCTTCGGTTTAATATGACACTCACTTTTTTACTAAATTAGGTCTGTCAATCTTGTATTGTGCAATAGAATTTCGCAAACGATTCACACTATCGTCGGAGGTGGAGCAAAATTTCGCCGGCGAAGTGAAAATTAATTAATAGCTACAACAAATTTTCATACTTCTTATCCATGATACAATGATATACTAGGTAGCCTCGAAGCGCCATCTGTTTTTTTACAAATAAACGCGCGAATAAAATATACAGGAGCACGTATTACTTTCCTTGTGTTCCTCAGTATGCTGGTTAACAGTTCGAGTCATAGAAAAGCCCTTGCCGTTCCATGTTCTTATCTTTCTTCATATGTAATCTCAATACTATCTACTACTTTCTAGCTACGGACCAATGCGCTGTCGTCTCCTGAATATTGGGAGTACTAACAAAAAATTAATAAACAAATATGATGAAAATGGGAGTAAGGATTTAATTAAGAAGTGTTTTCCATAAAGGCATAAACCCGGCTAACCGGGTTTCGGCTTTTGGATTTTAAATACTCTAACACTCATTTGGGGTTGTGTTATCAACTTCATTATCAATAGTAAAACAACAACATCATTATTATCAACATCGTTGTCGGTACGAATGTTGTCAACATTTTCAAGACAAAACCAAAACACTCGCATATAGCGTTGCCGCTTTCTTTCGACTGGAACAAAATACGTAATTTCTTCTTAATAGTTCCAGTTGATGTTCTAAAATTTTCGATAAGAGAATTATTGTTGATTTTAAATTGTACGTTGAAGCAAAACTTGAAAGCGTAATACTGTTTGTTTTGATAAAAACCAAGACTTTTATAGGTATTCATCAAATATTTGACAAATAAGAGTCAGAACTACTTTGCCAAACGTTTCTTTGATATTTTGTGTATATTAAAGAGCTATATGAACATAAGAATAAAGAGGTTTGAAGATGATCGGCTTGTTTTTTTGTATCATTCTCGACTCTGTCTATTGTATTGACGCAATGATGGGTAAACATGTATTAACTATAAATACTAGCGAGCAGGTATAAGCTTGAACATGAACATAAACTAGCATGTGTGTTTATGATCACGGACATAGTTATAATAACTATGAGCATATACAAAGACGATGACATGTTCGAAGAATCAAGACAAATACAGTAAAATAAGTTTTTTTTTATTAATAAAACAAAAACATTCTTTGCACTTTTTTCATGGCAGGCGGCATATGTATATGCGCAATGCGCATCAATGAAATTTAAAAAGCAGAATATAAATCCAAAAATTAATTCAAATGCAATAACTTTTAAAATTCTTAGGTCGAACACAACCATATACCAACGAACACAGACACATGCTCATGAGCACTGCATTTTTTTCACCAAATAGACACGTGCTCATTTTAATAGTATTTTCCGAAAATTATAAAAAATTAAACCAGATATAAGCGTATTTCGTCTATAATTGATAGATGTGCACATTTTTGTTTATTAACATATTCTCAGTAAACCAAAGGTAAATTTTTATAGGTATTCCACTGTAGGAGAATGTACGAAGTTTTAACATTCATGTATGTATGTATGTGTGTACATTTCGCATTCCTATGGTTAGATCATTATATTGCCATTAGTGTTATTAAGCTTTTCTGTGTGAATTTACATGGCAAGGATATACATAAATAACGGTTCTGTAATGGAACGCATGATTTTATAACGGAATAATCTTTCAGTAGAAATAATTGTATTTTTATTTTTGTGGCAACACTGCTTGAATAAGAAACAATTTCCCAACAAACACAATGCCCACCATTAGGGATACGATGGTTTAAGTATTTGATATCCAGCCTGGTTCTCAATACAATTTGAAAACAAACACGGAATCTTAACTTCAATTTAGCAATAAAAATTATGTTCATTTGATAATGAAAGTTATAAAAGAATTTTGCTACTGTAATATGATACCATATGTTGTTGTTTACATACGAAGGAGCGTTTTTAGTAAAGTGAAGCGATGCTTCCTAAAGATAACATTACTAATACCCTCTTATATATGAAATACTTTTAAAGTTTAAACTAATAACATTATGAAAGGAAAAATTAAAATCTATTTTCACAACTCCAATTTACACGCATCAAGTCTTTGTTCTTTTATATTATAAAATATTCTCAATTTATGTCAAATTACTATTTTTTATTCTGTTTAACAATCGAAAAATAAGTTGCTAAAACAGAAAAATTTAATAAAACTTCCTAAAGAAAATTATTACAATTATGCAATTACATTGTATTTGGAAATTTCATTGTGTAATCGAAATACATACATGATGAAATGTCAGAAAAAGTATTTACATAAAAACAGAGATATTTACACTTAACAGAAATCAAAAGAAATTTTTTGTTGATGGTCAAGCATAAGCTAAAAACCTCTTATCTTATGCACATACTGCATCATCTGAGAATTCACATTTGTAAATTACTAATTATTTTCAAAACTATGGTCTACCATCTAGAGACATTGCTTAACCATCAACAAATAAATTTCATTTAAAATAGAATTGTCAAATAAAAATTTCATAACTTAACAGAAGTTTTCCAATTATTAAAAGTATCAGTTGGGTGTTGATACAATTCTCGTATATTATTTGCTCATAAAATTTGTATGAAGTTATCCGGTTATCATACTTAATTAAGCCACTTAATAAATGGTAAAAAACAATACATGAGTACTGATAGTGAAGGTGTAACGGCCTCCGGAAACGAAATTTTTTGTATGTAATTTTGCCCTTTTCACGATGTCGCTAAAGTTATTTCTTTCGTGCAAATATCATTTAAAGCAATAGCAACCTTTTTATAATGGTTTTTGTTTTAAATGAAATTTTACGAGTCTTCCGATATCGTGAAATAGGCAATGTATGTTTTTATTATCGTTTGAAATATAATTTTTTTAATTTTATTTAATTATATCCTAAACTTTTGGGAAACGGAAGAACTGTAAACTTTTATCCACTGGAAAGGGGATGCTGAAGTAAAATAGCAGAGCATAAAGTTAAGGCAACCAAAGACACTATTTTCCAAATAAATATATACAGTTAAAACTTATTGCAAATGACACAGCGAGCCTAATTCAATTATATTACAGCAAAGATGAGTTCATTTGATTGCGGGTATGTTGGTTTTGTGTAACTATTACCGGCATAAAGGAGATGACCTCCTCACATATCCTCTGTGTCGGAATTAAAAGGATATTGCTGAGGGGATTTAGATGAAATTTATTTGTTGGTGGTCAAGCAATGTCTATATGAGGGGCTTTAGTTGTAGTTCTTTTTACATTAGATCTATGGATGCTGATGCGTGGCTAAAAACAAAATTTACTTGATATATTTGTAATTATTAATTCTATGTGTACAGGTATTTAGTGTTAATATTAATAATATATTTGGCTAAAAATGTCTTGTTGTACCTTTTGTTATAAAAATACCATAATTATAAAATTGAAAGTATTTTAAATACTACTAAATATGTAATAATAATAAATATGGATCAAGCGTATTTTTTGATATACTTTGACAAAAAGACAATGAAAGTTTGCAAAAAACCTATTAGAGCCAATGATTTGATGGGCCATATCAAATAAAGGAGAGGAAATTTGCAAGGTAATATGATTAAATCAAACATTATTTTTACAAAGTTTGAATGAAAAGTATTCATGTATACATGTATATAAATCAAGGTAAGAGATTAAAGAAAACATGAGTTTTAAAATATTAAAGATTAAAGTCAAACATCACGGCTTAGGTTAGTACATACATCGCAAAACAAATATGTCGAATAAATTGAATAAAATTTTGTAATTAGGAATGTTTTGCTTTGATTTGTATCGCGCCAATTGTTTATTATGCGGTTTCTGTAAGTGTTTTACTATGTTGAGGTTAAGTTGAAAAGAGGGACAAGATTGTCCCAAGCCATTACAGGCTACACTTGTGCCCTAGTGGCATTATGTGGTCTTATATTTATTACGTTTATATGTAATTTAATAATTCTCATTTCTTATATATTACTTTTTAAACTAGGTTTATGCCTTAAGCGAGCTACTGAACGACTTGGACCGAAATCTATGTACGAAGGACTTATGTAAAGGATGTTGTATTTAGCACTTTGAGGACAGCTGCAGTTCATTTGCATGCATCTGTGAATAAAGAAAACTCCACAAAAAAAATATAATGGTTTACAGTTTACACAACTTCCATTTGAAATGATCATGCCACCAAATCGGTCAAGAAGAATATTCAATATTGTTTGGCATGTAGCGCTTTCTTGTTGGTGTCCAGATCATCCAATTCAGGCCAAAAGAAGTGCGTAATCATCTACATATGACAGTGATGGCTTGGCCAACGTAGTTCTCGAAGACATATGGACATATGGACCGATGACTCCAGCACAAAATCAGCATCGAACAGTGACATTTGCGGGATGCATTGGAAGCTCTTGAACCACATGTGGATTGGTACCGTCCTAAAATCGACAATTTTGCTTGTTCACGGCTTTCATCCAGATATGGACCTCATCGCAAATTGTTTTATAAAACAATTGTAGTATCGTTAAATGCTATATTCGTCAATGGTGTTTTGTAAAAAAGGCTGAATAAATGACAACTAATTTGACAGAGCTGATCGTATCAACTGTCCAAGTTCGGAAGTCCCTTTTAAAGGTAATTTACATGCATCCATATAGACAAACTTGACAATATTAATATATAACGTAAAGAAAACACTATTAAATTCTTGCATACTTACACGCCAATCTAAACCAGAGCGTTAACAGCAGGGTACGTATTTAAGCTTGTATGTAATGTAAAAACGTACCCTGATTCTAACGCGACGCTGAAGGCTTTGATATGGGTTGGCAAATAGTCGTTTCTAAATTGCACGATTAGAATTTTCAGTGAATATTCTGTTTAATTATATACATTAAAAACCGTCGTATTAGTGTGCTCCTCTACTCTTACTCGACCGTGTACAGGAGATCGCGAAGAAAATCATCGATGACTCTATTGACTACTGGAGCATCGGCGCAATGTGGTGTGTGTTTTACCGCTAATACAACGGAACGTGCTCCAGTAATATATGAGAGCTTCTGCCCGAAAGCCGATCAGGTCGCATCGATTTGTGGTTGAGGTGACAGTGAACCGCACTCCTATAGGCAATTTTCCTAGTTCCGGCGCAATGAATCGCAAATGCTGGTCCAAAACAAAAAACAAAAAAACAATTGTGCTTACTTTTGCATCCGTGAGCGGATAACTTTATACATTGGGTGTCAATTTGTGATTGAACACGAATGCTTGCTGGGGTTGTTCGATGGTGGTGTTTAAGAGTGGCAGTGTGGGTATGCATGTGTTCGGTTGTGTGTACTTTGAATGAAAATAATACTCGTATAACGTAAATTTTTTTTCCATGTTTCAGAGGGGTTGAAATAGTTTTGTTTACATCGGTGCTGTTTAGTCGCAAAGAATCAAACATTGTGGCAAAAGCTCTGCCATAACGGTACTTGTAACACTGAAACAAAAAAGTGAAAAAATTTTCTAACAAACAATTAGCAGTGAATTGTAAAAAAAAGTTCGTAAATATACAAAAAACCGCAAAGCGCTCAAATTTCCAAACTGTTCAAATAAAGGCAACTGTTTTCTTTAGAGACTAAAAACTGTAAGACAATGTATGTTATAAATGAAGATCTGCTATCTCCATATTTGTTTTAAATTAAGTTTTAAATAATATATTTTTATGGCAATTGGAACGTTTTTAAGAAAATATGTATTTGTTGTTAACTGTATATATACGACCCAAATCGAATTATTCCTCTTCTAAGATTATTGAGTGTTGTGTGTTTTTAAAACACATGCCGTTCGCGGTTTCGAATAATATTGGTGTTTGCAGTTTTCAGCCTTTTGTGTTGGCAGATTTTCAAAAAAGCCAGAATGAATTAATTCCGTTGCTGTTTTAATAATTGTTTTGTTGTAATAGCAACAATAAAAACTGCCGTAAAAAAGAAAATATTGTTCTAATACAAGTGTTCATTTAAAAATATTTACATACACTCATATGTACTAACATACATACATACGTACATACATACATATATTTAATACATTTAACTTGCGAATAAAGAAATTAAAACCATATTTGCTTGTTGATGTAAAATTCTAAGTTTGCCATCGTCTGTACATGCAATAATTTTTCTATTCGACTAAAAGTTTTAGTGACACAAATATCGTTTTTCTTTTGATATGAAGTAAGGACAAGCAAAAAAGAACAAAATGGAAAATGGTTGACCTTAACGGCCATCTCTGCAACTACACGCTAATTTTAACCACATCGTAACGTGGAGTTACGATGCGGAGTTATTTTAAATCACTTTCTTCCGATTTTGACTCGGTCTTGCGCCGCCTGACCTGGTTTTTGAATCTCAAGAGCTGATTAGTTTGTGGAATCGATTGACAAAAAACCGCTTTTGAATGGATAATTTTTTTTGTTCTTTTTTTTAAGTTCTCAAAATCTACCTCCGAATCGGCTACAGTTCACAGGGTTGGTTCGAACAATAATCGATTAGATATATGATTTCGAAGTTTATCAAAAAATTTATGTTTTTCGAACTTTTTCTTTCAGGATATCTCACGAATGCATCAACCGATTTTTGAATGTCAAGAGCTTATTAGTTTGTGGAATCGACAAAAAAAAAATTATTTAAAAAAAAACTTTTGAAAAAAGATTTTTCCTTAGCAATTTTGACATTTCCCGAAATCTACCAGTCAGAAACTTGTTCCAACGCCACTAGTTTAGTTGGAACATTAATTGATCAGATAGTTAATTTCGGTGTTTTATTTTGAAATCACTTTTTGAAAATTTTCCATCACGAAATGTGAAGAACCCATCAACCAATTTTGAGCCGGTTGGTGGCGCCCGACTTGATTTTTGAATGTCAAGAGATTATCACGTGCTTGCACAAAGCCACACACACATACATGCAGACCTCCCAGTAGTCAGGAACGCTTCTGAGGAATTCAATTTTTCCAGAACGTGATATGAACGCGGACTTTGTATATATGTACATGCGTAAAAACATATGTACGTACATATGTATGCGCACGCTGTTATAAAAATGGGGCAATGTTCTTTTTAAGTGCTTGACAGTGTTGCAAGTAATTGCCGAAAGTAAAGGGTGCACTTAGAAAATAGTTGCCAGCGAGGCTGACTCAGAGCTAATGTTGCAAACTATTTTTTTTTAATTTGTATTAAATTCAAATTTTTTATATGAGTAGAATATTTCGAATATTTTTTATAATCATCAAATTTAATATAAATTCTAAAAACAATAATTTGCAGATTTGAACTTGAGCCTGAATAAACTTTCTTAGCTTAGTAATCATATTATATATATATTTTTTTGTAATTCAAGTTGAGTATCTAATTAGTCAAAGAGACAAAATTCAATGTGAACAGAAATAAAACAAAACTTAAAATTTAAATAAGTAGGCTATGAATTATTTAGCACACACTGAAATATACAGCCGATTCCATTCGGAAACGGAATTGAATCAGTATTTTTTATTAATTTCATTAATTAACGCCATTCATGATATTAAAAATGGTTTCATTCCGAAAAATTGTTTCCTTTCTTAGGAATCAAAATACGGAATCAATCCAGGTCCCGAACGATCCTACTCTAAATTGAGAAACAGGCCAGTTTTGTTTAGAAGATATCTTCAGTGTTCTCCTTCTCACTTAATGTTTGCCTCTAAGTTAATGTACTAGTCCTTGGAAAAAGTACTCGCATCGATGCTAAAAAGTAAAAAATGGGGTTTAGGTATTTATTTGCTTAATAATTTGCACACTTACTTTATTGTTTAAGAATTTTCATATAGTTTTAAGCAGTTTGATTTCAAATGCGGTGTGTCGTTTTCATAATAAATAAAAATTCCAAAAAATACATTAAAAGCTAATATATATTTTATTAGTCTGCTACAGCTATTTTGGGAAACACACTTGCATGTATAATTATTTCCAAGCAAATACCATGTGCCTTGTTCTCTTGTTACAATTTTGATTTTGCTCATCGATAAATAAAAATAATAGGCACATTTGTATATAGAGCACGAGTATTTCCATTAATCCTGTAAACTTTACCTTGAGCTATTGAAAATAGCCCTTAGGAATAAAAGAACACAACACAGCAACTATCACTGTGATTTTGAAACGCGCTTACAACGAAATTATGTTAATTAGAGTTTCATAAAATAGTGTTTTGGGGTTTCAGCACGTATGAACAACAGCTGTAACTGCTGTTTGCTTGTTGTATGTGTTACGTATACGTTTGCGGTCAGCTTTTGTTGGAGTATAACACACTCCACTCCTCCTTTTCACAATTTATCAACATTTCAGTAACAATTTCTATTAGAAACATTGATTTTCGCTGTGACATGTATTTTTCTCCTTTTGATTTATTAAGCGAGAACTGTGACCTTAATTTTCTAACATGCTTTTGTAAGTTAAGTAATATTGTCGAGGAAAGAAAATATTGTTTTTCGAACATGTCAGCTGTAAAGTTAACTTGCATTAAAAAAATATATTATCTGTTGTTATAAAATAAAAGAGAAGGGTTATTGAAGCACATTAATATTCTTTAAAATAATATAGTGAGCACTAGATGGCTTATAATTAATAATATGATAATATTAGCCAACTATCGTAAACTATTTACGATACCTGCTAATAATTATTTTTAATTCTTTTGTTAGCAGTGATATCGAAAAACAATAAAAACTATATTAGAAAATATTTACGAAAACTTTTTAAAACTTTGCCTGAATAACGCTAAAAAAATAAAAAAAATATATATATGTATATGAAAAATTGTTAGCCCTAAAGGACATCCCTGCCACTTCCCGTTAATTTTAACCGCTAAAACTTGTATTATTTTAATTTTCAAACTATATATAATATCTTTTGAATGCATCAGTCGATTCCCGCATGGTAAACGGTGACTGATGTAGCTCGTCGTCGAGAATCGAGAACACTAATTGATCACATGTTTAATTTGGGAGTTTTTTAAAATATTCCTTTTTGAAAACTTTTCGGTTTGTTCATTGCAACCCTGCAACCATCTGTTTGATCTTTCTGACTTTCAATACTAAATATCCCTTTTTCTAATATATAAAATATGTTTGATTACCAAAAATTTTCTTTTTATATATTTACTTTAATATTCGATAAAAATATTAAATTTTCCATCTCTGCAGTTGTCTTTTTGGCTTTTCTGATACTCGTAGCAATGAAGCTCTTTTCAAATATGTTTAATTTATAAGGAAACAAGTAAAAACGTTATATTCGACCGGGTCGAGTCTTAAATACCTTCCAAATATTTAGTAAGTAAATTTAAAATGTTTAACTTGGTGGGACAGAGTTCCTTTAAGACATCTCTGTACCCAATTTTAAATCACTCTTTTGACAGAGTCATTCCGGCAAGGGCCTTGGGGATACGTTTCACCTCTGCAAGGTCAGAGAACATCTCAGCTTCTTATAGGCTTAAGGAATAAAAATTGTTCAATATTTACACTATTTTTGCATATAATATCGTACGTCAACTAAAGGGGGCGAGGTCCAAAAATAGACTATATCAAGTTTTCCACAGACGAACGTATGGGCATTGCTAGATCGTCTCAGACTTTATTACTGATCAAGAATATAAATACGTTATGGGGTCAAATTCTTTTTGGAGAGTATCAAAACCGTATTTGGTCGACGTTCCTCTGGCAAGGGCCATGGGTGAAACATTTCACCTTTGCCATAAAACTTCAAAAATAAATGTTCGGAATAATTAAATGTAAAATTTATTTAATTTTTTTTATAGTCATTTAGGGGGCGAACGGCGTGGACGGGGTAGGGCAGAGGAGTACCAGGTTATGTCTCAGCTTCGTCATTAAAGCTTAAAAATGTTAAGTTTAAGGGATGTAGGCTTAAATAATACGATTTCTTCAATTTTTACTCTATTTTTGCACATAATAACGCCCACTAAAGAGGGCGGGGTCCAAAAATTATTTTTTTTGATTTTATGGCTTCAAGCTTAACGCGTTGGACCTTCTTTGACATAAAAATATACCACTTGCTTAACAAAATTACAAAAAAAAATTAAAAATTATGTTGTGTTTTAGAGGTTGGTTTAGTTCTTCTTATGGGAACTTTTTTCCCTCTAGCCCATTTCCGAAGTTGACCTGTGCTATCCTTCCAGATGTATTTATACCAAGTTTCAAGAGTCTGGCTCCTTTCATTTGCACTGAATTGTGATTTTCACAGACGGACGGACGGGCATGCTCAGATCGTCTTAGATATCATCACTAATCAAGAATATATATACTTTATGGGGTCTCAGATGGATATTTCGCTGCGTTACAAACGGAATGGCAAAGTGAATATCATACACGGGCATACTGCATTACTTTTTTACTGCAGTAAGCGTTTCAGTAATCAGTAAATGCTTACTGGTAATGAAATATAATTTTCATTACCAGTAAATTTTTACTGAGTACTGAAAAAAGTCAGTATTTAGTAGTCAGTAAATTTTACTGCTTAATGATTAGATTGCAGTATCAGAGATTTTCATGTGCTGAATTAAAGAAAATTAATAATATAATTATATTGGAAATAAATATTTATTTATAAATATATTAATTTCATTAAGTACGAAAATTCTTACAGTTTTATAATTCTTGTTTGTTTTAGTATCTAGTAAAAACCTGCGGATACCGCATTCTTATCAGTAATCAGTAAAATTTACTGAATACTGAAATTTTTTTTCAGTAATCAGCAAAATTTACTGAATACTGATTTTTTTTGAAGTGCAGTACCAGTAAAAAAAATATATACTGAAAAAGTACGAGTACTGCAAAGTGCCCATCTATGGTGAATATACCCTCCAATTCTTTTTTGGAGGCTACAAAAAGTGTTAGTTGATTACTTTTATATACTTCAATTGTCCAGATCAAATTTAGTGTATTCAAAGAAATCTCTTTAAAGCAGTTTAAAATGAGTTTAAACTGGTTAGCATTGAAATTTTCGGTTGAAAATTTTTCAGGTACGTATATAATCAACAACTTTGCTAGTGGTGAATTGCATGCACGGTTAAGAAGCTTATCACAAAATTATTTTTTTTTCAGAAGTTAATTAAAAAAAACCAAATATATGTATGTATAACGTTTTATTAAAATTGTGATAAAACATGTGATTACGGTGGACAGTGGGACCAACTGTGTTGACTTGTGCTGTTAGACTAGTTCTTGCTTCGAAAGAATAATTTCAGTTAGTAATCTAGTGCATGGAAGTTATAGAAAAAATTCTAGAAAAAGATATTTTAAATAGACACAATAGTGTCAGTGATGGCAAAATATTATTAAACTTATATCTCCTCCTTTTAGCGATGACACAGCGATAGAAAATGAAACGAAATGAGTTACGAACATGTTTATAATGATGTGGAAAAATATTGAGTTAGAGCAATTTGTAATTCCCATGTAGCATTTCCACCTTAGCATTTTTGGTGCCAATTTAGATGCATAAATATTTAGGGTCTAAGCACTCTATTAAGTCAGTGGTGGCATGAATAAGAACAAACTTGCTGAAAATTTCGTCAAAGACTTGCTGCTTTCAAATATGATAGGAAGTTTAAGCATTACCGCTTCCGTAGTAAATGCCAAAGAGTGGTTTAGGTCTCGGACAAAAAATATATAAGATATAGTTTAGAGTAAAACAGAATACTGAACATCTTTTATATGCCAACCCGGTCTCTTTGCAAATTATTTAAATAGAACTTCAAAAATATATGACGAACTATAATGCGTTTGAATGGTTTTTCTAGATCAAATATCACATATTTGGAGCTGTAATCAGGGTGCAGCAAGTGATATTGATTCTGTGAATTCTTTGCCCAAATTTATAATGTCAATGTCAACAAATACGTATACATATTTTTATTTATTTTTTTTGGTAAATATGGGAAAATGCGTTATGCATCTAACCTGAACCGTCGTCCAAATCGTATGCCGGACTCCAATACCTGGTTACCGGCTAAAAACCCACCTCAACGAGCTGGGGATGTATTTTCCACCTGGGTACTGCTTTCGCATTACTTCCTACGTCTAGGCTCCCATTTGTGCCTTATTAACTCTATTTTCTAGAATCGCACGGGGTTCAAAAACAGCATCCAAGTCACGTTTTTTTGTCCTGAGTACGTACTCGACTAAACCTGCTATTACGTTCCACCTTTCTTCGCTACAAGTCATCATTACATTAAAGTAAAAAGTGTAATACCATAGCTAAGTCGGAGCTAAATTAGGAAAATTCTCAGAAATGAAAGTGATACCAGCCTATATATATGTATATAAAAATCGAAATCATACCTTTTTGAAACCGAAAAATTTATAAATTTGTATACATGCGAGTAAGTAACAATTAACCTACACAATTGCAGGAGAAAATTGTCTTGTGGGTTAATTGCAGGAGAAAATTGTCTTAGTTTCATTCACTTATTACGCCAATCACCATAGTGTTTTTCAAAAATGCCCCGTTTATGACGTACTCTAATATAAGTAGGGCAATTGCGATAAGAGTGTTTGTTGTACATCTCTCATAAAAAACTTATTTAAGAGATTATTTAGTTTATGAACGATCTACCATTTTTATACCCTTCACAAAAAAGCGAAAGGGTATATGCAGGTTTGTCATTACGTGTGTAATATCTTCGATATTAATATGGGACCCCATAACGTATATATATTCTGGATCCTTATGAATAGCGATGACGATTGAGCGATGTCCGTCTGTCTGTACGTGAAATCGGTTCTCCCAAGCCCCCAAGAGAGCTAGAGACCACAGGGTTGGAAAATCGGAATTTTTTGCTATATAAAAATACCCACATAAATTCCAAATTTTGTTTTTTAGTGAATTAAACCTATTTTATACTTCGCTAAGAATTTAATTGGTATTAAAAATTAAAAATTCGGTTCCAGGGTTGGAAAATCTAAATTTTTTAGTACATAAAAGTAGCCATATAAGTTCCTAATTTTGGTTTTTTGTAAGCGGAATCATTTTTATACTTCGGGAAGAGTTAAATTGGTATTAAAAACCAAAGAAATTAAAAATCCAATTGCAGGGTTGGAATATCGACATTTATTCATAAGAGTAACCATATACGTAATTTGCTATTATTGATTTTTATGATGAATTATACTTACTTTATATACATATCAGGAAGAAACAAATTCTATTAAAAACCAAAAAATCTAAAAGACGATTCTACGCTTGGACAATTAGAACTTTTTCTGGTACATTTAACGGATTTTTTCTTTTTGTTTGTAAATTAAACTTATTTAATATTTTTGAAAGACGTTCAGAGCTATTAGATATAAGAAGAGCCAAACATTTAGCTTCCTCGCGAGAAAATTTAAACGTTTTCTTAAATATAAAACTTTCTGTTTTAGAAAGAAAGAAAGAACAAATACATCTGTGAAGGGTATCTAAGATTCGGTACAGCCGAATATAGCACTTTTACTTGTTTTAAAATAATTTTTATTAAATAAATAACAAGTTATCTTCGTATATACATAAAATAAAAAGTGCATAAAGTACATACATATGTATATTGTGTGAGGGGAAACTATTTGGCTAATTGAAGTTCTCTGTATTAAATTGAATTCTAAACTATATACTTTTGTACAGAGTTCTATTTAATTCATGAGCAACAATTGCGCCTGAGATAGAAATTTTAAATTATATTATAGTGAAATTTGTTAAACAAACAAAAAAAACGTCATATTTACATATTTACTGATCCGTTCTGCTATTATGATCATAATAAAAATTATTCTAAAAACTCCACTCTTAATAAAAATTTAAATTTAATAAAAAATTTGAATAAAATAAGTGAACTCGTGGATTTGAACTTGACCCTGAATAATAATCCTTGGCTTATTAATTAAATAATTTAGATAATTAGATGTTAAAATAATTTTTTTTAAATTAAAGATATAGTATTACATAGATGCCAGCAACTTTTGAGCCATCGTGTTAATTGTATATATGTACATATATATGTGTGTATGTACATAAATTGTATATACATATATATGTATGTAAATATAAAAGATAAACACTCAATTGCATTACAATCAGTTTAAAATATTCAATATAAAAGAAAATATCATATCAAACATAAACCACATGGCGAATTTGTTTGAACAACTCTTATCTCACTGGAAATAAAAGTTCAACTGCATTCATAAAAAATTGTTTTTAAATGTGAAGCCTCCCATTCCATCTTATCAGTTTTTTGCGAGAACAGAACAAACAAACACACACAAAATACCTACTTGTTAAAAATAAATATGAAATGTATATATTGTTCTGCTATGAAAGGTTTTTTGATATCCAGAAGTTTTATCTAGAAAATTAAATTTAAATTAAAACAGATCACACATTTAAACAAATTTTATTGCACTCTTTAAAGATTAAAGTACGAATAGATTGAAAAAGTTACAGTATTGTAAAGGAAATAGAAAAACACTTCAACATTCATTTTATTTACTTTTTGCTGATAATTGTACAACATTTACAATCTTTAGCAAACAGATTCTTTTCTTTCATTTATTTTGTTTTTCATTCTTTACCCTGGGTTTTCTCTGTAGCAAATTGATTTATATTTATGTAAGAGTAATGGTGTATAGCACAGTTAAAACCTTCATAAAAGAAATTCAAGCGATTTAGTTGGTCGTTCCGTTTGTTACTTCTGAATATTATGTATGTCATAAAAACAAACAAAAAAAAATTTTTTTTTGCACACGTACATATATGTATACATATATCGAATATCCTTGTTAATTGGAACCCGGAACTCGGGATATTTTACACCTAGTGAATTAGAAAAATTGGTTGCAGGAAGGAGGAGGAGATGAACGAAACTTCGACATAAAAGTTTGAATCGTATAGTGATTGACACGAACTCAGGCAAATTTGCCGCGGGAAACCTTGATTTCTTGCCGATATATTTGATAGAAATCGATGGGAAATCTTTCGAAAATAATGGGAAATTTTAATAAATTAAGGAATATTTGTGCAGATTTCTACCAGAATTGCAGAATAGTGAGCGAAGCTAAAAATGAGACTTTTATCATAATTTCTTTTTTTTATACATTTTGTATATATTTATATATATTTGTATATATTTATATATATATATATATATATATATATATATATGTCTATATATGTATATATATATATATATATATATATATATATATATATATATATATATAAATATATATATATTTATATATATATATATATATATATACATACATATATATATGTATATATATATATATATATATATATATATATATGTATATATATACTCGTATATATAATATACTGTTATGAAATTTTCATTTGACATATTGTCACAATTCTATTTTAAATGATATTTATTTGTTTATTGTATAAAGGTGTAGATAAATAAAATAGATTCATATCGATTATAATTTATTTGTTGGGTTGGTTTTGTATGAGTTTCAAAGCCTACTATGCGTATTCTGTTGTGATTTTTGAAAATAGTTTGTAATTTACAAATTGTGAGTTCTCAGATGGTTTTCAAAAGTATGTGCATAAGATAAGGGGTTTTTAACTTTTCAAAACTATGTTTTTTTATCTTGGACCAGCACTCAGTGGATGCAATGTATTGCGTCGGAACTGAAATCGGGGGGATAGTATTGAGGGTACAGATTAGGAAAGATGAGAATATAGACAGTTGTTTTTGTTGCTATTTCAACCAGTTACTTCGCCGGCTAATTTTTGCTACAGGGCCGACGAAGGTGGGTGCTGTTACTCTGCTTTTCTAGTACATGATGGTGTCAGTCGCTGCCAATTATGTTCAGTGACCAGTGCTATGCCTTCATCATTGAAACAGGCTGGCAACAACTAACACAACCACACACTAATGCTGATCAGAAGAATTCAACACAATATTTCATGACTCAGCGCGGGCTCGAACTACGCTTCATAGTCTCGCATTCTACTACTTCAGCCAACAGCACCTACATGAAAGTCTACTGATGATTTCGTAAAGCACCAATCAAATAAATATAGACATTTCTTAACCATCAACAAATAAAATTCATTTCAAATATATACATATATATATATATATATACATATATATATATATATATATATATATATATATATATATATATATATATATATATATATGTATATATATGTATATACATATCGATGTTTTAATATAAAAAGAAGAAGGAAGAGACTTGATAAAATCCGTAAAACTTCTGACACAAGTAAAGTTTTCATGCAATTTTTAATAAAAATATGCAACACATTTTATTAAAAATGCATCAAAACTCGTATAAATATATACTTCCCTGCAGAAGATCGATTTAGTATCAAATTAGTATTGCACTAGTACTAGTTCCCAGCTGTGAACTTTCCTATACCATGTTCATGCTCAAATTAAAATTGAGATTGTTTGGAAAATTACTAGTACCATTGGAACTAAATGGAAACTAGGGGGATACTAGTACTATTAGTACTAGATGAGTACTAGTATAATTTCTTCTAGTCGGATACTAGTATAAACAGTTCAGCATTAAAAACTGGTTCATATATAAATAAATTCCTAAATTTATTGGTTTTATAAACCCAATGAAATTTGTTAAGTCTTTGTCTTCACAAGCAATTTTTGGTTCATCAATTCTTAGTTTATAAGAGGAAAGAAATGGAAAGTTCCTCTTATTTAGTTTTTAAAATGTCACTTTTTTAACACACAAGAAAACTGCGGCTTAATTACGTAAATTATCGAATAAATAAACTGATATGAATTTGTTTAAAAATTGTAACAATTAAAAATAAAATAAATGAAAATGCGAATTAGCAATTCGCTTTAGAAAATGATCAAAAAGTAATATGAAATTCTACAAGTCAAATCAATTTACAAATGAACTACTTGAAGTACTAGTACTTTTCTGTATATGTCCAATCACCTTTTGAACTAGTGCTTCCTATACCAGTAATCGTACCAGTAGCTTAAAGGCAATTAACGCTTACCCTCATGCAGGGTTTCTTCAATTCAACACAACAAATAATTTTTGTTTGTATGTGTTGAATAGAAAAAAGAAACCCCTTTTATATGAAATTACAAAGTTTTATGTATCCCTGAAGAAGCCACACAAAGAAGTGGCGAAATATCGCAATAAACAAAGTTTTTTATAAAAAATATAATTGACCTCTTGCGTAAATAAACATAATTTATTAGTATATGTATATAATTTTTATAATTAAAAACATCTCAAAATAAAGTTTTTCGTTTTTTCTTTCTTTCTCGCCTTGTTTTGAAAATGTAGAAATTGAAAAATATTAAAAATGAATAAAATAATATATGGATTTGAAAATATTAATGGTGAATACCCAATAATGCGTATTCTGTGCTACACAATCAGTATCAACCTTAAATTTAATTCTCATATCTAATGGTACATTTATTATCTGTGACATTTCTAAAATATAACGATGTTTATATTTAACTTCAGAGTTTAAAATAAATATGTTTTCAAACCCTACTTAGTGATTCGAATTACTTCAGTATATTTTGTATTACACCTTTAAAACTTTTATTGCAATTGTCATTATCATTTATTTAATTTATTTGTTTTATTTTTCATATTACTGAATAATCTACGAGTAGCTAAACTATAATATATTTTATGTGGCATTTAATATTTATTTCTATAAAGATATCTGATTTTTCTAATCTTATCGGCGGTACTGTTGTTGTTCGTAAAAATCTTTTTGAAAAAAAAAAACAATAAGAAATCCTACAAAAATCAAGAAGAGAACATTTTTGAAAAAAAAAAAACAATAAGAAAGCCTTGTAAAATTCCTAAGTTTTCTTCTTGATTTTTTCAAAAAGGTTTTCCTTATAAAAATAATAAGAATTTCTTCTTAAAAAAACCATAGAAAAATCTTATAAATTTTGTTCTATTTTACTATGTATTTATTAGGTACTGTTTTCTCTGTGTACGTTACTTATATGAAAAATACAAGGTGGTTTTAATTTTTAAAAATATTATCATTGGAAAGAGTTGAATTTTTTATACAACATCATTCATGAAGCAGATTTTTGATCTTGCAATATTTTTCAAATTTTATTTTTCACAAAATATACATTTGAAAACTTACTTTTTCGAATAATAGCTTCGGTTTCACAAAAGAGCCACAGGAACTAAAAAATGCGGGTATAAATATCGCACTTGACCAATAAGAGGGCTTTAACTCTAAATTTTCAAATTTTGCACAAAAATCTCAATGAGACAAGTTTCGCGATATGTTATTCATCGAAAAAACGCATTATTTTAATTAATAGAAACGTTAAAATTAAAATACTACACATATTTTCATTCTAGCTTTTTCTAAAAAAAATATAAAAATATAGTTGGTCTAATTTGAATTTTGTTGCATTTTAAGTTGATATTATTTTGTAGAAAAAATATATATAAAAACTTTATTTTTTTTTTTGCAAATACAGTCAAACAGTGGTAATACATACTAATCTGTATTAATTTTTTTTGTAATTTAAAGCCTGAGAAGAATTCTTCAAATCATACTTTTTCGAAAACAAGCTGTTATAATTCGTAATATGTAGAAATATATTTTAGAAAAAATACAAAATTAATTTTTTACAAGATTGTTTACAATTGCCTTTAGGTTTCTTTCTAGAGTTTTTGTTTTTTTTTTGTTTAAAATCAGTTTGTTCCTAGTTTTTGTGATGAGTGTCATATAAAAATTTCTAAGAAAAACTCGTAAAGATCATTAGCATTAATGGAGAAAAGAACATAATTTTAAAATTTTACAATGGAGGAATAAAATTCAAGTTAGTAAAAAATTTACCTTTAAATTAAAAACTCATTAAAATAAAACTCCTATAAATTATAATATTGTTAAATGGAAATTTCGTTATTTCGAAAATTCTTCTAATTAGTAAAAAGCAGCCAGTCCTATCGATCAGCAATTATGGTGTCTCTACTAAAATTGCAAAATTAACAAAAAAACATTTTCTTGTGGAATTTTTTTACCACAGTTTTAACATCTACTCGAAATTGCGAAGTTTCGAGTCAATACTCTCCTTTTGATCAAGTGTGATATATGGGCAACTAAAACTATTTTCAAATTGACATTATTTTTATAACAAATAATATCTGACAGAAATCTGATAATTATGAAATATATTCTAATTATTACTCTTAATAAAACTTTGAATTTTAGACAAATTCTTACATCAAAAAATGTATAATTTTTAAAAAATATTTTATGTCTATAAACTGTTTATCTGACAAATTTTGTATAGAAATTTGTCAAATAAGAATGTTAAAATACTTTTTATGAATTAGACCATAAGTAATTTGTAAATTCGTGGATTTGAACTTAAGCCTGACTAACTATTTTAAACATAGTAATTTAATGTAGGCATCCATGAAAGAAATCATCTAATTTTTGTAAGCAGTTGTAAGTCAAATAAAAATAATATAGGAAATAAATATGTGTGTATGGCTTGGTGAAAGGTACATAAGGTTCGTCATGACCGTATAATATCACTCATACTTGTTTATTCTGTGCTGTTGCGAAAGTTAGTTCTTTACAAACTGAGTTAAGAACTTTCCAAACGCACACACACACACACAATATGGTAGATGCTCGTAGTATACAACACCATACAGATTCATACTAACACATCTGCACTCACTTACAGGAATACGAAGAATAATTTACTGCTAGATATTTTCTCATGCAAGAACGACAAGTTAAGAAGAATAAAGATTGTTTTGTACAAGTTTAGTTTTCACAAAGTAAACTAACAACAGGTAACGAAAATAAGAAAAATAAAAACTTTTCTGTATAGAATATTCAATACAACACAACAGTATACAAAAGTTGTATAATAAGTACAGACTTTAAAAGAGTAAAATTATCTAAGCCAAGATTTAAGTTAAATAATATAAATATGCCTATAGAGTCAGACATCTTGAAGTCATTATAAAAATCTTAATTATTAAATTCTGAGATATAATAATTAGTCTGACCTTTTATCGGCTGTCGCCGATTTGAGAATAAAACAACTAAATTTTTAGGATGATATTGTTATGGATCTTATGTATTTGGAGGATTTTCGAATAACATTTTTTTCCATATACATTTTGAACTACAGTTCGGACCAAAACTAAAATCTAATCAGAGATCGGCACTTCCAAAACAGTGTTAAAAATTCTGGTCAAATCATTATTCTGCGTAGGGTCAACTGCATTGAATAATACGTGTGTGAAATTAATCTGTTTATGACTCCAGCGATATCCTCGTACACAGCTTTCCAAGACGAATAAAAAGTCAGTGAATACTTTATATATAACTATGAGATCGACTCATATTATAATAATAAATATGGCTGGCGTTTCGTATGCTTAAAGTTCAGTTTGTTGTTCACATAAAGCAAAAATATTGAAATATTCGGCGATTACAAATTGTTTAAAAAACTGTATGTACGCAGGGCACACTGATACAAGTAGGAGCGGTTCTATACAATGAAAACCTACATGCATTTTGTTTTTGTGAAATCTTATTCAAATGGCACAATTAAATGTGTAGAACAAAACAAAACGAAAAAGTACAAAAACAAATATACATGTTTGTTTTTACATTTGCTCTTAAGTTTTGTATGTATGTAAATTTGTAAACAAATTTTGACGTTTGTACTTGAGTTTCTCCCAATAACAAAATAATCAACTGGGCTATCGCTCCTACCTGTATGAGTGTGCCCTGTATGTACGTTTATTCAAAATATTTTTAGTTGTTGATGACATTTCTATACCCTGCAAAAAGCAATTGGAAGGTTTATTCACTTTGTCATTAAGTGTGCAACGCAGCGCAATATCTCTCCAAGAGATCAGTGACGAAATTGGACAATATTTAGCCATGTCCGTTCGCCCGTCTGAGGAAATCACGATACAGTCTAAACGAAAAAGCCATGCCCTTGAAATATGGTATAAATACCTCTTGAAGGATGACACAGGTCAAGTTCATAAATGGGCTGAATCGGGCCACAGAGAAAAGTGTTCCCCTAAGAGGTACTGAACCAACCTCTAAAAAATGAAACATAATTTTTAAAGATTTTAAAGAAGGTCCAAAGAGTTGAACTTGGAGCCAGTAAATCACAAAAATACGCCCTTTAGTGGGCGTTGAAGTTACATACTGCATGAAAAAATAGTGTAAATATTTAACAAATTGTATTCTTTAACATTTTACATTGCTTAAAAATTAAATTTTTAAGCTTTTACGACGATGGTAAGATGTTCTCTGATCTTCCCCTGCCCTACCACTGTACCCACCTTTGGTCCCTAAATGACCTTGTCAATAAAAATTTGCTGCACTTAATTACCCCAAAAATTTACTTTTTAAAATTTTATGACAATGATGACATGTCGCCTCCCACAGCTCTTCCCGAAGTGACCCTGTCAAAATAGTGTTTTAAAATTGGGCTCAGAATTGAGTTGAAGGAACTCTGACCCAGCAGGTTATTATTTACTAACTATTTGAAGGGTGTTTAAGATTCGACGCGGTAGAATATAACGTTTAATTGTTTTACATTGTATTTTTTTTGCGTTCGAGTGAAAACTTCCTCGCTCGTGTCAGAATTAGACCCTTGAAGTCGAATGTCGAATTATCTTATCTACGACCGTAATATAAGAATATGATTTTTTTCCCCAATTACAAAGTTGATATCTTCGTTTCGATGTCTGCACAACTATAAGAGTAACACTCTGAAAATCTTGGAGGTATTGAGTAGAGGAAACCGTTAGTAATTTTAATTTTCACACATCTGCGCAACTGTAACAGTGATGGCATCTTAATTTAGTTTGGGTTGTTTGAGAACTAAATGCATATTTTAAAAAGCACAATAATTATTAACTTCTTTATATGTTATATATATATGATGCGGGTCGCTATCAGACTAGAAGGGCCTCCCGTTGATTATATTATAAAGTAAATTTTGTAAGAAGTTCTTGGAGATAAAGGAACATAGAATCGTATGCTTGCGATAAAATCTTGAAAATATCCTTCAGAAAATTTTCAATTTTATAGTATAGTTTAATTCTCTCAAGCACCTGTCGATGCTATTAGTACGAGAGACGGAGCAAATCTTTGACGAAGTAAACGGCTGAATAATAAATGCCAAACTATTAAGAGTTTCTGACAAAATGGGCTTCATTTTACCTCCTATATGTTCTGCAATTGAAGCATTACTATTTCCCCAAAAATTTTGATTATCCTTACTGCATCAGATATATTGCCCATCTGACCGTTAGAGAAGTCATTAGTGTCCATTTTCATTTGCAGGCACATAAACTTATTTGCTAGTTTAATACAACTTTTGCAAACAAAAGTTGCGCTAACACATAAAGCCACATTCACTTACTTTAAAAGTAAATAAGGATTAATTGTATTCCTTCAAGTAGAAGCCACATACAAGTATGAAACTAACTGGATCTTTCATTTACTTCAGGAGTGTTTGAGCACTAATTTGGAAAATAAATTGAAGCTAAGCAAATTTCTTGCTGAGAAGACAGGAACTATTAAACAACTGTATTTTTCGAAAATAGAATTTAACCAATAAGCTGTGAACTCATTTTGTATACAAAACTGTTCACACTACAAAAACATAAAAAAATCATATGTGTATTTTCTGGCATACTTAATTCTATACCGAGTGCTTCTCTAGTCTAATGAGTAGTGTGCTGGCCCCATCAGTTCGTTTTCTACTTTACACTCTGAGCACAAATTATCGCATTCGAATCGATCGGAATTTCAATACAATTTAAATGGAAATTTCGATGGATATCGAATGCAGTAATTTGCCTCCTGGTCTGTTTCACTACAAAGAGCAACTTCTTTAATAGTGCTGAACATTATCATCGATTGTTGATGTGCTGGGCGTCCTGGTTCTTGTTTGAAAAGCTTGTATTACTTGCAAACAATTTTCTTAGTCAGTCATATGTCAATAAGAAGATCGTCGAATACGAAAACACTTCTAAATAGGGACCGAAAATAATAATTATTTTTGAATTTTCAAAGGAAAAAAGTAATCACAAAGAAATATCGAAAAGCTAATTGGAGTACATGAGTTTTTCACAATGTTGTTTGAGAACCAAAAAATATTTGATTTTTGTTTTTTACAGTACAATTATCACATGATCCTTTTTTTTAGGAGATATAATTGTTATTATTTGATTTATAATTTTTTGTCAGAAATGTTTGCCACAAAATGCTTTTATATCTGGAATATATAAAATGAAATCTGAATATAAAATATATATCTGTAAAAAAATCAGATAATACCAATTATTGCTGCAAAAAATTATAAAATCCAGAATATGATGAATATATTTTCCTAAAAAAATGCAAATTAGATAATATCAACTATCTTTGTAGAAGATAAACATCGTAAAATAAAAATTATATTTTAGTTTTTATTATAAACGGGCTTTTACCTGCTACTTTGCCCGCGAAGAATATGTGAAACTTCAGCTAGTGTGTATGTTATGTCAATGATGTGTTGCATTTTTAGCTGCGTGAGTTTAAAGTTTCCATGTTTATCAGTTTCACAATTTCATATCTCGTTAAAAACTTTAGACCTCCCCTCACCCCCTCATATGGTCATTGCCAAAGACAAAAACCAAGTTGAAAATGCTCTTGGTTATCTACTTGATATATCAATAGAAATTGTAGACCGTCCTGGGCCCCTCATAAAGTCATTGCCAAAAACATATATATTGTTAAGTGGACTGTAACAACGTTTAAAATGTTCATAGTTATCAGTTTCATAGGTTCATATACATTTCCTACCACCCTTGACCTCATAATTATTATTACGATTATTTGCAGTTACAAAAAGCCATCTGTATCGGATCAAAAAATATCCAGGTAACAGAAAAACAGACTGACAGAGTTACTTTCCTATTTATTATATTAGTAAGGATGCCATAATTGTTACGGCCCCTGTTTCTAACTGCTATGACTCTCACAAAGAGACTAAATATGCTCAAAAGCTCAAACTGCAAACGGAGGACCGAGACGAGTGTATATTTGTAAGAAAACAAGGAAAAACGTTATATTCATTCGACCGAGTCGAATCTTAAATATCCCCCAAATATTTAGTAAGTAAATTTAAAATATTTAACTTGGTGGGACAGAGTTCCTTTATATAATATCGTACGTCAACGCCCACTTAAGGGGTGGGGTCCAAAAATATTCCATATCATGGTTTCCACAGACGATCATTACTGATCAAGAATATATATACCTTATGAGGTCCAATTCTTTTGGAAAGCACTAAAACTGTAGTTTGTCGGGGTCGCTCTGGCAAGGGCTGTGGGGGGAGAAATTTCACCTTTGTCAGAAAATTCTAAAAATAAATGTTTGGGAGGAGGGGGTAAGGCAGAGTAGTATCAGGTTACGCCTCAGCTTCGTCATTAAAGCTTAAAAATGTTATTTTTAAGGAATGTAGGCTTAAGTAAAACAATTTCTTAAATTTTTACACTATTTTTGATATAATAACGCCCACTAAAGGGGGCGGGGTCAAAAAATTATTTTATGGCTCCAAGTTTAACGCGTTGAACCTTCTTTAATATAAATATATATCATTTGCTTGACAAAATTACAAAAAAACGTTAAAAATTATGTTGTTTTTTAGAGGTTGGTTTAGTTCTTCTTAGGGGAACTTGTTTCCCTCTTGCCCGATTTAGCCCATCTCCGAACTTAACCAAATTTCAAGAGTCTAGCTCTTTTCGTTTGGACTGAATCGTGATTTTCGCAGACGGACGGACGGACGGACATGCTCAGATCATCTTAGATTTGATCACTGATCAAGAATATATATACTTTATGGTTTCTCAGATGGATATTTCGCTGCGTTACAAACGGAATGACAAAGTGAATATACCCTCCATCTTCTTTTTTGGAGTGTATAAAAAACTTAAATTTAGGGAGACTTTTTTCTTTCAGTGTAGTTAGTAGCTAAGGACTGTGTATTTGGGTATTGTGTATAGTTGATGAGATGAGTTTGCACATGATTACTATTCATATATGCAAGTACACAAGGAATTGTGGGTGTGTGTGTGGTTTCATATGTTCTATTTGTGTTCAAAGTATCGATTCAATTTGATTGAATTACAGCATTCCTTTTTCTCTCGTTCTGTTGTTAACTCCGTGTGTGTGTGAGTGTATATATATGTTTGTTTATATAACTGGAAGCTTACATACGCACATACTCGTACGTGTAAATATTTATATACATTTGCATGTACAATGCAAACACATTGTGTTATTGTATGGGCAATAAACAAACCTGTTTGTAAATAATTTTCAATTTAATTAATGTTAGTTTTATGGTACGTTTAATCCTTCTTTACGGCTGATTAAGCAAATATTTTTGCAAATGGCAAGGAACAAATACTATTTTTCAAATCAAAAACGTTTGAAATGTTACATACTTTTGTAGTTACATTAATTAAATTAATTACATGAGATATGAGTTAAATATTCTGATCTCTCAAAGAAAATTAATTTTTACGCACCTAAAAGAAATCATATATTTCAGTTCGCAAGGTTATGGGCCTTTTTCTCACGAAAAGCATAAATTCATTGCCTTATTCTGCTATTAGTTTTATATAACACACAAAGTTGATATATATTAAGCACTGCAAAAACTTGGGCGCCGTGGACCAAAAGTCATCGTCTTATCGGAAAATGGCATAATTTTTGCAAACGACTGGATATGTCAATTCAGGTCTAAATTTTGAGAGATGAACAGTTACAGTGGTGTTGGTATAGGAACAATTTAGATATAAATTTCCCACTCGTCCGAAACCAACTGGTCAAATATGTCCGAATATGTACAGAAACTGCGGTTTAGCCACTCCGTTGAGATGCCCATAGCCTCAGTCAACGCAAGCACTTTCATTTTTCTACTGTCGAATACAAGGTATATAAATACAAGGTATTGCCACTTGCTTTTATTAAATTTTAATAAGGATTTTTGAAGTTTATTTCTCTACATCATATTGAATATGACGTTGCCACATTATAAAAAACAATTTTCTTCAATTGGAAATTTTTAAATAAAATCTGTTATACATATATATATATATATATATATATATATATATATATATATATATATATATATGTATTTTAAATGAAATTTATTTGTTGGTGGTCAAGCAATGTCTATATGCATTTCATTGGCGCTTTACCAAATCATCAGTAGACTTTAACCGTGATTTGGTAAAGCACTAATGAAATGCATATTGACATTGCTTGACCACCAACAAATAAATTTAATTTAAAATAGTATTGTGACAACAATATGTCAAATAAAAAATATCATATATATGTATGTATATAAGTTTTTCCATTTGTCTAGCAATTTCGTTAATTAAATTGTATATACTAAACTTCATTCATTGATCTCTAACTTATTTAAATTTCAAGGTGTCCAGTTCAGCAATTTCCACAATAATGGCCTTTTTAGTACCAAGCCACATTTTCATGAGATCACGGACAGACCACCATTATAATATATTATACCATGGTATTTAACTATTATTTTATCCCCTCTCTTTTAACATATTTCATTGCATTACCACATTTTCAATTTAAATATACTGAACGTACAACATAGATAGAATCTCCCGCTTAAAATCTCATTGTGAATCGTTTTTGCATATTGACAG
Source organism: Linnaemya tessellans (assembly GCA_951800035.1). Taxonomy (NCBI): domain Eukaryota; kingdom Metazoa; phylum Arthropoda; class Insecta; order Diptera; family Tachinidae; genus Linnaemya; species Linnaemya tessellans. The sequence continues at coordinate 108,339,060 of OX637532.1, read as the reverse complement.
AGAAAAATTTAATTTTGAGGTTTTGGACATAAACATTTTGCAATATTTTGTTAAAATAACTTAATAAAAGCTATATAAAATGTGAAGAATATAGAACACTACGAAAAATCCCAGTTTCTATGCATTTCCACAAGAAATAAAAAGTTATTGTGTTGCTTTGCATTGAACCGAAAAGATTGAAACCATTACATTGATCAATAAGACACTTTAACAAAAAATATGTTTATTCAAGATTCACGACAAGATTTTTATAATAAATTAATTGGCAAACGGATTTTAATTATTGTTAAGTATGACATCGATGCAATTAAAAATTTTAACAACTCAAATCAAAAGAAAAAAAACGGGTAACTTAAAATAATATGGTAACTTAATTTTTATGGGAATGTCAGAATCCTTAAAATTGTCAGAAAATTATTTTAAATTTAATAGCTCACAGGGGCAGTACCTTGTTGTATTATACCATGGTCGAATATCATTCCATAGTTGACTTCAGACAGCCAAGGATTGTCGTTTTGACTATTAAATAATACTACGTCATTGTTGCTTATGAAGTTTGAAAAGTTTTAGCCCCGGAGCTGTTTACAATCGAAACTTCAAATGTAACAGAGATATAGTTACGGCAACCATTCGCCCTTTTTTAATGAGAACACTCCTTTATTATATCCTGTGTCATCCTAGATTAAAAAAAATAAAGAGCCCTTTTTTAAATTCAATTGCCCTTTTTTTTCTTTAACATCAATATAGTAAAAGTTATAATCACCAATATAATAGAAATTATAATCATCAAACGGACTGCGCAAATAACAGTATTCATGTTCAAATTTTAAGTTTTGGACATATTTTATATCTTTTGAGCATTAATACAATATGTAAGTAACTCTTTTATGTCTACCGTAGGTAAGGTGACTAGAATTCTATGGATTGACCCAGATGGTAACAGGACAAAGGAGATCCTAGGATTAAGTAGGCCAGCACTAAGGAGATTGGTTAATTTAAAACAGAACATACAGAGTTAAGGAATCACCTTGCACGCATGGGTATCGTTCACGATATAAAATGCAGGGCCTGTCAGGAGGATGACGAGACACTTGAGCACTACTTGTGCTACTGTCCAGCTTTTAGTAAAGTAAGGAGACAGACATTTAATCATGAGATTATACAGGATATGGAATTTCTTAGGGGTTCTAATTAGAGAGACTTAAGAAGATACATTGAAGAAACTAGGTTCTTAACGTAGTCAAATCCAAAGGTTTCCATGATTATAATGGAGGCTCCCTATAATCGTATGGGAACTCCTGAACAGATTGGGATAACTTTGCTTACGTCCCTCTCTTCAACCTAACCTAATTCTATTTTGCATTAATATATCCAATAAACTCAGTAGTAATTAAAATATTTATTACCTTTCTAAATGATCTAGTTTTTCTTTGAAACATATGGTCACCGTAATATAATCATCCTTAAACTATTTCCAGTAAATATATTTTCTGTAGTTCTTCAATTTCTCAGTCTTTGACAGAATGGCATGAATGTCCTTAATCGTATAAATAAAAGAGTAAAGTCTTTGTAACTGCAATAAACTACTTTAATTATAGGTGCCCAATGCGTGACAATGAATCATTAAATTTTATAAATTCAGTTGAAGAACCACGAATGCGAAGTGGTAAAATTTATTTCTTTTTTTGTGAACAAATATTTATAATCACAAATAAGAGTTTTAATGTGTAGCTTTCGTGTGATTCAATGAATGTAAATTTTTCCGTGACAAATAATATTAGAAAGCTACTAGGAAACTAAGTACGTCAGAGAGCTAAAGTTATCATTATTTATAAGCAATATTTGAAGTTCGAAAAGAAATGCTATTTATTGAATATCCAAATTATCTAAGAAACGCCATGGTTGTATGATTGTGGGTGCTGTTGGCTGAAGTAAAACACGAGACTATGAAGCGGAGGGTCCTGAGTTCGAGCCCGCGCAGAGTCATGAAATATTGTGTTAAATTCTTCTGATCAGCATTAGTGCGTGGTTGTGTTAGTTGTTGCCAGCCTGTTTCAATGATGAAGGCATAGTCACTGGTCACTGAGCATAATTGGCAGCGACTGACACTATCATGTACTAAAAACAGAGTAACAGCATCCACCTTCGTCGGCCCTGCAGCAAAAATTAGCCGGCGAAGTAAAAGGTTGAAATAAAAAACTGTTTACCTTCTCATCTTTCCTAATCTGTCCCCTCAATACTATCCCCTCGTTTTCTGTTCCGGCGCAATGCATTGCATATGTAGGGGTCATCCCCTGAGTGCTGGTCCTACTCCTGAAAAAAAAGTTGGTTATTATAAGTTGGGACAACGTGCTGCATAAGCACAACAAATTACTTACAAGCAATCCTTTTAATTCAAATAGTGCATAATATCACTCTGTTATTAAACTCCCGGAGTATCCGCCTTAGAAACGTTAAGTTGAACTGAGCTAGGCTCAGTTCAACAGTTGAGTATTTGCTGCCATTTCTTCCACCATAAAATGTTTCCGGTACGTGTTGTTGTGTTAAGCGCACTATACATTCGTAAGAAAGCTTGAGGTCAAGCTTGTGACCGTTTACTTGACATTGGGACATATGCTTGACCACCATCAAGCAGTAATTCTTCATTTTATTTTGAACTGTTGACAGCAGCAATAACGAGACAGCAGAGAATAAAGAAATGTTTAGTATCGCATCTTAATTTTCATTTTATGCTATGCATTATTATTAGAATTTATTCAGCATATTGTCTCAAATAATATATTAAATATTAGTGGTTTTTGTTTATATGTCTACATGCCCTCATTCTATTGGTTCTTACACCAAATCATCAGCCGTTTTCAACCTAATTCCAAAATAACAAAACCTCTTAGCTTACACACAAACCCCAAAAAATGAATTGAGAATTACACCAGCTTGTGGTGGTGTCATGGCAACAACTAAGGCAATCTGATCACAAATTTCCGACACCATTTTCATGACCGAAAGGGGAATTTTCGTCATTTCTGCCAACAGCATCCTGTACTTTTAAAATTGTTTTATAAAAGCAAAACATGTCATAAATAAAGCAGATAACTGATTTTGATATCAGATTCATTTCATAAATTAAAAATTTTTATAATAAATCCTTCTTTTGGTTTAAATAAGATATACATTGATTATAATGCTTCCTTCAACATTTTGATCTTGTTGAATGATTTATAAATCCTCCCACATATCTAACAAAATCGCAAAAATATATTCTTATTTCAGTCGCAAAGCTGATCTGAGTCAGTTAACATTAAACATCGTTGGCAACTATTTTTTAGGTGCAGCCAGATCATTAGTCGTTTACTTTACTTCGAGAGTTTTGCCTCTCTTTACAAGATTACGCTTCTTCTGAGGAATTGCTCCGTGGTTAACTACTCGTACGTTGCTACTTCAAACGTCAAGACAAAGTCATGTACATTCAGTCAGAGGAACGGATAAAAATACGGCTTAACAACCATCGCCGGCATATCGTTACCCCGTCGGAATTTCTGCACCGATACTTTTCGAATTGACTTTGCCAAGTATTTTATTAATAATAACATTCGTAATTATCCTGTGGATGACGAGATAACAACAAGTTTTCTCAACTGATGTGAAAACAGTTCATAATAATGAATATAATTATTGATATCAATTAGATTGTTAATATGATCCTCTAAAGCGTCAAATAACGTAGATATATCGTAAAATTTGTAGTTGTTTCTCCAGACACACTCGATCACACTTTTCGACCATCTCCAAAGCTCCAACATGCCAAACTTTCAGGAACTACAAGTTACTTTGATGTGATAGTCCATCGGTATTGGGCATCAAACGATCGCATAATTCATTGATCTAATGGTTTTATACATAATGTACCATCATACTACATGTCGACAAATACTACATAGTGGACAAATAATAAAACTTTTCCCGCTTAAATTTATTATGATCGGAAGTTAAATACGAGAATTTTAACGGAAACTACTTTTCCTACATGTGCAATTTTTCTTCTTAAGTCATACATATTTGTTTTGATGAGTATTAACACGTGTATGATTTTGCTACTCTTACATCTCATAACATATTTGATTTATGTTAGCAATCTAGTTAAATAAAAAACAGTTTATAATGATTTTATAAATGATCTGAATGAAAACAGTGCCGAAAAACAGGCCGTCATTAAAATATTTATGCCCACTATGATTTTGTAGCTGTATTTTAATTTTGAGATTGTGCCTCCAATTCCCTAAAGTTGTTTAAAGTCCAATACATTTTCCAAAAATTTATTGTAATATTACTTAAATTCTTTTTCGTTTTAAATAAAAGTAACAACCCATTTTAAGTTCCTCCATACAATCACTTGATGCTTATGTGTTGCTAGCGGCAAGCTTCCGGCAATATTTTCTTTGAAGGATAATACAAGAAAAACAAATACAAGGAAAAGAAAAACAAGAAAGGAAAAATTACAGTTATTATTTTTAATGGCACAAACTAAGTCATTCAAACAAGTAGAGCATAACAAACTTAATGTCATTTACAGCAAAAAGAAATCCTGACTAGACGTTTTGTGTGAACAACACAGAACGAGAAGCCGAGAGAATACCCAGAGGGAATATTTCTTTGTGCAAAATCTCAGCTGATTGTCCAAAACTCATGCAATGAAAAATTTATTGCTAAGAAAGATTATGTTTCATAACTTATTAAAAAGAGCTTATTTTGTAGAATTAATTAAAAAATTTCGAGTTGAGTTCGAAAAAACGAATTGTTGACTTTGAGAGTTATTTCCCATGTAAGAACACTTTGTGATAAGTACACTCATGGTTCATTGTTTCCCTCTTTTGTTTTTGTCTAAACCAATTGGTGCAGAAAAAGGAAAAACGAAAAAAAGATAAATATTTTTGTCTATAACGACAATGAAATCATAAACAAACGGGTATAATTAAAGAACATGCACAGGCTTTGAAGATATTTTCTTGGAACGCAGTGATTTTTAAACTTGTTTTTTATTTTTATTTGTCAAGGATATATTATTCAATTGTATGTTTCATGTAAGCAAGTATGTAAGCGTGACTGTGATATTTGAAATTTGCAAAAATCATTTTGTTATTTCTGAGCAACATGCAGAAAGCCATTTTGTTCAGACTCACTGTTTATTATTGCCGAGTCATAAGATGAATTAATTTGTTGCTTTTTTTTAATAAAAAAAAAATAAAAAGGATAAATAGAAGAGATGGAGCTGAGTCGTTTGTATATCATGAGATGTACCTTATGTATTGCATACCAATAGTGATCTCTTGTTATACATTCACACAGTGGAGCAATATCAACATATTTTGTAATAGTATGAAATTTCACTCACGGGATGACCCTCCATATGCTGTGCATTACCCGGAAGTAGATAGGAGGGGATAGTACTGAAAGGGAAGATGAAGAAATATGAAATAATAGAGAAATTTTTTCAGCCGCGAGTGTTTTCTTCTTTACTTCATCGTCGAATTTTCACTGTAATACTGATGAAGAAGGGTGCTGTAATGTGCTGTTTAGTACATGATAGTGTCAATTGCTGTCAGTGATGGAGCATTGATAGAGGCATGAAAATTATTGGACTCTGAGTCAGTGGTGCTAGCTTTTCAAAAAAGGTAGAGAAGGTCATTGTTGGAGAAGTAGCTGAGAATATTGAAATCTTGGTTGGCTCAAGCCATGCAATTTTCCGGAAATTTCGGTCATGAAGTGTGCAGAGCCGAAGTTCGCTAAAAACCGTATTCATCCTTGCGACTTTTTGTAATTCCAAGATAGAAGAATCTAATGAAAGGACGGAGTTTTGCGAGCATTGAGATGGTAATATAATGCTAATTTTAAATTATTTTTTTTTACAAAAGAAAAAAAATCCGAAATGATTCTTAAAGAATATCTTTTTCTGATCTGTTTGAAAAACTTCGCGTGTATAATCGAAAATTACCAATTGATATTAAAGTTCGGTTTTTTGCATTTTGTTACAAAAATTAGCCTAAGGTCTTCTTATTATAGCTTAAAAATTTGATAATGGTATCTGCATATGTTTAAAAATGATTGAATTTCTAGGCATGCATATTGCACTATATAATGCACGCTGTATTTTGACTTTTTTTGCTGTTGGCTGAAGTAGTAGAACACGAGACTATGAAGCGGAGGGTCCTGAGTTCTAGCCCGCGCAGAGTCATGAAATACTTATTGTGTTGAATTCTTCTGATCAGCATTAGTGCATTGTTGTGTTATTTGTTGCCAGCCTGTTTCAATGATGAAGGCATAGTCGCTGATCACTGAACATAATTGGCAGCGACTGACACTATCGTGTACTAAAAGCAGAGTAACAGCACCCACCTCGTCGGCCCTGTAGCCAAAATTAGCCGGCGAAGTAAAAAAGTTTGAATAAGCTACAAAAAAAAAACTTTCTATCTTCTCATCTTTCTTAATCTGCCCCCTCAATACTATCCCCTCGTTTTCGTGTGCAATGCATTGCTCAGGGGGTACCCTGAGTGCTGGTGCAAGATAAAAAAAATCTCTGTTTGTATATTTTTACAATTTTAAATTTTGAGATAGAAAAATATTTATTGAAATGAACACTTCCGTTTTCACAGTGCGTCCACTATAAAGCAAGATTAAAAAATTTTTGAATTCAAAATGGCCACTTTCGGTTATGAAGTAAGGAAATTTACTTTTAGACTTATCGAGCTTTTACAGTGTAATAAGGGCATCTTAGGCTAATTTTAATAAGACAATAAAGAAAAAAGTATATTGAAGTCTAAAACTTTTAGCATTAATTGGTCATTTCCGATTAAATACACTAAGAGAAGTTTTTCTGTTTAATTTTTTAAAAACATCAGAAGATTTCCTATGGGAATCGTTTATCCTATTTTTGTTTGTTTTTTTTTTCTTTCTATTTTGTAACAATAGTAAGAACGACACATTTTCAAAAACGGCATTTTAGCATCCCAAAACTCGGCAAATATGCATCATAAAAAAGGAAAATATTTGGCATAGCCATTCATATCTCCTAGAATTATAGTACATAATTCCAAGTATCGAATTATTTATTATTTTGGGCAGACTATTTTTTTTTTGCCTCGTCCGCATCACGTACAATGTCCACCCCAAATGGTACTAGTTCTTTGGTACAATCCCTTCATATGACAGCACATGATTTATGTATATTTGTAGGTACAGGGTGTCCAATGGGAAGGTACACTACTTTATTTTGCCGCCATTTTGGTAAACATTAGTTTTGACAGTTCATATTTGGCAGTCGTGAAGTAGACACATGGCAGATTTATTATGGAAAAATATTCGATAAGCCAAGGTGCTTTAATTGGATTACAATGGAATTACTGCGAGACCTCTTTCCACAACAAGTTATTTCAAGAAATGGTGATGTTGATTGGCCTCCACGGTCGCCTGATTTGAGTGCTCCGGACTTCTTTTTGCGGGGTATCTGAAAAGTAAGGTTTATACAAACATACCAGAAATGCTTGAGCAACTCAAACAAAATATTCGTGATGAAATTAATGAAGTACCGCTTGAAATGTGTGAGAATGTAATGAAAAATGTGCTCAAAAGGGATAGCATTTGTGAGGCTAACAGAGGTGGCCGTTTATCTGATATTGTATTCCATACATAATTTATCAATATAAGATCCATTCTCTTTCATTTATCCAAAAAATATAAACAAACAAAGTAGTATACCTTCCCGGCGGACACCCTGTACATAATCAATAATTCTGCCGGTCTAATAAATTCGTAGCAAAAAGTTTTTTTTTAACGACGCTAAAACTTGCTAATGTGTCTGTACGTTGATGAAATAAAAAGTTAGCAGCTGCAGATTTTTATAATATCTATTTAAAAACTGTAATACATATTGTTTATATCCTTAACAAATCCCTTTTTTGTAACTGCTTTGTGAACCTAAAAGAACCCTTCTTAAGAATAACTGAAGTACAACTAATTCATTACCAAATGGTCATAATGGCTTAATGTAAGTGAGCAACAAACAAACTGTCTTTCCAAAAGTGAAGTTTAGCATCCTTGTATTTAAGGATGTTCATAGCATTTGTAAATACATTTAACTTTGCTTTATTTCGTGTTTGAATATGCACTCGTATATCTCTGCTATTATGAGTTTGTGTCTGGGTACACCCAGCAAATATAATGCCAAAGTTTTGCATTATGATGTTTTACTATTTGCCTTCAGTCATAATTTTCCATCCACTTTATAGAGTTAAACTGCGGCTGAGTTATAATTTTGATTTCTACTAGAAGGACTTTGCTTTTAGACATAAAGAATAAAATGGTTACAACAAACTCTCCATTTTCTCACTTTTCTCTGTTTGTCCTCTCAACACTAATTACGACAGATGACATTGTCCTATACTATATTGTATTTTCTAAAATACAAAATATTAGTTTTATCTAATTACTTTAATATTTAAAAACAAGTAAGAACGTTATATTCGACCGGGTGCAATCTTAAATACCCTCCAAATATTTACACCGGTATTCATAAAAAATAAAACGTATTTGAAATCTGTTTTAAGAAAATTTTGTATGAAGAAATTTGATTAAAATACATTTCAAACTCATTTTAAATTTTATGAATACCGGGGTTAGTAAATAAAAACTCTGTTTGTATTCTTATTAAACAAGAAAATGTTTTATTTTAATACGGAGGAGCATGACTGAGACATGCTGAGTTCTGTCAGCATAAAAACTTACATATTAATATTTTATATCTATATCAATGTACAAAAAAGGGACTGATATAAGTTAAAAAGGTATAACCTGCTGGCTCACAGTTCCTTTAAGACATTTCTGTGCCCAATTTTAAAACTCTATACAGGGTCACTACGAGAAAGGCCGTAAAACCTAAACCGTAAAAACTTAAAAACTAAATTTTGCGGGGCAGTTAAGTGTAGAAAAAATATATTTTTTTAAAAGGTCATTTAGGGGGCAAAGGAGGGCGGAGGGGTAGGGCAGGGGAAGATCAGAGAACCTTCGTTGTAAAAGCTTATAAAATAAGGAATACAATCTGTTAATTATTTTTTCATGTAATATGTGACTTCAACGCCCACTGAAGGGGGTGGGGTTCAAAAAATACTATATCGTGTTTTCCACAGACGGACGTATGGGCATTGCTAGATCGTCTTAGACTTCATCACTGATCAAGAATATATATACTTTATGGTGCCCAATTCTTTTTGGAGGGCATTAAAACTGTATTATTGATTGGCCCCTGAAGACAATTTAAGAGCAGACAGCTAGGGAAATCCCCAAATTATTATGCAGTTGAATTAGAATTTAACAACTACCATGTTGATTTATATGTTAACACTGTGTAGGTATTTTTATATATCCGTAGTATGTTTATTCAGTTAGAAACTACAAAAATAAACTGTTCATATTTTAAAGTAGGTAATGAAAGAAAATTCGAGAGCACTGTAATAATAAATTTAATGTCAATAACTTTGTTCAGTGAGTTGCATTTTGCTAGCTAAACATACTTTTTAACAGTGCTGCATATGTAATTTTACTCTATTTTATAGCGGCTAAGTGTTAATTGGGCAATCACTTAAAATTTTTGTGGTTAATTGAACTCAATAATTAATTGCGTATAAATTTTGCTGATGTTACCATGTTTACATTCTTTTTCGGTCCTCTTCTAAGTGTATCATTTAAAAAATTACAAGTATTTTTTGGATCTCCATTTAATTTGCTGATGTGTCGTAATAAGAACTCTTTTTTGATGTTTTACATGCCGCTTTTATTAAACTTAGAACTTTTTGACTTTCGTCTTTTACTTAATATTTTCCGCTTAAAATTAATCAAGTTTTGTAGATTCCCATTATTCCAAGGTGTTAATTCAAATTGTAATGCCTTTTTGGTCCTATTAGTTATCAACAGAATAGTTTTGACGACAATGTTTTGTGGCTCCTGGTAGGACATTTTGAAATATTGAACTATAATTTTTGAAGAAGAAAGTTTTACCGAATTGTGTCATTGATGAGACTTCTCGTGAAAGTGACATTGTTTTCCGACTTTTCAATACGGTTAAACGAGCGTGTAATAGAAAGTCTATGATGGCAGATTCATATAACTATTACGTTAAGTCATCCTTAAGAAAAATAATTATCCCAATTACACTGCTCAGCAAAAGATCATTTTTTTTCCTCTCCTTTAAATAAAACTATGTGGACTATATTGATTTTGAAGCACTAAACTCAAATCCGTTTTCGGGTTTTCTCCATCAGCTTCGGATTTTTTTTATAGGCTTGGCTAAAAACCAGAAGATGTGTAACAAAATTGTATATATTTTAGTCGAATATCACTTTTCTCTATTACTTTTTCTCTTATCGTTTAGGAATTATTCAGCAATTAATGGGGGAAAAAATGTTTTTCCGTACAAAATTCGTAATTCAATTATTCGTATGTCAATTTACCGCAGGTACCCAATATTGTAATGCAACCAACCTTACATATGACGATAGCATTTCGCTTTAGTGCTTGTAGCGCCCATTACGACGTCAGCCTTATTGATGTTTTGTTTGCTGCGTTGCACATATTTAATCAATAAATTGACAATAAAATCCACATTTTTTAACCGATTTTTATAGTTTATAGATTATTTCATTTTTAAGATATGGAGCTCTCAGCAAAATCTTGAATATTTACTTTATGTTTGTATTAATTCCATTTTTAAACTAAAAAAATTACGAATTTTGCACGAATAAGAATTTTCTCCATTAATTTCTGAATAATTCCAAAACGATAAGAGATAGAGAAAAATTACATTCGACTAAAATAAATACAATTTTGTTACACATCTTCTGCTGTTTTACTTTCGAGAATCGGATGACTCGTTCTCGAGTTAGGGTGAAATATGTCCTCGTAGCTGACTAATTTAGGCGAAAAAATTTGACTCGCCTATAAAAAAAAATACCGACCTGATGCAAAAAACCGAAAACGGATTTGAGTTTAGCGCATCAAAATCCCTATATTCCACATAGTTTTATTTAAAGGTGGATTTTTCTGCTGAGCAGTGTTATTAATTCCGAATTATAATTTCCCACATTGAAAATTAATGTGTCTAAAAAGAAAACAATTGTTTCCGATTTTGCCTTTCCCTACTTTAGTTACTCCCCTTTCCCTAGTTTAGTTAGTTTATTGGAACAGGGTGATATGTTATCGATTAAAATACAGCGGGGAAGGAAGAAATTCCGGTCGCATATTCATAATTGGGCTGAATAAAAATTTGTTTTTGAAGAGACCCAATTTATTAATATGAGTGCTCCATTATGAATATTAAGTATGTGAACCATATTCCAAAACAATGAATAATTCTTCATCAAGAGAATGATCCCTTAGTTGGCTTTTTATTAATAAATATATTAATTTATGTAGGAATGAAATCTATAATAAGAATGAGTTCAAACCCTCGTGTTTGCTGTGTGTAAGAATCACTGATGTTTTGTATGTAAGTATTTCTAGAAATTTCATTTGACAAATGCTTTCTATTGCCCTCTTGTCGTTGTTAAACAAACATTGTCGCTGATTGTGTTATGAATGCCTGAGTGTACTGGGAATGAACAGGAACTTGTAAGTCATTCAGTCAGTTTATTGTAAATATTTAAAATTCTATCTGTGACACAAACGGCTTTTATAGGATTAGCTCAGCTTAAAGCTTTCCATATAAATTATTTTACTGATGTTAAATGAAATTTTTTTGTTCATAAACAGTGGCAGAGGCTTTTGGGTTGAATCGTAAGGAAAATCACGTGTAGGGAGTTGTTTTTGAATTTTTGACGGAAACGTATGAACGTTTTGTTGATGGAGTGCTTTAGTCAAATGGTTGACACTAATTGAATAGGATTTTTATTTATTTTTAAGTTTGTAAGGAGTTCCAGTAATTTGCGCCACAAGAATAATAGTTTTGGATGTTAATGTTATTATCACCTAATATATCATTAATTAATGTATAATTTTTATCAAGTAATTCTATTGTGAAAATTATCTGTTGTGGAAATTCTACATTTTTCGGAATAATTAAAATTAGAAAGCATGGGCTTTCTTAAGGTGTTTGTTTCTTAAAGCCTGAAATTTTGCATCCCATTCGTTTATGAACACAAATTGACTGACTAGTGGCCGTGTTGCCCCAATCACGCATATAGCGGAAATAACCGATGGCCAGGAATGTTCTTCTTTTCATTTTGAATGGGACCGCACTGCCGGGCTTGGAACGGTTGATTATTTTATGTTTACAAAGCTTCTCAGCTATATTTATTCTGCACTTTGCAGGAATTTACTGGTACTGCTCTTTATTCTTCCATGACTTGCACATCCTCATGTCTAGTAAATATTAAAAAGATCCGTTAGTCGATGCAACTTAATTTTGTATTTACCCAGGTCGTTCGCTTATACTCTGTGACTGCAAAAGAGTATTCAACAGAATATATTGTTTCCTCGGTTTGTCCTAAATTATAAATACAGATGTTGAGTAATTTGCTGAGGGTGCTGGAGCATTCAACATGAGGTTATGAAACCAAAAATCAAACACAAAATATGGTGTCGAATTCTTCTGATAAGCATTAGCGCATGGTTGTGTTAGATGAGCATAATTGGTAGCGATTGAACCTGGCTGCGATTGACACTATCACCATCTTTTGTCGACCTTGTAGCAAAAGAAAAAATAAAAAAATGGAAAAAGTTGACCTAAGCGTCAACTAAATTTAACCGCTAAAATTTTTATTATTTTAATTTTCGAACTGATATAACATTTGAATGGACCAGCCGAAAGCTTACTAGGAACTCCAAATGTCGCAACGTGTAATCAAATGCCCGTTATTCAATGATTTTTTAGTATGTCAACAACAACAATAGATCCGAAACCAATACGCATATTTTATAATAATTATTATAATTATTATTAACTTTGCTATATCTATAGAACCACAGTTATTGGTAAAAAATTTACCATATTGCATTATCATCATTATATTAACTAGTGATGGGAGGATGGCTAAAAGAGAACTCTGCCCGAGCTACCACAGCCATGTACGTATGTATGTGGAAGTTCTGTCAGTTAGATATTGTTTATCTATTAGTTTGTAATCAAATTTTGCTACAGTTGTTTTTTATTGCTCCTATTACGACGACTTTTTCCTGCCAAAACTCATGAGCAAACAAGTGGACAAAATTTTAAAATATATATTAATTTTAAACAACTTCTATTGCATGTAATAAACAATAAATCAACTTAATAAGTGAAGAATATAAATTGTCTTGGTCTGCTTCTCCTTTACAAAATATATAATCATATTAATATAATTTCACTCCATCGATACAAACTTCATGATTAAAGAAAAAAACCCCAGTTATATATTAAGATTTACATTAAAAACACATAAACAATAGATAACAACTTTCTCAAGTATACTTATATGTACATCAACCTAAGCCTTCTTTATAAAAGTTTTGTTGAATGATGTCTTCTTTCAGCTTTCTAGCTATATTGTAGGAACACCATGTTATGAATGATCCTAAATGCAATTAAAGAAAAGATAGGATCTCGATACAAATTTTGAGGGTGCTGATGGCTAAAGTGTTAACACGAGACAATGAAGCGGAGGGTCCTGAGTTCGACTCCGCGCTCAGTCATGAATATTGTGTTGAATTGTTCTGATCAGCACTAGTGCACTCTTGTGTCAGTTGTTGTCGGCATGTTTGATAACACTGATCACTAAATATAACTGTGAGCGATTGACACTGTCGTCTGCTAACGAACAGAGGCAAAGCACCCTCCTTCGAAAAAAATTCCCTATCTTCTCATCTCCCTTCATCTGTCCTCGGAATTACTATCCTCTCCTTTCTAGCTGCGGCGCAATGCACTGCGTATGTAGGGGTTATCACCTGAGTGCTGCTAGGAGCTCTAGCTGTAGTAAAAGTGCTACATGTTTCCATGGGCCTAAATAGACACCCAGATAAATATACCATACCAATATATGAACATTTTACAACCTAGATGAAGAATCTACATTGTAAATACAAAACCAATTATGCCGAATTGTTTTCTCTTTTTATTGTAGTTTAAATTTTCCATAAAATTTAATGTATCGGTATTTTAATCAACCCGTAAGATTGTGCTGCACAGCTGAACTAACTAACCATCAATTTTATTAATGAAATAAAAGAGCTTAAAGTTAATTATAAAATAAATTTAATTTTGGTTTATTTAATCATTTCATTAAGTTTTATTCAAATACGAAAGATTTTTTATATATTTTTAATGAAAATTCTTTGTGCGCTTAATAAAATTTCAGTTAACTTTATTTCGCAATTTTCTCTGTTTATTGTCCCTTTATTTTTGCAGCGTTAATTATAGTCTGAGTTGATTAAAAGAGTTTGATTTTATTTTTAAATTAAAAATTTCAATGGAAACTCAGTTCACTTTGCGAATGCATGTGGCAAAAAAGGACATTCAATTTCCTGTTAACGTGTATACGTACATACAAAAGTGTGTGCACATTTTGTATAGTTAGCTGCACAGGAACAGGGAATATGCTACATTTCATTTAAATAAACATTTTAATTGATTTGATTGCTCATATTAATATATCATTACATGGGAAACTATTCGCTCATAACACGGCTTCGGTAAATCGAGTGTTTGTAGCAAATTCTTTGTGTAGTAAATTGGAGCCAATTCTCATAAATTCTAGTCCTACAGTTGGATTCATTTCGCTCAATGTTGCTTTGATCTTGCCTAATATTTAAGCAATTTGGTTCCAAAGACCAGGGGCCAAATTACGGCATTCGATATCGATCGAAATTTGTATATAAATTGTATTGAAATTTCGTTTCGAATCGAATGCCGTAATTTGGCCCCAGATCGTTCTTTCCTTCCTAATCGCTTATAACTTTTCCTTATTTTGCTCGTATAAAGTTATCCTCAAATTATTAAATTTCATTTCACCTTGATGGTCTGAATAAAATAATGGATATTTAATTAGTTTATAAATATGTTTTTATGGCAATATTTCATGGAGTATCAGACTCAATAAAAAAATGCTTACTATGATTGAAACTGAAAAGTGAGAAAATCATATCCTATTTCCGAAATAATTAGAAATAACTAAAACAAATGCAATAAATTCACTTTTCGCGAGTAACTCAAAACCGCTTCTTAAAAAATAAATGAATTTTTATCCGTACCCAGACACCCCATATGAGGTTAAAACACATTTTTTCATGTCCATTTTATTGATAAATTATAATATTTCTGTGTGCTCATTTACAAATGAAGATTAATTTTGTGACAAACAATACGTTGAGCATTTAAGTCAGCGATATCAGTGCATGTGTATGTGTGGATGCTGATAAAAGTTTATAGCAATACGAGCTTACTGGAGCATCATCTGCTGTTCAGAGATTTTTAAATTCGCATGGCTTTATAGTTGCATGTGGATACCATGGCAATGGAAATATTGCATATTTATGTGCTTCCAAGCGTGCATGCATGTGCATTGTGTGATATGCAGAAGTAGCCGTATGCCCAAATTAAGTTAAGAATGTGTGTATCTGTTGTGCAGTTGTACAACTGAACACACTTTATATACGGAACAGAGAACGGCATTGAATACTGGTTTTTTCAGAATGTAGCACAAAAGTGAGGAATTTGGAACTCCATTTTTAGACCGATTATGGTTGAAGTTAGCCATGATAAGTCCGATGACAACCTGAACACAATGGAAACTACTCGACACTAATACAAACAGTATTTTAACAGAAACAATCGCAAATATTAAGCGGTCCACCCACTTACAAGATAATTGCTAAATTTTTCGTATTGGGTATATTGGGGAAAATCAAAAGTTGTTTGTGAACATCAAATTTAATTATTTGCACAGTGCAGGTTGAAATAGTCATATGTTTTTATTATAAAAGCCAAAGTGGTGTATTCACCACTGTGAAGTGTGTTGACAACAATATTGTTATTATTATATTAATTTCTTATTGTAAGAAAGTTGTGGCATATTTTATTCAAAATATTGTACCACTTATTACAAATGTAATAGAGGACAGACTGGAAATAACATAACAAATAGTGCATACAATAATATTGTATAATGTATGGGCCGATTTGAAAGGGCCAAAAACTCTAAAATATCAAAACGGAATTGTGTGGGTATAATGAACGATTTTAGAGAACGCCAAGAAAAGGTCGCTGAAATTAAATATTCTTTACTATGGAATGCTTTCGATGCCTCTAACATCTACGATAAGCGAAATGATCAAGTTTTATTAAATTTTATTAAGAAGAATTCTTAATTTTTAAAAAAGAAACTAATAGATTATTAACTAATTAAAACAAAAGTTTGATTAATTTATCGACCCATTAACCGATTGAAACAGAGACCCTAGTTTTACTAACAAATTAGGGCTTTCGAGTGTAAAACTTTACACGATATTGTTCGTAACGTGTTTTAATTCAGAAGAACATAATAAATATTCCTAGGCACTTGGGAAAGTCAACATTAATTTAATTATACTACTTTACACAAGGAGCAAAATAGCTGCTCTATAACAATCAGTAATAGTTAGAGATGTGCCATTGAGAAAATTATGCTCACGATCACGCACAATCACAAAATGTAAATTTTTTTATGCACGTCTACGAACGCATTATTTTTAATCACGTAGTTTTTCGTTCTCTTGTGTGAATGCCCATTAAAAGTATATATTCCTATAGCACGTACGTATGTCCGTATGTAATGCTTACATATTTTCCTAACTATTAGATGGAATAAAAGTTCTCAAAAAGAAAAAACTTAACTTAGATTTTGAGTGCATGAATATTATACCTTAAAAATCCCTGTGTTGCCGTTTGATTACATTCTTTACAGCCAAATTACTGAATTTTTGCTTAATTTTCACTTAAGGCAAATTTTCTTGTCCTTCTGAATTAAAACACGGTATGAACAATAATCCATAATGCTACACATTCACGACAGCTGGCTACCGACTATATGGCTACGCGTGACGCTAGCAACACTTGTCTCCGTATAGCCAGCTGCTTAATTATTTTGAACGCGGCAGCTACAACGTCAACATCTTATTTTAGTGGTGCCACTTTCATATATAAAAATAAAAGCGCTTATTCTAAATCTATTGATTAGAGTTCAAATGTCGTTGCATCGATCTTGTTTCAAAATAATTGCATTTTTACTTGAAAAGTCAGATACAAAATTTCAAAATTTAATAATACTTGCAATAGGTGATTAAATTTGAAAAATATGTCTAACAATAGAAAGACATTTTGGAGTACTTTTCTAGAAGTTATAAACAAAATAAAGAATAAAATAAAAAAAATAAATACAAAATGAAATCCGAGAAATCGCAAAAAAAAAATTAAAATTACAAAATAATTTGTATTCTTGAAAGGGTTGTACATTGTCTATTTTTAACAGTTTTCATATTCTTGAACAGTTTGAAAATATTTTTAAACGCTTATTTATTTAAGATGTTTCACTGTGTTGGCAGCACTAATTTATTTATTTTCGCCTATGAAAATAGATTATTAGTTTATTTTGACTACAACTACAAAAGTAGCACGGACAACAACCTGCCGTGTAGCCGTGAAAATAATTATTCCCATATAAACACATTTATTCTATTTCGTGAATCTGTTTAATGCATAAATCTTAATTAATTTTAATATGGCAATAAATAGTTTGATACAAAATATTTACATCCAAAATTTTTAAAATATTTTAAAAATTATTTTAGGAATGGACTTTTAGAGAAGTTATTTTTTCTAATGCTTTAACCACATTCGAGACAGCAGGCTACACGAACACACGACTACAAAAGCCGTTGGCTACAATCGTCGCCTCGTGGTCAACTACTTAATTATTTTTGAAATGGCAGCTACATTGTCAACATCTCATTTTAGTGGTGCCACTTTCATATATAAAAAAGCGCTTATTCTAAATCTATTTATAGATCAAAATAAAATTAATACTAAAACACTTTACAGTCGACTACGCTTTACTGGAAATAACTAAAAGCCAATTTTTTTCATTTTTCCGATTTTTATCTAAAACGTAGTTCGGATTACTGAAATTTGTTACAGTTAAGCGTACTGTTTCAAATCAGTAAAACAATATATTTCATTCTTCGAAAATGTCTAGCCACTTGCATTAACAAAATAATAGAAAAATACAATAAAATACGATAAAAGAGCGAAAAGGACAAATACATTTTGCCATTTAATTTTTTAACGGGGAAACAGCAATCGATTTCTAATAAATAAATTTGTCATTGTTTATTTTTTCACTAAAGCGAAGTAAGTTTCATAGAAAACGTAGTTGTGCGCTTGCTTTTGGTTTTCAGTAAACATGGGTGGTATTGATATTGAGGAATCAGAAGCTCTTGATGTTCTTTGCATGAAAAACCAATGTGACGTTCGCTAGACAGACATAGGCGGTGTAAGACATACTTCACCCCATCTGAAGTGAAGTTACTCGACCGTGTACAGGAGAGAGCGAAGAAACTCATAGGGGACGGTAGGGTAGCCAACTCTATTGACTCACTTGAGCATCGACGCAATGTGGGGTGTGTTTCACTGTTTTATCGTTACTATAACGGGTTTTGTTCCACCGAAGTCACTTTTCTACGCTCAACACGCTCTACAGTGCGATCACACCCATATGTCGTGGATTTATCAGTGAACCGCACTACGCATTATAGGGAAAATTCATTCTTTGCCCGTACTGCCCGTATGTGGATAAATTCAAATCGAATGTCCACAGACACTACTCCCTTTATCCTCCTTCCCACAACCAATTTTCCTAGTTCCAGCACAATGTACGCATAAGTAGGGGTCATCCCCTGAGTGCAGGTCCTAATAAAAAAACAAAAAAAAAAAGATATTTTCAGTAAAGTGATGTTTTGCTAAAGCGAAGTGAATAATACTAGCTGCGCTTAATATCAGTGCGGGGGTTTCTATCGCTTTCAGTAATCGGACTTTTTTCAATAAAGGGTGCTGCGCTAAAGCGGATTCGACTGTATTTGCTTATACATAGTTCTTTATTGTTTTTGCATTTGTAATAAATACATTTTGATGTCCATATTTTGTTATGGCACTATGAAAATGAGTTTATGAGTTAGTTCATTTGTGACCTAACCTAACTAACGTCTTTTATTGACAACGGCTATCAAATATATAAAAAATTAGAGTATTCAAAATAATGGAATTTTTACTTGAAAAGTCAGATACAAAATTTCAAAATTTAATATTACTTCTAATATGTGAATAAATTAAAAAAATATGTCTAACAATAGACATTTTGGAGTACTTTGAAATGATACCCATATCGTTTATAAGGAACTACATTCTAGCAGTTATTACAAAAAAATATAACAATAAATAAATAAAATTAAAAAATAAAATCCGAGAGAGAACGCAAAAAAAAAATAGATAAATAAATAAATATTACAAAATAATTTTTATTCCTGAAAGGGCTATTACATTTTTTATTTTCAATAATTTTCATATTCTTGACTAGATTAAAATGTTTTTTAAACGTTTATTTATATAAGACTTTTCATTGTATTGGCAGCACTAATCTGTTTATTGTCGCCTATGATAATAGAAATTAGTTTAATTTGACTACAACCACAAAAGTAGCACGGACAACAACCTGTCGTGTAGTCGTGAAAATATCCACTCCCATATAAACACATGTATTCCACTTTTGACAGGTTGTAGTCGGTAGCCTTTTAGCATTAAACACATTCAAGACAGCAGGCTGCCGACTACAACCTGTCAAAAATAGAATACATATGTCTATATGGGAGTGAATATTTTCACGACTACACGACAGGTTGTTGTCCGTGCTACTTTTGTGGTTGTAGTCAAATTAAACTAATTGCTATTTTCATAGGCGACAATAAGTAGATTAGTGCTGCCAATACAATGAAAAGTCTTAAATAAATAAACGTTTAAAAAAGTTTTTAATCTAGTCAAGAATATGAAAATTGTTGAAAATAAAAACTGTAATAGCCCTTTCAAGAATAAAAATTATTTTTTGCGTTCTCTCTCGGCTTTTCTTTATTAATTTTATTTATTTATTATTATTTTATTTTTTTGGTAATAACTCCTAGAATATAGGTCACATATAAATGATATGGGTATCATTCCAAAGTACTCCAAAATGTCTTTCGATTGTTAGACATATTTTTCAAATTTATTCACATATTGGAAGTATTATTAAATTTTGAAATTTTTCAAGTAAAAATTCCATTATTTTGAATACCCTCATTTTGTATATATTTGGTAGCCGTTATCGATAAAAGACGTTAGGTCATAAATGAATTAACTCCTAAACTCATTTGCATAGTACCATAACAAAATAAAGGACATCAAAATGTATTTATTACAAAAGCAAAAACAATACAGAGCTATGAACAAATAAAGTGCTTTCGGTCTATAAATAGATTTAGAATAAGCGCTTTTTTATATATGAAAGTGGCACCACTAAAATGAGATGTTGACAATGTAGCTGCCGTCTCAAAAATAATTAAGTAGCTGCCTACGAGGCGACGATTGTAGCCAACGGCTTTTGTAGTCGTGTGTTCGTGTAGCCTGCTGTCTCGAATGTGTTTAAAGCATTTGTCTTAAATATGTTTAATGCTTCAAATTCGATTTTTTTTTAAACATGTATGTTTTAAAAATTTAATTAATAAAAAATATTTCATGTTTAACATTTTCTTACTTTTCCAAAATTTCTATGCAAAATTATCAAATAATCGGTTATAAACATAAAATAGTTTTTATGAATAAGATAATAATAATTTAATATTACATAAATTATTTTATTTTTTATTTTTTAGTTACAAAATATTGAAATCACTGCCGATATAATATTGGAATATATCCCAAAAGCCAAATCAATTGAAAAATCCTGCATATGTAAGTAAATTTAATGATAGTAATATGTGTACAGTGAAAGTTCCCCTAGCGGACAGCTCTTATAAGCGGACATCTCTCCAAAGCGGTCAATTCCTAAAACTTTAGAACCGATATCATAAACCCGAACAAAAAACGTTCCCTAAAACGGACGCTCCCATAGCCAGCTGCGGACACGAAAACAACATTTTTTTTGGCCAAAACATTCTAGTAAAAGGACATTTGAAAAAGAAATAGAGCAAGCACGGTTTAAAACTGTGGTAAAATTGTCAAACAATTTAACAATAAATAATTTTCAGAGTTTCTCCTATTTCTATTGCGTAAGCTGCATATATATATTAGAGAAATAAGAAAACCATAACTGTTCTTGATGCTTTGTACTCTATTAAAATATCATGGGAAAAAGTAACATCCGAAACCATTAAGAACTGTTTTGGCGAAGCAGGATTCATGAAAGATTTTGATAATGCAGAATTAGATGCAGAAGATGATATCCCTTTATCTATCCTCTCGAGATTGGCTAGACAAAATGTAGAATATAGTGAGTTTGAGTTTGATGAAAATATTCTAACAGAATCTGAAACTACAGAAGTTTTGGTTGATAGAGTGGAAATAAGCTCATCAGAAAATAATGATACAAGCATTTTAGAAGAAGACCATAACAAAATATCTTCATTTAAAGAAGCCTTAGAAGAAGTTAGACGCTTATTGAAGTTTGGAGAAGAAGACTATACAGCATTTGAGCCCCTGAAACATCTAGAATGCTATTATGGAGAAAAAATGATTAAAGAAAATGAAGCAAAATTAAAACAAAAAAATATTTTCGATTTTTTACAATTTTGTAACCTTTTTTGTTTAATAAAAATAATTTAAACTTTTAAAATGAAAAAATTACTTTTTATACCATTCCAAAAAACGGACATCTCCAGTTCGCGGACAAAATCTTTAACGACGGTAGGTGCCCGCATATGAGAGCTTTCACTGTATATGTATGAAAAATATTATTTGTAAAAATTTCATAAGAATTTATGAATTGAACAGTGAATGCAATATCATAGGAAATGAATCCCAGGCCCGAAATTGGTACTGATCGGTTCTGCTAGCATGATGATGTGATAATATTTCAATACTCCTCTCTTGTAAACAATTGTAATCTATCATAAAATTCTTATATAAAAAGTTAAATGCAATTCTCGAGCTTCTGCCGAAATAACAGCAAAATTTTCCACTCTTTTTCGTAGTTTCCATTTCCAAGAGCTGAAAATATCATTTATGATATTAATTTATTATATGTATATGATATAAAGTATATCAATGAGGCAATTATTTATTTTTGGAAAACGAGAAATTTTCTCAGATTCAATTACAGAACAGGGTCAAATAACTTTCAATTCACACATAAAGGTCCAAATTAAAAAAAATTATTGTATGTGTACTTATAAGCTTCTTATCTGTCGAATTTCTCTATAAAATATGTCAACTAAGTAGTTTATAAAGATAAAATATTTTTTACATGAATTTGCCCTATACCACTAAAGTTATATGGATGTATTTTAAAAATATTTATTTTTATACTCTCCAAAAAAGAATTTGGAGGGTATATTCACTTTGTCATTCCGTTTGTAACGCATCGAAATATCCATCTCAGACCCCATAAAGTATATGTATTCTTGATCAGTGATGAAATCTAAGACGATCTGAGCATGTCCGTCCGTCCATCTGTGGAAATCACGATTCAGTCCAAACGAAAAGAGCAAGACCCTTAAAATTTGGTATAGATATATTTTGAAGCTTAGAGCAGGTTAAGTTCGAAGATGGGCTAAATCGGGCAAGAGGGAAAAAAGTTCCCCTAAGAAGAACTAAACCAACCAAGAAAAAACAACACAATTTTTTGGTTATTTTGTTAAGCAAATGATATATTTTTATGTCAAATACGCCAACGCCTTAAAATTGGAGCCATAAAATAAAAAAAAAAAATTTTGGACCCCGGCCACTTTAGTGGGCATTATTATATGTAAAAATAGTGTAAAAGTTTAACAAATTGTTTTACTTAAGCCTAAATTCATTAAAAATAACATTTTTAAGCCTTAATGACGAAGCTGAGATGTAACCTGGTACTACTCTGCCCTACCCCTTCCTCCCTCTTCACCCTCTACAAGACCCTACAAAAAAAAAAAAAAATTTAAATTTTGTATATAATCATCCCAAGCCTTTATTTTTAGAGTTTTATAACTACCTGTATCTGCCCTACCCCCTCCTCCCCCTTTGCCCCTAATGACCCTATCAAAAAAAAAGAAATTTTAATTTTGTATATAATCATCCCAGGCATTTATTTTTAGAATTTTATGACTGTCTGTTTCTGACCTACCCCCTCCTCCCCCTTTGCCCGCTAAATGACCCTATAAAAACTAAATAAACTTTTTGTTTAAATTTTGTATATAATCATCCCAATCGTTTATTTTTAGAGTTTTATGACTACCTGTTTCTGCGGTACCCCTTCCTCCCCCTTTGCCCCCTAAATGACCCTATCAAAAAACAAGAAATTTTAATTTTGTATATAATCATCCCAAGCATTTATTTTTAGAATTTTATGACTGTCTGTTTCTGACCTACCCCCTCCTCCCTCTTTGCCCGCTAAATGACCCTATAAAAAAATATATAAAATTTTATTTTGTATATAATTATCCCATTTATTTTTAGAGTTTTTTGAGAAAGGTGAAATGTCTCCCACAGCCCTTGCCAGTGCGACCCCGTCAAAATACGTTTTGGTACCCTCCAATGAGAATAGAACCCTATAAAGTAAATATGTATATTCTTGATTAGTGATGAAGTCTAAGACGGTCTAGCAATGCCCATACGTTCGTCTGTGGAAAACATGATATTGTCCATTTTTGAACCCCGCCCCCTTTAGAGGGGGTTGACGTACGATATTATATAAAGGAACACTGTTCCTTCAAGTTAAACATATTAAATTCACTTACTAAATATTTGGAGGGTATTTAAGATTCGACCCGGTCGAATATAACGTTTTTACTTGTTTAATAAACATCTTGTCCAATTCATACAATTAAGTTAGGGCTCTGTTGTCAAACCTGAATGTAAAACTTTGTTTAACAAAAATATCATTTCCCTGCGTACGTATATAAAGCGTACAGATAACTGTAAAATAGCCATTGAAAGAACTCGCACTAGTTAATTTCTACGCCTCAGATAACTTTATACATTTACGGATCTCCTGAAGAATTTTCCGGTGTTAACTACGTTGATAGTTCTTACGTAAAGGCATACGTCGTTTACATCACTCGATAATTTTTCGTTAATCAAAATCCAATTTTCTCTATTTCGCCAATAGTGTCGTCTTAAATATGATACTATAGATCTAAGAGTTAATAATTAATCTTGAAAAATAGAAAACCTGTGCATGTGTTTATGCACCTAGGTAACATATTATACGATTCGATTCATTTCATGGCTAAAATAACCGCATTTGGGCTCATATTTTGATCATGAATGATACTCCCGTTGTGAGAAAATAGTAACCTGCGAGAGATTTATTTAAAAATATCATATATGACGAGTTTGTCTACTTCGGTTTTGGGCATTTTTTCTTAATAGTTATATTCATTGCGTAGTCTCTATTTTCATATTTCTAAATCACCAACTATTTAAGCCACTTTAAGTCCCTTCCTACGTAAAAGGGGGGAAGGGATTACCACCAAACTCTGCAAGTCCATCATGCTTTGCCTTCGCAATGAAATGGATTTTAGCCGATGTTTTTATTTGTCTGGTGAACATCAGTTTCAAACAAAAATTAGAAAGGTTTAACTAAATAAATCATGTCAGTAAATTGGAATTTAAATGACTAATTCATTAAATATATTTTATGTTTATGAACTTCTTATTTGACAAAACAAAAGTACAATTTAACATGTGAATATTTCTATGAAATAATATTTTGAGTATATGAATGCGTTATAAATCAGTTTTATATCTTTAAAAATGATCTGAGAGTACGCATTTAGATGAAAAATAACCACACAAATATACTTCGGTCCATTTATGCAGATACATACTCGTAGAAACATGTGCATACGAGACCATTGCATGTATTTAAAATGTATGAAATTGTATTTCCTGTTTTTCATTTTCGTAATACGAGTACTTATCATTAATAAAAAATGGTAATTAATGAGCATGGATGGTTGTAAAAGCGTCGAATTCATGATTTAAACACATGAACCTGAACACAGTAGCATCACTGAACATTTGTCTGCATGCTGTACAGAGAGCGTGAATGAACCAAGATCTAATATTTGGACTCTTTGATTGCTCAAGCCAGATGCAAACAAGGGCATGTTTTAGGCCAATTTGGGAAATATATATGTTGCATAACTGCACTCGTTTTGAGACATTCTGAATTGCTTGTTGGTAGCATTCAATTAAACATGGTAGTAATGATGTGGGTGCGACGTTCGAGCATGCAGTATCGAAAAATCATCTTCATTTCTCGATGAATGTGTACCTGAACAAACAAAATTGTCAAATATGTCACGATATGAATCATCGGTTTCATTCATTATTCTTTGTGAACGACGTTGCATTGGCTATCACTGTCAACTTGGAGCGCTATATGTAAGTCAATGATTACCAACTTCTTTCGTCCTGAATTAGATTCTGTGGATAATAACGACACGTGGTATCAGCAGAACGGCCACACACAGAGCTCGTACCACATTGTTTATTGTGAACGAGCGATTCGATTACATGTACATTTTACGTGGAGGTGATATGAAGCAGCCACAGGGGTCCTACGATTTGACTCTGTTTGATTTTTCTTGTGAAATTTTGTTTAGTCGCAGCGGTATGCGAATAAATCACAACCCACAATGGCCCTCAAAGTCATCACAGTCCATCGGTTAATTTCAACCTGATTTACGTGCCATTCATGGAAAAGGGGACATTTCGAATGAGCTTCAGCCACAGAAACCGTGGCACAAGGTGATAAAGTGTTCATGAGTAAAAAGCAAAATTAGGCTAAACTCTCTGATAACAATTAATAAATTTATAATAATAAAAAAAAAGAAAAGAAAAGCTAAAAGGAAATAAAGTAACAATCCTAACAGTATGCTATAGAAATATTTACTTAGTTATATTTAGTTAAGGTTACCAGACATCCGGGTTTTGTTCGTACACTCTCGTTTTTACAAACATTAACGGTAAAATGTGGTTCTAAATTTGTTTATTTTTCCTTTACTTTTCAAATTGAAAATAGTTTGTTTTAGCGAGGTTAGATCATTTAACCATATTTTAATATAATTGGTTCAATTTCTATATACTCGTAGCCTTTAAACGTGAATGGTAATTCCATAAACATATTAAAATGCGCTCGAAGCCGAAGTCGAGTATCCATTTTAGAATGAATATGTTTAATTGCTTTTTGTTAATATTATTATTATTGTTGATAGTCGCCACAAAATATATAAAAATTTAGCAATATATCACTTTGCTTTTAATTTGAAAATACATTTAAAACTGAATTTTGTGGGATGTAAAGTTTTTAATGAGACTCATAATATTATACACTAACTCTGCTGTTGTGTAGTCACAATGAGTTTTATTATATTGGCTTTCATCATGTAAACGACACACCTACAAATAATAATCCGCAATACAAAGCAAATGCTTATTACAAAATTAAATTATATATTGCAGAAATATTAAATTATATATTGCAGATTTTGGAAATTTCGCTTTAGCTTTCTAGCAAAAAGAAAAAAGATTGTTTATATTTATATATACATGTGTATATGTATGTATGTATTTAAATAATGTAAATTTTGAACTGGTTCACGAAACTTTTCGTTAAACAGAAAAAGAGATGCTGCTTCACATAATTTTCATCTACTCGAGAAGTATAAAATTAAATAAAAATTAAAAAAATCTGCAAACCACTGAATTGTAAATGGATTCATATATTATGAAATGATTTAAAAAATCTTAGCTTATTTACAGCCTATTTCTCATTGTCGAATGAATTCTTTCTTTCGTATAAATACATTTGAACCAAAAACAATTTATAATATTTTGATTTTGTTTTAAATATATTTGTACGAAAGAAAAAATTCATTCGACAATGAGAAATAGGCAGTTAATTTCTATGAGTCTTTAAAAAAATATTTGAAATTTTTTAGAAAAAAAAATAAGTATAAAAATAAGACGAAATAAGTTTAAAAAAATGAAGCAAGTCCCCAAAAAAATATATGGAAAGCAACAACAACGTATTTCGGGGACTTATTTCATATTTTTTGGGTTTTATTTCCTTTTTTTTGGAGTTATTTCATATGAAACAACTCCCTAAATATCCGAAATGATATAAGTCCCTAAAAATTTTTTTGGGGAGTTATTTCATTTCGGAAATTTGCAAAATGACGCTCACTATCCATCAACAAAATTTTTGATTTTATTTCAAGAAATGCTGTTCTTATTAATGCTTATTAATTCCGGTGGAAGCGAGAGCCATTAATTTATGGTAGAACAGAGCTGTCTGCTTTGGGAATATTATATATGGAAGCAGAGTCTTTCGTTTGCAAATATTTCTTCTAGTGGCTTGACAGAAATGAAACCTTAATATAAATAAAATAATTTTATTTATATTATAAAGAAGATTAAAATTTACACGCAAAACTTTTATTGTAGTTCACTTTACTTAAAGCTTTTTGAAACTATATGTATAGTTTTAAATGTAAATTGTCAGAAAATTAAAAATTCGCTATAGTTTCAAAAAAATTAAAGTAAAGTAAACTACAATAAAAGTTTTGTCTGTAAACTTTAATCTTCTTTATAATATCAATAAGAAGATATCTTTAAAGAAGAATCTTCCGTTGAAGAATCGGAAAATGAAATTTTTGAACTACCGGTTATTAATAATGACAATTTATGTGTTATTTGTCAGGAAAAACACCAAATACTGTACTTCTTCCATGTAAGCACCTGAATATATGTACCGGATGTGACTTAAAATAATGGCGGATGCCGTATCTAATAGAAAAACTACTATTGTCCTTGTTGTCGTCAAACAGTTGAAGAGTCAATGCAAGTTTTTTTTTTTAAATTTTCAGATAATGTAGATAAAAACATCATTAAATTTCATTTAGTGTTTTAAATGTATATTGGGGATTTATTTCATTTCTGGAATTGGGGATTTATTTCATTTTGATTTTGGGAGCTATTTCATTTCATTAGGGATTTATTTCATTTTAAGAATTGAGGATTTATTTCATATGAAATAAGTCTCCAAAAATTGGGGACTTATTTCATTTCATATTTGGGGACTTATTTCGTGGGGAGTTATTTCATGCCGCCCTCAGTATCATATGCACGCAAATTGACTAATGCCCAGTTTTTAACTTCAAAATTAAGTACTATTTAAACTGTTAATTTTATCAACGGGCTTAAGTTCGAATCTGCAAGACTGCAAACCATTTTTTATTATTTTATTAATAAATGAATTTGTTCAAATTCTATTTTTATTAATTTATATTAAGATTGAAATATTAAGAATATTTTTCAATAATCATCAAACCAGCAGAACGGATCAGTACTGATATCGATGCCGCTACGCCATCTCATCAGCGTTCTTTGTTCAATTTTTCCACTTTTTGTACTATTTAAACTTAAAGTCTATTTAAATGCAAAAATGTTATTTTTCACTTCAAAATTAAATAATATTTAAATGTCCCACATTGTACATTTAAATTCGATTTAAGTTTTTCATACTAGCATGTGTTTTTCATACTTTGTTTACATTCAACAACTTGAAAATTGGTAAAGCAGCTCTTCATGGAAACAAGCGTCGGTAAGAAGGTAGTTTTATTGCATCATTTGCAGTATTTTTCTTACCATTTATTTGTGCTACCATACTTTTATCACAATGAGATACCAAAATAATTTTAGACTGAAAAACTGAAAAACTGTGTATTTAAACACAACTTAAATTTATGGAAAAATTAACTAATTATGTACTTAAATAAGAATTCAAAAACTGGGGGCAACAAAACAGGGACCCTAGAAATAATGTTGACCTGCGTTACTTTTTCATGCTATATTTTTCTGATTTTTTTTGGTCAATTTGACTGAAGCCAAATTTTTAATGTTTTGAATTCTTTATTTAAGTACGTGTAAACATATTAGGTACTTATGCCATACTTTTTTAACAGGGTGTAATAATTAAAACAAGTAAAAACGAGCGGGGCGAATCTTAATACCCTCTAAATATTTAGTAAATGAAAGGTATATTTTCTTTGAGAGAACATATTACTTTCGTTGTAAAAGCTTATAAATTAAATTTTTAATGAATGTAGGCTTAAGGAATACAATTTGTTAAATAGCTGGCGAAGTAAAAGGTTGAAATAGCTACAAAAACAACTGTCTATCTTCTCATCTTTCCTAATCTGTCCCCTCAATACTATCCCCTCGTTTTCATATATATAGGGTTCATCCCCTGAGTGCTGGTCCAAGATAAAAAAAAAAAAAAAATACATATGTGACTTCAACGGCCACTAAGGGAGCGGAGTCCAAAAATAGACTATATCGTGTTTTCCACAATACGGGCTTTACCAGATCGTCTTAGACTGAATCACTGATCAAGAAATTATATACTTTATGGGGTCTCAGAGGGATATTTCGCTGCGTTACGCACGGAATGACATACCATTCTTTTTTGGAGGGTATAAAAAAATAATACAGGAGACCTAAAGACGGGTTTCCATATTTTTGGCCTTTATCAGCTATATATTTTATATTTGTATGTAGAATTTAAGGAGATTAAAATTTTAATTAACTGACGGTCCTCAGCGTTGAGACCATAGCCATAGACATTTGTGTTGATATTCTAGCAGGAATTAGGGCTCTGAATTCAAGGAGGATAAAATCGAAGTGTGCACTGGCATGCATTCAATCTCTAACTCCAGGGCATGAAGGTATTCAAGCAGGTTCGGGCTTGGATCACACAGTCTCAGGTAAGGATATTGATATAATCTCAGTTGAGCTGTTAAATATTATTAAGGAGTGGGTAGAGAGAAAGGAATCAGATGGTCAACAATTACCACCTGTAGGGTATCCAAAACTTCACGACCTTCACTTAGCAGCGTTATGACTAGACTGCTTCTAAAAAGTCGCACATGTCAGAGCTTTCGGGCTTTTCCCACGATGGTCGCTGCAGGAGCTGCTTCGACGAAGAAGAATAGGAGTTAGTACAGCATCTTCTCTGTGACCCCCCGACTCTGCAGGAGTGTAGGCTTAGACATCTAGGTTCTCGTTCCCTGCGGGATCTAGACTGTCACAAGGATGCACCACTGGCTTCCCTGGTGGGCTTTGTGAGAAGTTCTGGGTGTTTCTCAAGAACCAGTGCTTCATTTGTAAGGATTGTCTGGAGTGTAGTCCTCTGAGCATTACAATGGGCCTTTTATGCCCCAGTGCTTTTTCGCTACCTTTGTGGGCAGCCTTTTTAACCTAAGAAAGAGGGGCCTACTTTAGACTTGACTAAACATAACCTACGAGAATGATCATGTAAATCACACAAGCATCGTTTTCAAGAAAAAGCAATACATGTGAATTTAAAGGTATAAGTTTTGAAAATAAAGTTCTGTTTACTCCGAAAAGTCATTCGAGTATTTATTAAAATTTGTAAATCTTTTATTCTCATTTGAAATTTTTGTTCCATTGAACAAAAATTCTTTTCGAAAAATAAAACTTGTAGGCATCCAATGTTAAACAATATTTTTGTATGAAAATTTTTTAAGACTATCAGGCATAACGCATTCAATGTTAATAAAACGATTTATTATATTTTTTGCCCAACGTTGCGTCAATTGTTAGTCGAATTCTTCAGGGGCTTTTGCAGTTAATCTTTATTAATTATATATTTATAATTAACTTTAATACTTGTATAAATTACACTATTTAACACGAAAAAAAATTACGGGGTTCCGACAATTGATTCTTGTAGGGGAGACCAAAAAAAATATACGTGTGTCGGCGTTTTGACAGATCAAATCTGCCAATTCTTCCATCATATTGGAATATAATATTTTGTTTTCCTTACATCTGAGGTGTATGGTATGTTCAGAAAATATCACGACAAATATTTTCGTAGAACATATTAACCCTCTAACTCCCCCATAACTGCGTTTTGCGGCTTTATTCTAACAAAACGTAAAAAGCACCCCGAAAAAGGGATGGGGCGGGGATGAAATGTTCTACAAAAATGTGGGCCATAAAATTTTACTGTATATGTCAGAATGCACCAAAACCCAATACTTAATGCAAACACAAAAAAAATCAAATTCAAGATTGCCAATTTAGGGTTAATTTAGTTATTGTTCAAAAATGTAGATCACCTCTTCCCTGACATAAAAGTTTGACATTAAAATACTGAATATGTTTGTATATATGTCCCTATGACTTCCAATTTGTGCTAACCTTCTTGGTTATTTTATTTTTATCATCGTTTTCCACTCAAAATTTAAATAAGAAAATTCGACCTTTTTTGTGCTTTCATTGTCCCACAAGAGAATTTGTAAGAATTAAAACGCCTGACTGTTTGGAAAAACTTGACTGCTTTTGCTATATCTGCGGCAAGGTTTCATTTTTCAATAGTAAAGTGGAGGATATATACAAACTTTATTTTGAACTGGAAGTTTTCCCATATAAGCCATGGGTGCCAAAACATATCTGCCGAATTTGTTATAACAGTTTGATGCTGTGGTCTAAAGGTATTACACGTTTTGATCGATGTTCTCAGATCGATAATAATTTTTTGAAATTCTTGGTCTAGATGAATGATACTCAATGAAATTTGACATTCCAATGCGTTGGCTAGAGCCAGGTGAGCATGACGAGGCCACATGCTATGGTTGCCAAAATAGTGGCATAATGAAATTAAATAGGATTCATCGAAAGAGGTTTTTGTATAAAGCCGTGCCATCAGCTTCACTTCCAGTGCCACATTCGGATGTGCTTCCGGCACCTGTACCACCTGTTCGCAGAACAACTATGATTTCGGAACCTCAATCTATATGAGCAATATTGAATTTGATTAGTTTTTGAGGTTTGAGTTAAGTTTTGGGATTTGATGTGTTCTGACATATATACTCAAATTTTATGGCTAACATTTTTGTAGAACATTTCATTCCCACCCTTCCCCTCTTTCGAGGTGTTTTTTACGATTTCTTAGAATTAAGCCACAAAATTTCATTATGCGGGGGAGTTAGAGGTTAATATGTTCTACAAAAATATTTGCCGTGACATTTTCTACAGTTGAGAACATACTATACACCGCAGATGTAAGGAAAACAAAATTGTATATGCCAATATGATGCAAGAACAGGCCAGAGATGGAAAATTTTAACCATCAACATCCGATGTGATCTTTCAAAACGGCGACACACGTATATATTGTTTCAGTCTCATCTACCAGGATCAATCGTCAGAACCACGTAATTTATTAATATTTAGTGTTA